>JACEFZ010027689.1:867500-1467500 GCA_014155875.1 Cepaea nemoralis | reverse complement strand
CCTGTTTATGCTGACAAGTGTTTGTCCCATAAAGCGGTGCATAGCTGGGTAGAACAATTTTCTCAAGGATGCTCTAAAATTGTTGATGAAACCCGATCTGGTCGTCCTGTTGAGATTGCAAAAGAAGCATCCGTGCAGCGGGTGGAGGAGATGATTAGAGGTGACAGGCAAGTAACAATAGACTCTGTAGCATCTGCAATAGGGTGCTCTCATGGTTCAGCATACAGTATAATGCATAATGATTGAAATTTAAGAAAGTGTGCACAAGGTGGGTACCCAGACAACTGAAGGAGGAACACAAAATGAACCGATATGGCCTGTCCTTGCATCATCTCTGTTGATACAGAGATGAAAGAAAAGACATGCTGAACAGGATTGTTACTGGGGACAGATCATGGGTGCATCACTACCAGCTCGAATCAAAGCGTGCTTCAATGCAATGTAAACATCCTTCTTCACCTTGTGTCCAAAAATTCAAGGTTACTCCATCAGCAGGGAAGGTTATGCTGACAGTGTTCTGGGATTGTCAAGGAGTGCTTTTAACCAATTTCAAGAAGAAAGTTGACAATGTGAATTCTGAATCGTACTGTGAAGTTGTATCGATGAAGATCTATCATGATGTAATTCGAAGAAAACGTCCAGGACTGCTGACTAGAGTGTTGCTTCTTCATGACAATACCAGACCACATACAGCTCGATTAACTCAGGAGAAAATTAACCAACTAAGGTGGGAAGTTTTGGAGCATCCACCGTACAGCCCCGACTAGCCCCTAGCGATTTCCACTTTTTGGTCCACTGAAAACCCACCTTGGCGGGAGACATTTTGCAAATAACGCTGAAGTTGAATGTGAAGTGAAAACGTGGTTTAGAAAACAGAGCATGCAGTTCTATGCAGCCGATTTGGGAGGACTGATAAAACGATTGGATAAGTGCATCAATATTGATGGAAATTATGTTGAGAAATAAAGGGACAATGTATGTATAAAAATAAACTGGTTTCAAGTTGGCATTATATTTAGTTATTTTCTACAGCCATTTGTGACTTACTTATTGACTTCCCCTTGTATAATTCTCTTATATACTCATTTCACCTCTTCATTATAGCACCTTCCTCCAATAATATATTTCCTGTTTTTTTTGTTTATTATTTCAAACACCCTGTATTTACTCATATTTTGCTTCCCATGAGCTCACTCATTTGTCTGTGCATATTTTTTTTTGTATCTTAGAATTTAATTCAATTTTCTTGCATTACTCGTTTAACCAACTTTCTTTTGCCTTCACACATGTATCTCTTATTTCTTTATTTATCTTATCGTTGTCTTGTTTGAAATCTTAATGTATAAAATTGAAAAAGTACATCATTTGTACATTTATGTCCACAGATACAACATTGTGCTCCTAGCATGTTGTATAAGCCTGCACACAGTTTAGTGATGTGTTCATGGTCCAGCAATAATGGTTTAATCTCATTGATGTCATTAATAAGATATGCACAGGATCAGCATGAAAATAAACAATAACATAGAATGAACATAAAACTGAATAATGAACAGCAGCTATCTTATGAATACTGACACACAACATTTAACTAACATTGTGTTCATAAGTACATAGATTACTCAATACTGTCAGAAGGAGAGTTTATCAATTAAATAAACGTTTTACACGCACCTGTACAAGTCAAGTTTCCAAAGTCCCACTGTCCATTGCTCTGACAGGTGACAGTAGTGTTTCCTGTTATGAAACTAGCACCTCCCAGCTTGAATGTTGGCTGACAGGTGAAAGTAAAGCTGTTACCATAGTAATATGTTGACAGGCCTGTGTAATTACTGCCTGGTTCATCCGGGGGTTTTCCACAAGAGATAACTGAAGAAAGAGATGTCAGTGACAGTGGAATGATAATCAATCAATCCATGTTGGTAATATAATAAATGTGCCACTTTCTAACAATCTGTAAAATTCTCATCTCATAATACGATTATATTCATATATTATTTACAGCAAATTTCATTTCTATTTTGTATATATAATATTGTACAATATTTAACTTGTGTTTGGTGTCTGCAGAAAACAACAATTAGCAAATGCCTTGATACATGTTATATTAATTACATGATTTCAGCTTTCTGCAAAGGCAATAATGACCACTTACATCCACATTCATAATCATTGATACTGCCATCAAGAATATAATTGCTTCCAACCAAGGTGCACTGTCTTCTACGGGAAAATATTTGTGGAGTGAAGCCAGGAACATCACAGGTGATAGTCAGCACCTCCCCAAACAAAATGCTTGTATTATTTGGTGACAGTTTTCCTGGATTCACAAGGTTGGTGGCTACTGGTTCTACAGCACATGCAGCTCCTGGGTAGAAAACATGCACATAAGTCATATTAAAAGCACATGAAACAATGTGTAAAACTCAACAAGTGAAATTTGTGGTATAATACACTAACACTGGTAAGAGGTAAAAACCAGTAACTTATGTCTTCACTGTATTGGTAAAACTTGTTACTTATCTCTTCACTGTATTGGTAACACAACATACTTATCTCTTCATCAGTGGTCTATTTGATACTGAAACAGCTACAATAATCTCATCTTCTCCTTTCTGAGAAAAACTTGATTTCTAGGTTTCTAAGAATCAACACCATAGCATACTGAACAAACCATTAGATGCTTCCCCTTCCTCAGCAATTGTCATAAGGTGTAGATGCTGTTCATTCCAGTATCACTCTGATTGTAGACATGCTGAATGTGTCCACTCCAACATGCCTATTTATTTGCTGGCACTACACTTTAGTCCAGACTCTAACATTCTTAAATTAGTTAGTTAGTCGACAGATCATACTCATTGCGAATCGAACTATTCAGTCCATAAGTGTTCGGATCCCCTCCTCAGTAAATCCTGCAGCGTATAGCGGCTAACAACACCAGTTCTGTGTTGGTTTATCAATCTTCTTTGGCTTCCTGCGTAGTGTTCTTGTTTGGCCACACCTCTTTTAATCTGCTATTCTCGCATCCTGACCATGGTTGTAGATTCACAGTCATCATTTGGTTCTTATGAACGATTTACTTGTCGTAAAGCATTCAGAATGTCAGCCTGGTCCATCTGCCCACCACAGTAGCATTACCTGCGAGCTTCTCAGCCCCCTCATTGTCTTGTACTCCCGCATGCCCTGGCATGAAAATGAAACTAATCTTTGCCAGCCGAGACCTCTCCACTCTCTTCGGATCCACCCCAACTCTTCTTGAGCATGCTCATTGAGTCGCTAAGGAAACATGCCCTAGTGAATGTCTGTGTCTCAAGCCATGTTATTGCTTTACTTACTGCTATGACTTCCATAGTCAGGCTACATGTGGTCACAACAAAAGCACCAGAATCCTCCTTCACAATTCTCCCTCCGGCCTGAGCCGTAAAGACCCATGAACTTCTCACATGTCGAAAGACTGACAGCATCACCATCTAATGAATTCTTGAAGATCAATGTGTGTGGTTTCGCTTCCACAGCAGCCGATTTTCTTGTCTGCATTTTCTATCTAGCTGGATGCAAATTGAAAAGGACATACAGAAATCTGTTGGCACTTGTACCCACTCCTCCCCAGGTTCTAAATCCTCAAGAGAACACACCTGTTGAAGAATGACTTCGGCTTGACCCATCCACGAGCTTCCTCTTTTTAACTTGCTGCCCTTAACCTTCTTAATTTTACTATGCAGTGGATGTAGTGTGTTTGCATTAACTCTGAGGTAGGCACGTGCTCTGCAAATTTGTTTTCTGTCTTCAATGGTTGGAAAATCAAGAAGATACTTGAATAATAGTATAGCTTCTTTCTGTATCCTTGTGATGAAATGCCATGACAGCACAAGAATGTTTCTATCATTCTCTAAAAAGAATAAATGTCCACCAGAACTTGATGGAAATGCAATAAGATTGAGAACAAGAGAAAAATAAGCTTTGATGTACAGATCAAACATTAATCCAGACATCACGGCACCAGTCGGCGGCCCGATCAACGGTTGAAAACTCATTGTTTTCAGTAGTAGGGAAGAAAAAGACGGCAAAGTGTGAAATCTGGGCTGTGGACGACGACGTTGATACATGGTGGTGCCACTCAGGGAAAAACCCGTTTGATCTAATGATGACAATATAATGCAGGCCTAACACCTATCTAAAGTCCAGACTTTGTGGAGCCTGAACGTCTGTAGTTACCACCACAAAGGAGCAATTAGGACCAGATACTTAACACCCCACCGCAATACTGCAATACGGCGGCAAAGTAGGAACACATGGCTGATGCATTTTGCCAGCAACCAGGGAAGGTTTGTGTTAACCGCAGATGGGGATGTAGTTATGACGCAACTGCATCGGCGCCAAAGCATGTTTCATTGTTTCAGACATGGGGCGGAGTGGGGGTAAATTTTATTGACAGATGAAACTACCCTTCACAGGAAAGGAGGAGGGGTGAAAAGAATTTGGGACTTAATCCATCCCAGTAAATCTTCCTACATGAAAAATAAGTGGAGTTAATGAATATGGGACATACTAATTAGCCCGCGTGGAAACAGGGAGCAGGAACAGACAGAATAAAAATATGAGCAGGGCCAGTAAGACTTGAGATGCATTCACAATAGCATACCAGGGAAGCCAGAATTTTAATTTTTGGTGAGAGATTACCCTCTCGTTTTGTTACTTCAATTCAAAGCCGTGGGACTGTCACAGTCTTGTGTTTACTCACAATCAGGCAACTTCATCCGTACTTCAAATAACTTCAGCTCGTACATATATTTTTATACGGAGTTTATTTTCAGGCAAGCCTGATAATCAAACACGGCATTATCTGCCTGATACATCAATATCATCATCGCCACTCGACACACAATATATATATATATATATATATATATATATATATATATATATATATCTACATTATCAAACACGGTCACTCTCTCGTTAACATCGCATGCATTCACAACTATAGATAATGGCTTCCAAACAACACTACGTCAAGTCGGAAGGCCGTCCAGTCCCTGTCTGAGGCAGCTCAGGTTGTTGCTTGCCTACGTGGTCAAAACTCCCTCGTGGGGTTCGCAACTCTGCGTGCCATTCTCTTTGCACGCAGCACTGTCGTCTTAGCACTAGTTACCCTCTAAGTTCTATTCTACTTTACGTCGTCACGGTATTCCCCGTGACCTATAGTACCCGCACCTGTTCTCGGGTCGGTCCCTCGGTTGTCCTAACTATAACACATTAGTGTCCCCACCCGAGTCTAGTCCTATTACTGTTCTTACGTCCTAGCTCAGGTGCTGTCTCTATTCTATCTATACCTTTATAGAGGTCCTGTCTCTATGTCCTATTAGTCCTTGCCCCTCTTCTGTCACTAGTCGGTCCTGCTATCATCCAACACCTTGACAGGGACAGAATTTCCTAGCTAAACTCAGGTAATACCACATTATTATTATTATTCTGATCCGTTTCTCTGCTAGTCTGAGCCTGTGTAGTTTTCTTGTTCTACATATTCTCCCAAACTTTACACTGGATTTTCTGTGTTACTCAGTGTTCCAGTTTCTAGCTTTAATATTCCACTGTGAACTTTATTTTCTTCTTTCATTTGCTACTTGGTTGTTGGATTTGTTGTGTGTGATAATTTGGAGAAATCCATTATCTAAGCTACATGAGTGTGTGGCTTATTCCTGTACAGCAGATACATTTAGATTCATCCTGTATGAGGTTAACACACTGGAGACTGACTACTTAGGAGAAACTCCTGAGAGCTACCAGTCCCTTGATAGCATCCAAATTAAGGTTGATTATTTGGATCAACAATCTGAATGCCTACCAAGATTGGGGTGAACCCACTTGGGAGAAATATCAGTTCACCTTGTCTGCATGAGGACAGGCATGACTTAGGACATTCAATATTCCAGACAGATTCAGGGAAGGCATTTTAATTTTCGACAGGGACTGTGCGACCAGCCCTTCTGACAAGACAGTATGAATGAATTAGAAAGGGAGAGAGTAAGTGAGGTGAACTTATACGGGAAACACTCTGTTAAATAAATGTATGTGAATATGGATATGTTTTGAGCTATAGATGTTCTAAATGGTTTTATGAATATGTACCTATATATTTATTTGGAACTGATATATGTTTATGTAACATGCAATCATATATCATCATACCATCATATATTATGACTTGAATGTATGTTTATATGAATGCATATCCATATGTGTTTCGAGATGTGTAGACATAGATACTACCCATCTCCGTTCGTTTCATTCCAGATCTCTTAGGAGCAATGGACAGTCAACAACCCATACCAGGGATTGACTTAGCCTAGTGAAGGGACCAATTTGGACTACTTCAATCTGACAGTGAACTGCGTCTCACCGGGGGAAGCATGACCTATGTGCCCTCTTAAGTTACGTATACCATATTATAATCATCATCATCATGTGATCATCAAGACTAAAAATAATAAACGCAGTTGTTGTATTTGAAACTCAGTGTGTCCGTATAAATTCTAAATGTCGATAAATGTTTGTGTGGTGTAATTTAGTGCATACATTGATAGAACATAGGCCATTTAGTGGGGGTTCAAACACATATTGTCCAGAAGTAGGAATTTATGTCAGGGAGGCACCTTGCCTATGCAGTCATAAGTAACCAGATTAATCTGCATAACTTAACTCCTCCTTCCTTACTTCTGGTGATACCAAGTACAGCTCAAACAATCTATATTTTCAACGAGCCACTTCTTGGCTGTTTTCTTGAGTATCAGGGACGGTGTCTTATATCAGCATAACAGACATTTGTTCCATGTTTTCTCTCTGGATTCTGGGGTGGTAATTAGTCCTTTCTGACAGAGTTAAGGGATACCAAACTGCATCCAGAACTATACACCAGTAGGAGAAAACGATTTTGGCTGAGTGGTTGCCCAACCGGGAGCTACTTCAAGCCAATTGATGACATATTGGGCGCACGTCCGGGATAGAATCCGGGAGTACACCCTAGAAAACTTTGGTTCGCTTGCAAGGAACAAACCTATTTCAAATCTGTTAGTCTGGTTTTATTCCGGTCTTGCCCATGGATAGAACCTAGGTCATTCTAACTTACATGCTTAGCAGCATTAGTTAGTTATAATTTATTTCTAATAGCTTACTCGATCGTAAGCAAGATTTTGACATATTAGGAATTCTCGTCCATGATAGAATCAGAGAATAAATTCTAGACTATTGATTTTCATAAACCATTCTTTCATTCTTCACCCATTACATTAGCTAAGTATTAACTGAGGAATTTGTTTCTAGGGAAGTTTGTAGAATTTAAATAACTTGTTAAAAACTTAATAACGGATAATATCATATGAGTTAATATACATCATTCACCACTGTAGAATTAATAATCACATTAATTAGTGATATTAATTAGTTTATTGATGATTTGTTTGATGATTTTTGATTACATGCTTTATCATTTGATGTAATCATGAATAATTTGATAATGCTTAATTACTTCAGTGTATGACAGACTTCTTTGCATCAACTTTCTCACTCAAATTCACTACTATCATTCTCATAGCAGTATCTGTTCCTCTTGTCACTATCATGCTCTAGTATAAATCTGACTCTCTCTTTGTAGGGTAATACGATAATTACTTGCCTGAGTTTAAGCTGAGAAGAGATCATGGATGCACGCACAGATTTCTTAGAGTCCACTAGAGGATGGGGCATAAGGCTCGGCTTAATAGGAGAGAAGCTAGAACTATTTAAGTTGAAATGGAATGGTGGGACAAAGAGGATGAACAGATGATGAAAAGACTTGCAGAATTGGAAGCAGATATGCATCACGAAGCTGAAGAAGATGAGATGAAGAAAAAGCAAACTGAAATACTGAACGTAGAGGAATCTACCAGCTCGGCTGAGGAAAAGCCAATCACTCAAGCCGAAACTCTGATAGAAAGCGGGGAAGCTGATAATCACGAAGAAGAGTCATGTATTCCTTCGCAAATCCCCATGGCTCAGAAAAACACACTCGTGGGCACAGAAAGGCAGATGCTTCCCTCCTCAATTCCGAAAAAGAAACGGAATAGCAAAAAATGTACCAAGATTACAGTAAACAGTCACAAACGTGAAAAATGTTTACACCACAATAAAAGCGGATTAGCTGGCTTGGCAACCCAGCAATCTCAGGAGCTTCCTAAGATTTCCCAAAGGAGAAAAATCCAGGAGGAGGATGACCTGAGGAAAACTATTAAAGAGATCGAAGGTGAGACCTTACCCAATTCTTAATCCCTTCGGTTCAGAGAAACTAGGAGTGGAAAGGAATTCAACTGAGACAGGAATTGATGTAAAACAGGATTCCATTGTTTCTCACGGTGTGGCCACACAAGATGAAATAATTATCAGTATGAATTACTTATCTCAGGTGGGAGATGACATTGAAAATGACACCCCACAACATTCACTTCCATTGGATTTGGCACAAGAAAACCAGACCAGGGAGAGAATACCTCAATTGGACTTGGCACAAGAGAGGGCGGCCAAGGAGGAAAAACAAGACACAGAGGAGAATTCTTACGATTTCAGTATCTTGGAGTCTTTCACAAAGGAAATTCAAGATATACAAAGCATTCATGTAGATAGTACTACAGACTCTGATTCAGGGACGATAAACATGTCTGCTACCAACAAAGAAGAAAATACTTCTTTGGACAGGATGAAGGTAATACCTATCATCAACACAGCTGAAGCTAACAGAGGATCACAGTTGATGGACTCTGCAGCGGAACAAGCCAGGAGCGGTTGGTATACTCAACACTCAGGACCTTGTTTACCTTTCACTTCAACCAATGTTGGATTTGTAGAACAGCTGTTTATGTATACTTCTACAAGGAGTGATACAAATTCACAGTTCTTGGGGAACCACCATATTTCTCAAAACTGGACAACTTCTACTAGCCTAATACTTTCAAACACAGATTCAAAATGGAACTCTGTTGGAGAGGAACTCACTAAGATCAAGGGAAGAAAAATCTTAAATCAGTAGGGAGTAAACAGATGTCCTACCAAGAAAGAGGCAAGTACGAGTTGAATGATAATCATAACAATATGATGTTTAGCACATTTCCTGCCAAAAGGAGGAGATCGAAGGATTTTATTATGATCTTTGGCCGACGGAGGAAAAGAAAATGGAGCAACATTACTGCGACCAATTCTTTTAAGAACACACTTATGGCACTTCCTCTGCTTATAGGACAAGGGCCAGAAATAGAGTGTATAATAACAGTCTCTCTGCGGCGCAGAAGAATCTTGTTATACATTTTGCAATTTCCCGGCTGGGAAAAAGTAAAACCTCCAGAGGACAGGACATTACCGAGAAATAGCATGGAAATCCAATATAAAACCAGGAGCAAAGATTTGCAAGACTTATCCTGGAAGAATGGACATGGGATGTCTCTTTGGACTTATAGGACAACCCACTGCCACAAGGAATATTGGGAACCCAGACTTTGAGGCAATTCTAGAATGGAGAGCACTTAGATACATTCTTGAATGCTGCTGAGGCTCTGTTATAGGCTTCATTGCTGAACCTACTTAAATTGGGGGGCTATGTGACGAAATGTCATGACAGCACAAGAATGTTTCTATCATTCTCTAAAAAGAATAAATGTCCACCAAAACCTGATAGAAATGCAAGAAAATTGAGAACAAGAGAAAAATACATTTTGACCCCGTGCCACGCGATCATTTCTATAACTCTAGTCTGAGGAAGCTTTGATGTACGGATCAAATGTAAATCCAGACACCACGGCACCAGTCGGCAGTCCTACCAACAGTTGAAAACTCATTGTTTTCAGTAGTAGGGAAAAGAAAGACAGCAAAGTGTGAAATCTGGGCTGTGGACGATGACGTTGATACATGGTGGTGCCACTCAGGGAAAAACCCGTTTGATCTAATGATGTCAATATAATGCAGGCCTAACACCTATCTAAAGTCCAGACTTTGTGGAGCCGGGACATCTGTAGTTGCCACCACAAAGGAGCAATTAGGACCAGATGCTTAACACCCCACCGCAATACGGCGGCAAAGTAGGAACACATGGCTGACACATTATTGCCAGCAACCAGGGAAGGCTTGTGTTAACCGCAGATGGGGATGTAGTTATGATGCAACTGCATCAGCGCCAAAGCATGTTTCATTGTATCAGACATGGGGCGGAGTAGGGGTAAATTTTATTGACAGATGAAACTACCCTTCACAGGAAAGGAGGGGTGAAAATAATTTGGGACTTAATCCATCCCAGTAAATCGTCCTACATGAAAAATAAGTGGAGTTAATGAATATGGGACATACTAATTAGCCCACGTGGAAACAGGGAGCAGGAACAAACAGAATAAAAATATGAGCAGGGCCAGCAAGACTTGAGATGCATTCACAATTGCGTACCAGGGAAGCCAGAATTTTAATTTCTGGTGAGAGATTACCCTCTCGTTTTGTTACTTCAATACAAAGTCGTGGGACAGAATTTCCTAGCTAAACTCAGGTAATACCACATTATTATTATTCTGATCCATTTCTCTGCTAGTCTGAGCCTGTGTAGTTTTCTTGTTCTGCATATTCTCCCAAACTTTACACTGGATTTTCTGTGTTACTCAGTGTTCCAGTTTCTAGCTTTAATATTCCACTGTGAACTTTATTTTCTTCTTTCATTTGCTACTTGGTTGTTGGATTTGTTGTATGTGATAATTTGGAGAAATCCATTATCTAAGTTGCATGAGTGTGTGGCTTATTCCTGTACAGGATATACATTTAGTTTCATCCTGTATGAGGTTAACACATTGGAGACTGACTACTTAGGAGAAATTCCTGAGAGCTACCAGTCCCTTGATAGCATCCAAATTAAGGTTGATTATTTGGACCAACAATCTGAATGCCTACCAAGATTGGGGTGAACCCACTTGGGAGAAATATCACTAGTTCACCTTGTCTGCATGAGGACAGACATGACTTAGGACATTCAATATTCCAGACAGATTCAGGGAAGGCATTTTAATGTTTGCCAGGGACTGTGCAACCAGACCTTCTGACAAGACAGTATGAATGAAGTAGAAAGGGAGAGAGTAAGTGAGGTGAACTTATACGGGAAACACTCTATTACATAAATATATGTGAATATGGATATGTTTTGAGCTATAGATGTTCTAAATGGTTTTATGAATATATACCTATATATTTATTTGGAACTGATATATGATTATGTAACATGCCATCATATATCATCATATATTATGACTTGAATGTATGTTTATATGAATGCATATCCATATGTGTTTCGAGATGTGTAGACGTAGATACTACCCATCTCCATTTCATTCCAGATCTCTTAGGAGCAATGGACAGACAACAACCCATATCAGGGATTGACTTAGCCTAGTGAAGGGACCAATTTGGACTCCTTCAATCTGACAGTGAACTGCGTCTCACCGGAGGAAGCATGACCTATGTGCCCTCTTAAGTTACGTATACCATATTATAATCATCATCATCATGTGATCATCAAGACTAGAAATAATAAATAGTTGTTGTATTTGAAACTCAGTGTGTCCGTATAAATTCTAAATGTCGATAAATGTTTGTGTAGTGTAATTTAGTGCACACATTGATAGAACATAGGCCATTTAGTGGGGGTTCAAACACATATTGTCCAGAAGTAGGAATTTATGTCTGGAAGGCACCTTGCCTATGCAGTCATAAGTAACCAGATTAATCTGCATAACTTAACTCCTACTTCCTTACTTCTGGTGATACCAAGTACAGCTCAATCAATCTATATTTTCAACGAGCCACTTCTTGGCTGTTTTCTTGAGTATCAGGGACGGTGTCTTAAATCAGCATAACAGACATTTGTTCCATGTTTTCTCTCTGGGATCTGGGGTGGTAATTAGTCCTTTCTGACAGAGTTAAGGGATATCAAACTGCATCCAGAACTATACACCAGTAGGAGAAAACGATTTTGGCTGAGTGGTTGCCCAACCGGGAGCTACTATCAAGCCAATTGATGACAATCCTTTCCATCTGCTTAAGGCTGAGAGTCAGGATCACCATCGCATAAGAAAACAGACTTGATCAGCCCCTCGTATAGAAGACATAAGATGGTGCTGCTCAGTTTGCTGCCGCCATCACCCGTATCGCAACCAAACCCCGCTTGGCCTTTGTTATCACCTGGTCTATGTGCTCATTATAAGCAAGGCTTCGATCAAAACGTATCCCCAGGTAATTAATTGCCTGTGTTCTTTCCATAATCTCTGAACACAGATTTACAGTTGGTGTTGGATGGTTGACAATATGGTTATTCAAAGAAAACCATGTCACTGCTGCCATCATTGAGTTGACCATTGCACAAGATTCCACACACCAAGTGCTTATGCAATTTAGTTCGGTCTGTAGTTCCACAGCAACTCGATCTCTAATCTTACCCTGATGATACACTAACACATCGTCGGCATATGACAATGTCCTCCCCGGTCCAGTGATCTGCTCGCTGGTAATTCTCACAGTTTAAGCGTTGAAAAGCTTCAGAGATAATGGTGATCCCTGTGGCAAGCCCGGATATATTGTTGTTGGTTCAGAAGTCCAACTGCTACATCTAAAAACTGCTTTCCGTTGGAAGAGGGCTGCCGCGATCCAACTAAGGAGGAATGGATTTATTTTGAGTTCAAGCAGCTGAAACATTAAAAAATCCAACTCTATTGTACGCATCTTCAAGATCAATCGCCACAGCAAAGGTTTCAATGCCTGAGTGGAAACCTTCATAAACATCATGGGCAAAATCTGCTGCATTGGTCCAGGTTTCTCTTTTTGGACGGTCCTTCCAGGGTAGGTGGGAAAAAACCTTGCCTCTCTAGCTGGCTTGATATTTTCCTGGCAATTAACTTCTCCAGCAGCTTGCCTATTGGATTTTGCATGGTTATTACCTGGTATCCCTGAATATTTGTGTGGTCTTTGCCAGGCTTCAACAAGGGTATCAGATAGCTCTGTAACCACTCCTCTTTGATGCTAGCACTCGTTATGCTGTTGTATATATCTGCTAGTTCCTCTAGCTTGTTGTTGGTACCCATACTGATGTCGTCATACCTTATACCATCTGGCCCTGGTGCGCTGTTTCTTGTTCATCGAAGCACAGCCCTGATCTCTTTCACTGTCACTGTATCTTCAAATGCAATGTTCTGGGCCTTACACCTATCTGAGATAACCGATTTGGCAAAAGTTTGGCCTCTCATATCTGTCTGGTTGCTCTGCTCTAAATAACGTTCGAAAAGGGCTTTGCCCTTATTCTCGTCAGACCTCTGCCAGATAAGGTCAGCACTTTGGAAGTGCACTTCTTATTCTTGACTACTCCATTCATACTTTTATGTAGTCGCCAGAACAATTTCAGTGACTTGTCTGTGCTTATTCTATGACACAACTCTGCCCATTTTTCATTTTAACATTAACATTCTTAAATGTTTTGTTTCATCTGACATTGAACTTTCAACTACCAGATAGCTATAGATAGTATTCAGAATGTCTGTGTTGTCCATTATGAGTGTTCCAGTTACTGCCACTCTTGAAGCCAACAGATCTGCTCACTTGTTACCTTGCACTCCAGCTTGATCTGGACAGTATATCCATGTCAGTCTTTGCACAAGAAAAATGTCCATGCTTGGTGTCCACTAATGCCACATTTGTCCATTTGAAATTCAAGCAATACGGAGCGAGAATCAGACTATGGTTACTCTGGTGGTTCGAGTACCCACTAACCACCTCACATCTGCCATTATCCCAGCATCTTCCATCCTCATATTTGAAGTTGTAGACCTATAGTGTTCATGCTGCTCAACAACAACCTTGTCCCTGACCAGCTGAGAATTCGCCAGGCTAATTTCTGTCCACATTGCACAGTCACCAGTGTTCACTACTGCATCATCTCCATGCATCAGCTGTTGGACCTCACATTCTGTTAACCATTTACACCACTCGCTACACTGTCCAATGCAATGATGACCTGATGGAAGTCGCTCTTGTGTCTGTCACTGTCTATCCTTTCATGTTCCCTGTGTATCTGCCTGATTTAGGTAACCTGACTGGTGGTATCTTCTATCTGCACCATCCATGATTTTCATGCCTTTATTCAACATATTCATTATGTGCCATGCCGATAAGCATGGGCGGTCATGTTCTGCCATCTCACTTGATCACCAGAGTCGTAGATCACCTCTGTGTTTCTGTCTCGACCATGCCACATGGCCAAGCCATCCAGGTATTTAATTCTTGGTCTTTCTCTTGGTCTGTTCCCTTCAATCTTGCCAGTTGTCACCAAGTTCTCCAATTCATTTCTTCTCACAACATGCCAAAAAAATGTTGACTGTCTACATCTAATGACTCTAATCAGTTTACGATCTTCATTTGTTTCTTGAAGGACTTGTTCATTGGTTTTTCTATCTGTCCATGGTATTCTTTGCATTTTCCTCAGAAACCACATTTCCATAGCCATCAGATGTTTTTCAGCTTGTCTGCTCATTGTCCACGCCTCACATCCATATAAAAGTACAGGTTCTATGTAGCACTTCAACACTCTTTTTCTCGTTAAAATTGATTCAACATATGCAGGGTAATAATTCTGTAACTGCTAAGTTGTGAAGGAACTCATGCAAGTTTTGGTAGTGGCTACATATAACTGTAACCACTCCTCTGATACCTTAAAAGTCTGTATACTGACACTGAAATCACACACATTTTGTATTTTTGCATCCTTCAGCTGCTTGATGTAATCATACAGTAAACAATCAGATCCTGGCGGATATGCATGCTTTATATTTCTTTCAGATACAATGTCTTTATCCATTTTGCCCTGCACAGTACTCTGATGAATATGTTCACTAGTGTTTTAGTGGGAACTTCTATCACCCATATCTTTCTGAGTAATATAATGCCTGAGAAATTCTTGCCCTTTTTCCTTGTTATTCTTTAGCATTGTGCTACTCAATCCTGGATGTTTGGTGTTTGTCAGCTTACACTTTTTCTGGTCATGTGCCAATGTAAGTGGCAGAATGTTTGTTTTCTCTCCAGTCACAATGTTATCCTGTACTTGTTCCTTGACATCTCTGACCAGTCTTGAATAAGTTACTAGTTCTTTGTTTTTCTTAATGTTTTTCTTCCACCTCATCAACATTTTATTATGGTTTTTTGTTAATTTTTGTTTTTTTTAAAAAAATTTTTTTATTTTCTGCTATTCTTCGGTCACCTTCTTGTTTGCTTTCCAACCCTTTTCAACTTGCTCATTCCACCATGGTGGTTGGAAAAAAGCTGTTTGTGTATCTTGTCTGGCCTTGTCATGAGGTACAAAAAGATTCAACCGGGTATTTACTTTCTGCATATAAAAGTGTATCTGGGCTTAAATTGTATAACAATTTGCCCCTTTGGGGGGAGCTCAACACAAGGCAGATATCACTCCCATCTGTTCCCAGTCTGTTGAGGGGAGTGAGGGGACACCAGTGCTGCAAATTAAAGCCACATCTAAGACTGTGTCTGAGTCCCCTGGTTGCTAATCTTGTAGGATAGCCATCATTCAAAACAATGAGGCTATGTACACTTCCCTGTCTAATTTATGTAAGATTTTCCCACTCCTTTAATTGAGTGCTAAAAACTCCAGTTATAAGACACTTCCCATCAGAATCAGCTGCTGCTGATAAGAGTTCCATTTGCACTCACTCATCAGAGAAGTGGTTTACGTGTGCACACACATTATGAATCTTCTATGTGTGGTGTTCTATAGATGCAACTATGTCCTGTAACTCAACCCCATCACTTGTGAATGCACCTGTATATTAATCATCAATGATGGAGCTCATGCTTTACATACATTGCCAACCCTAGTTAATTGATCCACAATGATTGGTGCAGCAATTATACCCAAGACATTTCATGGTTATCTCATTCTTTACATAAGTCTCCTGAATCATGAGGATGTCGAAGTCATATTCCAGTATCTGTAGTATATGTGCCACTGTTTTGCACTTCATCAGTTCCAATAGCCAACATCTTTAGTGCTAGTCGGCCAGTCTTGCCTTCTTATTCTTGACATGCTAGCTACTTCCTTCCTGTCTGTCTGTCTGTCTGTCTGTCTGTCTGTCTGTCTATCTGCCTGCCTGTCTGTCTGTCTATCTGTCTTTCTTTCCTTTTCTTCTCTCTCCCTCTCCTTCTGCTTGTGATGAAGCATCTCAGAAATGAGTACTCAAATTTTGTTGGAGTTAGAAACCCTCTTTTCTTCTGGGACCAAATTTAAGCATAAATGGCAGGATGAAATTGACATTAGCCATTACTATCTAAAAGGCAATTACAGAGAGTTTAAAAGTACAATTAACATTTTTCACTGTTGATCTTCCCAGCCTACCAAAAGTACAAAAGGAAGAGCAGACAGAGAAGCCATAAAACACCCATTAACTTGGAAACAGGCTAGCTGACCTACTTAAGTTGATATTCAGCTCAAGTCTAGACACAAGTGTGAAATGAAAGCACTTAATCAGGCAAAGAGGGATTCAGATGTGGATTAGATAAAAACAACAGGATTGCAAAACTGCAGACATAATGTCACCTGAAACCTATCAACTGGCAAACAGTTGCCTGGTGTAATATGGAGAATGCAGTGAAGATAGTATAGAGGAATTTTATAATGACATGAAGTCTGCTTAAAGACTTGCAGAATGGGCAAACAAGCAGGAAATGATTGTAGGAAACACATGGTTTAAACGACATCCAAAAAGATTATGGACATGGAGGAGTCCTGATAGCAGAATTAGAAACCAGATTTATTACATCCTGATTAGCAGAAGGTTTAGAAATGCATTAACAACTGCAAAAACAGTTCCCAATGCTGACTGTTACAGTGATCACAGACTGATTACAGGAACATTGGGGGTAAAGATAAAGAAAGTCAAGTATTCACCAGGAAACACTAAATATGATTTGTGTACATTGAAATATGACATGGTAATCCAAGACAATTTTTACATAGAAGTAAAGAATAGATTTGATATACTGTCTGATATAGAGATACTATTTCAAGATGTGGATGATCAATGAGAAATGTTGAAGAATTCAATCAGTTTGGCTGCAGAAATAATTATTCAAAAATTAAAGAATGTGGGTCGTAAGAAATGGATGACTGAAGAAATTTTACATCTAATGGAAACAAGAAGACAACAAAAATAATCCTGCCAAATATGAATAAATTCACAGACAAGAAAGAACATTATGTAAGGAGGCAAAAGAAACATGGCTTGAAAAAAATTGCATAGAAATTGAAAAACAACACAACAGTAAAAATACCAAATTAATGCACAAAAGAATTCATGAGTTTACTAATAAAAGAACACGTACATCAGCCAGCTAACCAAAACCAAGAGATGGAAAAATCATAATAGAAAAAGAGCAGATTTTTCATGTATGGTCATATTATGTGATGCGGGTGCGGGTGATGCGATGCGGGTGATGGCGGCAGCAAACTGTGAGCAGCGCCATCTATGTCTTCTGTACGAGGGGCTGGTCATGTCTGTTTTGGAGTATGCAATGGCAATCCTGACTCTCAGCCATAAGCAGATAGAAAGGATGGAAAGGATACAGAATGAAGCTATGCGCATTATTCTTGGATGTACAAGAGATACAGCATGCAGGGCGATGCGCTACCTTCTTGATTTTCCAACCATTGAAGAGAGAATACAAGTTTGCAGGGCACGCACCTACCTCAGAATTAACGCAAACACACAACATCCACTGCATAGTGAAATTAGGAAGGTGAAGGGCAGCAGGTTAAAAAGAGGACGGTCGTGGATGGGTCAAGCCGAAGACATTCTTCAACAGGTGTGTTCACTTGAGGACTTAGAACCTGGCGAGGAGTGGGTGCAAGTGCCAATAGACTTCTGCACATCCTTTTCAGTTTGCATCCAACTAGATAGAAAATGCAGACAAGAAAATCCGGCTGCTGTTGAGGCTGAAGTACAAGCGTTGATTTTCGAGAATTCGCTAGACGGTGACGCGGTCATCTACACAGATGGGTCGGTCGTCCGACATGTGAGAAGCTCATGGGCCTTTACAGCTCGGGCCGGAGGGAGAATTGTGAAGGAGGACTCTGGTGCTTTCACTGAAACCACAAGTAGCCTGACCATGGAAGTCATGGCAGTAAGTAAAGCAATAACATGGCTCGAGACACAGACATTCACTAGGGCTTGTTTCCTTAGCGACTCAATGAACATGATCAAGAGGATAGAGGAGGGGTCGATCCGAAGAGAATGGCTGCTGCCTCTGAAGCGGTCTCGGCTGGCAAAGATTAGTTTCATCTTCGTGCCAGGTCATGCGGGAGTACAAGGAAATAAGCGGGCTGACAAGCTCGCAGGTGAGGCTACTGTGGAGGGCGGACGCGCCATGGACCAGGCTGACATTCTGAATGCTCTACGAGAAGTGAGACTTTTGTGAGAACCAAGTGATGACTGTGAATCTACAACAATGGCCAGACTGCAGGAGCAGCAAATTAAAAGAGGGGTGGCCAAACAAGAACACTATGCAGGAAGCCAAAGAAGATTGATAAACCAACACAGAACTGGCGTCGTTAGCCGCTACACGCTGCGGGATTTGCTGAGGAGGGGATCCGAGCACTTATGGACTGAATGGTTCGATGTGCAACGAGGATGATCTGTCAACTAACTAACTAACTAACTATATTATGTGAAAAACCTTTATGATAACAGAGAAGAACAGTATGATATTAGAAATAATAATGAAGGACCATCAATTTTGAAGATTTAGGTTCAGAATGTTCTTAACCATATGAAAACTGGCAAGACACGAGGTTCAGACAACATCACAACAGAAATGATTACACCAAAGTAGGCCAGAGATTGCTTTTACTTCTGTACAGCCAAGTATTAATTAATTATAAATCACATGTTGAACTCAGAACCTGTGTGGTTGTATGTTTTTTTATTTTTAAAAAAAACTTACTGTATTATACTTGCACCAACGTACTCCACACTTGATTATTTGAACGCAAGGCGTGCGAGTGAGTGTGTGAAAGTATTTAAAACAGGGGGCTTACTACAAAGACAAGAGAAACCAACCAGATAACTTAGACACTCGAATTAGGTCTTCCTACATAAATGAGTGCTCTTCACCTTCTGCCTTTTGTCAACCAAGTGAATCCCAGTCTCTTCTATTGGGATTATCCCTTTAGACATTCTTATAACGAGCCATAATTTCTAGAGACTGTTGGCTAACTCTTGGATAGGGATTTCTACCTATTTTAATTGAAATACCCTAACAGTCGGTGACAACTGGCGTCTCAAGTCCGGGATCTCACCAGATAATTAGAAATAATATTTCTAAAAAACTGTGTTAATTGGTACAACAGTTTTTTTGTCCCTCTCAAAATCTGTCCATCAGTAAATGGTAGAGTAGTTTAGTTCATACTGTAAGCAGTCTTTCCTATTCTATTGAGAGATACTAGAGTGGATGAGTGTTTTGTGTTATTGTATGTATTAACCATATTTGTGTATGTACTAATAAGATTTGCAAATTACATTGCAAATGTATTGGTATAGCTTGAAATATAAATTAGTACATTACTGAAATTGTAATTTTAGTCCATCAATAACTCATCCTCATTCAAAACGTGGTAGTCATTATGCCATCAGCAGAATTACATGCAGCAGTGCTGGCTATGAGGTTATAGGGGTTTGAAACAGCCAAATATGTCCATGATATGGAGAGGGAGATAAGGAAAGAAGACAGGGATGATAAAATGTGTAGGCATGAACTTGAGCTTAAGAAACTGGAAGCAGAGACAGAACTTAAGAAAATCGAGACTGAGAAAGAGAAAGAACTTAGGCAGTTACAGGAAAACGACAAAATCCGACAGCATGAGCTGAGGATAAAAGAGCTAGAAAATCAAGCTCGATCTGCGACCTGCTCTAGTGCTAGCTCTCTGTACTCAGCATTGAAACCCAGCTACCTTTGACTTCTCATTTGGGTCCTATGAGTTTTCCATTGATGCCATTCGAGCAAACTCAGGAACGAACGAACGAACGCGCGCGCACGCACGCACACACACACACAACTGTGTACCCAATCCTGCGGTAATGATACTGTCCTAATGCTCTGGTTAAAGCAGTCGGTCATCTCCTTCAGGTCTACATCGCTCAAAGCCTTCATGTGGCCATACCTGACCCCATCAGGCCCTGGTGCCGTGTCTTTTGCCTTTTTCAAAATATATTTAACATCTTCAAGCCGTATGATGTCTTCATAACGCATATTCTTTATAGTGCCAGATAACTCCTCTCTAACTGCATCCCTGGTGTCCACATCATCATGATTGGTCTGCTCTAAAAATCTCTGGAAAAATGCCTCCCCTTTCTCTGTGTCTGTTGTCACGCGCACACCATCATCTCTATAAATTGTTTCCACTGTCATAGGCCAATCTTTTCTTTGTATTTGTCTGTGCAGTTTCTAGAACTTTCGCATGAAAGGTAAGATGAAAATCTACAACATTAAATTGCTCTGCAAATATTATGACAAAGCAAAAGAATGACCAGTGAATCTGGTAGCTCTAAATGATGTTCATAAAGTAGGGAGGAGGGAAGAACCTCTTAGCTTTCCACACCCATCTCTGTATAACAGAGTAAGGTTTAGCACTGTGAAATCTGACTGAATACTCACCCAACCTATCTAGAGTAATGGCAGGTCATACCACAGTACCAAGCCAGCCCGGAGTCAAAAGAAGAAGTCTAATAGATCCTTCTCTAGAGGGGAACAATTGGTTCGACTATAAACAATGTTGAGAATCCATAGTCGATCTAGGCTCATCTACCCTTAGGGGGCGGCATATGTGATGAGATGAGTCTAGATCGCTATGTGGCCATCAATATGTTAGCTGATTTACTGTTTACATTCTAAATCTCATATATCGTCAATATGACAATTAATCATATCATGCTTTGACACAGACATTTTCTACGCTAAATCTATACCCCGTTATATTTGGGACGGCATTTATTCCATGTCATCAACGTAAATGACATTGTAATTTGCTTTCTCTGTCTTGTATTCACTTATTCTGCTCTACGTAGTCCATTTGACTTGGGATATTATTTTAACGAAACCCCTAGCCATAGGAAAGTGTGATACCCACACATTACGGTAATACGGGAAAGGAAACCTTATCCACTTCCATCCCGCACACACACACACAGAGTAGACACTAGAACAAAGACATGAGAACCATCTGTGGTCTGACAATCCCATCCCATCCTTTCTATAAGAGCTTAAAAGAAGCCTAAATTTCTGCGCAAGACAGAGGGAGCCTCGCTGCTGTTGCTATTGCTGAAATCGGGAAGACGGTTATCTAAAGCTAAATCACCTTGAGTGGAAACGGAGCATAGAATCTGGTGGAGCAACAAGTACCTGGGTGGACTTGACTCCCACATTGCAACAGTAGAGCCGAGTCCATATCTAGCACCAGACTAGATCAAGACGTATCAGGTGAATTCGTCCCATGGCATGGTCTGCGAGCATATGTGTCTGTAAACATGTGTGTCATGACTGCTTACACCAAAGTAGGCCAGAGATTACTTTTACTTTTGTACCAAATTTGACAGCCAAGTATCCATTAATTATAGTTCACATGTTGAACTCAGAACCTGTGTGGTTGTATTCTTTTTATTAAAAGAACTTATTCATCTCATCTCATCTCATCATGTTCCTCTTGTACCTTGCAGTGTCGAGGTGAAGTATAAACAGCGGGAGAGTGCCCGCTTATGGGCTTCATGTATCGATATTCCCATGGGCTCTGTTATTCCCTGGATCTATTGTTTACATGGTCGGCCTCTTCCTCTGCTTCCCTCTGGTCTGTACATCATTGCTTGTTGTGGTATACTGTTAGTTGGTAACCTACTTGCATGGCCAAACCATTTGACTTGCTGCTTTCTAATAAAATCTAGTGCAGCTATAACCCCCACTTTAGTCCTGATTTCTTCATTTCTGATCTAATCTCTTCTTGATACATTGAGTATTCTTCTTAGGAATCTCATTTCCATTATTGTGATTTTTCTTTTCTCTTTTTCTGTCATTGTCCAGGTTTGGCATTGGTAACATAGAGTTGGTAGGAAGATTGTGTTGTAAAGTGCTTTCTTAGTGGTTATTGATACATATTTGTTCTTTAGTATTGGTGTCATTTGTCCAATGAGTTGGTTTGCCTTATTGCATCTATTTTCTTATTATTGTTTTATACTTGCACCAACGCACTGCAGTCTTGGTCATTTGAACGCAAAGCGTGTGAGTGAGTGCGTGAAAGTATTTAAAACAAGAGAAACTGACTAGATAACTTAGACACTCATATTAGGTCTTCCTACATAAACGAGTGTTCCTCACCTTCTGCCTTTTGTCAGCCAAGTGAATCCCAGTCTCTTCTATCGGGACCATCCCTTTAGACATTCTTATAACGAGCCATAATTTCTAGATACTGTCGACTAACTCTTGGATAGTGATTTCTGCCTATTTTAGTTGAAATACCCTAAAGGTTGGCAACATTCCACATACATTTTCTCTGTGCCCTCTTACCTATTTTACCAATCGCTTGTCAGCCACCAACACCACCCCAAAACCTGAGGAGGGCTGAGCACAATTTTTCATTTGTGGTTAAAACAACCACAGTTTAGCAATTGTACTTGCGTAAATGATACTGCTATAAAAGTGGCCCAGACATACAAGAATTGATAATTACAACTGAAATCTATATTTTAGACCAGCAAATGATATCTGAAAATTGTTCAACATGTTTCTCAGTGTGGGTCTGGGCTAAGCTGAAATAACTGCCTTGACGTAACATTAGCAGCCAAATAATTGGTGCCTTGTGTGAATGGTTAATGACTCTCGGTTGTTAATGAATTCATGGTAATTATATCACTATAGGTTTATCATCTTGTTTCATGTTTTGAAGGTACAATGCCAGATACTTCAACTCTCTTTATTTTATGTGCTTTTCTTTTTGTTTTTATATTTTGTGACATATTTTAATTGGCATAATTATTTCTTTTTTAAAATTTATCTTTATGTTGAACCTTCCCTTAACAAACTGATTTTCATCTTTCCATTACACAAAACAATGACTACTCACGTCTGCATTTTATTTCTAATCCAGTCCAGGTTCCATTTTGGCTACATGTCAGCGTGTTTGCCATTGGATTCTCCAGAATGTAGCCTAGCCAACATTTGTACATAACTACATCCTCATAATAGTAACCAGTCTTCTGTTTCAGCAGAGATGTATTTGCAATGACTGGAGGAGATGGACAGAGATTGCCTGCAAAGCAAACAAATATTAGTTCATTTGTCACAACTTTAAGCTACTTTTCAATAGTTTTAGTCATAAATAATGCATATTATTCTAAAAATTCATGTAATAATGCATTAAGTTGCCATCAGAGTAAGTGTGAATACAGGATTGCCTTTTTAGTTGAATAGGCCAGTTCAACAATTAACAAATTGTAAAAACAACTTATAAATATTTGTTGCATCTATGTTAATATGAAAAATGACCCCAAAAAATGCTATGATTGCAGCTCAAAATTAAAGACTTTACATCAAACAAGTTAATAATAATTTTACCTCTGCAATTTACTTAATGAAAAGAGTTCTTTGCATGTATATCTGGCTAGTCACACTGTATGATTGTAAAGCAATAACCATGAATAAAGATTATTAAAAGCATATGAAGGCATTCAAGATGTGGTGTTACTGAAGAATGGCAAGAACTAATTGCATTGAAAAACTGACAAACAAAATCAAAATATAATTAAATAAAGAAGTCATTGTAATGTAATATGAAATCCATGACTTTAAAAACTTTACCACATTCTAAGATTGAAGAAACAATAAAATGAGTACTAGAAAGCAAAATACTGGGCAAAAGAGGAAGTAGTAGACCAAGTGAAACATTTTTGAAACAAATATGAACAGATCTATCAATGAGGACACATATGGAATTAAATAGAGTAGCATGAGAGAGGCAATTCTTTCATTCATTCAGTAGCATGTCCTTTGCAGAACCTCGCTCCCATAACAACCTTCTGGAAAATCTCTCGATCATAAGCAAGATGTCCCGCATCCAATACACCCATCTGGAGATCATCCACCACATCCTGCACCCATCTTCTCTTTGGCCATCCTCTTTCTCTCTTCCCAGGCATATACCCCTCCATTATTGTTCTCTCCACACATTCGTGTCGTTTCAAGTAACCAAAATATTTCAATTTTCTATGTTTTATCATCTTTAATAGCCAACCTTCTTCAATATTCAGCTCTTGAAGTATGGATGCATGTGTTCTTTTCTTTATCCTAGATATTCTTAGAACTCGCCTATAACATTTATACTCAAAGGCATTTATGCATTGTTCAGCTTGTTTAGTAAGTGTCCAGGTCTCACAGGCAACTATGGAATAGAATTATCAGCAGGCTACAAGACCAGCCCTTGAGCTTAAGTACTTGATGATTTGTTATACTTCTAGTTTAGGAGATCCATATATAAACAGTGTGAAGGTAAACAATATGACTAAACACTTGTAAATTCTCCTCCTTTGTTGACCTTCACACGTCAAAATGAATAAACCCAAAGAAAGCAGCAGTTAACTTAAGCTTTTGATATCCCCATATATTTTGTCCTCAAATAGAGTGGTTTTAAGCCAAAATACTTTTCTCTTTTCTGCATATGTTGGACACTTCTGCACAAAATTATTAGCTACCAATCTACCAGCTACACAGTTACATTCTACCAGCTACACAGTTACATTCATCTGTATCTCATATTTTTATTTTATTAAAAATAAACGTATGGTATTTCACGACTCTGGTGATCGAGTGAGATGGCAGAACATGACCACCCACTCTTACCTGCATGGCACATGATGGATGGATGGATGGTGTTTCAACTTGTTGTGACCTGTCCATAGCCTGACAGGTCACAATAACTTGTTCTCTTCAGCTGAGTTGGTAATATGCATCATCTTTCTGGTGACCAGGGTGCTCTGGTTTCTACTTGGTTCCATAATTTCATTTTATAAATCCCTTGGCCTGATCAAAAGTCATATCTATGTCAGGCTGAGGTAGTCTTCCATCTTCCTTTGCTAATTCGTCGGCTTCATTTCCAGGTATGATGCAATCAGAAGAAATCCACTGTACTACAACTCTTTTGGATTTCTGGCATAGTTCATATAGTGCTACCATTAGGTCTGCTAGTTATGTACTGTTTCTGCTCATCAGTATTGACACAACTAACTTCACATCCATAAAGAGAGTTCTTGTTTCTCTTTATTTTTCTCTGTCAACATTTTTACCACAGTTTATAAGGTCTTTGTCTCTGCTCTGAAGTTATTTGAGAATTTTCCAGTAATCACTGACTGTCTTCTTTGCTCCATTTTAAGAATGATGAGAATCCCTCCACCTCCATTTTCTATTCAGTTATCTGCAGATCCGTATGTAGATGCATGAGTCCAGGTGCTGCTTGGGTAATCTTTTGTGCAGTTTATTGTTGTTTTTCTTCTATGTAGTTTATTTTTGTTTTTGTTTTTTTTTTCTAATTCATTCTGAGTGTTCTATTTCTAAAAACCAGGAATGTTTTATATCATCTCATGCAGGCGCTCTTGTCTCCAAATGAAAGTCTGTTCCTGTTATTGATGGGTTTGGCTGCTGATATGCTGAGTATTTGATCTGTGCTAATGTTTCTTTTTGCAGATTCTACAAAGTTGTTTAATGTTAGTCTTCCGCTTTTAACACCATTAAACCTCTGGTACACAGGGTGATTTATCATTAACATTTTTCTGCTTGCTGCTGAGCACTGCTATCTCTTCTAGGTTGTAGTTAGTTGCATATCCCTACAGGATATCACAGTCATCCCCAGCATTTTT
This sequence comes from Cepaea nemoralis, assembly GCA_014155875.1. Taxonomy (NCBI): domain Eukaryota; kingdom Metazoa; phylum Mollusca; class Gastropoda; order Stylommatophora; family Helicidae; genus Cepaea; species Cepaea nemoralis. The sequence goes on along the minus strand of JACEFZ010027689.1, from coordinate 1,441,503 downwards.
TTTAGATGTTTGTGCTTTTTTGGCAAGTTTACGTTAAATAGTTTGTCACTGCTTTCTAAATGACTGGCACTCATACCATTTTATGAAAACAAACATAAGGCAGTCAGTCTCCTGCCAAATCGCCCACAGTTGTGTTTCGAATGCAGTATGCGGGGTTACAAATTGCGTTCTTACTCCTTCACCAAAGAGGTTGTAGACATATAACCTTTCCAATTTATTAATAGGTGTTGTTTTCATGCCTCCAGTTATGATCTACATTACTTGATTTTGGACTTTGCTTATTTTGTTAAGGTGTGACTTAGCTGCTGTTGTCCAAGCTGCAATACCATATTTACCATATTTAAGGACTGGCCTCACTTATCCAATGTAGAACTTCTTAAAAACTTTCTCATCTGTTCCTCATGCTGTACTTTTTAATTAATTGTCTAGATGTTTATTTTTTTTATTTGCATATCCTATTTACAGGGCTTTGCTGCCAACGCCAGCATTTTCATTTTACTGCTCTTGTTGATGTCTTGGCAAGTTTATGTTCAGTGGGATACTGAGCCGGCCGCTCAGAAAGCAATGGCAAACTACTGAGCGTAATCTTGCCAAGAAATCAACAGACAGCTGAAAGATGCTGCTGTTGACAGCGATGTCCTGTAAAGGATATGCAAAAAAAAAAAAAAGTTAGCCATTGCTTTTTGAACGACTGACTCCCATACCAACACGTTAAAACCCAGCGTGACATAGTCTGCTGCCAAATTGGTTGCAGCTGTGTTTCGAATGCAGGTAAGCGGGCTCACGAATCACGTCTCAGCCACGGAGACCGGTATCTAGATGTTAACAATACATATTATACTCTAATGATAAATTCAATAACTTCCATAAAGTCAACAGTTTATAGAAAATAAAAACAGCAATAATGCCTGGCATAAAATCAAAAGGACAGGTAAACATTACACTATTAGTGAGACAAATGACAACAACATTATAATAGGGAGGTTAGAAAAATTAAAGTTAACAAATAGTGGATAGTGATGTATTTATAATACACATAGTAGGATATATCAATAAGAAATACAATTCTTAAATACTCTCTACTCCTAAAGTTAAAAAAAAGAACTCAAACTGGCAAAAACATGGTAACATTTGGCTGATGAGAAAGACACTCAAACAGATAGGCTCAATATGACTGAGATCTCATTGACGATAATAGCTGTAGCGATCCATACTTGCACATAATGATAACATAATTACAGAAATGACAGAAGCCATGGAAGAATACTGAATTGAAAAATAACAAAGTTGTGCAAGATATAACTGATCTGACATGATGTGTTATGAATAGAGCAGTCTTTCTAGTAGCAATAATTGCTTTCATTAAGCAGAATCTTAAAAATATAACTTTCTTATATAAATACTAAATCCTGAAATTAATTGAGAACATCAGTGCAATAATTAAGCTGGTGTAGAAGAGACACACCAGCCTCTTTGTTCACAGAAATTATATAACCACCACAACACTAACAAACATTAAATGCATGAGACTTGTTCTGCAACACAGACTGTGGGTTAACAGAGATGATATATTTGCTGCCTACAATGCAGAACTTCATTCACTTGCAATCTCAGTTATTTCAGATGGCCTTGGATCTGATGCTTTTTATCTCTTATCAGTCTGGTGGCTGCTTTGTACTACTTTCTCATCGTTGAAGCCAATGATGTTTTCATTGCTTGCTTACCAAATTACAGACAGAAGCACACCAAATATATCTAGTCCCATGGTTTGTAAAACAGTTGGCCCAGTGTCTGTTGGATTTTGTCCTTCTGAAGTAAGGTCAGCTTTGGTTTGAGGAAACTGCTTGAATGGATTATTGCTAGAGATGTGCCTACAAATATCCACTTCACTCTACATTTGGATCTAACAGTTCTGCACACCAAAACATCTATAATCACTTTGGTTCTTTGTAGTTCTAAATATTCAGTACTGTAGAGTCTGCATTGGTTCATATGTATATGCTGCATTTGCATGAAATGAATACTCACTAAGCGTGACCAAGAAACTACAGAATGGATAATGGTTGGTTTTACCTGCTAGTAGTTACAGTTACAATTAATCAGATTGGACCCAGGTGAACAGTATGAATGTTTACTTACGAACACAGGTGTGATTAATGTGGTACACATCCCCTGCATGAGTTCCATCTTCACTGGGAGGAATCCAATGACCCTGTGTTCCATTAGCTACAAAAAGTGAATACCCAGCTTGACAACTGCACTGATAAGACCCTTGTGTATTTGTGCATACATCATCACAAGGTCTCACTGTCTTACACTCATCAATATCTGAAATAGAGTACAAAATAATCAGTCATTCAATATAAATTTCTTTATCAATGATGGCATATACATGTTCACACAATATCATATGATTTACATAAGCACAGATTCTTATACATTATTATCTGTAGAGGTAGGTGCAAGAGGTCTGGTTCCAATTCCATGTACTGCTTAGCAGTTTGCACTGAATGGATACTCAAGTCATGATCCTGGATACCTGCGTTCAAAACAGCCGCACATGATTTGCCAAAAGATCACAACAGCAGAAAATGCTGGTGTTGACTGCAACGTCCTGTAAAGGATATGCAACTACCTTTTATTACTGAATTACATTCATGTTTACTTTCTGTTTTCTGGTTCTGAATGTTGCTATTATTCTCGAGCTCACTGCTTCCCATGCTACTAGTAATTGCTGTGTCCTTTTGGATAATATTAAAGCTGCATCTTTGCTGTGGGCGGCATTATCTTCCGTAATGCATGAGAACAGCACTTTTTCATCTGTGCTTGAAAACTTTGTACCTGTTCCTCTCCTATTGTTTCACATAATCCCAAAATGCCAATGTCATAGCTTATTATCTGCTCCTCCCCCTGTGCTGTCATACCCGATTCATACATAGTTCTAAAATTCAAAGCGCCAATTCTGGCGATTTGCCTAGATAAGAGGAAGACAATCTGTGATCCGGACTCCTTGTGGCTTTCTCCACATCACACCATAACTCTTGTAAAAATGCCTCCTTTCCTCTTAGTTGGCTTGGTTATCCTTTTGTTGTTGTTGTTGTTGTTATTTTTGGACTAATTCATAGTTGGTTGGAATTACTTTTGTGGCTAAAGCTTTTCTACGGGATGAGGAAGCCAGCCCCAAGCCCAACCCTCTTTCGTTGCCACTTACGACCTGTAAGGTAGGATACAGTGTGATACTATTATCCATTCAAGAACTTGACCTTAACAATCTGTCCTCAATAAATACATTCAAATATGTTACTGAAAATATATAAAATGTAAACCTACTGTTAGCGTCTTCAGTTGCTCCTCTGTACCTTGTGTATAGCATTGCTTGTATTAACAAATTTTTCATTTCCACTGTGGGATTCAATTTCATAACAGTAAGATACTAATATGTGTTGAGCTGCTTATATCCATGACTCCTGGAGTAAACAGCTTACTGGCCGTCTAATCTCCAGATTTTATCACGTGATACCAGATTTGCTATGAATATTCATTAAATAATGACAGTCTCAAGGCAATGCCCTCAATTGTGTGTATTCATGAATGAACTGTTTAAGTAAATTCTGAAGTACTCTTACCAGATTCTATAATCATTAATACTCTTGTCACACCAACCCTGTTTTGTAAACCATCATTCTGAAAAACTCTTTTACTTTGCACATTTGGCATGACAGCTTACATTTAACACCAAATGACTGTTACATAAAGAAAGTTTTTTCAGGATATGATAGTCTGCTATAAGGCAAAGTCCTTACATACACAATGATACGCAGTAATATAATAAATAACACCACTTCATCATTACCCTAAAATAATTACCTCTACAGAAGTTTCCAATAACCTCAAAGCCAGGGTTACAAGTACAATAGTAGCTGCCTTCTGTGTCAATACAATGATGCTGACATATGGATGTATTATCACATTCATTTATATCTGAAGATGAACAAAAGGAAGTTGTCCACACTACATGTCAAATCAGTATTTACTTTATGTTCCAAAATAATGTCTTACACAATTCTCAAAAGTATTCTGTAAACACCGCAATCAGAAATGGGTTGAATGTAGGTGTACAAGAAATACAATTCAACATGTTTATGTGCCTAATCCTGCAAAATTATAATTTCATAACAGAGCTAAAGAGCTCTCATAAACCTGAGAATTAAAGCATAATCATGAAATTGACGTTAGAAATAATAATCATGAATGTGTATCTTAAATATTACCAGAGAGAAGCCAAAAAGCTAAGAAAGAGTGGATGAATGAAGGAATCTTACTGTTGATGGACAAAAGAAAACAGAGTAAAAATGACAAACATGAATATGCTAAGATAAATAAAGAAATAAGGGATAAATGTATGAAGGCAAAAAATTTGTTTAAACGAGCAGTGCAAAAAAATTGAATAAAGCTCAATTAAAGATACAAAAAATATGCACAGACAAATCAGTGAGCTCATGTGAAGAAAAATAAGAATAAATACAGGGTGTTTGAAATCAAAAACAGGAAAGATATTATTGGAGGAAGGTGCTATAATGAAGAGGTGGTATGAGTATATAAGAGAATTATATGATGGAGAAAGGGAAGAATTAACAGAAGAAAGTAACTTAGAAGGTCCACCTATTCTAAAAGAAGAAGTCGCCGACACTGTAAAACATATGAAGAAAAGAAACACAGCTGGGCCAGATGGAATCACAACAGAAGAATTAGAAGTATTGGAAGAATTTGGAGTAGATATAGTAATCAAAATGTTGAATGATATTTAAAACAGTGGATATTTACCAAGCAATATGCTAACATCTGTATTTATAGCTATATCAAAAATACCAGGAGCAACTGATTGCAAAGATTTTCATACAATTAATCTCCTAAACCACGTCACTAAGCTTCTACTCAGAATTATAATGAGAAGAACAAGAAAGAAAATAAAAATGGAAAGTGGTGAAGAACAATATGGATTTGTGGAAGGAACGTGTACAAACAATGCAATATATACATTATGGACACTAATAGAAAGGTCCATTGAGACAAAGAAAGACATATTTATGCTTCATAGATTATACTAAGGCATTTGATAAAGTAAAACATGATGAACTGATTAAAATGTTGGAAGATATCAACACTGATGGGAAAGGTTTAAGAATAATAAAGAATATTTACTGGAAACAAGTAGCAGCAATTAAAATGGGAAATAAAGAGGCCATTTATGAACAGATCAAGCTAGGAGTACAATAGGGTGTGTCTTGTCACCGGACCTCTTCTCCCTACATAGGGAAGTAATAATGGGAGAGATTAAAGAGACGCCAGGAATACTAACTAATCAGAGGTTATTATATAAATAATATCAATCAATCAATCAGGTGCAGTCTCCACAATGAAGGTTGGCTGCAATGGATCTCCAACACTGTCTGTCTCTTGCCTTGACAGTACATTCTATCAGGCTGAGATTCGCCCATCTTTTGATGGGATCTTCCCACTTGTATCGTTGTCTACCTCTTGCTCGCTTGCCCTCAGTCTTGCCTTCCAGTATGGTTTTTATAAGAGTATCATGTCATTTAACGTGGCCAAAATATTGCCACCTCTTTATTTCTTTCATCAACTATCTCTTCATTCCCAGTTTTTCTAGACCTCTGCATTTGATTGTTTTTGTTTACATGAAATACAACATATTCGTCTGTATATCCACATCTCCAGGGCTTCTATGCGACTTTCTCGTTGCTTGTTCAATATCCAGGATTCCGCGCCATACAGTAGCGTTGAATATATGTAGCATTTAACAATTCTCATTTTTAATGCATTATTAATCTCTCTAGATGTTAATACTGATTTCATGCCATTAAAAGCATTTTTGGCCATTCCTATTCTCTTTTTTATTTCTATTTCACTTCTGCATCATCTGTTATTATATGTCCAAGATATGAGAAACTTGTTACTTGTTCTAGTATCTGCCCGTTTGCTGTGATGTTCATTGATGACCTTTCCTTTTCACTGCTAATTATCATAGTTTTTGTTTTTTGGATGTTAATATCTAAGCCACATTCTGCACTGTGCGTGTTCCACTAGGTCTTGTAACTTTTGCTCACTTTCTGCCAGTAACACGGTATCGTCAGCATACCTAAGATTATTTATGATTCTTCCATTGATGTGAAGTCCAGGCATTTTAACTTGTTTAAAAATTCTTTCTGTGTATAGGTTGAAGAGGCTTGGGGACAGCACACATCCCTCCGTACTCCTCTTTTTATCTCTATAGGCGACGAATAGTTATTTTCGCATCTAATAGACGCCACTTGTTCCCAGTACAAGTTACTTACAAGTCTGATGTCCTTTCCGTCTATTCCTATATCTTGAAGGCATGTAATTCGTCGTTCATGTTGTACTCTATCAAAAGTTTTCTTGTAGTCTATAAAACAAATATATATACATTTTTGAACTTCTATATATTTTTCAATTAACATCCTCAAACAGATAATTGCTTCTCTGATGCCGCAGTTTTTGCGGAACCCAAATTGTTCTTCAGCTACTTCCTCATCTATTTTATGTTGAATCTTTCTTGAATGACCTTGAGAAGTATCTTAGTTATGTGGCTCATTAAGCTACTAGTTCTGTAATCTTCACAATCAACAGCTCTTGGCTTCTTCGGTAGTGTGATGAAAATGGATGTTTTCAAATCCTTGGGGATGTATCCAGTATTATATACATCATTACATAATTCTGTGATAGTTTCAATGCCAAAGCTGGATAAGGACTTTATCATCTCTGTTGTTATCTTGTCAGGACTTGCAGCCTTTCATTCTTTCATCTTTTTTAATAGCCTTTTCTACTTCAGCCGTTAGTATTTTTGGTCCACCTTGAGTATTATACAATGTTGGTCTATTGACCCTGTTGTCCCAGAATAAATCTTCGGTATACTCTGTCCATCTTTTTATTATGTCAGTGTTATTAATTATAATTTCTCCATTTTTTCCTCTGATGCAACCATTTCCTGTTATATTATTTTTCTTCTTTGTAAATCTTGTTATAAGTTCATGTAATTCTTTCGAGTTGTGGTTTATTTCCAGATCCTCTATTTCTTTGCATTGTTTCTGCAACCACTCTTCTTTGGCAACTCTGCACATATGACATATTTCTCTATCTATTAATATATACTCTGGAGTGTTCTTTGCTTTCTTTCTTTGAGTCATTTTACTCAAGATTTCATTGGTTATCCATAATTGTTTTTTCTTATTTATCTTCACTGGCAAGGTGGTATTTGCAATCTGTATACTGGTTTTTACACTTTCCCATTTTGCATTAATTTTATCCTCAGGATTTTCACGTCTATATTGTTCCATACTTTCAGTGATTAGCCCATCATATCCATTTTTTTACTTCAACCAGGTATATTTGACTTATTTCTGGTTGTTTCAATGCTGATATATCTACCTGAGATGTCTTCGATGTCCTTATTCCTGAGTTTTTAAGTTTTATTTGTAATTTTAAGACTACAGGATTATGGTCAGAATTGATATCAGCACCAGGGTATGTTTTGGCATTTTTAACACATTGTTTTTAAATCTATTTCTAATCATAATGTAGTCAATCCAGGGCTTTTCCACGTATACAGTTTCCTAGGGCTATGTTGGAAAAATGTGTTGCAAACAATAAGATTGTTTTCTTCACAGAACTGTATCAGCCGGTCTCCTCTGTCGTTTCTCTTGCCCATACCATATTGCTCTACTATCTGCTTATATTTATTTTTTCCAACTTTTGCGTTCATGTCTCCCATGACAATTAGGACCTCTGATGATTTTACAACTTTCAGTGTTTGGTGTAGGTCTTCATAATATTCTTCTAGCTGTATATCACTATAATCAGTTGTTGGAGCATATGTCTGAAGAATTACTATGTTGAATGGTCTTGCCTTAATTTTGAGAAGAATCATCCTATCTTTATGAGTCCAGAATCCACTAATATTTTTCTCTAAATTTCATTTTACTAAAATTCCTACTCCTCTCTCGTGGCGATCACCTCCTGAGTTAATGAATATGTAAACTTCTCTCCTTATATAACTTGTATCTGTCCTTCTTGTTTCAGATATGCCTAAGATATCTAAATTCATATTCTTTGCTTCGGCAATAAAGTTATCACACTTTCCTGCTTGATATAGGGTGCGTACATTCCACGTACCAATTCTTAGACTTCTTCCACTTTTCAGGCAGGTAGTGTCAGAATGCACCCTTTAAAAAAAATTTGGGATGCATTCGTCATTATGCACTTCCTTATTCACTACAGGAGTTGTCTCTTCCCAGTTAATATTTACAACAGCCTCATCTCCAGGGGGCCAAGAATTACCTGTATCGCTTTTTTCTTGTTGTTGAATTTCCATTGCTGTCTTTGGGATATTACATGGTGAGGTCCCAATCTCTTCCACGATGGCCAGACATGTTCACTATCATGTCCTGAACACGCCTCATGTGTGCCACACACTCTGCTGTTTCCCTTTCAAAGTCGTTGATCTATTTAGATTCATCTGCCTTCTCCACTGTCTCAGTCTTTGTGTACTAGGGATGGACATTCCCTTAGTAGGATATTACCCCTACTTCACTCATGTAGCTTAGCCAGTCAGCCAAGACTGTTGCCCGTGGTGTGGCCACCGCCGTACACAGGCGGGATTCGTGGAGCCACACATGAGCTAGGTAATGAAATCAAAGAGATTAATAATATACGCTATGCAAATGACACAGTATTGGTGGCGGATAATGCAACAGACCTAAAACAATTGTTGGACATTGTAGTAACAGAAAGTGCAAAGAAAGGTCTCTCCTTGAAAATCAAGAAAACAGTAACAATGGTGATTTCAAAGAAAATGATGACAATAAAATGTGACATAGAAATAGAAAGGAACATTCTTAACCAAATGGATAATTTTAAATACTTAGGGGCATTTATAACATCAGATGGAAGACGTACAACAGAGATTAAGAGCAGAATAGGGCAAGCAAAAGCCTCATTTCAGGAAATGAAGAGTATCTTATGCAATAAGTCATTTTCACTGAATGTAAGAAAGAGAGTGCTGAAATGCTATATAGAACCAGTTTTGCTGTATGGCAGTGAATCTTGGAATGTAAATTAACAAATAAAGAAGACATTAGAAGCAACAGAGATGTGGTTTCTGAGATGACTGTTGTGAATTCCTTGGACTGCCAGAGTAACTAACAATGATAACCTGAAACAGGCTAATGAAACTAGAACATTATATACAACAATAAGAAAAAGACAAACAGTTTTCTTCGGTCATGTGATGAGAAGAGAAGCATTAGAGAACATCGTGACAACTGGAAAGATCGAGGGGAAGAGAGGCAGATGCAGACCAAGAGAAATGATGCTGGATGGATTGAGATGGTGGCATGGAGGAATATCATCAGCAGAGTTGATCCAGAACACCAATGACTGAGATCTGTGGACAGCCATGAATGCCTACACCAGCTAGAAGGGCACTTGATGATGATGATGATGATCTCAATGTATAATACACATTATATTAACTATGCTAAATTAAAAGCCAAGGTAGTGGAATGGCCAGACATTTGCCAGTCAGCCAGATGGTCAATGGTTCAATCTGCATTGAGCTGATTTGAATTTTGTTTAAGTAACCTGGGCTCCCTGGTCAACCCATCCTAAAATGGGTACCAGGAAATGACTTGGGAATTAAAGGCAGCATGCATGACACTGACTGCATCACCCAAGTGCTGATTTGGTTATGAAAACACGAATCTAGCACCATATGCTCAATGCGTCACAAGGCCTGTCAAAGTGGTCTTTACTTACTTAATTACAAAATGAGCAACATTTTCAATTATATTATTGTTAGTTGTGATTTTAAAAAATCAGTTTTCAAATAGTGGTTTCAAAAGAATGGCTATTGGTTTATACATGCCATGGTAACATTCTTAAAAACATATAAAACATTCTCTAATAATATCAAACTTCATCACATTACTCAAGATGATAAGGCTGAAAGGATACTGTTAGTGATTTCCATTATCAATAATAATAGTTCTTAGAAAACATAATCAATATATTGCAAATGTAACAATGATGTGACAATGACCACAAACACACGGTCATTTCTAAATGCATTCTGGCATCAATAAAATTAATGACACTATCTTTAGAATAAAATATTTTAAAGTATGTGTTATATGTTTCTCAAATTCTTTCAATAATTTAGTACCCACATTAAAGATGTCAATATGTTATAATTTGTGCACATACATCTACATTTGTTGCCGTTCATGCACTTAATATTTTTCTCATGATTTTTCCCCCTCTGAAATTAATATAATAAATGGATATAAATTGAGTGACAGAAGGTCACTTTATGTTGTCTTACTCTGACAAGAAAGCTCTGGAATTAGTGTCCTGTTACTGTTGCAGGTCATGCTGTTTTCTCCTGTTGTGGATTTGTATCCAGGGTTACAAGTCAGTGTAATCTGCTGGCCTACCTGTACCTTGTTGGAACTGATGACACCATTGGGAATGCCGCTTTTATAGCAGGTGAGAACTGCAAAAGTATAATGCTGTTATTTTAAACCATGTTTTTAACTTCACAAATATCATTAACATTATAAAAGAGGTAACAGGTATAAAGTTTACAAGTTGTTATTAATGAACACACATTAAAATACCTCATACCTATACATTCTGTTTGCAAAAACAATCAGATATAAGTAATAACTAATTATAATAACAATTACCCATCTACACAGTATTCTGGTGCTGGTTTTTGGTAAAATATCTCTTTCTTCATGCATGAACATCCCTATAAGTGCTCCAGTCTTCTCCTTTATATCACACAAGGAGAATCTCAACACAGTGCACAGGCATGGATCCTAATGTGTGCACACTAGTATAAAACATGCTATAAATATTCTTTGGTGGTTAGTAGGTTTCCTAATTTTGAAATTTAGCTGTAAATGTAGCGTATTCAACCAGCTCCAATTGCCAAAGGATTTTGTGTGTGTGCAAAGTTCTTTGCTTGTGTCTTAAAAAGCTGCATGCATCATACTGTGATGTTGAGTTTCATTATTTTGTCAAGTGCAGATGTGCCAAGCAAAGATGATAGCTCAATAATCTGTGTGCTTGCAGTAAAGAGACTCAAACGACAGAAAGAAATAAGGACTACTAAACATTATATACTAATCACCTATTATTCGTAACTTTGTTTAGTAATCCCTCTTTTCCTACACTGAGACTTTCAGATCATAATAGATGCTATCTTTATATTGATGGTTGGCTAAAATGTATCTCCATTATCATTACATTGATGGTTGGCTAAACTATATCTCCACTATCTTTACATTGATGGTTGGCTAAAATGTATCTCCATTATCATTACATTGATGGTTGGCTAAACTATATCTCCACTAACTTTACATTGATGGTTGGCGAAAATGTATTTCCTTTATCATTACATTGATGGTTGGCTAAACTATATCTCCACTATCTTTACATTGATGGTTGGCTAAAATGTATCTCCATTATCTTTACATTGATGGTTGGCTAAACTATATCTCCACTATCTTTATATTGATGGTTGGCTAAACTATATCTCCACTATCTTTATATTGGTGGTTGGCTAAAATGTATCTCCACTATCTTTATATTGGTGGTTGGCTAAACTATATCTCCACTATCTTTATATTGGTGGTTGGCTAAAATATATCTCCACTATCTTTATATTGATGGTTGGCTAAAATGTATCTCCATTATCTTTACATTTATGGTTGGCTAAACTATATCTCCACTATCTTTATATTGGTGGTTGGCTAAAATGTATCTCCACTATCTTTATATTGGTGGTTGGCTAAACTATATCTCCACTATCTTTATATTGGTGGTTGGCTAAAATGTATCTCCACTATCTTTATATTGGTGGTTGGCTAAACTATATCTTCACTATCTTTATATTGGTGGTTGGTTAAAATGTATCTCCACTATCTTTATATTGGTGGTTGGCTAAAATGTATCTCCATTATCATTACATTGATGGTTGGCTAAAATGTAACTTTGTAACTTTGTTTGGCAATCTTTTCCTACACTGAGACTTTCAGATCATAATAGATCAGTGGTTCTCAACCTTTTTTGGCCCGTGCCCCCCTTCACCATATTTTTAGGACATCATTCCCCCCTCACCATATTTTTAGATCGTCATCCCCCCCCCCTTTCGTATTTCCTCCCTAAAATTTCCCCCTGCCCCTACACAGTATACGTAACTATTGAAGCTAAATTTAATAGCACATACTAAAACAAGTCTAGACATCTACATAAAACGTGATTTGCAGATCTACTTATGTAATAAAATGAATTTCAGAAGGGTGACACGTACAGAACCGTAAAGTATGAAGGGAAAAACAATATCAAGTAATCGGTTCTTGTATTAACGCGATCTTGAAATAATCTTCATTCCCCCCCCCCCCCCCCCCCCCCCCCCCCCTCTGGAAACCCCCAAATTCCCCCCTGGGAGGGAATTCCCCACCGGTTGAGAACCACTGTAGTAGATGCTATCTTTATATTGATGGTTGGCTAAAATGTATCTCCATTATCATTACATTGATGGTTGGCTAAACTATATCTCCACTATCTTTACATTGATGGTTGGCTAAAATGTATCTCCACTATTTATATATTGGTGGTTTTCTAAAATGTATCTCCATTATCATTACATTTATGGTTGGCTAAAATGTATCTCCACTATCTTTATATTAGTGGTTGGCTAAAATTTATCTCCATTATCATTACATTGATGGCTGGCTAAAATGTATCTCCACTATCTTTACATTGATGGTTGGCTAAAATGTATCTCCACTATCTTTATATTGGTGGGTGGCTAAAATGAATCCCCAGCCATATATCTTCTGCCATGATGGTAGAATCAGTGATCAATCTTATTTTCTGTTTAGCCCTTGATGTTATCCTCCCATGTGAGTCAAACAACATCCCTGATTAAAGACAACCCCATAAGTGATACATTTCTCTCAGCAGAAGCTGAAAGGGGCCTAAGTCATTTGTCCCTATTGTGAGCTGACTAGCCGTACAGTGGAATCATATGTGCCTGTATTTGCTGCAACAAGTTCCACCCTTGATTCACCACTCCAACAGCTGTAACCCAGAAGACTCACCTAGACATGTGTCACTATGCACCAAGCTGTCATTCATTGCTTGCAGTATACCTCCCTTTGTTTATTTTGTTGTACCAATAATAGGTGCTTCTGAGACTAACATGTCAGCTCTTTTGTTTCTGCAGACCCCTGCATGACCTGATATACAGATCTACAAAGGTTCCTTAATGTTTTGAGGCCTCAACATGTGGCACCCACTCAGGTCACAGCCATCCATTCTGAAAGCATTGACTGAGAGTCAAAAATAGCTATCACCTTTGTGAGTGTAGTCTTGGAAAGTGAATATGAGTTCAAGAAGACAACTTCAATCTCCTGTCTCATTCTATTTGATATGCTCTGTTCTGCTTGGTAGTGACTCTGTCTCTCACTTTATCTAAGAAACCATATCTTGATATTTGGCCTCAGATCCATCAGTGCATTATCAACCCTAGAACAAGAATAGAATCTATCACGTTTGACTTCAAGGTCTTCTCTCCCATCTTACCACTCTTGTCCATTTGTGATCATGTTAGTTGTTCCTGTTACAGCCACAATGTATCTATTCTGCTTCCTTGTTAGTTAGTTGCAGATCCTTTACAGTCAACCACAACCTCTTTTGGCTGTTTATAATCTCTTGGCAAGTTTAAGCTCAGTAGTTTGCCATTGCTTTCTGAACAACCGACCCACATACCATTTTATAAAATACCCAAAGCAAGGCGGTATGCTGCCAAATCGGCCACAGCTGTGTTTCAATTGTTGTATGCAGGATTACGAACTGCATCCGTAACCCCTTTGATCTTGGGCACAAGATATTATGCCTTTTTAAATATTCAAAATACCTTATTTGACTAACTCTGATCTTGTTCAGTAATTCTATTTTCATTCATAGTTTGTTTAAGCCTCATTTGCCATCTCTAGTCTTTTTATAGTATTTTCCCCAGTTCTTTATCTCAATTTCCCGTTTCACAGGCACAATATTGTACTTTAACAGTGACACATTGCCAAGCCTTGTAATAATGTACAGTATAAAGAACATTTGATGACTTTTATTTATAATTATATTAACATACTATTAACATAATATATTATTAACATTATATAAGGCATAATTTGGTAGTCAAAATATGTCTCTTGTTGTTTTGCAAACTCCTAAATTGATGAATGAGTCACTGTGAAGAAATGAGAGATCTAAATAGAAAAGAGACATCTGACCCAGTAGATAAACAATCAGATAGACATACATAAAGAAGATCAGGATTTACATATAAATTTAACAAGAATATACAAGTAAGTAAGTAAGTAAGTAAGTAAAGTAAGTAATTAAAGTAAGTAAGTAAAGTAAGTAAGTAAGTAAGCAAGTAAAGTAAGTAAGTAAAGTAAGTAAGTAAGTAAGTAAGTAATTAAAGTAAGTAATTAAAGTAAAGTAAGTAAGTAAAGTAAGTAAGTAAAGTAAGTAAAGTAAAGTAAGTAAGTAAGTAAGTAAGTAAGTAAGTAAAGTAAGTAAGTAAGTAAGTAAGTAAGTAAGTAAGTAAGTAAGTAAGTAAAGTAAGTAAGTAAGTAAGTAAAGTAAAGTAATGTAAAGTAAGTAAGTAAGTAAAGTAAAGTAAGGTAAGTAAGTAAGTAAGTAAGTAAAGTAATGTAAAGTAAGTAAGTAAGTAAGTAAAGTAAGTAAGTAAGTAAAGTAAAGTAAAGTAAAGTAAAGTAAAGTAAGTAAGTAAGTAAGTAAGTAAGTAAGTAAGTAAGTAAAGTAAAGTAAGTAAAGTAAGTAAAGTAAGTAAGTAAGTAAGTTAGCTATCTAGCTAGGTAGGTAGGTAGGTAGGTAGGTAGGTAGGTAGGTAGGTAGGTAGGTAGGTAGGTAGTTAGTTAGTTAGTCAGTCAGTCTTTCCTCTTGAGCCCAAGGCGGCGCATAGGGCAGAAGTCATGGCTCTCCATGCCTGGCGGTTCGCTGCTACCTGTTGTAGATCTGGATGTTTACTTGGCCATTGAATGAGCCTTCTCTGATGATGCTTCTACGCAAGGTCTCTCTTGGTCTTCCCCATTTTCTTTTCCCTACCGGTGACCATATGAGGGCTTGGTAGGGGAGTCTTGTCTTGTCCATTCTGAGTACATGGCTGATGTAGTTCCAACGGTGTTTTCTCATAAAACTGGATACAATATCTTGCTTAGTCTCTTGTCTTATTTACATATTGATTCTGAAGTCTGTCCAGTGGAGGTTTAGAATTCTTCTAATGTATAAATTAATGTTGCTAAAGTGGTTAAAATGTTAAGTATTTAAGGATGACATTAAAAAAAAAAAATAAAACATGGATACATCACCACCATATATCTACTCTACTTACTTTTGCAAGTTCCAGCTTTGCCCACATATCTACCATTTGAATCACAAAACAAAGTTGGATCACCAATCAAGTCATAACCTTGGTTGCACGAGTATCTTAATACAGTACCATACAATGATCCATTTCCTACAGAAATTGTCACATTTCCATTAGGGTCTGCTGCGGGTGCCACACCACATGAGGATGCTGAAAAATCAATAATAAACTGAAAGTTAAAAATTGTTTAACAACTTGGTATATCACGTGCATAAGAGTAGCTATTAATTGTCATTTACTGCTTACATAGTACCTTGCGGTGTATGGCAAGGGGGTCTTGAGTCTGAGGAATTAAGGCCACCTGGCTAGTGCAGTTGCCGCAAACTGTGCAGATTAGGGTTTTTCTTTTTGCCATTTAAGAGTAGCTTTTTTTTTTTTTTTTGCATATCCTTTACAGGACATCGCTGTCAACATCAGAATTTTTCAGCTGATTGTTGATTTCTTGGCAAGATTACGCTCAGTAGTTTGCCATTGCTTTCTGAGCGACCAGCTAACATACTACATAAGTTACCGACGTGGAGAGAACCGCTACCAATTCTTGTGCACGTCACGTTTCTCATGAGTATAAGGGATTACGGAGAAAGTCGTATAACCCCTAGACCAGGGAGACAGGCTTTAAGAGTAGCAGGTATTTAAAACTCATTACAATTTGCAAAAGCGTTTCTTATCTGTAGTAGGGAACATATATCACTGTTAACATGAAATACCTAGATTTCAATCCCCAAAAGATATCTCCTTTATCCCTTATTTAGAAATATGTTTTATAATGGCAAAATAATTAAATAAAACTGTAACATATATTTACATTTCAAACTAGAAGGTAAAATACTGAGACAGGACTCAGAATGCCGCTACAGCAGGAGAAAGATGAAAGTATGCCTAAAAATAACAAATTCACAATAATTAAAGTTTTACAGAGAGTTTTTAACAGAGATATATATATGAATGAGGTTGGTTGGTTGGTTGGTTGGTTGGTTGGTTGGTTGGTTGGTTGGTTGGTTGGTTGTTAGGCTGGCTGGCTGGCTGGCTGTTTGGTTGGTTTGGTTTGGTTTGCTTAGCTTAGGTTAGTTTAGTTTAGTTAGTTAGTTAGTTAGTTAGTTAGTTAGTTAGTTAGTTAGTTAGTTAGTTAGTTAGTTAGTTGTTAGTCGACAGATCATCCTCATTGCACATCGAACCATTCAGTCCATAAGTGCTCAGATCCCCTCAGAAAATCCCACAGCGTGTAGCGGCTAACAACACCAGTTCTGTGTTAGTTTATCAATCTTCTTTGGCTTACTGCATAGTGTTCTTGTTTGGCCACACCTATTTTAATTTGCTGTTCTCGCAATCTGACCATGGTTGAAGATTCAGTCATCACTTGGTTCTCACAAAAGTCTTACTTCTTGTACAGCATTCAGAATGTCAGCCTGGTCCATGGCGCGTCCGCTCTCCACAGTAGCCTTACCTGCGAGCTTGTCAGCCCGCTCATTTCCTTGTACTCCTGCATGCCCTGGCACGAAGATGAAACTAATCTTTGCCAGCCGAGACCGCTCCAGAGACAGCAACCACTCTCTTCGGATCCACCCCATCTCTATCCTCTTGAGTATGCTCATTGAGTCGCTAAGGACACATGCCCTAGTGAATGTCTGTGTCTCGAGCCATGTTATTGCTTTACTTACTGGCATGACTTCCAAAGTCAGGCTACTTGTGGTCTCAGCAAAAGCACCAGAGTCCTCCTTCACAATTCTCCCTCCAGCCCGCGTCGTAAAGGCCCATGAGCTTCTCACATGTTGGACGACCGACCCATCTGTGTAGATGACAGCATCACCGTCTAACAAATTCTCGAAAACCAACGCTTGTACTTCCGCCTCCACTGCAGCCAGATTTTCTTGTCTGCATTTTATGTCTAGTTGGATGCAAACAGAAAAGGACGTACAGAAATCTGTTGGCACTTGCACCCACTCCTTGCCAGGTTTTATGTCCTCAAGTGCACATACCTGTTGAAGAATGTCTTCGGCTTGACCAATCCATGACCTTCCTCTTTTTAACCTGCTGCCCTTCACCTTCATAATTTCACCATACAGTGGATGTTGTGTGTTTGCGTTAACTCTGAGGTAGGCATGTGATCTACAAATTTGTATTCTGTCTTCAATGGTTGGAAAATCAAGAAGGTAGTTCATCGTCCTGCATGCTATATCTCTTGAACATCCAAGAATAATGCGCATAGCTTCATTCTGTATCCTTTCCATCCTTTCTATCTGCTTATGACTGAGAGTCAGGATCGCCATCGCATACTCAAAAACAGACATGACCGGCCCCTCGTATAGAAGACATAGATGGCGCTGCTCACAGTTCGCTGCCGCCATCACCCGCATCGCAGTCAAACCACGCTTGGCCTTTGCTATCTCCTGGTCTATGTGCTCATTATAAGCAAGGCTTCGATAAAAACGTATCCCCAGGTAATTCATTGTCTGCATTTTTTCCACTATACAGTGAAAATATATTCAGAAATGTAGAAGATATGGAAGGAATCAACATTGGGGGAAGATACATCAATAACATTAGATATGCAGATGATACAGTCTTGATTGCAGACAGTGAACAAGACCTGCAAAATTTAGTAGATGCGGTTGTTACACACAGTGAACAACTAGGGTTAGAACTGAATATTAAGAAGGCACAGATTATGGTCGTCACTGGGAAGAAGGAAATACCACAATGTGATATACGAGTAGATGGGCATATTCTTAAACAAGTGAATCGATACTGTTATCTCGGCACAGTCATAACATCTGATGGGAGATGCCTTGAAGAGATTAGAACAAGAATTGCCACTGTGAAGGTAGCCTTTTGCAAGATGAAAAACATACTGACCAATAAAAAGATATCAATTGAAACGAGAAAAAGATTGTTAAGGTGCTACATAGAACCTGTGCTTTTGTATGGATATGAAGCATTTACAATAAGCAGTCAAGCTGAAAAACAGCTGATGGCTGTGGAAATGTGGTTTCTGTGGAAAATGCAAAGAATACCATGGACGGACAGAAAAACCAATGAGCAAGTCCTTCAAGAAACAATGAAGATCGTAAACTGATTAGAGTCATTAGACATAGACAGTCAAAATTGTTTGGGCATGTTATGAGAAGAAATGACTTGGAGAACTTGGTGACAACTGGCAAAATCGAAGGTAAGAGACCAAGGGGGAGACCGAGAAGTAAATATCTGGATGGATTGGCCACATGGCATGGTCGAGACAGGAACACTGAGCTGATCCACGACTCTGGTGATCAAGTGAGATGCCAGAACATGACCGCCCATGCTTACCGGCATGGCACATGATGGATGGGATTCTTTCCACAGTCTCTGAAAACAGGTTTACCGTTGGTGTTGGAGTGTGGACAATATGGTTATTCAAAGAGAACCATGTCACTGTTGCCTTTGTTGGGTTGACCATTGCTCCAGCTTCAACACACCAAGTACTTATGCGATTGAGTTCGGTTTGTAGTTCCACAGCAACCTGATCTCTATCTTTACCCTGATGATACACTAAAACATCGTCGGCATATGACAGTGTCCTCCCCAGTCCAGTGATCTGCTTGCTGGTGATTCTCAAAGTGTAGGCATTGAACAGCACCAGAGATAATGGTGATCCCTGTAGTAGGCCAGGGTATATTATTGTTGGTTCCGAAGTCCAACTGCCACATCTGAAAACTATTTACCGTTGGAAGAGGGCTGCAGCGATCCAACTAAGGAGGAATGGACTTATCTTGAGTTCAAGAAGTTGAAGCATTAAGAAATCCAATGGTACTCTGTTGTACGCATCCTCAAGATCAATCGCTGCAGCAAAGATTTCAATGCCTGAGTGGAAACCTTCATGGGAGTTATGGGCAAAAACTGCTGTATTGGTCCAGGTTTCTCTTTTTGGACTATACCCTCCCAGGGTACGTGGGAAAATACCTTGCCTCTCTAGCTGGCTTGATATTTTCCTGGCAATTAACTTCTCCAGCAGCTAGCCTATTGTATTCTGCATGGTTATTACTCGATATCCCTGAATTTTTGTGTGGTCTTTGCCAGGCTTCGGTAAAGGAATCAGATAGCTGTGTAACCACTCCTCCTTTATGTTAGCATTCCCTAGACTGTTGCTGTACATTCTGCTAGTTTCTATAGCTCATTGTCGGTACACCTATTGATGTCTTCGTATTGTATGCCATCTGGCCCTGGAGCGCTGTTTTTTTTATCGTAGTAAAGAACAGCCTTGATTTCTTTCACTGTCACTTTGTCTTCGTCCGAAATGTTCTGGGCCTTGCATCTGTCTGAGGTGACCTCCTTGGCAAGATTTCAGCCTCTCATGCATGTCTGGTTGCTCTGCTCTAGATAGCATTCGAAGAGGGCTTTTCCCTTGTTCTCGTCAGTCCTCTGCCAGATGAGGTCAGCACCTTGGAAGTCAGAAATTCTCTTTTTCTTGGCTACCCCACTCATGCTTTTATGTAGTCGCCAGAACAATTTCAGTGGCTTGTCTGTGCTTACTCTTTGACATATCTCTGCCCATTTTTCACTTTTAACCTCCTTAACCAGTTTTTTTTAAATAGCTTACTTTTGTGTGCATCTCTCTTTCTAAGTGCATGCAGGGACTAGTATGGGCAACTCTGTTCTTCTTGGCCTTTTGCTATTTCCTTACAGCACTGCGCTTATCCACCCAGGCCTTCTCCACCTCAAAATTCCACCACGGTGGCTGCTCCCAGCTTTTTTTCTTGCGCTGAAGCTTTCTGCGCTTGTCGCACCTTATTTTACTCACCACATCTTGCCCTGTACTGTCATACTGGAAAGTCTTGACCATTGACTTGTGCTGCCTGGTTCTGCCTTTCTCCACCAATATGCTGTAAGGGTGGTGGTCGCTGCCATGGTACCCTACGACACCCCATCTGCACACTGTAGTGAGTGAAGGAGAAACCAGCGCCAGATCAATAGCACTGTCCTCATTACCTGGACGGCTTGCTGTCCTTGTGACACAGCCACTGTTGATACAAACCAGGTCAATGGTTTCAAGTGCAGTCTCGAGCTCCTCCCCCTGTGTGTTGGAGGAAATGTTACCCCATGATCTGCCTGTAGTGTTGAAATCACCACAGAAAATAACATTTTCTCATGGCCTGGTATTCATTTAGGTACTGCCACTTCTGGGAATCCACACTCGTGTTGCGGGCATAAACATTAACCAACACGAATGGTAGACAGGATTGAACTCTAACCACCTGTATGTGTATCATCACATACACTGTATATCAGCATTATCTAAACTGGACATGTCTAGCTCTGACCACCTGTATGTGTATCATCACATACACTGTATATCAGCATTATCTAAACTGGACATGTCTAGCTCTGAAACCACCATACTGTCGCTAATGAAAATCGCCATTACCAGGTGTATAAATAAAGGGAGACTTTATAAGCAAACATTTGCTATTATAATGTACTGACATTATTAGCAAACGGCTGGTCACGTGACGTTGGAACCACCGCGGTCGATTGGCTAACTATTATTCTCCCTTCTTCTTTTGATTCAAACCCCACTTTCTTTTTGAAGTTCAACTACATACATTAAACTAGTCTAGTTAAAGTTTAAAAACTTTAATGATCATATATTATATGAATGCCCAGATACGGTACTTACTACTTCTTAACAGTGAATTTGCGTACTCACGAGATTAAAGTAAGCCTGTAGATTAGATGCCACCAGAGTCGCCCTATCTCAAGTGAACCAAGTCGACAGACCTCCACTTTGCAACTGAAGTTATGGTCAACATTTGTTTTTGGGGAGAGTTTATACGGAGCTGGGTCTGAATAGACACTTCCTTTGTTTTTATGAACTCCGAAGCGAGGGTTCAACGGTGATAAAGTTCACACGGGGTTAAATTTATATATCACGTGACCATAGTTAATCCTAATTGTTTGTTGGCTACTCTTGACTGTTTGGCTCGTCTGTGTGTTACTTTTTTCTCATATCCTTTACAGGTTTTTAAAGTTTTACTGAAAGTTTTACTTTCAGTAGTTTGCCATTGCTTTCTGAACGACCGGCTCACATACCTTCGTAAGTAACCAGCGCGACGCGATCCGCTACCGAATCTCCCGCAGCTGTGTTTTGTACGTGAGTATACGGGACTACGATCAACGTCTTTAACGCCTTCGCCAGGGAGGGCGACTGTGTGTTACTGGCACCTACAAATAGTTACACTGTAATCTACCGTGAGGACAATCAGCTGGCAGTGCTCAACGATGGGACGATAACGAGGATAGATCCCAGACCAAACTACCAAGACGCAGCTATTGACCTGACAATAGCCACTATAGGTCTAGCAAGCTGCCAGTGGGAAGTGACAGAGGTCACGAACACAGACCACCTACCCATAATAATCAACACCAGAACAAAGCCCCAGCTAAGCGCCAACAACTACAGGCCAACCTTTAACTTCAAGAAAGCAAAATGGGAGATGACCAACACAGACCTGGAGCAGAAGGAACGGGAAGACATTGATATAAATATAAGGATAGACTGACCAGAAGCATACTGCGGATAGCATTCAAACATATCCCTAACAAAAATATGCCAGAGAATCTAAGACCGGGTAAGAAAGAGCCCCAGACACCCCCCAAAAAATGGCACAAATACCCAGTGGCCTGGTGGAATGACAAGTGCACAGCGGCACAACAAAATAGGAAAAAAGCTCTGCAGAAATACAAGGCAAGGACAGAAGAGAATTTGAAGAATACAAGAAATTCAGAAACGAAGCAAACAGAGCAGTAAAACAAGCAAAAGAAAAGGAGTGGAAAATGTTCTGTCAGACACTCAGTCCAGATACACCGACCACAAAGGTGTGGAAACAAATAAAAGCAATTCAAGGAAATAAAAAGACCAGCGAAATCCCAACCATCAAAAGTACGAAACTAGCAGTAACAGACCAGGACAAAGCCAAAGTGTTCGGAGAATACTTCCACGAAGTCTGCTCTAAAAAAAAGACTAGGAAGCAAAGAAAGACAAAGAAGGGAGGAGCTGAGACAAGAGTTAAAAGACACAGCAGATGAGAACATCGAAGAACACTTAATGGATGCAGACATCACAACAGACGAGGTGGTGACAGCTCTAAATGAAAAATCCGAAACCGCGGCTGGGACGGACATTCTAAACTATATAAAAAAAAATGTTTTGCATATCTTTTACAGGACATCGCTGTCAACATCAGCATCTTTCAGATGTTAGTTGATTTCTTGGCAATATTACGCTCAGTTGCTTGCCATTGCTTTCTGAGTGGCCGGCTCACAAACCCTTAAGTTACCGACCCGATTCGAACCACTGCTGATTCTCACCGTCGTCACGTTTACTTACGAGAGTATACGAGATTACGGAGAAAATTCGCTAACCTCTAAGCCAGGAAGCCGGCATTCTAAACTATACTATCATCAAAAAGCTCCCAAATAACACCATAAAAACAATTACTAAGCTGTATAATGTAATATGGCAGACGGGAAAGATCCCCAAACAGTGGAAAACAGCCACGGTGATCCCAATCAAGAAACAAGCCAAAGAACCAACGGGTAGAATCATACCGCCCCATCTCGCTGACATCGCACCTGGGCAAAGTTATGGAGACTGATAAATAAAAGAATAACATTCTACCTGGAAAATAATGAACTGTACAGTCATACACAATCCGGGTTTAGAGCCAACAGGTGTACGATGGATCAGATCATCAAATTTGAAAACCATGTAAAGAAAGGATTCAAGAGAGGGGAAAAGACGTTGGCTGTATTCTTGGACCTAGCCCAGGCGTACGATCAATGCTGGAGAGAATCCGCACTAATCAAGATAAAGAAAGTAGGCATAGTGGGAAGAACCTACAAATACATAGAAAACTTCCTCAAAGATAGAAGCTTCTCGGTGAGGATAGGGAATGAGGTGTCCGACTCAAATGTGCAAGAGAACGGCATCCCTCGGGGCTCGGTCATCTCACCAACAATCTTTTCAATAATGGTGAACGACCTGACAGAGGAGATTCAAGACCAGAAAACAGGACTATCTCAATTCGCGGACGACTGCGCCATATGGAGGAGTGGTAAGGCGGCAAAGACTACACGAGGACCCCTACAAAAACAAATAAACAAGCTAATAGCATGGGTGGACAAATGGGGTTTCAAAATCAACACCAATAAAACAGTCAACATGGTATTTAATAGCAAGAAGAAGATAAATCCTAACAAGGACTGGAAAATAGAGATAAAAGGGGCGACCATTAATAAAACAAACAGCACAGTCTTCCTTGGAATGACCCTGGACGAACAGATGAACTGGTCAAAACATATATACCAGACATTAGAAAAATGCAAGAAAGCAAATACTACGGGTGATAAAAGGTAACGATTGGGGTGCCCACACCAAAACAATGTTGATGTTCTATAAAGCATTTATCAGAGGAAAGCTAGAATATGGCAGCATTGTGTACGACTCAGCATCAGAAGCCAACAAGAGGAAGCTAGACACTATACAGACCCAAGCGCTAAACACCATGCTGGGTGCTGGAAAAGGGACATCCAAGGAAGCCATGGAGTAGCACTATGTGTACTACCACTGAGTCTGAGACGTAAACAGCTGACGTATAACTACTGGCTAAAGGTAGCACAAGACAAAGACCACCCTGGATACAAAACGTTCAGTGACAACCGGCAGCAACAGGGGGGGGGGGGGGCATCCCAATAGTAAAACTGCAAAGACCGGCAGGATGGGAAGTAGCAGAGAAGATAAAGGAAGAAATTGAGCTAGCAGAAACCCTGAAACAGACAAGACGGTTCAAGCCAACAATCCCACCATGTGTGACAAGTTGGCCCGCATCTCATACGTTTCTATAAGATGGAGATAGCCCTCAGTAAACCCCTCTATGTATTCTGTACTATTTTTCATTGTTATCTATGTTTTCAAATATTAACTAAGATCATCTTTGTTTAGTGTATTTATATACATAAAACTAAAGAGAGAGATAAAATACGGTTTCTTCTAATATTTAGAAGTAGATGTAGTGTACAGTTTATTTACACGCCCATAAATCAAGTCCGGCTGAATTTTATATTCAGTTTGGCTGTGAATTTAATTTGGCCACAGGAAGTCTAGTAGAACTCTCCTTAGGGGGAGATAATTCTGGTCAAAACCCTAACTTCTGCCATTTTGATCTCAGTACTGGACGGTCAAGGATGTGGCAAAGTCCCTGGCAAAAATAGAACACATATATGTGTCTTAGACCTTTTTCTGGCTCTTGTTAAGCCGTACAATTTCTAATCACCATAGAAAGGCCAGTGCCACTTCTCACCCGATAGGTCCGATCAAAACAAGTTGCAGGGTGAGTTAATAATAATTTTGTTAACAATTTTTCTGTGTGTGTATATATGCCGGCTAAATCTAAAGGTCATGCCGACCGATAATAGATACTATTAATTAAAACTAGTGTTAGTTAATTAATACTAGAATTAGTACCAGGTTTGTGCCATGTGGCTTGCCGACAAGGGAAAAACGCAAAGCTCGTCACATGTGGCATTAAAGGCAGGGCTAAATTACATTACTTAAGTAGCAAAAATTAAGTATTCACCTGTGGAACGAAACCTGAGTTAGTCAGTAGGCGATTAGAGTTAAGGGATAGTAATTATGTGCTTAGCTTCAGAACTATCGTATTTCTCTAGATAATCTACTTATTAGTTGAAGGAATTAGTTCAGAGAGTGAATAAGTTACGATTAATTATTCTTTCTTAATCTCTATCTTGCCCATAGTCAGATTACTACCTTGTGGTCCAATATGGCCCACTTAACAAAGTTCAAACACTGGGGGGAATTCTCCAACCCTAATATTGTTCTTGTGTATAGTGAAAGTAATCTTCAACCTAGCTAAGAAATCTTCTAGATAATTAATTATGTTTTAATAAATATAAGGAAGACTATTGCTAGTAGTACAACTCAGAACTCATTAAGTGAACTTGTGGTGTTTCATGGATTTAATGGTTCAATCATGTACATATAGTTGTTGTGTGTGATTTCATTTCATTCTATGTAATTCATCAATATGTGATGTTAACTCATCGTATGGAGTGTAGTTTGTGTGTTTCCATACTTGGAAAACGACGTGTGTTGTTTCATAGATTTAATGGTTTGTTAATGTATATAGTGACGTCGGAGTTGTGGCGTCTGAGTTTTCCACTCCATTGAAGTCATCCGATAATATGTACTGTTAATTCATTATGTAAATTGTGGTTCATGGTTCCATGATTAATCATGACATAGAATATGTATATATTTTAGGAATGCGGTCTTTGACGTAAAGCATTTAAGTGATTGTGCATGTTTGATCTAAATATCAGCAAAGTGAATAGAATATCATTTGTGTGCTGGTTTCATTAGATCAGTGTGCTGTTGTAGATTTCAGATAAGGAATCAAAATATGTAAATTAAGATACTACATGCTATTGAAAATTATGAGACAAGCAGGCCATGCAGGACTATGACATGGCCAAAAGAATTTACAACTCTAGAAGGATTATTCACCCCTTCTCACTGTCATTCGCAGAGCCTACTCCCTGATCAACAGTAGCCGTAGTCACGACCGGTGATTGAACCACGAACCACTCACTTGATGCAGCAGAGAGTGGAGTCCATACTACTATCCAGTCAGCACCTTCAACTTACCAGCCAGGAGGCCAAGGATTATCAGATGAGTGGCTAACCACCCGTTTGCCACTGCACAGCAATCACCAATTTATGTCCGCTATTGGCTATGATACACTGTCTGTGATTACATCCTCTAGCTGAATATATAATCTTGTAGAAATTTAGTCTAACCAGGGATCTGCGTATCTCTTATGTGTCAGTGAGGTCCCCGTGGGGCTCACGTGGTGTTTTTTTTTTTTTTAAAGAATTAAACAAGCTATGTTATATTTGTAATTTTAACAAACTGCGTCTGTCATTATAGAATTAGATTATAGCATCATCAGATTTTGTGACGAGTGAAAGGACTATATCTATACTTATAATTCTGTATTATCTCCTGTTTTGTGAGAATGAATTAGACAGTGGGGACTCATTTTTCATCCAGGCACGTTAGCAGGAATCACTTGACATACTGGCTTCGTTTGTTAGTACAGTTAGCCGTCATAACTTTCCGCCTGGCACTGTTTAGAAGTAGTGATCCATTCTGGAACTTTGAAAATCATTCTTCTAGAATTGCGAGCCATTTGATCGCTTCTTCAGCAGTGGTTAGATTCTCTATTCGTAGAAGTCTATTTTGTATCTACTTTAATCTATTGTCCATCCTAGTAGTATACGCTACGCTGCAAGACAAAGACGACCCTGGATACCAAACGTTCAGTGACAACCGGCAGCAACAGGGGGGGGGGGGGGGGCATCCCAATAGTAAAACTGCAAAGACCGGCAGGATGGGGAGTAGCAGAGAAGATAAAGAAAGAAATTGAGCTAGCAGAAACCCTGAAACAGACAAGACGGTTCAAGCCAACAATCACACCATGGGAACTAACAGTCCCATTCACTGACTGTAATCTAGCAAAGACCATCACCAAGGACACGGAGGACACAAATGCAAGAGACGCGGCCGAGGCGTACATACAAGAAATCAGTAGTGACAACCTCATAATATACACAGACGGGTAAAATAACGAACAGGGAGCGGTAGGAGCAGGAGTAGTGATCCCAGACTGGAAGCTCAAGAAACATTTCAAACTAACAGACCAGACAGCAGTATGCACGGCCGAACTGGTAGCCATAATGAAAGGTCTGGAGATCGCAGCCGAAAAACAACCACTGAGACTGTATATTAACAGATTCCCTGTCATCAGTACAAACGCTCGGGAACAGTACGGCGAAACGAGGACTAACCAGCAATAATAAAATCAGCACAGGCCTAGGTAAAGTAGAAGGGAAGAATATCGTCAAAACCTACATTCTCAAGGAATGGAGAAAAGAGTGACGAGACAGCACTAAAGGTCGTCATGCATACCAAGTACTGGGTGAACCCAGATACAAGCCACAAGTCATGACCAACATGAAAGCATCGGCAAACAGACAGCTGTGGAGAATCAGACTAGGCAATTGGAAAGACACAAGAGAAAACCCATTCTGCAGAGATTGCCTCGAAAACAACACCATTGAACACTACTTACTAGTATGCGACAAGTACAATAGAGAGCGAAGGGATCTAAGAGATCACTTCGTCAAAACTGGGACCCCAATGGCAATGACGGAGTGCCTGCACACAAACAGCAACCCAGAAATACAGCGACTGGTCAGACAGTTCCTATGCAGAACAGGGAAGACCATATAATAACCCTCCTACATTGTGTGTATATATGTGTGTGTGTGTGTGTGTGTGTGTGTGTGTGTGTGTGTGTGTGTGTGTGTTATTTGTAATTTTAAAAAAATTTAGAAAGGTATCTGTACATAGGTATCTAAAAAAAATAATAATAATAATAATAATAATACCGGTTGTCTTGAGGGGGACAGCTGAGTATGTCGGGGTGAATGGCAGGAAGATGGGTTGGCCCTTCCGGTAGGGCACATGAACTAGGCTGACAGGGAGACCGGGTCATCTTGTTGCTACCTACACCACACCCACACGTGATGATGAAAAACGCCAAAAAAAAAAAAAAAACGTAAAGGAGTTCGGGCCGCTTGACCGGGGCGACAACTTGAGACTTGCCCTTGAATGCTCTGCCTTTGCCTACATCGAGTCCTTATGTGGACTGGACGTGACCGCCCCGATGAGAATAACACAAGAAGTGACAGACAAGCACGTAGCAGTGCTAATAGTGAAAAGAAGACAACAAACGAAAGAATGCGGGCCCCAGTAGGCCCGACCAAGGACCGGTCTTTATCAGGACCAACACAAGACAAAGAAAACAACCAGATAGCACAAAATAAATATATCCGACGAACAGAGCGGAACCAATAAAACCAGTAGGAACTAGGACTAACAGCCCACACAACCACGGATCTCAACAATAACCGACGCTGAGGAAGCAGGTTGGACGAGACCGAATTTGGAATTATTTTTCTAAAATTGGAATTGGAACTATCATGCTTGACGTAGGAGGCGTCTAAGGTAGGGTGCCGTAAGACTGACTGCCGCACCCAGTGTAAACCCAGAGCTGAAAACTCTACATGCAAAGAGGTTGACATGATTTGGTTGAGAATCTGGGCTCCATTGGAAGATACAGAAGGGGAAGAATATTATTTGTCGTTTTTACTTTGCTTTATATTGTCCATCAACTCTAAGATTACACCTGTCGTCTATTTCTTGTTCGCCTTCTTTTCAGTAACATACTTTGCTTATTTGATACATGTCGTTCTTTTGAATTTCCCTTTGTTCGCCTAAATTTGCGTCTATTTCTCCATCTGTCCATACAACTGGAGAGAGGAAGGTGGGAGAGGAATATAATAATGACAGGATTTCCAATTTTTTGGGTGTCCATCGACAAAGGTATTTGAACTCACCGATAAGGGTATTTGAACTCAATTAAGCAACAACAACAATAA
Organism: Cepaea nemoralis; assembly: GCA_014155875.1. Taxonomy (NCBI): domain Eukaryota; kingdom Metazoa; phylum Mollusca; class Gastropoda; order Stylommatophora; family Helicidae; genus Cepaea; species Cepaea nemoralis. Next base: position 1,412,392 of record JACEFZ010027689.1, on the reverse strand, counting down.
TAATAAGGAAGTGTCTATTCAGAGTCGAGCTCCGAATAAACTACTCCGTTTATTCAGAACTGAACTATCACGTGATTTTTCCCGGTAAACCCCGGGTGGTCCTGGTCACGTGATTGGCCTAGTCACGTGACTTAACGTATGTGACGTCATCGGGACATGAGCTTATTTATATTATATACTTACTTATCTTATTTATATTATATAAAAGTTATCACTTTTTTTATGTTGATTCAAAATCTAGAATTGCATCCAGCATCCAAACGTCAGAAAACGGTATCCAGATGCCGGCATAAACCTCTAGATCTGGATATAAAATATCTAGAATGGCAACTATGATGAGGACATCAATAGCAGGAAATAGTAGGTCGGTAATGTAAACAAAGATGGAAGCCTGTAAACAGTAAGAGTACAGAAACGCAAGTTAACAATTCTTTAACTCGCATGGGGACACAATTATTTTTATTGGGGATACCAATCTGGAAAATTATTCTTGATATTTAAACAGCTTCATACTTCAGCTCCGTATAAACTACTCCGTTTATTCAGACTCCAGCTCCGTATAAACTACTCTGTTTATTCAGACTCCAGCTCCGAATAAACTCTCCCTAATAATAATTTCCGGCGGGGAGTCGAACCCCAGTCTGATATTGACTGAGTCTGATATCACAATGATATTTCCACAAACTTAGGCCACGTGACCAGCCGTTTGCGAATATGTCACGTGACCAGCCGTTTTGCGAATATGTCACGTGACCAGCCGTTTGCGAATAATGCCCCTACATTATTAGCAAATATTTGCTTATAATCACTCCGATAAATGAATCGTAAATATCCATCTCCTACGTGAAAAAAGGGGTCTGTCACAGAAAAAAAAAAAAACGTCCGCCGCCATCTTGACCGGAAGAAGGTGTGCTACATAATAACATTTCAACTATGAACCGAAAACCTAAGTGAAACTGAAAGAAATATAAAAGAATTAAAGGCACTCTTCCGAATTCCGGTCCCAAATAGATCCGCAGTGAATAGGTCAGGGGTAAGGGTTAGGGTCAGTGTTTAGTTAACAACTAACCCTAACCCTTAACCCCTGACCTATTCACTGCGGAACTATTTGGGACCGGAATTCGGAAGAGTGCCGAATTAAATGAAAGTGATTCCCTATTGCAAGCTGCTAACTAGGATTCCTACACATTTGCAATCACCACATACAGTTAACACTGTATGCAATGTAAACAAAACAGAATACATTATTTCATTTGTTTATCATAATTAATGTAACTATCCTGGTAGTGCTATGATGTCATTAGTGTCTTGTAGTGTGAATGGGAGTTTTATCATCGTCAAGTGCCATGCTGAGTGATGCAAACAATCATGTTTCACAACATGTGTCCTCTGCATTCAACCACTGATCATCTTCCATGTCAATCCACCCAGCACTTTCACCCTGTCAAGCTCTGACTCTAGCACATAGTATACAGCAGCCACTTTAGTAACATTTTCTGAATTGCTTTTTAATTATGAAACCTGCATAGTTGGATACCTCTTGAAAAAACAAATCTGTCGCACGGGAGACCGGGGTTCTATTCCCGGCTGGGTATTTTTGCACGCAGGTCAGCATGGTCGAATGGATAAGAACGTGTGTTCATAAACATCCGGTGTGCTGATGCCGAGGTTAGGGGTTAAACCCCTGCACCGAACAGCTGGACATAAATGTTGACCTGTCGTCCTTGACGTGGGGACGTAAATTACAAGCAGGGAATCTCTGTGGCGAAGTGGTCAAGCCGTTTGACTCGTGCTCCGAAGGTTGTGGGTTCGATTCCGTGCCGCGTCCTTCGGTTTACGAGTTAAATGTTTCAGGGACTCCTGCGGGTCGTCGCTAAAAGCTACGAAGTTCGTGCTTTGTGCGACGCTTTTCATGCTGCGGAAAGAGACCGAGCCATATGGGATCAAACCCGATGCAATGAAGTCGACCCTGTCGACTTTTTAAAACAAATCCAAAGTAACTTATTCAAGTCTGTAGGTCAATTCTAAGAGAAGATGGGTGCAGGATGAGGCAGACGATCTCCAGATGGGTGTATCGGATGCGGGACATCTTGCATATGATCGAAAGGTTTTCCGGAAGGTTGTTATGGGAGCGAGGTTCTGCAAAGGACATGCTACTGAATTAATGAGGTCAATTTTAAGCGGAGATATTAATTTAAATATTGAGCACAACCCACTACTGGCAACGCTGATCGTACTCTGGTATGAACCTAAGGCCTATCCACGTCAATATGGAAGCACTATACTCGAGTTTCGCTCTCGTTTGAGCTCGTCAGTAGTGCATATCCCTGACCGGATCCGGAAACAAGCCCCGGATCACTGGCGTGTGAAGCGGGTGTGTAACCACGCGGCACACGCTGGACACGCCAAATTATCACAACAGAATACCACAACGCTACCCATCGTAGGCTATGCTCATGATTGCTCAATCGCCGCGACTGACGTCCGTCAATCGATGTGGACCCGAACGATCAGAACTTCTCACTGGCAAGGAACACCAGGCCTCCCAACACCCAGTGAGCAATAATTAAATTGACTATTTGGCCGTTTCGGGATTTGAAAATCTGATCGGGCAAATCTTGAGCTCAGCCTACGATGTGTGACGTTGTAATTTTCTGTTGTGATAATTTGGCTGTGTCCAGCGTGTACTGCGTGGTATAGTGGTTACACACCTGCTTCACGCGCCAGTGATCCGGGGTTTGTTTCCGGGTCCGGTCAAGGATAAGCACTACTGACGAGCTCAAACGATAGCGAAACTCGAGTCTAGTGCTACCACATTGACGTGGATAGGCCTTAGGTTCGTACCAGAATGCGATCAGCGTTGCCAGTAGTGGGTTGTGCTCAATATTTAAGTCTAACTAAACATATATATATATATATATATATATATATATATGTGTGTGTGTGTGTGTGTGTGTGTGTGTGTGTGTGTGTGTGTGCACGCACACACAGCTATGTGTACACGACCACGCAACTGTGATAACGTCAGTCTGTGCGTGCTTCCAGCATACGCTTGGCTTTTAACCCTGCCTTTCAGCGCGGGGCCATTAGCCTAGATCCATTTTGACCAGATAAGTCGCATTAGAAAGTTACCTAAAAATAAACGACCCCGACTGTGCAGCGTGTTTAAAAATTACACATAAATACTACAATGGATGTTGAATACAAGCATGCATTCAATGGCATCAAACTCGCTGTGTATGTGCCATAAGAATATTAATTGGTCATCGCTGGATTATGACGGAAAAAGGATATTTCCCGCCATTGAAATATCACATTACAGCATTCGATCTTCATAATTTTAGTTTGGGATGTCCCCTTCGACTTTAATAGTCGAAAATTACACAATATACATAAAATGGATGCTAAATTGAATAAAACATACAAGAACAACCAAAAAACGAAAGCAGTCTATATCTCCGGGTGGAAAACAAATACCAGAAGCCTGTGACGTACAGAACGTAAAACATAGAGGGGGACACATTATTGATTATAATATTAACACGATCTTGAAATAATCGGGAAATTTCACATTATGAGTACGCCGAAGCTCCTCAGATCGGAGACACGAAAAACACGTAGCCGAACAAAACCGCAAATATATTCCATTTTAATTCAGTGACCTTGAATCGTAGTGGCTAGGTCATGGTGTTAATTGAGCTGGTCTATAGGCCAGTGTTTTTCAACCTTTCTGCTGCAGCAGATCCTTACCCAAATGTTTACGTTGCTCAAGGAACTCTGTGCGATGATCCAAGTGTCTGCCCTATTTAATGTAATAAATCAGATGGGCAGAAATGTTGCATTTAGGCGATTTTGGTCTGTTTTGACGGAACTTGCCACTTGCGGAACCTCGGTTGAAAAACCACTGTTCTAGGCTGGCCCTATTTATATATTTTGCAAACCTTATTATGTGATATATTCTATTACCAAAGGTATCTATAAACTTTATATATACCTATGGCGAACCGTAGCTTCACTTAGAAACACAAAGAAGTCTCTTCACGAGAAAGTTTGCTGAAAATGAATCTGTCACTCGTACAAGTTACAAAATAGTGAATTAGATGGCAGAACGAAGAAAACCGTTTACTGATGGCAACGTCATCAAAGAGTGTATGATGGAAGCAGCAATTGACTTGTGACCTGAGTTCCTTGTTTGGAACTATCAGACTTTCGGCAAGTTCAGTTGTGCGAAAAACAGAAGAACGTGGAGAGAGCATAGCGCTACACATACGCACGAAAACTAGTAACTTGTTGTGGTATTCTCTGGCGCTGGATAAGTCTACTGATCTCTCGAGTATGTCACAACTTCTTGTGTTCATTTGTGATGTCAATTTAGACTTTCATATAATGGAAGAGTTGGAATCGGTTTGCAGCAAGCGTGGAACAACAACTGGAAAAGACATTTTCATGGAAGCGCAAAACGTTTTGTAAGACTATAACTTTCAGTGGAATCAGCTTCGAGGTGTTACAGTTGATGGAGGAAAAAACATGGCTGGAGTGAGGAAGGGTCTGATGGAGCAGATCAGGACTCAGTTGGAAGATTTGCAAATTCCGGTCGCTTTGTTAATACACTGCATCATGCATCAGCAAGCACTCTGTGGGAAAGACTTAGATATTTCTTGTGTTCTGAAACCAGTCTTTTCTGCTGTGAATTTTATTCAGGGACATGCACTCAATCATCGTCAGTTCCAGGCTTTTCTTGAAGAAACTGATTCTGAGTTATGTGTCTTGCTTAATCACACACCAGTGAGGTGGTTCAGCTGCGGTAAAGTCCTGTTTCGTTTTTACAAGCTCCGAAACAAAATAAATGTTTTCCTCACTGAAAAAGAAAGTGCTGCTCCACAGCTGTCAAAGCTGTTATTTTTGGTCGACATCACATCCACATGAATGAACTGAATTTAAAACTTCAAGGAAAGGATAACCTCATCTGTAATGTCTACTGAATCATCACAGGATTTCGGAGAAAGCTATCATTGTTTGAAGCATAACTGGAAGGAGAAAACTTTTCTAATTTTCAGTGTTTCAAAGAGTGTTGCGCTACAATCGCCAAAGATGTCAACCTGGATTTTCCAAAAATAAAATTATTTGTGACTTAAAGAAGCATTTTTGGAGAGATTTTCAGATCTTGACAGAACTGAGAGTGACATTCTTCTGTTCCAGAATCCGTTTGATTGTAACTTTGATGATGCGCCAGTGGAATTACAGTTGCAGCTCATTGATTTGCAAGCAAATGACTTATTGAAAGAGAAGCATAGAGAAGGAAAACTTGTTGAATTTTACTGCTGCTTACCTAATGCTGAGTTTTCGAAACTGAAGAAATTTGCTGCTGGTATGGCATCAGTGTTTGAAACAACTTATGTCTGTGAGCAAACATTTTCAAAAATGAAGTATGTGAAGTCAACACATCAAACGAGATTGACTGATGAACATTTGAAAGTAATTCTCTTGATTGGATGCAGCAATTCCAAACCAAACATTGATGAATCTTGAAACCCAAACGTCAGTTTTACAAATTCACTAACCTTTTTTACTGCTTAGTTTGTGAGATTCGAATATGTGCACACTAGATCTGATGTAACTTTCTGTTTGCTAACCTAGACTTCTTTGATAACATTTTTATTAGTAAATAAATATGTTGGTTGTCTTTGTTTATTTGTGCAATGCATGCAACTCAGTCCATGACTAACTTAGTTTTCCGTCTTTATTCCCAGAGCTTTTGCTCTGGCTTGCAAGTATTGTTAAAGTTAGTTGCATATCCTTTACAGGACGTTTTGCAGTCACCACCAGTATTTTTTGCTGTTGTTGATGTCTTGGCAAGTTTACGTTCAGTAGTTTGCCATTGCTTTCTGAATGACTTACCCATACCATAGCATAAAAAACCAGCGCAACTCGGTCTGCTGCCAAATTGCACGCAGCTGTGTTTCAAATGCGGGTATATGGGATTACGAACTGCGTCCGTAAGACCTTCGCCACGGAGGCCAGCGCAAGTATTGTACATAATTAGTATGCGGCCCGTCATTTTGTCAGTTATCCGGCTCGCAGTGGAAAAAAATTAGGGTGACCCCTGGTGTAGAGTGATGAAAAATTACACATTAAATACTAGAATGAATGTTGAATGCAAAGATGGATTAAGTCGTTGTGAATATTCCATAACAATATTAAATAGTCATCGTTGACAAGGAAACGGCTATTCTGCCTATTTCCCGCCATTGAAATATCACATTACATTCAGCACGCATATGATAAAGACTATAACTCTCTGTGATAACTGTTTCTCTTGAAAGATGTTTGATGGAAGTACCTTTGTTCTGCCCCTGAGAAAGGTCTTTATAACTAAAACATAAGACGTGTGACATGTTTTTAGATTTGCTCCTACTTTTCTTAGATGTTATGTATTTTAAAAAAAAAATTTCATACATTATTTTGCTCATTCACTAGTGCAATTTGTTTTACTATGTGGTTATTCACCTGCCATCTATGTGAGGTATTGTATATGAATGTTGTTATTTGGTGTTTCTTTTTGCAGAGTCTTGTGTAGTAAATAATGAGATGGCAGAAACAAAAAAATGACGTTTATTTAGCTTAGAGATTAATGTAAGCATGATATAAATGCCATGCTGTAAGGTAAACATAATGAGCATTTCAAGCTCTTAAATGTCATAACAAAACTAGGGACACACAGAAAATCATAATCACATTTAAATAATTTCAAAATATATTATATTTACCTTGGCAGGAAGGGAGGTTTATCCAATGTCCATTTGCATCACAGGTGACAGTATCTGATCCCACTAACATATAACCTTGATAGCATTTATAAGTCAGCGTCCCATTGTATGGTAGGTTTCCTGTTGAATTTGCTAGATATCCATTCTGTACACTCGGAACTGTCTGGCATTGAATACCTAATAAGCATATTGTTTCTATTTTAATTGAAGGAATCAATAGATGACACTTCACTTCAACATACAGTCATCTAGTCAATATAAATGTCTTTTATTTGTTTTTCACATATCTTAATCATTGTGCCATACTTAGTTTAACTTCATTATTTTATCACATTTCTCTGACAGTGTGGGTGCTATTGTCTAGTGTTTGACACTTTAATGTTGCACAAGAAAAATATTAATAATTGTGAAAAATTGATATAGTTTAAATTGCTGTATAACTTAAAATGAACCATAAGTGTATTGAAAGTTCAGACACACAAAGAAACTTACAGCATTGTTTAAATGTACAATAAATATCATGAAATTGAACTGGATACTAACATAAGGAACACACACACACACACAAAAACTATGACAAGGCAGCTATAAAAAAAAACATTTATAAATAAAAATAAATAGAAAAAGGGTTGAACAAGTCAAAGTTTCATTTCATATAGATCACTCAATAAGAGATGATGGCAGATATGATGCAAAAATCAAGAAGAGATATGACGTAGCCAATTTCTGCATTCTACGATATGTAAACTAGTCTAATAAACAAATAACAACTTTAGCACATAACACTAACAGGCATCAATTGGTATGTAAAATGTACATCAATGTATGGTGCAGTGTCATGAAGTATAAACAAGCAGCTGCAAGAAAGAATTAATGTTGTTGACATGTGGATATATATATATATATATATATATATATATATATATATATATATATATATATATATATATATATATATATATATATATAATAAGACAAATAAACTTAGAAACAAAATATCTAGATAACATGTTGGACAGGATAAAACATCATCATATTTATGTGTCACTTAGAACACTTATGACCTGGGAACGAACGAACGAACAAACTTTATTTTCAAAGGGTTAAGAATTGGGCACGCAGGCCCGTCTAACATGCTGCCCTTCTATTACTCTCTTTCATACATTATTTCATTCACACATCATTCAAGGCTATCAGAGAACAGCAACAATATAAAAGATATGCATTATAAAGGCATGGGCAAAATGCGAACATCAATACTATACTACTTAGTAATATTAACTAATGGTGTGACACGTGTTATTAGTCATGTGGAATTTACTAGCCTACCAAAATGGGACTGGCTGTTATACTAGGGTTTTGTTATTATTATTATTATTTGTATTATTAAGGGGGAAGATAATCCGTACTGAGATAGTGTTCGAATAATTTGCGATTATATGTATAGGGATTGGTGATGTCTTTGATTTCTAGTGGAAGATTGTTCCACAGCTGAGCTGCAGAGTACGTTAAGCTTGTTTTGTATAAGTCAATCCTAGGCTTTGGAATGTGTAATATATTTAATCGTTTACTGTGTCTAGCATTATATTTAAACAATGGCCAAAGGTAATTTGGGGCATTCCGATGTAAGATTTTGTGAATTAGTTTAGCCTTATTGAAAAGCAGGCGTTTGCGGAGTGGTAGTAACTGAAGGCGTTTATGCAGGCTAGGATTGTCAGATAAATGTTTGCTATAAATTAGACTCATGGCCCGTTTCTGGAGTGAGTAAAGTCGCTTGGTGCTTGAATTAGAACAACCGTCCCAGATTGTAGAGCAGTAGTCAAAATGTGTCTGTATATGAGAAGTATAGAATATTTTCCTTGTGTCCTCATCAAGGAAATTTTTGATTTTGGCGAGTTGGTAGACTTTTTTCGCTGTTTGTTTAGTGAGCGCTTGAACGTGGGAATTAAAGGTTAGGTTTCTATCAATGATTAGGCCTAATGTTTTGTGCTCAATTACACTTTCTACTGGCATGTTATCGATGTGAAGTTGAAGTGATGTGTGTGAGTTTAGAGTTTGAAGTCGTTGTCTGGTTGTTAATAACATTGATTTTGTTTTAGTGACGTTAATTTGCATACGATTTGCATAGCTCCACCTAACTACATTATTTAATTCTTGTTGCAAAGACGACTCCAGCAAAATACAGTTTTCAGCGTTTGAATACACTGTACAGTCGACTGCAAATAGATCGCAGGACGACGAAAGATGCAAAGGTAGATCGTTAATATATATGGCAAATAATAGAGGACCAAGAATAGAGCCTTGCGGTACTCCAATACTGAAGGTAATGGTTTGAGACAGAGACTTATTATGTGATACTACTTGCTTACTGTTTGATAGAAAAGATGTTATTAGAGTGACTACATTAGGGCCAGTATCTCAAGCTTTTTAATTAAAATAACATGGTCTATCATATCAAATGCTTTACTGAAATCAATAAACACAGTTCCACATAGACTGTTGTTGTTTATATTCTGGTGCCAATTTTCTATCATGTTAGTTAGGGCCGTATGGCAAGAATATTTTGGTCGAAATCCTGATTGACTGTCAACAATAAGCTTGTTGCGAACTAAATACTGTATTGTTACTTTATGGATGTGTTTTTCTAGTGGTTTAGATAGTGATGATAGTAAGGAAATGGGTCTGTAATTGTTCGGGAGACCATTGTCCATTGAACCAGATTTAAGAAGAGGGTACACTTTAGCGATTTTGAGAGCTGATGGAAAGTGGCCTTTGGTGAGACACTGATTATATTAGATCATATAGCATGCCATGAAAGTTATATTTTGTGTTTTGTAACAGTGTGCCACTGTTATGGATTCGTAAGGCAAAAGGTCGGGGGTTCCAAGGGCAAAGCAAAGCATGGCACTTAATGTGCAAGATGAAAAGTGGAATGTGCACGATTGAGCACGGTCTCCTGATGATGCGTGGAGTAGAGTCATAGGGGGGTGATCACTTGGTTACGGGACAGAAACTTCGGATCATCGTCTCAAGTAGCAGTGTAGGGTTCCATCTGGCGAGATTTAGTTGTAAAGTTGAAGATTTTGTAAAGCCTTTTTATAATTCTGAACCGGGACCCAGAGCTTTTGTGGCCATGCTGATTTGTGAACCTGCTTTTGTACGAACACACGAATAAACGCAATAGAACCTGACTTGTAAAGCGTTTGGACTTATAATTGAATATACAGCAGCGCGAAGAATTCTACAATCATTGCTACCATTGAATTACGTCACACCTTTGACTTCCCCAACACTGTTAAAGTTTCTATTTAAAATAACACTTATTGGTAACATGTATGGAACTGTTTCACAAGATCTTGGCTTAGTTAAGAAGCTCTACACTTTCAGAGTAAGAGTTGTCTTTACTTGTATGTTTGATTCTGATCCAACAATTCCAAAGGTAACTTCAAAATATCAGTAGCCTCCAAAATGAAGCAGCAAACTTATTACAGACATTACCAAATCTATAATTATATGAGAACTCAAAAATTAATAATGAATCATCTTCAGTAGGCATAAATCTACATTTCAATTCTATAACAATTAAGAAACTTTAAAAACAACTGTTTAATTCTTTTATGACTGGCATCTTGTTATACCTCTCCATAACACAAAGTCTGGACTGAAATTAGAGACAATGTGTTGCCCATGCAGCATTATCCCTATCACAGCCTGCACACGCAACTCCAGAGGAAAGGTAACACCAATATGCTGGTCTGCCTGTTATGACATTTAGTCTTTAAGTTGCATGTCCTGGAACTAGGGTAAGGCTTGTACCCTCCCAATTGTGCTCCTACACCCGAAGCCATTGGTACATTGTGGGATGTCGGGTTTGGTGAGTGCAGCCCAACATTCAGAGCTTGCAAAAAGCAGGTAGTACCGTCCACTGTCATATGGTAGCTTAGTAATATCTGACTAAGACCCAACTTTATGGACAAGATTACAGATACTTAAATGAAATAGTTATAGATTAAAAAGATACTACAAATCATATACAACCTACTAAGAGATGAGTCTATATCTGTTCCCAACAAATCCTGACCGAAGAATCAAACTTCATCTCATCAGTAATATTGTAAGAACTGAAGCCTAGAATAGCCAAACGATACAGAAAGAATCTCTAAAAGCTATTAAATCATTCATAAATGTTTCCCTTTGATGACTGGTCACATGCACACATAAATACCTTAGTAATGCATGCTGAAGCACATGGAGGTGGAGGATTTTCACCAAATTTAAAGATGAAAAATAGTCACTGCCATTTGAAACATTTTAAAATGACTTCTATGCTATCATCATGGCTCTAATAGTCACAGAAAACATTTTTATATTTTAGTATACAGATTTTACAACTTCATAAATCATAATATTCACTTATACTCTGTTAAAATTATCAGTTTTAAAGAACCAAAGAATAAAAAAAAAATAAGTAATGTAAGAGAAGGTGTAAACAATCAATTCATTGTTATGTGTTTTTAAACCGGTCAGTTGCAAAATATTATTGTCAGTTTTGACTGTGTTAAAAATATTTTGTAAAAGGAATTGGGTACATGGGAATATTTATCCAGTTTTCCAAATGTGAGAATTTTGGGTTGTTTTTTTTTCGCACACACACAAAAACACTAACTAAGCATAAAACATTCCAAGACCGTGAAGAGATCAACAAAGTTAAATTGGTTTAACTTATCTGGTTACAAATCATTAAAGCAGAAAATGCTCTTCACACTTTTTCAGCATTTGATCATTCCAGTGGTAGAGTATGGACTAGGAATGCTCACCGTCTCCAAGAGTCAAACTAGAGCGCCTACAGACTGAAGCCATGAGGGTGATTCTGGGGTGTACAAGGGACAATGGTGTGTATGAAATACATCCTGGCACTAATGACTCAAGGTGTTGCAAGCATGGTCATACCTCAAGGTAGCCGCGGACATGGAACACATGATTATCTGGATGCAGTCAGGTAAAGTAAGACGGACCTATAATCAGATTTCAAGGGGCGCCATTAGTATTGGAAATCTCCGCTAACTGTTGAAGATGATGAATGAGCGCTTATGGGAATGCCCCGAGTGCAATGTTGATTCTTGACTCAACTCAACTCACCATTAATGCAAAAGTAAGTTGTATGTGTGCCAACTTTCTAGATTTGAGAAATAATTCAGGTCACAGCTAAAAGACATTATGTATTGAATCAGTAAAGAGAAAAAGCAGATAACAATTACTGTGTAATACTATTAATATGGAGGTGGCAAAATCAATCAATCATGTACCATGCCGGAAAGCGTGGGCGGTCATGACTCGCCATTTCACTCGATCACCAGTGTCGTGGATCAGCTCAGTGTTCCTGTCTTTTCCATGCCATGTGGCCAAGCCATTCAGGTATTTTCCTCTCGGTCTTCCTCTTGGTCTGTTCCCCTCGATCTTGCCAGTTGTCACTAAGTTCTCCAATCCATTTCTTCTCATAACATGTCCAACAAATTTTGACTGTCTACGTCTAATTTCTGTAATCAGTTTACGATGTTCATTTGTCTCCTGTAGTACTTGGTCATTGGTTTTTCTGTCTGTCCATGGTATTCTTTGCATTTTCCTCAGAAACCACATTTCTGCAGCCATCAGATGCTTTTCAGCTTGACTGCTCATTGTCCAAGTTTCACATCCATACAAAAGAACAGGCTCTATGTATCCCCTCAACACTCTTTTTCTCGTTTCAATTGACATCTTTTTATTGGTCAGAATGTTTTTCATCTTGCTAAAGGCTACTTTCGCCATGGCGATTCTTGTTCTAATCTCTTCAAGGCATCTCCCATCAGATGTTATAACTGTTCCAAGATAATTGTACCGATTCACTTGTTGAAGAATATTTCCATTTACTTGTATATTACATTGTGGCACTTCTTCTTTCCTACTGACGACCATAACCTGAGTCTTTTTACAATTTAATTCTAACCCCAGTTGCTCACTGTGTACAACAACCGTATCTACTAATTGTTGCAGGTCCTGCGCATTGTCTGCAATTAATACTGTATCATCTGCATATCTAATGTTATTGATGTTTCTTCCTCCAATATCACAACTTAAATGTACTTAATCTTAATGAATTAACCTCTGCAGCAATTTAACATATTTTTTTAAATTTTTTTTTTATCTGTAAATAAAAATAAATGGCATTTATCAGTGCATTTGTGTAAACTATACTTACGTTCACACTTTGGTGATGTGTTGACATTCCACTGTCCAAAAGCCATGCATATCATTGTGACACTAGTTCTGCCCATATGTTCCGTCTGGAAGAACTGACTTCCTGGTTTGCAAGTGACTGTAAATTCACTGCCATAAGATGCAGTTACTGCTCCAACAATGTTTGATAAATTCAAGTCGATGGCAGGTTGTGGACAGTCTAGTAACAAAATAAACGGGATCTTACAAGAATATGTTTGGTAGTTTTTCAATTGAAGGTAGTGTAAAAAGTTAAATAAAAAGTTGCATGTTCTTTACAGGATGTTGCAATCAACACCAGCATGTTTTGGCTGTTTGAGATTTACAAGGCAAGTTTACGTTGATTTCTGAAAGACCTATGCTCATACCATTGTTAAAAATCAACCCAAGGCGGTCTGCTTCCAGATCGCCTGCAGCTGATTTTGAACGTGGTTTGCAGGATTGTGAATCACATTCGCTAGCCCTTTGCCACAGATGCTGGCATTGGAAAAAGAAAGAATGAAATTTATGTTTTTACTATTCCGTTTTGCTTTTTTAAATATGCTTGTTTTTTTTTTTTTTATTAATGTATAAATAAACGAAGAAAGCATACAAATCTATCACGCATTATGTAAAAAGATATGGAAATATAGCATGTGGTCAAAATATTGGAAGAGAACTATCTTCATTCCAATACCAAAAAGGGCAACCTGAAATTACGCAGTAACTATGGAACTGTTGCCCTGATCAGTCATGTAAGTAAAATTCTGCTAAAAATCATAATGGGAAGACTTCATAAGAAAATGGAAGAAGAGATTAAAGTGGTTCAAGCTGGATTTAGACAAGGAAGAGGAACAAGAGATCACATACTAAACATGCGTTTAATAAAAGAGAAGTTCAGAGAATTTAATGTAAACCTATTCTGTTTTGTGGAATATTCAGAATGGTATAGAAAATTTAATAACCTTGTAGCATGATGGAACAGAGTCCCCATTTCCAGTCCGACACATTTCATAAATATACTTTGAGTCTTAACAGGGACCATCCCAAAATAAGGGCTATTCTTGGATCGAAGGTTCCAGAACGAGTTGGGGGAGGCGGCGGTATGCACTTGTCTTTTGATTGGTTCATAAATAATGAGCCCGCGCTATTCCTGGGCCATATTTTAAAATCTAATTAGTAGGAGCGGGAATTTCACCAGGAGCGGTCGCTAGAGTGATGTGAGGACCCAACAATGCCCTTGTAGATTCAATATATTGTTCTCTGGACAACAGGTACCACTTTAAAACATACTTTAATGTGTGGCTAAACCTAATGTACGAAAGAGAAGAATATAAGAGTATTTTATGAATAATATGTGAAAGTGGAAAACCTAACTTCTGTGCGCCAGAATTCTGAATATTGCTTCTTCAACCTTGACACGTCTTTCACGCTGTATACTCCAAGTGCATATCAATCCCTTGTTGTGACTGGTTGCGTATGCTTGAGGAATGTAGTACACTCATGCAGATTCGCAAACCAAAACCCCTTGTGCATTCTACATGCCTAGGATGACTTATTCTTAAAATCAACTGTACCTTTGCTCTCGTGCGAGTTAACAAATGGCAGTCTGAATGGGAATGAGTGATGAAACATGTACAAGTTCCTTGGTAAAACGCAGAGAATGATGGAGTGAGTGAGTTGGTGATTTAATAAATAGCCTCTCACATTAGTAGAAGGAAAGATGCTTCAAATATCCATATGTAAACAGGACGGTGATGGCACGCCAGAATTGCTAAGTCCATGTGATGCCTGGTCGCTATAAGCTCAAGAGAATTACTATAATTTCTCTTTGAAGTATTACACTGTTACCTCTACTGTTGGATGGTTCATATAAACTAGTTCCTCAGAGAACCATAGGTGTGTGAACCTGTATCTCAGTTGGCTGAATATAATGTATGGCTCATGCAAACTTACAAGGACTAAACATGTTTTCCACATATGTGCTTGGTGCATATGTGAACTATTGCTATGCAATTGAGCTTCTGTTACCTACTGTGGACATTACTCAGTGGGGAAAGAGCACATGATGATGATGATGTATCTGTGAGACAAGTCTGGTGAAAAAGGGGTGAGGTCTGGCATTGCTGTGTGAATATGGAATAAGACATTCATGCACCGACATCACAGCCATAGGAATGGATGTCTGGTCTGCTAATTTGGTAAATGCCATTAGTTAATACATAATGCATATTGCAGTTGTAAATGCCTATTTTCCATTTCCCTTCGCAATGCCTGTCCCATGTTGCTATGTCACAATGATTGCTGTACTGTGTCTGGTCCTCCTTGTGCCCAGGTCTACTGTGGTTCAAACATGGTGGAACTTAGACCACATAAATGCTTGTAATTGTGTTAAGCTACCCTGTCTCAGCATATGGTCTTGTGATTACCACAGTGCATCAGAGTGAAATTCACTACATCATCAACCTTAACCTTCCCCATCTCCATCTGTGTATGTTAATGTATGATAACATCATCTTTTAACACATGTGAAGAGATGTTGTGCCATTCTATATATCCACAGAGAACAGGAGGATGGAGGAGAGGCATCCATATATCATCTGGGAAAACTAACCAGTAGTCCCAGAATCCAGAACCAACTCTCTATAAGTGAAATCTTCTAGAACCCACAATATGGGAATTTCCTAGAGACTTTCAGCTCAGCTCTCAAACAGCTGGATATAAAAGAAAGAGAGAAAAACAGTTCTGAAGACTTCAATAATAAGAAGTACAATGATCATTAATCAAATGTCATCTGAGAATGAAACAACAAGTCTGGTTGTTAACCCCATTCAAGACAACTTGTGAAATGACTGGTGCAATGGATTGTTTAGCTAGGACTTATCTTGGTTAATCTCCAGCCTGGTGCTCACAGTGTTGAAGAATGTGACTTGAGGTGTAGGTGAGATTGGACTGACTGAGGGGCTGCAGTATATTGGATTTTGTTCCTATCTCTGGGTTTCTTCAGCAAGTCATGTTTTGCATGTACCGAGTATACATCTCCCAATGTCAGGAGAGTGTTATCCTCAACTTTTGAAGTATCCCAGTATCAGCATTCACAGACAGTCTGGTCAACGGTGAGAGACAGTATCATATCATCCTACCAATTCTTGTCTTCAAGAGGAATGAATCTGCCATGAAGCTTATTTTGGGAAAGCTGCTAACTGGAGCTAGTCCAACATCCATGCTGATGATAAAAGGATTCAACAGACCCAGAACAGTAGTTTCTTCCTTGAGTTGCCCATGGATAGGATTTCTTAAATTCCCAAGAGACAAAAAGATGAGGATAGAGACTGATACTGAAACAGAATGGTGTAGTGGTGATTAGAGAGGAGAGGTGGATGAGAGTTATTAGTTGGTGGAGTAAGGGGAGGTGGTGTATCATGTTATCTGCATGCATGTTAGCATATTTGTACATTTTGTATGTACCTTGTTGAGGTGTTGACATGACAAATGGGATGAACAATGGTCAGCACTAGACTCACCATCAGCTCAATAAACAGTATGATTGAACCAGTGTTTTAAGTACATGTCCCCAGTGAATTTCTTGTACAGTTGCTGTCAAGTGTTGTCTCTGGTGATTGTCTTAAGTGCTGTGGTTGGTTATACATATTGTGAAAAGTCTTGTATAGATGTTGTCAGGTATCTCATGATGTCTATCTTGTACACTTGTGGTGTCAACCAATTCCTTGTGAATGTATGTTCCACTTTTGTCAAGAAACTGTCATGTAGATGTCCTGTCTAACAGATGTAATGTACAGTTATTGTTGAAGTTTATTGGTCTGCAAAAATTGAAGGACTACTTGAACTGATATAGGTCATACTGACCAAATAAAGAAAGAAGAGATCTAGGTGACGGACGAACAGCACACTGGCAACATTATAATGAGTGAGAGGGATCCTCAGTTGTACAGGCGCTAATAGTTCAGATCTTTTCTGGCCTTAAGGGAACCTTTTACTTCTTTTATAAATTTCTGTGTAGATACATAATAGTCTCACAGTGGGGGTTGAGCCAAAGGAAAAATGTTCTCCAAACAGGCTATTGCGGGAATGATTAGCTCATTTGAGTGACCTCTAGACAAAACGTGCTAAATCATATCCTTTATCTTGTTATTTATTATTCAAGATATATCTCCAGAGAACACTACAACTAGGTCCTCTGGCAACTCAATATACAACATGTCACAAACCTCAACCCAAAGAAATAGTGGAAATGACAACTTATATCTTAACATAGCAAAAACAAAGATAATGCATACAGATAAAACTACTATGGAGAAAGAAATATATTATAATGAGGAAATATTGGAGGTGGTGGAAAATTTTGAATATCTTGGGTCATTGATTACCAACAATGGTAACACAATGAAAGAAATTAAATGACGACTATCAATTGCTCTTCAAAGACTAAAACAACTGAATAAACTATGGAGTGGGACAGACAGAACTACAGAACTACCCATTGCAACATACGCCTGTGAGACCTGGATATTTACTAAACAAGCTGAACAGCACATAAATGCCTTTGAATACAAAGGCTATAGATGTGTTCTAAGAATATATTGGGTAAATAAAAGAACAAATGCATCCATACTTCTAGAGCTAAATATTGAAGAGAGTTGGCTATTAAAGATGATAAAACAAAGTAAATTGAAATATTTTGGTCACATCAAACGTCATGAAATCTTGGAAGGAACAATAATGGAGGGGTATACGCCTGGGAAGAGAGGAAGAGGAGGGCCAAAGAGAAGATTGGTGCAGGATGTTGTGAATGATCTCCAGATGAGTGTATCAGACGCGGAACATCTTGCTTGTGATCGAGAAGTTTTCTGGAAGGTTGTTATGGGTTCTGCAAAGGACATACTACTGAATGAATGAATGAATGAATGAATGAATGAATGAATGAACTGCATTCTATCAAATGAAAAACGTTTTGTGCAATAAGTCACTGTCCTTGAAAGTCAGGAAAAGAGTTATTGCATGTTACATTGAACCAGTTTTAACATACCGCTGCGAGTCCTGAACAATTAGTACATGGGTGAAAAAAAATCACTGGAAGCCTTGGAGATGTGGATTTATAGAAGAAAGCTGAAAATTAATTGGACAGCCAAAATGAGCAATCAGGATGTTTTAACTGATTCGATCCCGTCCACCACTTTATTGACAAAAAGTAACATCCCTTTACTGCCGTACACCATTCTAATGGGAAAATGTTGCAAGTTCGTTATTTGTTTCATTTTGTATATCTTCCGTATTTTTAATGCCCAGTAAATGACATTTTACACAGGAAGAAGGTCTGTATTTCCAATACACTGGACTCAAGTTAGCAAGTATCTCAAATTTTAGCAGAATTTTTAGTTAAATTGTGGTTAATTTTCTTATTTTATAAATGGCAACACCTTCCGGTTTGAGACAATGTAGATTTTCATCAAATTAGCCTTCTAAACAATTTTAGATTATAGTTATTCTGATTTAAAGGACTTTGTGAAAGATTCTAAAACTAATGCCTTATACAGTATTCAGTTGACTTATTGAAAAAAAAAAATTGTGTTGTGTATACCTTACGGGACGTTGCAGTCAACACCAGCATTTTCAGCTGCTATTGATGTACTAGGCAAGTGTTACGTTCAGTAGTTTGCCATTGCTTTCTGAACGACCGGCTCCTATACCTTTTTCGAAAAAACCAGCACCGTTGTGATTCGAACCCGGGTATACGGGTTCACAAACCGCGTTCGCAAGCCCTTAGCCACAGAGGCCGGTGAAAATGAAAATAAAACAAAACTAACAGCAAAAGTTCATCATCATATAATGGCACCTGTCTAATTAGGCTTGCTCTAATGGGCCACACTTGTGCCCCTAGGTTTACTTTGCCTATCACAAAATATTTAAGGAGTATTTAAATAATTTAATTTAAAAGAATAATAATTATAACTAAATAGAAAATAGAGTATATATTGTTTCTCAGTACAACCTGCCTCGTGTGTTCCTGACATTTTCCATTTTGTGTGAAAATGGTGTGCTTCAAAATATGATATTTTAATTGTGTTTTATTGGTGTTATGGAGAATTTCTAGTGATATTGGTGAAGAAAGGTGGTGTATTTATCATTATTCAGTTAATTTCATTGGATTATCATAAGCGATTAAGAAGTAGTGCCTTGGTAAGTGGAAATTTCACACAATTGTCACGGAAAAGAGAGAAGAAGAAACGTACCAAACGTACTTCAAACAGTCACAAACGTGGGAACTGTTTGCACCACAGCAATAGTGGTTTAACTGGTTCGCCAGTACAGGACCCTCAGGAAAACCACTTGACTTCATCGAGGAGTACATCTCGAGAGAAAGAGGTCCTGAGAACAACCTTTAACGATGTCGCAGGCAAAGGTTTAGCCGACGCTCGTATTCCTTCTGCTCGGAGGATCACGAAGTTGGATTAAATTTGACTGAGAGAGGGAGGAAGGACGATCAAGAACTCCTTGTGATCTTTGAGGCTGCAGCTCAAGAGGAATCACCACAGTATTTACCTAGACTGGACGTGGCACAGAAAGCGCAGCCAGAGAGGAAATTCCAGACAAGGAACAATTTCCAGACATTGTGGTCTCTGAGTATACTAGTTCGGAAACCCAGGACACACAGGGAATTGTTATGAGCCAGAAAATGGACTCTGATTTTGTACAGACAACATTGCCTGTAGTTACTAAAGAAAAGAATTCTTTGCACAAGATGGAGGAACAAACCCCTAGCATCTTTATAGTTGAAGTTATCAGGAAATCCTTGCTAAAGGAACTTGAAGTAACAGAAGTCAAGAGTGGTTTGGAACCAACACTCTTAGGACTCTATCTACCCTTCAGTCGTGACGATTTGATAGGAGTGGATCAGCTATGTGTGACTACTTTACTCGAAAGTAACACAACTTTATAGACCTAAAGGAGCAGATTAATTCCTTAAGGCTGTACATCTAGGGACCCAAGGATCTGGGTCTACAATTTTAGATGGACAAATAAAGGAGGAATTACAGAAGAATAAATGGTATTCTTGCCATTGAAGAAGCTGACGCAATGTTACGCACCATTGTACAAGGCCACCCTCTACCTAGCTATGACGTAAAATTGCATACGAAGACGGCAAGTAATCAACACGACCACAGTCTGCTTTCTACGTGGGAACAATCTTGAATTTGAAGCCAGTGTTGGTCACCAGCGATCACAGGCTAGAATTTTACAATCACAGGCTAGAATTTTACAATCACACATTCAACATGTTTTGACATTCTTCACCCGAGGTGAATGACGCAATTCAAAATCCCTGCTTTATAAGACTCCCATAGTCCCAGGGAACGTGAGAGACAGGCGGACGTGAGACGGACAGGTTGGGAGATAATTCAGTCTGCACCGTAGGAGGTGTGAAGTGTTAGACTGAATAAGAAATGCCAGAAAACTGTGAAGTGTCAGGATCATATGTACGGCCGACCGTGCAGACTGAATGAAGTGTGAAATGGACTAGCGGTTGAATGGAGGCATTTACCCAAGAAAGGTGTGAATGTGGGTACTCCTTCCCCAAGGGAATTTACAACCTCACAGATGTGTGAATTGAAATCTGTGAATTGACTACCTCATTTGTTATATTAGAAATATCATTATATGCCTATTTTGAATTGTTACTATGCCTACTTGTATGCTGACATGCAAAGTGTTTATTTGATGTTTGCGATGCAAACTGTCATATGGTAGCTCATCAGGATGAATAGGATGGGGTGGTGTTTTATTTTTATGAGCAGCGCACATAGACATATTGTCTATTGATTGTGGTTGAAGCAGAGGTGTAGTAGTGCAGACATTACCCACAATTTGTAACGGGTATATGGTGCGCTTAGCCCTTTTAGTGTGTGATGAACGAGCGTTCGTGTTAACTCACTGAGGCCTAGGACAGACACTGATCACACTTTTTCCCGGCAATCCGATACAATTATGATAATACTACCGACCCTTTGATCTGCTAAATCAAATTTTGTACGGAGTGGCTGTAAGGAGCGGGGTGTCTGAATTAGTGACATGGACTTAGGACATTTCATTCCTCATGACGGAACGTTACAAGGGATGGCATGAGTTGTAACTACAGGCGTGTTAGACAATGGAAAAGTACTCCACAACTAGACAAGAGAGAGAGAGAGAGAGAGAGAGAGAGAGAGAGAGAGAGAGAGAGAGAGAGAGAGAGGAGGGAAAAGAGGAGAGTGAAGACAGTAAAGATGGAAGAGAAACACTGTCAGGCTTTTCAATGTGGGTGTGTGTATTGGGGTGATAGATTGTATGTATTAGCTAGGATTGTACTGATGTAGAACTTGTGTATACATGTTCTTGATTATGTCTTCCAAGCTCTCAACAAGAGCACCAGGATTTCCTGTGCGGTGACGAGGAGGGACCAGGTGGCATGAGGACGGAACACTAACCAGCTGTTTTTAGCTGACAATACCTGTTTTTAGCGGATCATAGGGGTTCTTAGCTGCCCATAGGGGATCTTAGCTAACCATAGCGGTGCCTGGCAAAGCCTATTGGAGCTTAATAGGAGGTGATTGAGGCATCTTCTCACCTGGAGGTCTTGTACCAACCACATAAGTTATGTATTGTACTTTTATGTGTTGATGTAAACTAACATTATCCAATATCATCATACCATTCAACATTATGTTGTTTTAAGTGTTTATCTTGATAGATATTAAAGAAGTTGTAGTTGTTTTAACTCAAAGTTATCTGTTATTTTCCATGTGTGCATACGTGCGTGTGCGTACCTGGATGGGGGGCTTAATTACATAACAGGGAGGAGAGTTATGTCAGACGGAAAAATCTGCCCTGCCTAGCAGTCCATTTATCGATATAAACTTAGGCATCTAACCTTTCCTTTCCCACTCCCTGGGGATACTAGGACCAGCTAATTATTAAGGAACCATTAGCAGCTGTTTTCTTTGGTTATCCAGGGGATTGATCTTTATTTCAGCCATATAGATTTTGTCCCGAGTCCATTTCTGACAAATTGGGGTTGCCCGCCAGTGATAGTACATAACTTGGCAGCGGCTGCCCCCCCCCCCCCCCCCACTTTCTGACAGTTAGTCACTGTGCTACTATAGCTTATATAGGGTGTATTTTTAATGACTGTACAGTTTTTGAAAATACTGCCGGTCCAAATTTTGTATTCACCCTCTGTAAAGTTCACGCAACATAGCAGGTAAATACAAAACTTGGACCGGCAATATTTTCAAACACTGCACAGTCATTAAAAATACACCATAATATAATCTCTAATGGCAGGTATTTATTGCATTAGATGTTCATAATTTTATACGATGCACCTTTTGTCTGTCCTATTTTGTTCAACAGTATCGTCAACATAGGCACCATTTTTGAAAAATGCAGAGAGTACAATGTAGATCTTTTTAACTTGCCTCACAGACTATAGTAAGACATTCAACTTGGTTCATTGTCACAACTTGTGAAGCATGAGAGATTGGAGTTTCCAGCACATTTGACCCACTTAATTGAACAATTATACAAGCAGCTGTGCTGTAAGAGTAGGTCGTGAAACGTAAAACTGGTTTGGGGTGCAAAGAAGGAATGAAACGGGTTCTAATCTCTCCCCATACTTATTCAACATATATGCAGAAAATGTAATGACAACTATGCAATATGTTAAGACCAGAGACAATTTTGATCCTTTTATAATTGGTAACAAAATCAATTCCAGAAGTGAGATATACAAATGATACAGTCCGCCCCTTAAAAGTGTTAAATGATTAAAAGAGCTGATCCTGTCTATCACGAGAATCAGTGAAAATTAAAATTGTCTTTAGAACTTAAAACAACAATAATATCCACAGACAAAACTACTTGCCAAAGAAAGATTACAATTAACAGTGATGAAATTCAAAATGCCACAAACTTTTAATATCTTGTCTACATAACAAACAAACAAATGGAGAATGTTCAAAAGAAGTGAGGCGCAGGCTGTCATAGCAATGTAGACGTGCAAGAATATTAGGAACCTATATAACACAACACCAGCAAACAAGTTAAACTAAAGTTTCTAAGGGCATACATATTTCCTATGGCAATGTATAAATCAATCAATGTATAGAGGTGAGTCATGAACCCTGTCGCAAATACCAAAGAAGAAAATTGGGACATTTGAGCTGAAATGTCACAGAATAGTTCTTAAAATATTGTAGACCAAGAAGACAAGTTCTACAAGATCTAAACACTGAAGACTAATGGGCTCATAAACAGCATCATGTCTGAAACACTGAAATACTGTCACCATATAAAACATCACAGGCTTTGGAAAGTACAATGATGAAAAATATGGTTCCTGAAGAAGAGACAGAGGTCGACCAATATGACAATGGATATAAGACATAGCAGACATCTTTGGCATGAGTAGGAGAGATAAAAAGAGACAATAGACGTTTTGTCCCATCCGTGATGAAAGTGACATTCTGCAAGGGACCTGCTACAGGATGATGATGAAGATTCTATTCTGTATCTCTGTGATACAAATTCCATTTCTGTATTTGCCTCTAATTAATACCACTGACTGTAATTGTACATTTAGGCATGATACATTTCTATGATATTACTTCTGCTTCAGTCTTCCTATATTTGCACTGAGACCCATTGTTTTCACCTTCTGAAACCAGTGTACCTATCATTCAGAGCAGTTACTTCTGACTTGTTGCTAGCAAGATGGTGTCATAAGCATAAATTATTTATATTACTACCACCAACCCCAATCCTTGAGTAGTTTTATTATTTTGTTGTGTTTCACATTGTCAAACATTTGTGTGTAGTGTATGAAAAATAAATACAGATCTGTTTTTACTTCTACAGCACCTTATAATAGTATCCTGAGAATGTATTTATTATTTGTGCCCTTCACCATTACAAATCCACACTATTTATCAAATATTTTCTGGTTTAACTTTTTTTGATATTTATGAGGGGTCCAAGATTAGACAGGAAACAATGGCAGCAGGATGCATATAACAGAATCAGATATGATCTCTCAATGCACACTCTAATGGAGAAGAGTTTAAGTCCCCGGGTGGTGTAATGGATAGCAACTCCCCTACACTATCGTAGGGTTGGTTACTCTCTGTCTAAGTTCATGGACTTCGGAGGTGTGCATTATTACCTGGTATTACCACAAGGCTCTGCAATCTCACCTGTGCTATTCAATATTTACACAAGCAAGATTACAAGCATTGAGCACCAGGAATTGGAAGAATATGACATTTGCAGATGTCCTTGTGTATAGGCAGAGGAGAGACAGAACATACATTGCGCAAGAGCTACAGGAGACAGCAAACATAGTGATCGACTTGTGCACAGAGATGGATGGTGTCATCAACCCGTTAATGCATCTGTGCTATTGTGCTCTCTGGACAATAGGATTGTTAAGGCTAACATCTTAGATCTCACAATAAATGGGAGAAATATTAGCAAAGAAAGTGGTTTATGGTACCTGGGAATCACTTTTGACAGAAGTCTAATGTTCAGGGATTATGTGGATGGAGATGTTATCAAATGTAAGAAGGGGCTTTGTGCACTTAGGACTATGGCAGCAATGGGCATGAAGCAAAGAATGTTGTTAATACTCTATCAACATCTGATTCTCTCGGTAACTGAGGATTTTTGGGGACAGCTCACAGTGTCAAAGAGTCAGCTAGTGAAACTAGAGCCTCCCCCGATGTGTCTCCACCTTGCCGTGGTGGGGGAGCTTGAGTGTCCCGTTGACCCCATGTGCTTGCCGATGGGTGAAAACTACATATCGGACAGCGTATGGGATAGGGACCAGACTAAGAGAGACACAACCTGCTGCTCTGCAGGAGACTGAGGATAGCAGTCAAAAGTTTAAATCAGGCGCATGAAGGCAGTTCTTGTTTCGGACAATACTCTAAGGCTCTCTGTCGAGGGTTTAGGCTGAACGCCTCTAAGCCATAGACCCTCGGATCTGAGAGTCGGGCCGATATCCACCTACCGAAAAATTGGAATCGAGATACTGAGCAAGCTACATGCCCAGTTCTGACACTTGTTTGAAGGCTCTCAGCTGAGGGATATGTTGGATTCCCGGATGAGATGGCCTGGCCGTTTCTCACTGACTGCTGCACGAAGGTAAGGTGCTGAGCCGGCAGCACATGTAGCCTACCTAAGTCAGTAAAATGCCCCAGTCGAAGGAAATGGTTACGAAAACTGTCTGTATCTAACTCATAGAGAGTAGATAAAAGTGGAGAAACGTCTCAATAACGCGAAATGGAACGCACGGCGAGCCAACCTATTGCGTGGTCCAAAGTCAAAAGCAAAAGCTTAGCGAGTGGATGTCGCCCGCAGTCTGACCGCCCCTGGAGCTCACTTGAGCGACCAGTGGCAAGCGAGATGCCCAATACATGGAAGTGAGGAACTGAAGCAGCCATGAGCAGGACGTGGCAACTCCTCGGGTGAGCCCAGTCTCGGAGCAATATGTGCCGGCTCTGCAATTATGGAAGCCTCCTTGGATAGCGAGGGACTGCCTATTGTCTGCCCCTGCCTTCCCTTGAGGGCCGACCGCTATGTCGTTGGTCGTTCTATCTTGACCAGCTGAGATGTGGGCGACATCACAACAGTCTAACGTGCCTCGAAATCAGAGGAAGGTTAACCTCATTAAAAAATGCCCGCCGGAAGTCGGAAGTGTCGTCCTACGGGTGGCAAACTAAAAATTGACACTACGCAATTACGTCCGAGTGAAATGTCTCGTCCGAATGTCTCTCGTGCTAGGAACAGCTCTGACTACCTAGTTTCCGAATGCCGCTCTTGTTCGGAACAGCTCTGACCAGGTAGTTTTCCGAATGTCCGCCGTGCCTGGAACAGCTCTGATGGGTACAGGGACAAGCACATGTCCGAAAACTCGCTTAGTGGAAACCAACCGCAGAGCTGACTGGTTTGTGCAGGAACGGCCCAGGGCGAGCGAAATGCCCAATATATTGAAGTGAGGAATTAAAACAGCCATGAGCAGGACGTGACGATTCCCTCGGTAAACCCAGCACCAGAGCGTTATGTGCCGGCTCTGCAATTATGGAAGCCACCCAGGATGGCGGAAAATGCTATGGACTGTCCCTGCCTTCACTTTAGGGATGACCGTGTAGTCTTCGACTGTTCCAACTTGACCAGCTGAGATGTGGACGGTACCACAAAAGTGAGAGTCTCCCAGGATTGCTAACCTGGTCAAAAATGCACGCTAAAAGTCGGATGTGTTGGCCTGAGGGTTTCGACCCGAGGGTGCCTAACCAGACACACCGCAATCACATCTGAAAAAATCACTCCGGATGAACGCAAAGAAGGAGAAGAAGAAACTAGAGCGCATCCAGAATGAAGCTATGTGGGTGATCCAGGGATGCCCAATGGATGCATCGATAGTGTGTATGAGATACATCCTAGCTTTGCCGACAATTGCGGACAGACTCAGGGTACAGTAGGCTTAGTAAAATCTTCAATTGGCCAAGGACATTATTGTAGGAGAGGCCAGCATATGCTACATTAACATCTAGTTTGATGTAAATGGAGGTAGAGGCAGTCACTGCGGTGTTTCGCTGACTGCAGGATAAACAGCACCCATGTGTCGTGACTGTAATGGAAATTGACAGTATACTGAAGATAGGCATGACTCGCACAGAGTGGCATGATTCATTTAAAAAATCAAAGAGGGTGAGCATCCGTTGGATCTTTCCCCAAGGCATGCTGGTGTGTTGGAAACAAACAGGAGACAAATTGGCTGGATCTGCATCTCTGGATGGGGTATTGGTGCATGATAAGGCAGATGTGGTCAATGCCCATCGGGTTCGTGTGTGTGTTGTGTGTGTGTGTGTGTGTGTGTGTGTGTGTGTGTGTGTGTGTGTAGCGTGAAAGAAGAGACACACCATTATTGCCTGGAGAGCATGGTGTGGCAGGTGTGACAGAGAATCTGGCTGACACTCAATTCTCCAAGAAAAGACCAGATGAACACATTATCAGGACTGCAACTGGTACCATTAATATTGGAACTCTTCGCTAGTTGTTTAAGATGAGGACGAAGTGTGTATTTGAATCCCGATTGCTGTGATGACGACTCCTGACCCAACTCAACTGATTTCTATTAACCGGGTTTGAGTTCAGTTAAGGTAGGTAAACTATGTCCATGTTAGTTTTCTCTCTCTCTCTCTCTTTGTGTGTGCATGAGTCACATACCTAACTGTTTTCATCTCATACTGAAAATATTTTAATCGGAAATCAAAACAGAAATGTAATTAACAGATGCAGTAACTGTACACACCCACTGAATATGTCAGATTAAATCCTGGTTGGTTCAGAGTGGCACTTGAGATGAAGACAACAAAGAACTGTCCTCCAAAGATTTTCAAGGGAGTCTGTAAACTGTTCCCACTGTAGTTACCAATGAGAGAATTTCCCACAATGATCTGCATTAGAAATTTGCATAAAAAGAAAGAATAAGCACAGAATACCTGTATATTCATATTGCAAAAAGTGAAATACATTAAGCGAAATTCTAAAAAAAATTACATAATCAAATCACTACAGTTCTGCTCATCTTTCTTTTCATGTAAGAATAGGGTATTCCATAAAACCTGATTATTGTTCCTTATTATACCAACTGAGAAGGACCTTCACTATTGACAAAGAGGCAATGAGCTGTCAAGAGCTGCTGCTCACAGCTAAACATTAAGTCATTGTTCTCCTCATCTTCTTGTACTCCTACTTCTGTTTCTTTAAATATCCTCAGTAGTAAAAGATTTACAAAATAGTGGACATTTCATGGTCTCTAAAGCCAATATCATGTTTTATTTGGGTAGATATGCATGTTGACTTATATTATTTGGTCCATCTAAAAGCAGAACAATTATGCAGCACACAAACACCCAGGGAGTCAGTTCTGTCATTATAAGTTTCATTTTATTAAAAATATAACATACTAGTGTGTGTTTTTTTGCCCCTGAAAAACCTGAATATTATAACTTGCTCTTTCCTAATGGTCTGGATAACTTGTGTGGTATCTCATAATTGTCACAGCTGGCAGGCACTTATATATTAGTTACATGGCAGTTAGTTGTCCTTTCTATGCACCCCTCCATTTTTCCTCTTCTCATCTATCCCGATGTTTTAATTCCTTCAAAGTCAAATTACGCAATAAAACCCTGCATCATTATTAGTCTCATACATATGAAAGAGTCATTAGTCATTCTCTCATTGAATGAGTTCTTGCATG
This sequence comes from Cepaea nemoralis, assembly GCA_014155875.1. Lineage (NCBI taxonomy): Eukaryota > Metazoa > Mollusca > Gastropoda > Stylommatophora > Helicidae > Cepaea > Cepaea nemoralis. Next base: position 1,384,078 of record JACEFZ010027689.1, on the reverse strand, counting down.
AATTATACTTTAAAGCAGATATCTCCGAGATACAATTTGTAAATATTAATGTGATTCTGGATCTGTTGTGTGCTTGCTGCTGCTGAGCACCACCCAATTCATCTTCTTTTGTCATTTTTCACATGGTGTTGTGTCGTGAGACAATGTCGTAATCGCGCAGCCTTCCCTCATGGACCAGATGCGCAGCAGCTCTTGTTGTAAGTCCATGCTTATGACAGTTATCCCTAATGCTGTCAAAGTGCTCCTCAAAATGTCTTTGTGGATGTTATACATACCCTCCACCTTTGTTGTGCTATTGTTTTCTCAGTCTTTTTCTTGCTCTGCTGTCCTCATGCTGGTTGTACTATGCCTGTGAATCTTGTAAATAGGGAATATTCTTGCAAGATGTCCATTTCCATTTTATTCTCTGTCTTTGTAAGTCTTCTATGCTTGAGATTGTTTTCACTTTTTAAAAAATCTATCGCTTCTTGTGACCGCAGCTATTTTCCTTAAACACCTCATTTCATTTGTAATTATTCATTCCTGTTATTTGGTTAAGGTCACTATTTGACACTGGCGGTCATCAGCAGAGAGAAGTTCATGTAATATGGATGTTTCTGCATTTACGTCAATGTTATTTTACCAATGCATATCATAAATAATAATGAGGATAGCATTATCACCACTGTCAGATTCTCCCCCATAGTTACAACGCATCGTCTTCACCGACGCGAGGCAAGTACAGCCAGGCTCAACTCTGAGCGACCCTAACCAAGTTGTGGGTCAGTTGGTACAGGCGTGAAGCATGAAGTTCACGCCGAGGGACACAACTCCGACTGGCGAGATTTCTTACCGTACAAGGAGGCGGCTTGGGAACGGTCTAGCGGACGGACGGTTTGAATGATGCTTGTAATGAATCGAGTGTTTGAGCGTAAATCAATAGCTAGCCTGTACGAGAGTAAGAGACTGTGCGCCTGTGTGGTAGAAGTGTAAGTGTATTGCATTGATGTATATTTATGTATTTATTGATTGCATGTATTGATTGTATCATGGTATCGCGAATTGTGATTGCGCGATGCATGCATTGATTGCGAAGAGTGCGCTGCGAGAATAAAGTGTGTGAACTGTTGTAGCTGTGTGTCACGTTGAATTATTCTGTGACAGTATTTAGTGTCACACTTGTTAGCATATACGAGTCTGAGCTCTTGCTTCATGCAAGATCCTGACAACCACCAATGGTAACTTGAAAGCAATGTTCTGGTACTACAGGTGTTCTTACCGAACATTGATTTGCATCATCTCAGCCATATAGCAGGTCCTTTGCAGAACATTGCTTTCATTACGTCATGACTGAAAGACTCTCGATCTTTCACCAGTTCCCTTGGTTCATGAATGTTTAAGCCCAGGGTCCTCTATCATGTCCTGTGCTTCGTGTCATGTAGGTTGAGCCCTGCTTGTCTTTCCAGGAACATTGCCTTCCATTACTGTTCCGAAATGAAGAACCATAGTGCACTCACTGCATTTCTCAAAGATGGTTCTCATGTTGAAGATACGGTGCGGGTACCTCTTATTTGACTGAAACCTGCATGTACTTCATATAATGTGCATTATAACGTCCTTTCTATCCTTTTCATTGTGATTGGCAAGAGATGTTTTCTGGCTCGATTTATTAGTGCAGCTGTACAATAGTTGGTGAACTATTTCAAATGTCCTTCCTCTGACATGGTTTTATCTCTTTACTTTCAGGTGTATTATCTGGCTGCTCTATCATACTTCACACTCTTTACTTTCAGGTGTATTATCTGGCTGCTTTATCATACTTCACACGTTTCTCCACAGTACTCTTTCCATCTTTCTAATATATCTTTGCTTTCTGTTAAAGTATTGCCATTTCTGTTATTTATAACATGTAATGATGGTTTTAATTCATCTGTTATTGCTCTGATATCTGTGATATGTCTCCATCATTTACTTGCAATTGGAGATGATCTATTCTATAACAAACATTCGTTACAAACTGCTTTGTTTGTCTTTTCTAATAACACTTTTGATTTTCTACTATAGTTTTTGTATTAAAGCTATTTCCTTCTATCCCTGTTTGCTTAAATGTTCTTCTTTTTTCTATTAGTCTAAATGTTTCTTCTGTGATATGTCTCTGCTTCTTGTATATTTTGTATGGAACCATGTTTTGTGCTGATGAGATAAAAACGTTTCTCGAACATTTGACTAGCATCAGGCATCATGTATTGTTTGACTAGCATCAGGCATCATGTATTGTTTGACTAGCATCAGGCATCATGTATTGTTTGACTAGCATCAGGCATCATGTATTGTTTGACTAGCATCAGGCATCATGTATTGTGTCCTCTCATCAACACCTCGATTGTCCTTTTATTCATTCTTCCCTTTACTCAATCTTATATTTAAGTAATATATCATTTAACCGAACCATACTAGCCATACTCCTATTATCATGTTATTTTTAAAGTTGTATCTGTAAATCTACAATAAGCAGCCCATGGCATGCGATGAACCCTGCTCCTCAGAGTGTCTTTGTAGATGTTATACATACCTTTTACCTTTGTTGTGTTAATATCTAATCAAACTGGTTTCTGTAGTTACCATCGGGTAAGGTCCAGTTGTAAAGTGGCCATGGGTGTTTATGAATGAAAGTTTTCCAACAAAAATATGATTAGTATCTCTCATTTCTATGTCCTATACTGATTAGGCCCTGATACTTGTCCTCATTCTTTCAACGCCAATTTCATGTTCAAATCTCCCATGTAAGCGCAATGTCTCTTTTCCCCCAATATTTTCTTAGTGTCTCCTGTGAGCTATTGTTAAATTCCTGAATTTCTGATGCAGTAGTTGGTGCATACATGTGTATAACTACAATGTTGGTTTTCTTTTTCTTAAGTCTAATGGTGATAAATTGATCACTGACTGAATTATATTCATTAGCAGTGAAGAACCTGTCTTTCCCAAGAGGAAACTTATCCTGCTCTGTTCACCCCTTTTCTTTCTCTGTATCTCTTGTTTGGGTCACAAAGTAACTTTGTCCTATGATCTGTGTTCTGAAACTCCCAATATATCAATTTTACTGCTAGTTATTTGCTGATTATGATAAGATTTCTCTGATATAAGCCCCTCACATTCCATACTCCCATTCTTTAGCCTATTGGCAGAACTTTCTACAGCAATACAGTTTGGCTTTCAGCAATCATCACTACTGCTCACACTTACTCTGACATTGCTCTTCCCCAGTCTGTAAAGACATACCTGGCCCAAGAGTCTCACCCTCAGATCTATGATGTGTTCACTTATATAACGAAGCACAAAGAGGGAGTCTGTACAGCCCTTCTTTTGCTAAAACCACATTGTGTGTTATTCAGGTTTAATTTAACTAACCATCCCACTCTTTTTCAAAGATAGTTTCATAACTTTTCATATATCACTGATAAGAGAAATATCTCTAAAAGAATCAGTTTATTTTGTTTACTTCTCTCTTCCAGCTTGCTAGTCTTCATGAATTTTCATCTCTATCTATCCTACACCTGAATAAATTATGGAGTGGGACAGACAGAACTACAAAAATTAGATTTTTAAGAGCATGCATCTTTTCTATTGCAACATACGCCTGTGAGACATGGACACTTACTAAACAAGCTGAACAGCGCATAAACGCCTTTGAATATAAATGTTATAGACGAGTTCTAAGAATATCTTGGGTAAAGAAAAGAACAAATGCATCCATACTTCAAGAGTTGAATATTGAAGAAGGTTGGCTATTAAAGACGATAAAACAAAGAAAATTAAAATATTTTGGTCACTTGAAACGTCACGAAAGTTGGAGAGAACAATAATGGAAGGATATATGCCTGGGAAGAGAGGAAGAGGAAGGCCAAAGAGAAGATGGGTGCAGGATGTGGCGGATGATCTCCAGATGGGTGTATCAGACGCGGGACATCTTGCTTATGATCGAGAGGTTTTCCAGAAGGTTGTTATGGGAGCGAGGTTCTGCAAAGGACATGCTACTGAATGAATGAATGAATCTATCCTACACTGAAAATTCTGATCAACTATTTAACTCCTGTTTCTCATGGAAGTTGAAGATCTTTCTACCACTAGTGTTAACTTCCTTCCTATGTTAGATTGGAGTGTATTTCTCATCGTCTTCATTGTTTTTCAATTTATACAACACTTTTGTTAATTCATCTATCAGTTCCCAAAAATATTGGTGAAAATTAATAAAATATATGTTGGCTTTTATTCCTCTAAATCCAAACTTTGTGTATATGGTTATTTAAACAAGGGAATCGTCGCCGAAGCTACGGAGCACGTGCTCTGCGCTTGACACGTCCTTCAGGGGCTAGCGAAGAGAGAGTGAGGAGGAGAAGACGAGGAAATGGTGTGAGAAAAAGGCATAGAAATAGGAGGGCAGGTGCCAGGAGAACAAGACGAAAAGTGGAGAGACTAGATCTCAACTATGTAAGAGTGGGATATTGGAACTGTCGTAGTGCCAGGCAGAGAGGTCCTGTATTGGAGAGGCTAATATATGATCTTGATGTCCTCATGCTCCAGGAGCTAAATACAGACAAATACCATTGCCCTGGGTACGCCAGTTATATAAACCCTACTGGGCAGATGAGACATGGGCAAGGTCTGCTGGTGAAGCATGTGGTACTTGACTTGAGCCAGTGGAATCACAGTGCAAGAGAGGTCCAGCTATTGACTTGGCACTTGTCTCCCAGTCATCAGTCCTTGATGTAAAGTGGACTGTTTTGAATGACCATGGGAGTGATCACATGCCATGCTCAGTCCTGATCTCTAAATCCAGGAAAGTTAAGGCTGGGAGAGCGAGCAAGACCTTCCGGTATGAGTGAACCGACAACCTTCTTGGACGCCTCAGTCAGATACCATGCAACAGGGCTGTTAAAACTCTTTTTTTGACAGTGGGGACAATTTATAGAGATGATGGTGAGCGCTTGACAACAGACAAAGAGAAAGGGGAGGCGTTTCTCCAGAGTGTTTTAGAGCAGACCAATCATGATGATGTGGACACCAGGGATGCAGTTAGAGAGGAATTATCTGGCACCATAAAGAGTATGCCTTATGAAGACATCATGTGGGTTGAAGATGTTAAACATACTTTGAAAACGGCAAAAGACACGGTACCAGGGCCTGATGGGGTCAGGTATGGCCACATGAAGGCTTTGAGCGATGTAGACCTGAAGGAGATGACCGAATGCTTTAACCAGAGCGTTAGGACAGCATAAGTACCGCAGGGATGGGTACATAGTTATCTTATCCCTCTCCCAAAACCATTCAAGGATCATTCAAAGCTTAGCGGCTTTAAGATCATCACCCTTCAAAATACATTTGGGAAGGTTTTAGAGAAGATAGTCGCTGTCAAGCTGCAAGAGTTTTTGGAAAGGGGGAAGCTTCTTCCAAGAGGCCTGGGGAGCTACAGGCCAGGTAAAGATACCTGGTCAAATGCAGCCACTTTTGCCTTTGACGTTTATGAGGGGTTCCAGAGTAGACAGGAAACGATGGCGGCAGCGCTTGATCTCGAGGATGCGTACAATAGAGTTCGCTATGATATTTTGATGACCGCACTGATGGAGAAGGGGGTCAATCCCTGATTGGTGAACTGGATAGCGGCCGTCTTGCATTCTCGTCGGATTGCTCTCCGTCTGGGTGCATGGACCTCAGAGCCACATATTTTAACCCCGGGACTGCCACAGGGATCCGCAATCTCACCGGTGCTCTTTAACGTGTATACGAGCAAAATTGCAAACCTGAAAGCACCAGGGGTTGGAAGGATACTAACATTTGCAGATGATATTCTTGCATATAGGCAGGGGAGAGATAGGGAGCAAACAGACCAGGAGCTACAGGCGACAATAGACAAAGTGATTGACTGGTGCACTGAAATGGGTGCTGTCATCCACCCGGAAACGGCAGCTGTTTTGTGGTGCTCTCTGGACAACAGGATTGTGAGATCCGATGTCCCAAGCCTCACGATAGATGGTGGAAGCGTCAACAGAGAGAACAAACTGAAGTATCTGGGAATCACATTTGACAGGAGCCTGTTCTTCAAGGACCATATGGAGATGGTTGTAACAAGATCTCAAAAGGGACTCAACGCACTTAAAACTATGGCTGCAATGGACATAGAGCAGAGAATGCTTTTCACACTATACCAGCACTTGATCCTCTCAGTGATTGATTATGAACTAGGACTGCTCACTGTCTCAGAGAGTCAGCTGGTGAGATTGGAGCGCATACAGAACGAGGCTATGCGGGTCATTCTGGGATGCACCAGAGACACCCCAATGGTATGTATGCGTTACATCCTTGGTTTGCCGACTGTTGCTGGTAGGCTCAAAGTGATGCAAGCGAAGGCATACCTCAGAGTAGCTGCTGACACAGATCACCCGTTGCATGAGGCGCTGGACGCAGTTAAGGGCCAGCGACTGATAAGAGGGAAATCATGGATGGCTCAGACGGAGGATACGATCAGACAGGTGTTCATCTTGGAGAACATTAGGCGTGGGTCAGAGTGCCAGCGGAGCAGTTAGACTTTTGCAGAGTTATAATCACATTGAGCCGGGAGTGGCCAGCAGGGGCTACGGAAGTGGAAGTCCAGCAACTAATTCAGGATAATGCTTGCCCGAGTGATGTGATTATCTACACAGATGGTTCGGTGTAGAGAGGTAGTAGAAGTGGCTGGGGGTTCTTGGCAAAGGCTATTAGAAGACGTTGGGTGCAGCAGAGCCTGGTACATGATACCACAACATCTAGCTTAAGAATGGATGTGGAGGCAGTCAGTGCAGCCTTCCGCTGGATGGAGAATACGACACACACACACACACACACACACACACACACACACACACACACACACACACACACACACACACACACATCGTGATTGTAACTGATTCAGAAAGCATGCTGAGTAGAGTGAGGACAGGCAAGTTTCGTGCAGAGTGGCTTGCTTCGCTTCGGAAGTCACGGGTGGCAAGCATCGTCTAGATCTTTTCTCCGGGACATGCTGGTATGCTGGGGAATGAACAGGCAGACAGATTGGCTGGCTCTGCAAAACTTGGTGGAGTATTGATGCATGACAAGGCAGACGTGGTTGCGGCCTTGTGGGAGTACGTGTACACCTCGGAGGAGCAAATGGATCACCATGGTCTGGCAAGAATGCGACAGCGAGGAGTGACGAGGGGATCTGGCCGATGCTCGACGCTCAGAGGAAAGACGAGACGGACATATAATCAGATTGCTACTGGTACTATTGGGGTTGGAACTCTTCGCTGGCTTCTGAGGATGGGGACGGAGCGCTTATGGGAATGCTCCGAATGCTGTGATGTCAGTTCCTAAATCAATCAATCAATCAATCAATCAATCAATCAGTCCTCTAAATCAGGGGTCACCAAACATTTTTCACGGCGGGCCGGATAACTGACAAAATGACGATCGCGGGCCGGAAAGTCATTGTGGACAATACTTGTGCCGTTCTCCGTGGCGAAGGTCTTACGGACGCAGTTCGTAATCCGTATACCCGCGTTTGAAACACAGCTGCGAGCGATTTGGCAACAGAAAACGTTGCGCTGGTTTTTACGCTATGTTATGGGTAGCGGTCGTTCAGAAAGCAATGGTAAACTACAGAACGTATACTTGCGAAGACATCAACAACAGCAAACAATGCTGGTGTTGACTAAAACGTTCTGCAAAGGATATGCAACTAACTTTAACAATAATTGCAAGCTAGAACGAAAGCTTTGGGAAAAAAGACGAAAAACTAAGTTAACCATAGGAAGGGTGTGCAATGCACACACACTCACACACACACACACAAACAAAGACAACCAACATATCTATTTATTAAACAAAGTTATCAAAGAAAGCGACGTTAGCAAAAAGATAGTTACATCAGACCAAATGTGCACATATCCGAATCTCACAAACTAAGCAGAAAAGAGATTAGTGAGATTTGTGAAACTGAAGTGTGGCTTTCAAAATACCACCAATGTTTGGTTTGGAATTGCTGCATCCAATCAAGAGAATTGCTTTCAAATGTTCATCAGTCAATCTCATTCGATGTGGTGACTTCACAGACTTCATTTTTGAAAATGTTTGCTCACACACATAAGTTGTTCCAAACACTGATGCCATACGAGCGGCAAATATCTTACGTTTCGGAAACTCAACATCAGGTAAGCAGCGGCACTTCCTTCTCTGTGCTTCTCTTTCAACAAGTCATTTGCTTGCAAATTAATTAGCTCCAAAATGTAGTTCAACTGGCACATCATCAAGTTTACAATCAAACGGATTCTGGAACAGAAGAATGTACTCTAAATTCTGCCAAGATCTGAAAATCTCTTCAAACTCTTTGAAACAGTGAAAATGAGAAAGGTTTTCTCCTTCCAGTTGTGCTTCCAACAATGACAGCTTTCTCTGAAATCCTTTGATGGTTCTGTAGAGATCACAGACGAGGTAATCCTTTCCCTGAAGTTTCAACTTCAGTTCATTCATGTCGACCAAAACTGACAACTTTGACAGCCAGGTAGAATCTGACAGCTGTGAATCAGCTATATCTTTTTCAGTGAGGAAAACATCTATGTCGTTTCGGAGCTTGTAAAAACGAAGCAGGACTTTACTGCAGCTGAGCCACCTGACTGATGTGTGATAAGGCAAGTCACAGAATTCAGTGAGGAAAACATCTTTGTCGTTTCGGAGTTTGTAAAAATGAAGCAGGACTTTACTGCAGCTGAGCCACCTGACTGATGTGTGATAAGGCAAGTCACAGAATTCAGAATTAATTTCTTCAAGTAAAGCCTAGAACTGGCGGTGAATGAGTGCGTGTTCCCGGGTGAAGTTCCAGCAGAAAAGACTGGTTTCAGTACACAATAAATATCTAAGTCTTTCCCACAGAGTTCTTGCTAATGTACGATGCAGTGTATGAACAGAGCGCCCGGAATTTGCACATCTTCCAACTGAGTCCTGATCTGCCCCACCAGACCCTTCCTAACTCCAACTATGTTCCCCCCACCCCCCACTATCAACTGTAACACCTAGAAGCTGATTCCGCTGAAGGTTATAGTCTTTCAAAATTGTTTGCACTTCCACGAAAATGACTTTCCCAGTTGTTCCATGCATACTGCAAACGGATGCCAACGCTTCTGTTATCTGAAAGTCCAAATTGATACCACGAATGAACACGAGAAGTTGTGACGTTCTCGAGAGATCAGTAGACTCATCCAGCGCCAGAGAATACCACACAAGTTCCTAGCTTTCTCGCGTATCTGTACCACTATGTTCTCTCCAAGTTCTTCTGTTCTCCGCACAACTGAACTTGCCAAAAGGCTGATAGTTCCAAAAAAAATCGGCTTTCTCAGGACACAAGTCATTTGCTGCTTCGATCATACACTCGTTGATGAAGTTGCTATCATTTAACGGTTTTCCTCGTTCTGCCATCTTATGCACTGTTTTGTAACTTGTACGAGTGACAGATTCATTTTCAGCAAATTTTCTCGTGTAGAGATTTCTTTGTGTTTCAAAACCACGTTTAATGGTCTCATATTTCCCAGAGCGTAACTTTCCAGAAAATTTTTAATATGTTGATAGATGTTTTGTTTCGTAGTGAGGCCGAAGATTGCACTCTGTCAAAACGGCAACATTTTCGCTGCATATTACGCAACTGGTTTTCTGGTCCTTTGTTTCCACAAAGAAGTACTTTACTCCCCATTCTTCATTGAAAAATCGACACTCGGCGTCCACTTTTCTTTTCCTAGTAGCCATAATTAAGGATGAAGTACACGGGAACTGAAAATAAAAAAAGACAGTAAATTAAAAACATAAAATCCAATTGAAACACAAGAAAAGCAGAGGACTAGGGGTCACTGGTGAAGCTACGGCTCATCAAAGGTGCATATGCAGTTTATAGATACCTTTGTGTAACCGCACAGAGATGATAAAGATAATAGCACAACGCCGACTGCTCATGGACCGTAGAAGAAGAGAGGAGTAAGAAGACAAAGAGAATCTCATTCTATCTCTATAACTAACAAGGAAACAACGATTTAGAGATATCAGAAGAAATTCAGGTCTGTGTACATGGAATCAGAATAATGTAATTGAAAAGATACAACATCTGATTAATAATGCCAATGCCCTAATAAATAAATTTCACGATTAGATGCAATGGCAAAATAGGCATCCCCATGAATAAACATACACGTGATCATCCTTCACAGTACCAGTGATCTTCCATCACAGCATGGGTAGTCATCCAACACAGTACCAGTGATCCTCATCACAGCATGGATAATCATCCAACACAGTAACTGTAGTCTGATACACAACACCAGCAATTACCAGACAACAAGATGGAACAAAGGTCATTCATTCAGTAGCATGTCCTTTGCAGAACCTTGCTCCCATAACAACCTTCCGGAAAACCTCTCGATGTCCCGCTTCAGATACATCCATATAGAGATCATCCACCACATCCTGCACCCATCTTCTCTTTGGCCTTCCTCTTCCTCTCTTCCCAGGCATATATCCATCCATTATTGTTCTCAGGCACAGACATAGCTATTATATTCCTATATTCCTATTTAAACTATGAAGGTTCATTCAAAACTCACCCCACAGCAGATAATCGTCAATCCACAATCAAGATACTCTTGGATCTTTTGGATCTTCACAGGGCCTGTCTGCCCTCTCAACTGCGGTCTGGAAAAACAGTGGCCACGCCCGGCCGTGCCTGGGGCATGTTCGCCCATCTGCTTTGTAGTGGCTCAGAGGGATGAGTTCAAACCCTCTGCTGACAATTAGACATCAGCATCTCTTCGGCCTCAGTTATTCTCAAGGCCAAAGAGGCGGGAACATGGCGTGACTGGGCTCTTATAGGCACGCCAACACAACATCCCAGCATCCTATGCATTTTTTTAAACCAGGGATATGCTACTCCATACTCTTGTAGAGCCGCGGCACCATTTGATAATAGAATATATCTCATAATAAGGTTTGCAAAATATATAAATAGGGCCGCCTAAATAAACAGCCTAATGCAGCCAGGAGGTCTCCGCACGTGTGAAGATCTGCTATTATTCTAAACATAATATTTACATTTAAATTGTATCACAACGTCTCGAGTTTCAAACGTTATATCAAGCAAGTTCGAGTACCGACGGCGGGCCGGATGAAATGACGTCGCGGGCCGGATCCGGCCCGCGGGCCGTAGTTTGGTGACCCCTGCTCTAAATAATAATCTGTTTTTATTGATAAGATGATTAAAATCTCACCTGTATTCTGTCTGACGTATGGATGTCCATTCTATTGAACACAATGGTCATATTTTTGTTTCCAGACACACTGACGGTCCAGTTGCATGTTATTCCATTTGGATAGAAAGACACTGGGTAACCGGGTGAGCTGATGTATCCAGTAGACTGATCTAGACTAGCTTGGCAACCTTTATAGACATAGTGTGACAAAATGAGTCTTGTAGCACTGATGCTCTTTCCTGTCTTCTTGTACACAAAATAAAGATTATATGTACACTCTGTATGCTCTCTTCTGTCTGATTGTACATTACATAAAAATTATAAACTATATAAGAGATTGTAAGGAAAATAAGAAAACTTACAGATAAGCCTACACATGTGTTTTTCACTTTTCAAATAAGACAATTAATTATTATTCCTGTTATATAAGAAATGCTACAAGGTGCATAATGTAGGTTCTTTTGATGTGCATTTTTTCCTGCAAGTTGTTATCATAATCTTGACAGATATTTTGTTAAAAACTAGAATGTGTTCTTGTTTTCTTCTTGTGCTCTTTCTCATATATCAGTTCCAGTTTCAAATATGATCTTATCCATCATTTACAAGTCATTCTTTTACTGTTTCCTTCACTGAAGTTGTTTTGTCAGAACTGGAAGTTTGAAGTGTTCTGTGCAAATCATATTCATGGCTAAATTCCACTGTCATCACAGACTGTTTAATACACACTGGGGATGAAGAGGGAGGGGGAGGGTCGGGGTGTTGTGTGGGGGTTTGAGGGTGGGGGTGGGGGGTGGATGCTGCTTGTGGTAGAAGCTGTCTTGATGTTTTCTGAGACCTGCACTCTTTATTTTACAGTGTTATAGTCTCTACCAAATACGTAAAATCTAATAAACAAATAGCAAGACCTCTTTCTTGGCACCTGTTGCTACATTTTAAAATTAATGTTGGTGGAGTTTGTGTGAAGGTTCATACTCCAGGTATGTATCATTCTCATCTAAGATGGTGTTACAGTACACTCCAGTAGTGAAATACATTTTAGCATGGATGTTTTGTTACAAAACCATATATACAGCAGGTGTATTAGTGTAACGGTTAGGAATGTGCACTGACAATGGCATGAGGACAAGGGTTTCATGCCAGTTCTCATTAACTACTACAGGAAGGAAAGACTGGCCACCTATTCCTGTCTGCAATCAGGCCTCTACACAAATGTACACTGCACATACCCACAGCCGGCTCTTGCTAGGGGACTTCTTGTATTGACATCAGTATGATTAATCATGCTTCTCCACATCTTACAATCTTGCAATTGACGTGAATCAATGCCTGTGCCGACCCCCTTCAGTGTCATGACATCAGACTGCCAAGAATTTTCTCTCACTGTTTTCCTCTATCTGTTTTTCCACAAATCTTTCCAGTTTCTTCTCATAATGTGGCTAAAAGATTAAGAATGCCTCTTTCTGATGTTTGTGATAAGTTGTCTTTGTAACTTCCATCCATCATATACTACGCCATGTTTGTCAAGACTGCTGTCTTTTCCACTTTTCACATTGGGCAGTGGGGAGCGTTTTGTGTGATATTCACTGGCACAAGAACGGAGCATAATGGGGATGACCCGTTGCTGTGAAGTTGGAACTGCGACTAACTAACTAATTAACTAACTCGATCACCAGAGTCGTGGATCAGCTCTGTGTTCCTGTCTCGACCATGCCACATGGCCAAGCTATCCAAGTATTTACTTCTCGGTCTTCCCAGCAAAACTGGTTCTATATTGCATTTCAGCACTCTCTTTCTTATATTCAGTGATAGTGACTAATTGTGTAAGATACTCTTCATTTTCTGAAATATGGCTTTTGCTTGCCATATTCTGCTCTTAATTTGAGAGAATACAATTTTTGCATGTCCTATTCTGCTCTATATCTCTGTAATGCATCTTCCATCTAATGTTATTCATGCATGTTGCCAATATATGTGCTTTATTATTCATACATCATGTTGTCAATGTTTAGTTGTTCTAGTAGTTTGATTATTTCCTCAAGTTTCACATTATCAAATGCGACGTACAGCGAAACACTATTTCCCATAGAATTAAATGAAATACGGTGTATTATGGTATGTTTATTTTGATGGTTGATGATATTTATTGGCTAAATAGAGGTGGGTTGGAGGGCGAGTGGTAGAATTATAGGGACATAGAGGCATTAAAACCACGACTCGCTAAACTATCATCTGCACTGCTAGTACTGCTCTCAACCACTTTCTTAGAGCCTTCATAGAGGAACTTTGCTTTCTCCTGGATAGCCATCTTGCTCACAGGCATATTCCATTGGTTCTGGTCTTCAATCCAGATGGCCAATTGTGCTTTCATGTTCTCCATAAGAGTACTTCTGGTACGAGTGATCTTGGAAGCACTCAAAGAGGTAACGTTTTTAGCATCCTCTTTGATTTTGTCAGCACCCGCAGGAATTGTCCTTACCGTGGTTGGGGGTAAACCATGGACTTTACCAATATCAACCGCCTGATCGCCAGCCTCAAAACGACGTAACACATTAAACTTCACCTCAAGAGTAACACTTTTCCTGGTTCTCTTACAACCAGACACACTATCAGCACTTACTGTGAACTTTGAACTCATAATTATGGGTGATTATACGATAAAATCCTGGAAAAACGCACTGCACAAAATGTAAACTGGCGATGTTAACGCAGCATTACAAAACAGGTGACGACGTTATAGCGGAACGTAGCAACGTAAAGTGAAGTTATGTCCCATTGTGACAACGATGTTATAGCGAAACGACATAAACCAAAGCGACGTTATAGCGGGGCCTTCTTGTACTTTAAAAGTGGCCTAATAGTCACTGGAATGCAAGATAAAAAAATGTTTGCATATCCTTTACAGGACATCGCTGTCAACAGCATCTTTCAGCTGATTGTTGATTTCTTGGCAAGATTACGCTCAGTAGTTTGCCATGGAATGCAAGATACTATAGGATTATTTTAGTCTCTGCTGGCTTCCATGGACTTGTGATGTGTTGCAGCTTCTAATGCTTTAATGGACATGCTCTTTACTGGTCCTGTCTAAGGCTGCTAGATTCTGTGAGTGCTTGATGTATTAAAAGTTTGATCTAGCAGAAGCTGTCTAACAGCAATTTCATATGGTAAGGTCTATTCTAACCACACGGAGTTGTTTGAAAACACTGAAATCTGCTGCCAGAGACACACACCTAAATAAAGCTTTGTGAGTCTCAACAAGTTCTCAATTATGCATACATGCGTCTGCTTCTACAATACTCCCATGATAGCAAATACAGTTCAGCCCATCTTATAGTTGTTCTTGTTGCCTTTCATTTATGCTGTTATTCGTCGTGGGGAGGAGTCATTTGAGTTCTAGCGCCTGCGACTAGCACCTTTCCTTCGATTTTCTCAAGATTTTCATGAGCAGATGAATGTAATCAAATATGGCATCAAGCAACTCTCTTCCACCAAAAAAAAAAACAAAAAAAAAACTGTACTGGGATATCAGGAAAATTAAATTAACTACTTTTATTTTTCTCCTCAATTCCCGTATTTCCGGCAACGGATCATGTCGCGTTGGTTACTTATGGGGTATGTGAACCGGTCACTCAGAAAGCAATTGCAAAACTACTCAGCGTAATTTTGCCAAGAACATCAACAGCAGCAGAAAAATGCTGGTGTTGACTGCAACATCCTGGGATATGCAACTTTAAAAAAAAAACTACCTTTATTGGAGTTATTAACATAGAGGTCTGGGTGTAAATACAGAAGTAGAAGAACTGATCCAATAACAACCACTGGACAACTAAGCGGTGGGGAAGTATGGAGCATAATACACATAATAAACATATGTATATACAGGCTTTGTCTGTCCGCGTGACTGCTACACACATGTGGTCTAACAGAAACTGCCAAGCATGTTGCTCTGTAAGGCCAGTAGAAAGAGATGATTCAACACTTAACTCAAAGCTGCATGAACCTAAAGGTTGAGTCCACCATGAGAACTCATTTGACAGACTTAAACATCAAAAATGTGGTCACGAGAAACAGATACCTCCGTCTATCCTTTTATTGCTTGTCGCCCACTGCATAATGTTACCTGTTACTTTACATCTGTGACAATATTTTAAAAGCATTCACTAAAATTGTATTCTTTGTAAAAACAACAATTCACTTGCTTCATTTTATGAACAATGTATACAATGTATACAATAATTTATACTTTGATTAGATGTAATAATAAGAAACCAACAATTTTAATAGGACGAGACCAATCAAAAACTTTGGTGTATTCACATATGGGCATTATTTAATAAAACACAACTTGTTATTAAAAAGCACTATTTTTGTTAAACTACTTGAATATTGCTCGCTCCGTGGCGAAGAAGTTACGGACGCAGTTCGTAATCCTGCATATCGCATTCGAAACACAGCTGCAGGCGATTTGGCAGCAGACCGCCTTGCGTTGTTTTTTATTAAACTGTATGAGTGCCGGCCATTCTGAAAGCAATAGCAAACTACTGAATGTAAACTTGCCAAGATATCACAAACAGCCAAAAATGCTGGAGTTGACTGCTACGTCCTATAAAAGATATGCAACTAACTTGAATATTGTTCTATGAACTAAATGAGAGGACACAACTAAGGCACCTTGAGAATTCCTAATTGAAGAATAGTAATAAGTCACTGAAATGTAACCAAAGAAAAGTGCCTTCACTTGAGAATATGTGTGATGTAATTAATTACTTGAATTCACAAACAAGGAGCACAGTGACTGCACATATTGTATGTTTTTAGCATCGCTGTAGAAAGAGACAATAATTGTGACTAACATCATGTTTGTGATGTTACTGTAAGTATTAAATGTTTTCAAATATTTATTTTGTAAATTCTTGAAAGTGGAGAATGTAATGTATTTTGTATGTAGGACTGCATCCCCCCTCCCCTCCCCTCCAATGAACAAACATCTGCACTGAACTATCACAGGAGGAAAACTGAATAAACATTATTAACAAAAATAATATTATAAGTTAAATAATGTAAGGAGACTTGAAAATAATGACATACCTTGCATATAACGTACTTTCAGGCCTCTGTGCTGGCTGCCTCTCACAGTGTGTAATTCAATGTGTAGATATCTGCCAGATGACAGAGAAATACCACTACCTTTGTATGTTCCAGAGAGAAGGGCAAGAATACTGCTGTAAACTGTGTTCCCATCTCTAATCACAGCAGTTGCATCGACGGGTAGATCTATATCCAATACCTGTATTAACAAACCATTAAATCAACAGCAATGAATATTTAAAAAAACTCATGTGCAAAAGAAACCTTGACCTGACTACGACCGAGCTTACAACTCGAAGAAAAGACCCCCTTACCATTTTTTTAAATTATTAACAATAAGAAATTCTAGCTTATTCAGCCACAATGAATTAGATTTAAATAAATTGTTTATGAAATTCCTATTTTCTTCCCAAACATGGCACACGAAACACAAGAATCACACAAGTTAATGTTTACTCATGCCATGAGTTTGGCTCAGTAGACCATATATATATATATATATATATATATATATATATATATATATATATATATATATATATATATATATATATATATATATATATATGGCGACGACGTGTAGCATCTATTCTTCGGGATGACGCTGTTTTAGTGAATTTTTTTTCTGTTTCAGTGTTTTTCCTGTTGATTATGTGGTGTTATTTCGTTTTCGTTTATTGAAAGTGTTCAAAAGAAGCCACGGAAGGCAGGTGGTGGACGAAATTTTGAGTGCAGTGTCGCGAGATAAATAAACTTGTTAGTTCGATCAATGACAAACCAAGCCCGACATTGGTCTGCAAACACAATAGACCCTGTGTTGTTGAACAGACTGCTGAGAAAATACGTCGTTGGAACTGTCTGCACCTGGTCGGCTTTTTTGTATGAGATCAAAGTGAGTCACGTCACGATGTCTACACATGGTCGACAGTTTGTTGACAGGTTGTTGTTCGAGAGACGTGCACTGACGTCATCTGTCTGCAGGGCGGGAATCGGCCGTTGAAAGTGATGGACAGAATGTCTGCCAGAGGTCGGAAGGATTCTGTCATATGGGGGAAAGGTCTCCGGCTCACAAACAGCCAGGATCTTTGTTGTATGAGACAATGAATTTCCCAGATGAAAGTGAACTTGACAGCGAATTGACTCTGGTTAGTCTAGAAACAGGGGGACAAAGCCAGATTCTGGACTGATTGGCGTCTGGACTTTTTGGTGAAGTCACTCAAGCACCCATATAAACCCCAGTGCGGTAATCAAGTGGAGGGAGTCGAGAAAAACATTCTGAAGTGTTAGGATCGGTGCATTATTCTGAGTTGTGTTACATGAGTGAAACTATAATGTCTAAGTGGTGATAGTTTTCCGCGGACATAGATCCCATCTGATTGCATAGTTTCTCGAGTGGCAACCAAAATAGGCATATGGTAGGCTATTTATAATATCTAATTTAAGAGTATGATTAGGAATAGAGTACAGTGCTGTGCGGTGATCTAATGTATTATAGGTGCAGTGATATAATGTATTATGATTAGTGATAGAATGTTCTATTAGTGCGGTGCTAGAAAGTATCATAGGAGCGTCGGCACTGGTATCCTATTGTGTGGCTTCAACTAGCTTGTGTGATATATCATTTTACTCAGGGAGTTGAGGACAATGTAGTGGAATAATAATTAGAGAGATTAAGGATGGTTGAGAGGGAGGAGGGGAATGTGAAATGGTAGGATCTTCCAGTAGGGCATCTGTAGGGCAATCACCTAATTACGGTCAGGATTGAGTTGCCCTCACAATAGTATTCTCTACTCTACAGGTTCCATTTAAAGTTCCCCTTGAGTATTCCACGTGAGTGTGAGATGATTTATTACGAAGAAGCAGTTCAAAGTTTTATACAATGATGGCTCATGGAAAGAAGACAGAGGTTGCTGAGAGGTTTTTACACGGGGCTCAGAACCTAGTTGTTCCGCAGAAACCTGGCTTCTGCTGAGCAGGATTTAATGAACATAAGTATTGTGTTTAATGAGTGATAAGCTTCATCACCGAAGATTAATAACTCGCATACCAAGGACATATATATACATATAAACACATCTACCAAACAAACATTAATAGGTTGTGTTCTAAAAGAGGGGAAAATGTTATAATCAGAGACTTATGAACATTAGATTTTCCCCAAGTGACATTTCAGTTAATTGGAAGATTATCAGTTCAACAAACATTATGAAACAGAGTAACTTCACTGTGTGGTAGAGTGAAGACCAAGATCAACAGTGTCTATCGGATGACCAGCATCCTGTTTGTTCGAGTGATTGGAGAAAGTTGTCATGTGGACGGAGAACCATCTTCTGGGTGAGGTTCACTGTCCGGAATAAATGATGCTGTTGTGTGCTAAGCACTATGATGTTACAGACTTTGCTTCTAAATCACTGGTCTACCATTAGAATATTCGACACACATTCTACACCTTATACACACATACACACTTCTCCTACATATACTCTTTGCTTTAATAAATTTCTTGTTTTTTTTTTATTTGTTGAGGCTAGAGTTGTCAAGTATGTTATGTTGGGGAAGAATGAGAGGGGGCATGATCCAGGGGTGAGTAAGAGTGAGTGGAAGGTGTCTTCAGATTGAAGGAGTTGTGGACGGAGTCTGCTGGATATCTCCAGGATAGAGATATTGGATAAAAAAATAATGTGGGTGTTGATTCCCTTCATTCCAGGGACGACACTAAAGTGGTAAAGAAGAACAAGTAACTAATACGTCATTCATTCTTCACACACACGACAGGCAGCCGACAGATATTGGTTGGTTATGGTCTCAAGTTTCACGGCGGCAGGCAGAGGAGCTCTCTCGAGTCAATGGCTGCGGTCAAATGACCAGTATGGTTAATGCCATATGCCACAGAGCAGGTGTCCGGATTACGTCGTAGAAAGGACGTGAAGAAGTCTAGAGGACAAAAGTGCAGCCAAAACTAAGGGACACAAGTTGACAACGGGAAACGTCACGCCGACGCAATCTTGACAACAGAAACATACGTTGTGCGGTGATCTAGAGGAAAGGTCGTACGTTGGAATTCTGGAACAAATTGGTGTGGCTATCTAATGATTGGAAATCTAGCACTGGCTATCAAGTGAATAACAGCTAGAAGTATATACTAAGAACGCCATGGAACCAAGAACGACGGGCAGAACCTAGACGGGTTGGAGTAATTTAATCCATCTTAGTGTACATATATTGTAGATGCCGCCCTGGCAACAACAGGCCTTCTATTAGTACCGTAGAAGATGATGTTATTTAAACTATGTTAGCTGCCGGATTAAAGCAGTGTTCGCTTTGTAAACTTAGACGTTGCTTCATCTTTCAAAGTTCGCCGTTGATTCATTGACTGTTATCGTCAATCTGCATTAGTGAGCTAATGCCTGCTGTTAAGTTCAATATTATATACATGGCAAAACACAATGAAGAGGGACTTACAGTTTGGCACCATAGAGGAAAGCAACGGCAAACTACCTCTTTAAAAGTGCCTAGTATATTATGATTCCCTTAAAGACTAATTATCGCAAGACAAGGACAGAGACGTTAAAATTAGCAACATGGAACGTTAGGACGTTAAACGACGACGAAAAATTAGAGAACATAAAACAAGAAATTGAAAGAGAAAAAAATTTATATTCTAGGGATGTGCGAAACGAGATGGACAGGAGCAGGCATCACGATAGATGAAGATTTTAAGATTATTTATTCTGGCGGTGAAGACCGACAAAGGGGAGTGGCTATTATTTTGGACCGAAAAATCTGTCCAAGGATATTGGGCCGTGTCGGACAGAGTTCTACTAGTTAAATTAAGTTTCAGATCTTTTAGCATAAATATTATTCAAGTATATGCCCCAACAGGAGAATCCAGTGAAGATAGTGTAGAGGAATTTTATAATGACATAGAGACTACCTTAAAGAAATGTAAAAATTCAGAAATAAACATCATAATAGGAGACTTCAATGCAAAAGTAGGAAATCACAGTAGGAAACTATGGTTTAGGAGAGAGAAATGAAAGAGGATACAGACTCGTAGAGTGGGAAAAAGAACAGGAAATGATTGTAGGAAACACCTGGTTTAAGCAACACCCTAGAAGATTATGGACATGGAGGAGTCCTGATAGCAGGATCAGAAACCAGATTGATTACATTCTGATTAGCAGAAGATTTAGAAACACACTAACAATAGCAAAAACAGTTCCCAGTGCTGATGGTTATAGTGACCATAGACTACTTACAGGAACACAGGATAAAGTTGAAGAAAGTCAAGTATATAACAGGACACACTAAATATGATTTGTGTACATTGAGTAATGACAAGGAAATACAAAACAAATTCATCATAGAAGTACAGAACAGATTTGATATATTATCTGATCTAGAGATATTATTCCAGGATGTGGATTGTCAGGGTCCTGTATGTAAGCAATAGTGTAATTGCCTTATGTAAGCAATAGTCAGTGTAAGCAATAGCTGAGGTCAAGGACAGTAGGAGACACCACGGCTTGGCTAACGGACGGTCAGGCAAGAAGCCCGTGGACAGACCCACGTGATGTGGGAAGGTCAAGGAGGAGAGAGTCAGTGTGTGTGAGACAGCGGATAGAGACGGACGTGTGGAGAATAGCGAGAGATAGAACGATCGAACGATAGTGTCGTGACGGATAGATGAGATGAGCGTTGTGTATTGATATTCGAGGAATGTACTAACTGTGATATGTGCGGGATGATGTGAGACTGTGATTGCGAATGGTCACACGGGCGACAGTGTAAATATCGCCCAGGTGGACGTGAGCGAGCGTTTGGCTGCCTGTGTAGAATGATTGCTTAATCGTACGCGAGTTGACGGAGACCATAATGTTATCCTGTAATATAATGTAATAAAGGTTGTTCAGGAGACAGCTCCTGTGAGTTTCCGATTGCAGTCATTGTTATTGGTATATGTGTCGTAGATGTTTTAATTTGCCTGTCCAAGTCCAGTGAGCTAGAAGGAGAAGATAGTTAGGACTCTGACATGATGATCAATGGGAAATGTTGAAGAATTCAGTCAGTTTGGCTGCAGAAACAACTATTCCAAAATTAAAGAAGGTGGGTCGTAAGAAATGGACGACATAATAAATTTTACACCTAATGGAAACAAGAAGACTCAACAAAAATAATCCTGCCAAATATGAAGAAATTCACAGACAAGTCAGAATATTATGTAAGGAGGCAAAAGAATCATGGCTTGAGGAAAAGTGCTTAGACATTGAAAAACAACACAACAGTCAAAATACCAAATTAGTGCACAAACGAATTCAGGAACTTACTAATCAACAGGTTGTCTAAAAACTAAAGATGGCAAAATCATAGTAGAAAAAGATCAGATTCTACATGTATGGACAGATTATGTGAAAAACCTTTATAAAGATAACAGAGAGGAACAGTATTATATTAGATTTAATAATGAAGGGCCACCAATTTTGAAGATGGAGGTTCGAAATATTCTTAAGCATATGAAAGCTGGCAAGGCTCCCGGTGCAGATAACATAACAACAGAAATGATTAAAGCTTTAGAAGAATTTGGACTAGAGCAAGTCACCAGACTGCTGAGCATATTATTACTGGATATATACCTTCTGAATTATGTAACACTGTATTTATTGCAATTCCAAAGAAATCAGGAGCCTTGGAATGTGATCAACATAGAACAATTAGTACAATGAGCCACATCACAAAGATTTTGCTACGAATTATCATGCACAGAGTGAGGAAGAAAATACAACCTGAAATAGGGGAAGAACAATGTGGGTTTGTAGAAGGAAAGGGTACAGTAAATGCAGTGTATATGCTGCGAACATTTATTGAACGTGCTATAGAAGTAAACAAGGATATACACCTTTGCTTTATTGACTACACAAAGGCTTTTGATAGAGTTAGACATATCAACATTGTAGATATGCTTGCAGATCTACAAATTGATGGGAAAGACATTCATCAAGTGTCGTGCCGGCTGGCGTAGGCGTTCATGGCTCTCCACAGATCTCGGTCTTTGGTGTTCTGGATCAACTCTGCTGATGATATTCCTCCATGCCACCGTCTCAGTCCGCCCAGCATCATTTCTCTTGGTCTGCCTCTGCCTCTCTTCCCCTCGATCTTTCCAGTTGTCACGATGTTCTCCAATGCCTCTCTTCTCATCACATGACCAAAGAAAGATGTTTGTCTCTTTCTTATTGTTGTATATAGTGTTCTAGTTTCATTAGCCTCTTTCAGGCAATCGTTGTTAGTTACTCTGGCAGTCCAAGGAATTCGCAACATTCGTCTTAAAAACCACATCTCTGTTGTTTCTAAGTTCTTCCTAATTTGTTCATTTACATTCCAAGATTCGCTGCCATACAGCAAAACTGGTTCTATATAGCATTTTAGTACTCTCTTTCTTACATTCATTGATAGCGACTTATTGCATAAGATACTCTTCATTTTCTGAAATGCTGTCTTTGCCTGCCCTATTCTGCTCTTAATCTCTTTTGTACATCTTCCATCTGATGTTATAAGTGCCCCTAGGTATTTAAAATTATCCACTTGGTTGAGAATTTCCCCTTCTATTTCTATGTCACATTTTGGAGTCCCCATTTTCTTTGATATCACCATTGTTACTGCTTTCTTGATATTCAAGATTTCTGTGCACCCTCTGTTACTACACTGTCCAACAATTGTTGTAGGTCTGTTGCATTATCCGCTACCAATACTGTGTCATCTGCATAGCGTATATTGTTTATATTATATCCTCCGATTAGTATTCCTGGCTTCTCTTTGATCTCTCTCATTATTACTTCGCTATACAGGGAGAAGAGATCGGGTGACAAGACACACCCCTGTCGTACTCCTAGCTTTATCTGTTCGTAACTACCCTCTTTATTTCCCATTTTAATTGCTGCTACTTGGTTCCAGTATATATTCTTTATTATTCTTAAATCTTTCCCATCAATATTGATATCTTCCAACATTTTAATCAGCTCATCATGTTTTACTTTATCAAATGCCTTAGTATAATCTATGAAGCATAAATATATGTCTCTTTGTTTCTCTATTGATCTTTCTATTAGTGTTCGTAATATATATATTGCATTGTTTGTACCCTTTCCTTCCATAAAACCATACTGTTCTTCACTAATTTCTATTTTTATTTTCTTTCTTGTTCTTCTCATTATAATTCTGAGTAGAAGCTTAGTGACATGGTTTATGAGGTTAATTGTACGAAAATATTCACAATCAATTGCTCCTGGTCTTTTTGGTATAGCTATAAATACAGATTTCAGCATATCACTGGGTAAATATCCACTACTGTAAATATCATTCAACATTTTGGTTAATATATCTACTCCAAATTCTCCCAACACTTCTAATTCTTCTATTGTGATTTCATCTGGCCCAGCTGTTTTTCCTTTCTTCATATGTTTCATAGCATCAGCGACTTCTTCTTTTAGAATAGGTGGGCCTTCTAAGTTACTTTCTTCTGTTAATTCTTCCCTTTCTTCATTATATAATTCTCTTATATACTCATTCCACCTCTTCATTATAGCACCTTCCTCCAATAAAGTCTGTCCTGTTTTTGATTTCAAACACCCTGTATTTATTCTTATTTTTCTTCCTGTGAGCTCGCTGATCTGTCTGTACATACGTTTTTGATCTTTAATGGAATTTAATTCAATTTTTCTGCATTGCTCATTTAACCAACTTTCTTTTGCCTTTACACATTTATCTCTTATTTCTTTATTTATCTTAGCATACTCTTGTTTGTCATTTTTATTCTGTTTCCTTTTGTCCATCAACCTTAAGATTTCTTCATTCATCCATTTTGTCTTAGCTTTTTGGCTTCTCTCCGGTAATATTTCTTTGCTAGTTTGATGAATGGAGTCCCTTAACATTTCCCATTGTTCATCTATACTCTGTATTTTAGCTAT
The DNA here is from genome assembly GCA_014155875.1 of Cepaea nemoralis. Lineage (NCBI taxonomy): Eukaryota > Metazoa > Mollusca > Gastropoda > Stylommatophora > Helicidae > Cepaea > Cepaea nemoralis. The sequence continues at coordinate 1,359,753 of JACEFZ010027689.1, read as the reverse complement.
TGCATTGTACCTATTTTTCACAGTCACTCTGTATTGTTCTTGAATTTCTTTATCTACTTTCAGAACCTCTTTATTAAGTCTCAAGTTTTTAACCATTTTTTCCCCTCTCTTTAATCTTACTTTTATTTGTCCACATAGTGGTACATGATCACTGTTACCGTCAGCACCAGGCATTGTCTTTACATTAATTAATGCATTTCTAAATCTTTTATTAATAAGTATGTAGTCAATTTGGTTGCGTATTTTCATATCAGGGCTTTTCCATGTGTATAGTCGTCTTTTATGGTGTTTAAACCATGTGTTTCCAATTATCATATCATTAATATTTGCCCATTCTATTAGTTTCTCTCCTCTTTCATTTCTTGTACCTAAACCGTAATTCCCCACTATATCCTCTATTTTTCCCTTTCCTACTTTTGCATTAAAATCCCCCAGTATTATTTTTATTTCTTGTGATCCAATTTGGGCTATTGCCATTTCAACTTCATCGTAAAAGTTTTGTATATCTTCATCACTACTGTTTGTTGTTGGTGCATATACTTGTATAATATTTATATCTATTAGTTTGCCTTTGATTTTGACCATTATAACTCTATCTGAAATGCACCAGTATCCAGTCATAGATTTGGCTGTATTTTCATCAAATATTATTCCTACACCTTTTTCATGTGTGTCCCCTCCAGAATAAATTATTGTGTGTTTGTCGGTTATAATTTTGCCAGATCCCTTCCATCTCATCTCACTTATGCCTAGTATATTCATTTTCATGTTTTCCATTTCTCTTAGAACATTGTTTAACTTTCCTAGCTCATTTAATGTCCTAACATTCCACGTTCCTACTCTAAATTTATTTAGTTTAGTTATTGTTTTAGTTTTGCCATCAGTAGCTGGATGACGGTCTGGTGTCATTTGAGGCTCATGACTGTCCCTACCGGACGAGGATGTCCTAAGACAGCCATTAACGTCGTTCACTATTTCTGAAATGTGTGTGCGCCATGAAATCTTGGGAAGATAATGTGGTGGTTTCCCCTTGCCTTCCACATTCACACGGTGGTCTTTTAACTCTGCCTTTGACAGCCATTTCCGACTGTCAGGACCAGTGAGTGCCCTGCTCTGCTCAGCTGCAGAGTTGTCCACTTATTCCGGTGGATACTCGGTCCCCAGAGCTGTGTTAGCCACACCGTGGTGTGTTTCCATCCTCTACCGCAGGGAGGTGCAGTTGGGATTTTCCCTTCCTAAAGTTATGGTCTATGACCAAAACTCTCCAGTACCTTTTAGAGGAAAGACATTAGACTTATAAAAAACATATATTGGAAACAACAAGCTGCCATAAGGATTGATAATGAAGTGGGACAATATCAACCTATTAAGAGAGGTGTTAGGCAGGGATGTTTAACGTCTCCAGATCTTTTCCCTATACAGTGAAACTATTTTCAGGAATGTAGAAGATATAAATGGAATCAGCATTAGAGGACGACAAAGGGCTCAAGGTTCGGCGGAATATATGTAACATTAGATATGCAGATGATACAGTATTGATTGCAGACAATGCATAAGATCTACAACAATTAGTAGACGCAGTTGTTGTACACAGTGAGCAGCTGGGGTTGGAATTAAATTGTAAGAAGACACAGGTTATGGTCGTCACTTGGAAGAACGAAGTACCACAATGTAATATACAAGTAAAGGGGAATATTCTTCAACAAGTGAATCGGTACAATTATCTCGGAACAGTCATAACATCTGATGGGAGATGCCTTGAAGACATTAGAACAAGAATCGCCATGGAGAAAGTAGCCTTTAGCAAGATGAAAAACATTCTGACCAATAAAAAGATGTCAATTGAAACTAGAAAAAGAGTGTTGAGGGGATACATAGAGCATGTTCTTTTGTATAGATGTGAAACTTGGACAATGTGCAGTAAAGTTGAAAAACATCTGATGGCTGCAGAAATGTGGTTTCTGAGGAAAATGCAAAGAATACCATGGACAGACAGAAAAACCAATGACCAAGTACTACAGGAGACAAATGAAAATCGTAAATTGATTAGAGAAATTAGACGTAGACAGTCAAAATTTTTTGGACATGTTATGAGAAGAAATGGATTGGAGAACTTAGTGACAACTGGCAAGATAGAAGGGAACAGACCAAGAGGAAGACCGAGAGGAAAATACCTGGATGGCTTGGCCACATGGCATGGACGAGACAGGAACACTGAGCTGATCCACGACTCCGGTGATCGAGTGAAATGGCGAGTCATGACCGCCCACGCTTTCCGGCATGGCACATGATATATATATATATATATATATATATATATATATATATATATATATATATATATATATATATATATATATATATATATATATCAAATGTATGTGTATTGTAAGCAAGATCTCCTGCCTCTGTTGCTGTCATATGTAATTTATCTATCACATCTTGAATCCTTCTATGTTGTGGCCCTCCTCTTCTCCATTTTGTCTCTGTCAGGTATTTGTTCATTACCAATTATGTAAAAACAAAGACAATTAAATTAAGTGAGTAATCATATCTTCCCGTCTGTCACATAGTGAACCAGTTTTCCCAGTTGGCAGACACGAAAAGAGGAACGGTTTCTAGGAAGTGCGAGATTCACGTGTAGGGGACGTCGTTGCCGTAGTTCAGAACGAGGCGGTATTTGGTGCCAGGGGCTCAAAATAGAAGGCATTAGAGGCTATTCCCTGGCCAGACCAGACATAGTCACTTGAGTCTGAACGTTCCCCCTAAGCAGATGTAGTTCTAAAGGGAGCGGGTATTTTTTTCCGCCAACAGTGCCTTCTTTGACGAGGGTGAGAGAAATATTGTTATTTGAATGGTTAATACCTGTATGATATGATAAATATAATACATGTAACTTATGTAACTTTGGTTGAAGTTTGAAAATGCAACATTACTTCTTGAAAAGATAGCCTGAGGTTCGAACTTTGCATCTCGAACGTCTATACCACGGTATCATAATTCTCTGCCTACAATTCTTACTATGCTATGATTACTGATTCATATTCTGGTGAAGATCTTGATGTATCTGCAAATTCTGTGCAGAGTCTATGCAGAGTGAACTATATCTTCACATTCGGTTCAATATTCTCTAGAGAAGAGATGGTCTTTACAAGACTTCTAGTGAACTATTTGTGTGCTAAAGAGTGCATTTTTTAGGATTCATAACATGTACGCATACCTAACGTGTGTGAATCTTTACGTCATCTGTGTACGGAATAGGCCGGGGAGGGAAGTAAATTTTGTGTGTATGAGAGCCTAGGGAAACAATTGGTTAGGACATCCCATATCTTCAGACGGTTTGGCGGGTCCTGCATGTCCTGTTGGCTAAGTCCAATTCATGAGAACGGCCTACATACTCATTTCTACATGCAGTAAAACGTGCAGTGAGCTTGCCATAATAATAAGACATTGGAACAGAGTTTAAACCCCCAGACAGTTTAGTCAGAGACACTCCCGGTAATGTTCTAGAACAGATTGTTGTACTCTCATAGTGTGGGTGTTATCATGTGTAGTGGAGAGTATATATTTTGGTATCTTTGTTGTCTTGTTCGTCAGTGTGTCTTATCGTGAGGGGTAGGGTCAGTTTAGAAGACCGTCCCGAATCCCCGACTAATAGACGAATAGGTTACACGCAAACAAGTAGATACCTCACTCGTCAGACGAGGGTTTCCCTCTTAATTTATATCCATTTGTTTTTCTCTGTGCGTCCATGAAAATATATTTTGCCATGATGTACAGTGCTTGTCGTTTTCAATCTTACAGGCACTGAAGGCTGGCGAGGGACCTTTGGCATATACCAACCTTGGCTATCCTTTTATCTATACTTATCATCAAAGAGATGGCTGTCCAACATAGGCAGTTACAAGATGGAGGCGAGATATGGTTTTGCTAGAGATGTGGCCACTACACCTTAATCGTTGAACTGATAGCTGGAATTCGCTATCGGACGGGGGAGATAACTCAGTGTTTTCTTTTAAGCAACTACGAGAAGGACCTATCTCAGTTACCTCCCTTGACTATATGTGTTGTCAATGGATTGGCCAGAGGCAGAACAACTTGATAGGTGATCTGGAATTAGGTACCATCTTTTCCCCCTATCTACGTCTGAGAGATGTAACCTGTATTCTTCCGGTAGTATCCGGGAAGTTATATGTTTGCACAAGCTTACGGACTGGATTGTACTTTTCCTATAAGTGATCATAATGACTAGATTGAGATCTAAAACCAGCTACGGCACTCCTGTTTGTTTCAATGTCGCCTTAAGACAGTGTCACGGGTTAAATAACCTTGTTAGTTGCGACCGATGACAACCAAGCCCGACATTGGTTTGCAAAAACAATAGACCCTGTGATGTTGAACCAACTGAGGAAAATACGTCGAACAGACTGTCTGCACCTGGTCAGCATTGGTGTATGAGATCAAAGTGAGTCACGTCGAGTTGTCTACACACGGTCGACAGTGTGTTGACAGGTTGTTGTTCGAGAGACGTGTACTGGCGACATCTGTCTACGAAGCGGGAGTTGGCCGTTGAAAGTGATGGACAGAGTGTCTGCTAGAGGTCGGAAGGATTCTGTCAGATGTGAGGGAAAGGTCTCTGGCTCACAGACAGCCAGGATATTTGTTGGATGAGACAAAGAACTACCCAGATGAAAGGAAACTTGACAGCTAATTGACTCCGGTTAGTCTAGAAACAGGAGGACAAAGCCAGATTCTGGACTGATTGGCGTCTGGACTTTTGGTGACGTCACTCAAGCACCCATATAAAACACAGTTGCGGTAAACAGGTGGAGGGAGTTGTGAATAACATTCTGAGTGTTGAGATCGGTGCATTATTCCGAGTTGTGTTATATGAGAGGGACTAGACTGTCTAAGTAGTGATAGTTATCCGCGGACATAGATCCAATCGGATTGCCTAGTTTCTCGAGTAACAACTAGAATGGGCATATGGTAGGCAATTAATAATATCTGACTTAAGAGTATGATTAGGAATATAGTACAGTACTGTGCGGTGATATAATGTATTATAGGTGCAGTGATATTATATTAGGTATTATGATTAGTGATAGAATGGTCTATAAGTGCAGTGCTAGAAAGTATCATAGGAGGGTCGGCACTAGTATTCTATTGTGTGGCTTCAACTAGCTTGTGTGATATATCATTTTACTCAGGGAATTGAGGACAATATAGTGGAATAATAATTAGAGAGATTAAGGATGGTTGAGAGGGAGGAGAGGAATGTGAAATGGTAGGATCTTCCAGTAGGGCATCTGCTGGGTTTCTACCCGTTCCTTTATTCTTTCCTGGTGTTGCCATGTCTCAGATCATATGATTGAGTTATTTGGCCGTATGACAGAGATCGGATCTCTGTTATAGATCTGAGTGCTGTTATTGGCCTACACTTACCTAATTCTGGCCAGGACTGAGTTGCCCTCACCATAGTATTCTCTATTCTACAGGTTCAATTTCCAGGTCCACGTATGTGTGCTGTGATTTTCAGCGGTGGGACTAACACAAATTTAGAAGATGATCGCTCAGAATCTGAAGACAGAGGTTGCTGAGAGGCCGCTACATAGGGCTTATACCCAAGTTGGTTTGCGGGAACCTGGCTTCTGCTGAGCAGGACATGTTGATGAGATTGATGTTTAGCCAAGTGATAGATGTATCAATGAACAGTCAGAACATTGTATAATTTATACTGTTATCCAGAACAGTAAGATTGTGGTGTTAATATGAGGAATCTTTAGAAGCAGTGACTCTAGATCCATTAAGATTTCTCCAATAACAGTGACAATAGGTTTAGAATTTCCTGATTAACAATCCGTTAAATAACAGAGGAAATTCATAGTGTGAATCAGATTGAAGACTCTCATTAGACAGTGTTTTGTCAGGGGTGTCCAAACATCCTTGTGGTTCCAGAGACAACGGAGGAAGTCTTCACGTGACCGCAGGAGCATCACCTGGGTGAGGCTACTTGTATGGGATACATGGTGCTGGTGTGTTGTCAGCACAAGGATGCAAATGATTATACTCTTGAACACTGATCTGAGTCCGTAGACACTTTAGAGTACACGTCACACATTCTACACCTTACACACACACACACACACACACACACACACACACACACACACACACACACACACACACACACACACTTCTCCTACATATACTCTTTGCTTTAATAAATTTCTTGTTTTTATTTGTTGAGGCTAGAGTTGTCAAGTATGTTATGTTGGGGAAGAATGAGAGGGGGCATGATCCAGGAGTGAGCAAGAGTGAGAAGAAGGTGTCCTCAGATTGAGGGAGTGTGTGGACGGAGTCTGCTGGATATCTCTAGGATAGAGATATTGGATAAAAAAAATAATGTGGGTGTTGATTCCCTTCACTCCAGGGACGACACTAAAGTGGCAGAGAAGAACAAGTAAATAATACGACATTCATTCTTTACACACACACGACATTATTGGGGGCTCGTAAACGTGATCTTTGGACAGCGGGATCTTTAGACAACGGGATCTTTTAACACGGGATCTTTAGTTAGAGGATGGAGATATCCTATTAGTGAGAATCCAGCTAGAGTGAATGTGGATAGGTGTTAGGACTTATCTTACCTGTTCACACTTCACACGTCTGCATAGGTCTGTGGTCCTGATTCTACTCTTGTCACTGAGTGATTGTGTTGTGTTGTGTGGTGTGTTATATATATGTATATAGATAAATTGTATTTGGTCATTATCTATATAGTTGTTTAGAGATAATCTATACTCTATCTGTTGAGTTACCTCTCTGTAAAATGGCCACTCCTAAACTTACTACGGCGGAACTTAGGGCAAAGGGGGAAGAAATGGGATTGTCGGGTTCTGCACTAACAGGTTACATACAGGAGGTGGAGAGAGAGTATCGTCAAGCAGAAAGGGAAGATCGGAAGGCCGAGTTGGAATTGAGATGTGGATGGAAGCAGAACAAGCTGCTAGGCAACTTGAGGCTGAGCAAGCCATGAGAAGGCTGGAAATAGAAGCTAAAAAACTGGAAGCAGAGCAAGCTGCTAAGATACTTGAGGTTGAGCAAGCTGCTAAGCAACGGGAAGCGGAGCAAGAGGCTCAGAAAAGGGAGCACGAGTACCGGATGCGGGAACTCGAGCTCAAGAGGCAATCTAGTGGGGAAACTGAGGGAGCAGTGGGAGGTTCCTCTCTCCGTGGCTCAACACCAGTAGCTGGACATAGCTACCATGCTATGAAGTTCCCTCTAGCGATCTACGAGGAGGACAAAGAGAAGATTGACCAGTACCTTCAACGCTTCGAGGCTATGTCAGTTGCTATGGGTCTGGAGCGTGACAAATGGAATCTCAAGCTATCCCAGGGATTACGCAGGAACGGTTATGAGGTCTATTCTCGCCTGCCGCCAGGACACGAGAACAATTATGACGAGTTGAAGACGGCGCTGCTGAAACGATTCGAAGTTACGTCACATACCTACCGGAAAAAATTTCGAGGAGCAAAACGAGAACCGGGGGAGTTGTTCGCCGCCTATAGTCTGCGTCTGAAAGCATATCTCCAGAAGTGGATGGATTTGGCTGGGTTTGCGCATGACTATGAGAGTCTGGAAGAGCTCACGGTAGTCGACCAGATGCGGAAGCAAATGTCGAAACCTCTCAGGACATTCTTGGGAGAACAAGGGGCGGAAAGAATCGACATGGTGACGAAATTGGCAGAACGGTTCGTCGAGGTCCATGGGGAGGCAGCAGAAAACCTTTCTACAAACACCAAAAGTCAGGAAAAACATAACCTGAAGAAAGCAAAAAGTACAGGAACTAAAAAGGTGGAACCATATGTCAAAATTTCAGAGGAGAGTTCGGAGAAGACGAAGGGGGAAAGCAAGAAAACTTCGAGCTCTACACAAAAACGACCATGGTCGGAGAAGTGGTGTTCGATTTGTAAGTCTCCCTCTCACAATACGAGGGAATGTAAATCGAAGGCTAAGAACCCTCACTTCGCGTCATGTCAAGTGACGTCAACGCAGGTGGACACTGACAATGCCAAGGTCGACAAGGAAGCTCACCACCAGGAGAGCTCAATAAAGTCCGGCACTAGAAAATCTAGGACAGGGAAATGGTGCAAACACTGCAGGTCGAATACACACAATGCTATTGACTGCAGGGGAAAGTCAGGAGACACTCAATTCGTCGTGTGCCCCGGAAAACCTAAGGTGGAGCCCACCGAACAGGTCGAGGCCGAAGTAGAGACTCCAGACCAGGAAAAACCACCTGTAGTGGAATTGGTAGAGGTTAACGGACGTCAAGTGGAGTGTTTATACGACACAGGACTGGACGGGGAGGCCGTGATTTTTGCGGATCTGGTACATCCAGAACAATTCACAGGTAAAACCATGGAGATACAGCCTGCACAGAAGAGTGCTGTAGCCATGAAATTGCCCATTGCCAGAGTGGAGATTCGGTCAAGATATGTCACCGGCATCATCAAAGCCGCTGTGTTGACCGATCCCATTTTTCCCGTAATCCTCGGTTGCCGGTATGTCTTTCTGGGAATGCCCAGGGAGCCAATCCATATGGGAGCAATACAGACTCGCTCTCAGACGAGAACGGATGAGGCAGAAGCAAATGTGACTAACCCACTGCCAGGGGAGTTGCGAACTGCCCAGAGTGAGGATGCTACTCTACGTCCTTGCTACAAAAAGCTGCAGAAAAGTGCTGATGCACCCAAACGGCGGCAGTAGTATATGAAGAATAGGATACTCTACAGGAGAGCCGGAAGGGGAGACAACCTACATGGTCAGTTGGTGGTCCCAAAGGCCCATCGTTCCCAGATTCTTCATATGGGGCATACCATCTCATTCAGTGGGCATATGGGTATTGCCGCCACGATGCAGCGAATTTCCTGCCATTACTATTGGCCGGGAATGACAGGTGATGTGCGTCGATATGTGAAGTCATGCCCTGAGTGCTAGAGGGTGGCACCGAAACACTGGACAGCACCGGTGGTCTTGGGTGAGATGCCCATCATGAACTCTCCTTTCGAGAGGGTAGCCATCGATATTGTGGGTCCACTTCCTAGGACTAGGAAGAGGAACATGTACATACTCACCATTGTGGATTGCTGTACAATGTGGGGTGAAGCCATACCGTTGACCACGATTGACTCGAAACGAGTGGCGGACGCACTGATGGAGGCCTTTACAAGATTAGGCTTTCCTGATCAAATACTGACGGACAATGGGTCCCAGTTTTGTGGAAAACTTATGGAGGAGGTATTTAGGGTGTTCCACTCTAACCATATCCATACCAGCCCTTACCACCCTCAAGCCAATGGACAAGTAGAGCGTTTCAACGGCACGTTGATGACAATGCTCAGGAAACTAGCGGAGGAAAAACCTGATAGGTGGGATGAATATATCCCAGCAGCCCTCTTTGCCTATCGGGAAGTTCCTCATGGCTCAACAGGACTACCACCCGCTACGTTGCTGTTTGGCCGTCCAATCAAAGGACCGTTGGAAGCCATGTTGAGGAGTTGGACTGAAGAGGGGACGTCAGAAGAAGTGATCTCTTCTTACAAATATGTGGAGGAACTGAAAGAAAAACTTCACAAGGGATGGACTCTGGCTAATCAAAACTTGAAAAAAGCCAGAAAAAGACATGCGGCTTACTACAACCGTAGGTCTAAAGGACAGATCTCTAGAGGTGGGAGACAAAGTCTTGTTGCTACTCCAAACGGGAAACAACAAACTGGAGATAGGTTGGCAAGGACCATTTCCCGTGGAAAGTGTGATATCCAGAACCAACTATCAGATTCAGATCCGGGGAAAATCGAAGATTTTCCATATCAATCTCTTGCGGAAATACGAAGAGAGACCCGGAGAAAAAACAGCTCACCTCATGGCAATGGCAGTTGCAGTGGAGACAGAAGTGGGAACCAACGAGGGCAGGGAATATCCCCTGGTACACCAGGAAACCTACAAGGATGTACAGGTGAACCCTGATCTGACTTCCAAGGAGAGGGAAAAGATAACCCAGGTTCTCGAGTCTCATAAGAAGATACTGACTGATAAACCAGGACGAACGAGGTTGGTGGAGTTCGAGATGACTTTGACCACTCAAGAGCCTGTTCGCCAAAAGGTTTACCCAGTACCATTCTCTAAAGAAAAGGCCCTGGAGGGGGAAATACAGAAACTGTTGAAGGATGACGTGATTGCACCTTCCACATCCCCATACAATGCGGGGGTAGTTTTGTTACGAAAACCAAGTGGAGAACACCGGTTGTGTATAGACTACCGACTTCTGAACAGTCATACACAATTTCAGGTGGAACCTTTGCCGAATCCAACTCAGCTATTCGCGAGGCACCATAAAGCAAGGTATTTCTCAAAGGTGGATCTGAGTCGCGGGTATTATCAGATTCCGGTCAAACCAGAGGTTCGACCCCTATTGGCCTTCAGTACCCCCAGTGGACATTATGAATTCAAGGTCATGCCCTTTGGACTCAGCAATGCACCTAGTGTGTTTACTCGCATGATAAGGACTTTACTTGATCCTTTAAAGGATCCGTCCATCATCTCATTCATGGATGATATTCTGATTTCCAGTGACAGTTTGGATGACCATTTACAATCCTTGGAAAGTGTTTTCAATAGGCTCAAAGAAACAGGGCTTACAGCTAGCCCAACCAAGTGCATGATCAGTTACCAGACTCTGGAATTTCTAGGTCACACCATCACTCCAGGACACATTGTCCCAGAGGAAAAGAACCTAGAGAAAATCAGAAGTGCTCCAAGGCCAAAAACGAAGAAAGATGTGCGATCTTTTCTCTCGTTGTGTGGGTTCTACCACAAATTTATCCCACATTTCACTGAACTGGGAGCTCCATTAACAGAAACCTTGAAAAAGGGATTCCCAGACCAAATAGTTTGGACACCAGAATGTGAGAGTGCCTACAGTCAGTTGAAGGAGGCCTTGGTCAGCAAACCTGTATTACAGCTCCCGGACCTTTCCAAACCATTTGTGTTGAGAACGGATGCAAGTGGGATTGGGATTGGGGCAGCTTTGTTACAGGAAGGAAAAGACGATGCTTCAGTTTTGAAACCAGTGGCATACGCAAGCAAGAAACTTCTCCCGGCTGAGATGAATTATTCGACCGTTGAGAGAGAGTGTTTGGCTCTCGTATGGGCTGTACAAAAATTCCAGCCTTATTTGTATGGAGTTCAGTTTCGAGTTCAGTCGGATCATCAACCATTGATATTCCTGGCCACTTCTCAGAAGCTCAACGCCCGTTTGATGCGGTGGTCGTTGCTACTTCAGCCATACCACTTTACAGTGGAGTATATACCTGGGAGGGAAAATGTTGGAGCTGATTTCCTGTCTAGACATCCAGCTCCTGAAGAAGAGGAATAGGTCATCTGGATCGAACCTCCAAGAAGAAAGAGTTGTTGCGGACTACTCTCTTAGGAGGGGGCCTATGTCACGAGTTAAATAAACTTGTTAGTTGCGACCGATGACAACCAAGCCCGACATTGGTTTGCAAAACAATTAGACCCTGTGATGTTGAATCAACTGAGGAAAATACGTTTTTAAAACTGTCTGCACCTGGTCAGCATTGGTGTATGAGATCAAAGTGAGTCACGTCGAGTTGTCTACACACGGTCGACAGTGTGTTGACAGGTTGTTGTTCGAGAGACGTGTACTGGCGACATCTGTCTACGAAGCGGGAGTTGGCCGTTGAAAGTGATGGACAGAGTGTCTGCTAGAGGTCGGAAGGATTCTGTCAGATGTGAGGGAAAGGTCTCTGGCTCACAGACAGCCAGGATATTTGTTGGATGAAACAAAGAACTACCCAGATGAAAGGAAACTTGACAGCTAATTGACTCCGGTTAGTCTAGAAACAGGAGGACAAAGCCAGATTCTGGACTGATTGGCGTCTGGACTTTTGGTGACGTCACTCAAGCACCCATATAAAACCCAGTTGCGGTAAACAGGTGGAGGGAGTTGGGAATAACATTCTGAAGTGTTGAGATCGGTGCATTATTCCGAGTTGTGTTATATGAGAGGGACTAGACTGTCTAAGTAGTGATAGTTATCCGCGGACATAGATCCAATCGGATTGCCTAGTTTCTCGAGTAACAACTAGAATGGGCATATGGTAGGCAATTAATAATATCTGACTTAAGAGTATGATTAGGAATATAGTACAGTACTATGCGGTGATATAATGTATTATAGGTGCAGTGATATAATGTATTATGATTAGTGATAGAATGGTCTATAAGTGCGGTGCTAGAAAGTATCATAGGAGGGTCGGCACTAGTATTCTATTGTGTGGCTTCAACTAGCTTGTGTGATATATCATTTTACTCAGGGAGTTGAGGACAATATAGTGGAATAATAATTAGAGAGATTAAGGATGGTTGAGATGGAGGGGAGGAATGTGAAATGGTAGGATCTTCCAGTAGGGCATCTGCTGGGTTTCTACCCGTTCCTTTATTCTTTCCTGGTGTTGCCATGTCTCAGATCATATGATTGAGTTATTTGGCCGTATGACAGAGATCGGATCTCTGTTATAGATCTGAGTGCTGTTATTGGCCTACATTTACCTAATTCTGGCCAGGACTGAGTTGCCCTCACCATAGTATTCTCTATTCTACAGGTTCAATTTCCAGGTCCACGTATGTGTGCTGTGATTTTCAGCGGTGGGACTAACACAAATTTAGAAGATGATCGCTCAGAATCTGAAGACAGAGGTTGCTGAGAGGCCGCTACATTGGGCTTATACCCAAGTTGGTTTGCGGGAACCTGGCTTCTGCTGAGCAGGACATGTTGATGAGATTATGATGTTAGCCAAGTGATAAGTGTATCATTGAACATTCAGATCATTGTAGAGATACACTATTGATACCAGGAACATTCACACCAAAGTTATACTGATACAGAAAACATTTAGGCTGTGGTGTTAATATGAGGAATGATTGATTGATTGATTGATTTAGGAACCGACATCACAGAATTCGGGACATTCCCATAAGCGCTCCGTCTCCACCCTCAGCAGCCAGCGAAGAGTTCCAACACTAATAGTTCCAGTAGCAATCTGATTATATGTCCGTCTCGCCTTTCCTCCGAGCGCCGAGCGTCGGCCAGATCCCCTCGTCACACCTCGTTGTCTCATTCTTACCAGACCATGGTGCTCCATCTGCTCCTCCGAGGTGTACACGTGCTCCCACAAGGCCGCAACCACGTCTGCCTTGTCATGCATCAATACTCCACCAAATTTTGCCGAGCCAGCCAATCTGTCCGCCTGTTCATTCCCCAGCACACCGGCATGCCCAGGAGAAAAGATCCAGGTGATGCTTACTACCCGTGACCTCCGAAGCGAAGCAAGCCACTCTGCATGAAGCCTACCTGTTCTCACCCTTCTCAGCATGCTTTCTGAGTCAGTTACAATCACAATGTGTGTATGTATCGTGTTTTCTATCCAGCGGAAAGCTGCACTGACCGCCTCCACCTCCATTCTTAAGCTAGATGTAGTGTTATCATACGCCATGCTCTCCTGCACCAAACGCCGACCATTAGTTTTTGCCAATAACCCCCAAGCACTTCTCCTACCTCTCAACACTGACCCATCCGTGTAGATAATCACATCACCCGGGCGAGAATTTTCCTGAATTAGTTGCTGAATTTCCACTTCTGTGGCCCCTGCTGGTAACTCCCTGCACTCCCGGCTCAATTTTATTACAACTCTGCACAAATCTGACTGCACGGCTAGCACTCTGACCCACTCCTCTCCTCGCCTGATGTTCTCCAAGGGGCACACCTGTCTGATCGTATCCTCCGCCTGAGCCATCCATGATTTCCCTCTTATCAGTCTTTGACCCTTAACTACGTCCAGCGCCTCATGCAACGGGTGATCTGTGTCTGCAGCTACTCTGAGGTATGCCTTCGCTTGCATCACCTTGTGCCTACTAGCAACAGTAGGAAGACCAAGGATGTAACGCATACACACTACTGGAGTGTCTCTGGTGCATCCCAGAATGACCCGCTTCGCTTCATTCTGTATGCGCTCTAATTTCACCAGCTGACTCTTTGAGACAGTGAGCATTCCTAGTCCATAATCAATCACTGAGAGGATCAAGTGCTGGTATAGTGTGAAGAGCATTCTCTGCTCTGTGTCCATTGCAGCCATAGTTTTAAGTGCATTGAGTCCCTTTTGAGATCTTGTCACAACCGTCTCCACATGGTCCTTGAAGGACAGATACCTGTCAAATGTGACTCCCAGATACTTCAGTATATGAGGAATCTTTAGAACCAGTGACTCTAGATCCATTAAGATTTATCCAATAACAGTGACAATAGGTTTAGAATTTCCTGATTAACAATCCGTTAAATAACAGAGGAAATTCATAGTGTGAATCAGATTGAAGACTCTCATTAGACAGTGTTTTGTCAGGGGTGTCCAAGCATCCTAGTGGTTCCAGAGACAACGGAGGAAGTCTTCACGTGACCGCAGGAGCATCACCTGGGTGAGGCTACTTGTATGGGATACATGGTGCTGGTGTGTTGTCAGCACAAGGATGCAAATGACTATACTCTTGAACACTGATCTGAGTCCATAGACACTTTAGAGTACACGTCACACATTCTACACCTTATACACACACACACTTCTCCTACATATACTCTTTGCTTTAATACATTTCTTGTTTTTATTTGTTGAGGCTAGAGTTGTCAAGTATGTTATGTTGGGGAAGAATGAGAGGGGGCATGATCCAGGAGTGAGCAAGAGTGAGAAGAAGGTGTCCTCAGATTGAGGGAGTGTGTGGACGGAGTCTGCTGGATATCTCCAGAATAGAGATATGGAATTAAAAATAATGTGGGTGTTGATTCCCTTCACTCCAGGGGTCACATTAAAGTGGTAAAGAAGAACAAGTAACCAATACGACATTCATTCTTTACGCACACGACAGACAGGTGGATGCGTCTTTATCTTCGATGAAGCATGTTACCCCTATAATTCGCGGGAGGCCGCCTAGAGATGTTCAAACTAGCTATGACAGATGCTTATGGATAGTCCTTCCTTCACTAACAACCACAGCAACTTCTTTGATAGTCCGGGCTTCATTTCCAGGATTATGGTTCTACTACCAATGGGTGAAATCACCGTTTATTGCAGACTCATGGGCCTCTCAAGCAAGACATGTGCAAGTTCCAGTACTCCCGATTTCAGGTCCATCGTATCCGCACAAAACTCCATCATTTTTTATCTAAAGTCCGTTAGGAACAATCGTGGACAGTTACATTTGTATTTCAATTATGTTCCACCATCCAATGGATTACAATAGTCATTAATTCAATATCTACATCGCTATGTTCTGCATCCAGAGAACCTTTTTACAGTAATACAGTATGGTGTTTGGTACATGCAGGATGGGATGAACCCATCCATATCAACAGTAAACTACGTAGAGAATCACTATAGAACTGTAGAAGTGTCTTCATAGGACTTTTTCCTTGGGGGAATAGAGACAGTTGTGAGAAGCCCAGTGTGGGGTGATTATACATTCTCCTGATTCAGAGGATTTAGTTATTCAAGACTTAGTAAGGACAAAGACACAATCACCAGTCAGATCCAAGATTTATGATCTGTCTAGTTTTTACTTATAATAGATATCATGTAGTGATGTATATGTACGGTGGTTGATTAGACTGAACAAAGTTAACTGTAGTCCCGATATGGGTATTCGGGAAAACACCACAATCAAGAGTGAGGGGTGAGACAGAGGAGGGGGTGAGGTTTTTAGTTTAGAAGTTAATTCACTGATTGGATAATGTTTTTGTTTTGGTTATGATGTTTTTATAGATTGTAGTAGAGATAGAGTCTCGTAACTCCATGTTAGAGATTCTATTATTAAAGAATATATATATGACTAGGAGAGGTCTTATTGTCTTGTGACCCGTGTTATAACGTGTTGTTATTGTAGAGAGATGTGCTACTGTTATTCATGTACAGAGAACTGAAGTGGGAGGTCAGACAACACATGGACTCATACGGTCTACAGAAAGACAACAACTTGGCGGAGATCCATGGTGACTTGGCCGGTTCTCTTACTGGTTCTTCAGGAGGGTAGTCTTATCATGTAGGTTGGGCGGGGTCTATCTGGTCCATGTCCCATTCTTACATCAATAGAGCCAAAAACTACTCTATATTCCTGGAGACTACTAATCAAGAAACACTCGAACAAAGATCTTATATCGTGTATCCGGGCATTCTATACCCCTAGACTTTTGTTCACAGATAATCTATATATTTAATATCCCACACCGTCTCCCTGACGAAGGGATTAAGGACGCTGTTCGTAATCCCGTATAGTCATGCACAAACACAGCTGCGCGAGATTCAGCAGCGGATCGCGTCGCGTTGGTTTCTTACAGAAAGGTATGCTAGCCAGTCGTTCAGGAATCAGGAAGCAATGAACATAAAACTTGCCAAGACATCAACAGCAGCTGAAAAATGCAGGTGTTAACTGCAAATAGGATATGCAAAAATAAAAAAAAATCATATCTTACTTTTTAATCCTGATAAAGTTAAATACTTAAGAAGATTTATTTGAAAAATACAAAAGTAGCTACATTGTTATTACAGAATTTAAGTGTAAACAATACTTTTTGTAGAATACTTGTTCTAGCATTATTTGTTAAATTGGCCTTTCTAATGTTTTGGAATGCATGAATATAAACTTTTAATTAATATGAAGAGAAGAGGCGATTATCAATGGCACCAATATGTGAGAGGAAGCTATGATATGAAAGGCAATAAAAGTACACTTACTTCAAATGTGACTGTTTTTGTTTGATCTTCTGCTTCTATCACATAGGAAAGATCCTGGTTCCCTAATAAAGAACTATTGTAGTATGGAAATTCTAACTCTTGCCATGTATTTGTTGCTGTCAAGTTCTGTGATGAGGCACTAGAATTCACTGTTGACAATAAATTATAGATACTGTGAAATGTTCAACCACTAAAAGTACTCAACACTTAATGTTGGTGAAGCTGCGCTAATGCAGTTGCTAACACACTTGCCTGCACTCTAGTGTTCAAATACTTCTCTAAACAGGAATTTATTTTCAACTGACCTAGGCTCCCAGCCAATGAGTATCAGGAAATGTTCTAATGATCACAGGAATGTTGTGTGTCACTGTCATAAAGTCAGTTTATTTGGACAGCGCAGTCAGACTAATAATGGAAAGCCATTTAATCAACACTTTGGTATTTATGCATCCAGCTTGTATCAACACTGTTACTGTCATCTCTATTTAACTCGGTGGTTCTCAACCGGTTGGGAATTCCCCCCCCCCCCCCCAGTGGGGAATTTTAGGGTTTCCAGGCGGGGGGGGGGGGGGGGAAGGGGGGGGGGGATTACGATTATTTCAAGATCGCGTTAATATAAGAACAGATTACTTTTAATTGTTTTTCCCTTTATACTGTACGGTTCTGTACGTCTCACCCTTCTAAAATTCAATGTGTAAAGTAAGTAGACCCACGAATCATGTTTTATGTGGACTTCTAGACTTGTTTTAGTATCTCATCTCATCTCATCATGTTCCTCTAGTATCTTGCGGTGTCGAGGTGAAGTATAAACATCGTGAGAGTGCCCGATTATGGGCTTCATATATCGATATTCCTATGTACTCTGCTATTCCCTCCGTCCAACGTTTACGTGGTCGGCCTCTTCCTCTGTTTCCATCTGGTATGTACCACCATTGCTTGTTGTGGTATGCTGTTGACTGGTAACCTACTTGCATGGCCAAACCATTTGACTTGCTGCTTTCTAATAAAATCTAGTGCTGCTTGAACCCCCACTTTAGTCCTGATTTCTTCATTTCTGATCTTTATCTCTTCTTAATATGTTGAGTATTCTTCTCAGGAACCTCATTTCTGTTGTTGTGATTTTTCTTTTATCTTTTTTCTGTCATTGTCCAGGTTTGGTATTGGTAACATAGAGTTGGTAGGAAGATTGTGTCGTAAAGTGCTTTCTTAGTAGTTATTGATACATGTTTGTTCTTTAGTATTGGTGCCATTCTGTTCAAATGAGTTGATTTGCCTTATTGCACCTTTTCGATCTCGTCTTCTGATCTACCATTTGATGATATTATACTTGCTAGGTACTTGAAACTCTTTACTTGTTTCAAGGGATGTTCCTTTAGGTGAATTGTTGTTGTTTGTTCTTCTTTAGTTATAGTCATTACCTCTGTTTTGCTTGTGCTAATTTTCATGTTATGTTCCCTACACATTTCGTTTAGACTATTCATGTGGTCTTGTAATTCAGCTTCTAAAGATTTTGCTATTAGTGCTTGGTCGTCCGCAAACAGGTGTTCTCTAATGGTTAGATTTGCAGATGGTTCTTTTTGTTTGCAGATGATTGTTTTAGTATGTGCTATTAAATTTAGCTTCCATTATTAAGTATACTGTGTAGGGGCGGGGCGGGATTTTTAGTTAGGAAATACGAAAGGGGGGAATGACGTTCTGAAAATATGGCGAAGGGGGGCACGGGCCAAATTTTTAGGTAGGAAATACGAAAAGGGGGGGGGGGGGGGTGACGTTCTGAAAATATGGTGAAGGGGCGCACGGGTCATAAAAGGTTGAGAACCACTGATTTAACTGTTCATCTAATGCTTATGTCATTACCATGTATTCATAACTAATTTTACCTTTCTCAGTTAGACTCACTTCATACTTCCTAATTTGGCATCAAACCTCCTTGAACCACTGCACACCCTTCCTGTACATGAAAATTGCACACCCATTCCGATTTTAATACAGTTGTGCCCTAATATTTTTCTATTATTAATCAGTGTAAATTTTCATAAACCCTGTCTGGGCTGTTCTTGAAGATAACGTTATTAGGACTTGCATGTTGTCGTTCAGCTTATTTATTACATATTTTCTTTATACTGTTATAATTATTGTCATTATTTATTCATTATTTATTCTTCTTTATTAATTTGTTCACTGTAATTTCTATTCGCCTGGCCTTAGTTTTCACCCTCGGACGACCATCACATTTCCATTTCGTCCAGTTTCCCACCTTACCTTCCTCCCCTTTTTTTTCATTTACCATTTCCACTCATTTATATAGGATCTTCACTGAACAGTTACCATCCTCTACCCTGGTCCCCATGACATCACAGACTCACGGCTGTTTATGTAAGAATTTTTTAATTTTTTTTTTAGCATATCCTTTTACAGGACTTAGCTGTCAACACCAGCATCTTTCAGCTGTATGTTGATCTCTTGGCAAGATTACGCTCAGTAGTTTGCCATTGCTTTCTGAGCGGCCGGCTCACATACCCGGTAAGTTACCGATGCGATTCGAACCACTGCTGATTTGAACCGTCATCACGTTACCTGACGATAGTATACGAGATTACGGAGAAAAGTCATAACCTCTAAGCCACGAAGCCGGCTTATGTAAGAATAGGAAGGTGAAATTTATGTTAGTATCACAGCCTGGGATTCTGAAATAAGTAGCAAAACCTTTTTTTCATATGTTTATTTTCTCTTCATTGTTCTCATTGTTTCATCTTTTCATTCTTCTCTTCTCGTTCTTATGCCCTAATGTAGTCACTGGAGGGGCTTCTCCGTGATTACATATTGTGTTTTGTGAATTTGTTAGCTGATAAAGGATAGCGGCCCTTACGTCCTGTAGTTTTCGTAATTCTGTTATCTAAAGCTGCATTACTTTGTGTTATTTTATATTGTTTCTTCCTAATAACATTATGCTATTAATGTCAAGTCTCTACACTAACAATAAAGCATAAAACGTAAAGTTGAAGCAATTGAAATGCCTATGGCAATTCAAAATGTAATTTACAACAAAAAGAGAGACCAGATCAAAAAAGAATTATATCAGGGAGTGAAAACAGCACTCATAATTAAAGAGGCAGGCAGACAGGCAGGCAAGCAGACAGACAGACAGACAGACAAACAGACAGACAGACAGGCAGGCAGGCAGGCAGGCAGACAGGCAGACACAGACTAAAAGATTTAATAATAAAATATATGCACACTGGCGCTATGACCAGACAGACAGACTATACGATTTAATAATAAAATATAGGCACAATGGAGCTATAACTTCATGAATCTGAATATTGGCAAAGATTGTCTTCTTATGTGTATGCTCTCTATCATTTTGTTCCTTCTAGTTGCATTAATGACAGTGAATCTTGTATGTTCATTTATTTACCAATTATTTTGATGTGTTCAAGATTTCTCCCAAGTTTTCTAAATTAATAGTATGCACAAATATGTGACGACACTAACCAAGCACATAGTCCTTATATATTATAGCCATGGCATATGAAGTGGGGAGACCAATTCCTAACCTTGTCGCCTTCCCTCCCCAGACAATGCCCAGAAAATCCTCAAAATTGTCATGTTTTATGAGGCTGGGCCAACTTCACAGACATAGTTGCCTGCCTCTGTTGAGCATCAAACCCAGACCACTGTCTTGGAAGGCAGGTGTTAACTGTAATGTCACAGCTGCTTCCTCTGTGTATGGATCCCTGTGTATTTTACTGGTTGTCTAGGGTGTGGCATAAGCTTTCCACTTTCATTTATTCCCCTCTCAGCTCCACTTTCTTGTCTTAACTTCCAGTATCTATTGCTTCTCTCATCTATTCCTCTCTCTTGTCCTCCACCCTGTCACGTGTGGTGATGTCAGCAGGATAGACAGCCAGTGAGTAGTTTAGTCTATTGTGTCATGTAGGCAGCCCTGTGTAGGTTGCTAGGTAATAATGTTTTTTTTTCCTGAAAATCCATAAACAATTCTTATGCAGACCATTTTCATTACAAATTGAAACTGGCAATAAATTCTGCACTTCTTTGTAATATTGCTTTAAATATATGGTGAATATTTTCACTACAATGTTTTCATTGTACTATTTGTTTATCTCCACCTGACATGCAGCAAACAGTTCTGAGATCAACACAAACAACATGTGTAGTCAATAGTTACCCTGGCTATGCGAGACAGAGAATCCAATGTTAGTGACACTGCCGTCTGATCTGAACTTCACAAGCATCTTATTATCAGAGCTGTAGAAATACTGTGGAACTATTGAATGACCAGACAGGCGAACGATTTCTACAGAGCTGCTTTCAGTAAGTCCGCCATCCATCACTATCAGCTCATCACTGTTGTTTTCAAGTGATAAAGATGTCACCTTTTTTTTTTAAGGAAGAAATAATTCATGAAATGATAGTTTCTATATATGCAATGGCTCATATACTAAAAATATAAAGTGCACCAAGTAATCTCTGGTACGAAGAAGATTACACTTCTAGGCAGTTGTGACTGTAATGGTCTACTTTGAAGTTGACCTGCTGGTTCAAGGTATCTATTTTAATTTTTTTGTTAATGTTGAAATAATAATCTAGGAAAGATATCTGAACTCGAGTATCAAACTGCAAACTTGATTATTGAATAAAACAAAAATTGTAGTATGTATGAATGAAATGTAGCTTACTATTAGGAAAAAAAAAACAACAATTAATCACTTTGTCACTTCTCAAAATGATGATGAGGCAACAGAATAAACTTTAGTGTTCTCTTTGTCTGGAGATTAAGATAGAAACAGTAAACCAAATCTAACATATACTTGATTTGTTGTATATTTCCCATGACCAACGCTGAAAGCTTGTTGTTATTAATTATAACACTTATAGCCTCTAACATTATTATTTCATTGAGTGGTCACATGACACATATTAAAAGCCAATGATATACATGTCATCAGCCCAAAGGTAAAGGTCATGACTTGGCAGCTACAGTAGAGATGTGAAGTGTTGGATTTCTACATGCAGTAGATCATGGCATAATGATGTAGGATGACTAATTCTTTTCCTCATCATCTTTCTTTCGCAGACAAATTCCATAACATACTGCATATGATCTTGTACCTATTTTACAAAGCTGGGTGGATCCCAGGGCAGTTGTGGTGGGGAAAACATATAGCCAATGTAGGAGATTGAATCCCGATCACTGTCACAGTAAGGCTAAGCAGGCACTAATTGTTAAGTACCTAGGAATAACTTTTAACAGAAACATTTCCTTCAAGGATCATGCATAGAATATAGTAGACAGGACCAAGAACAGACTTAATGCTCTGAAAGTGGTGGCAGTAGCAGACATGGAGCAAACATTGTGTACACACATCAGCAGCATCTGATCATTTCAGTGACTGAATATGAGCTGGGAATGCTTACAATATCTCATAGCCAGCTCGTGAAGCTAGAACGCAAACAAAATGAGGCCATGTGAACAAGTCTTGGCTTTACAACAGATACAACTATTATATGTATGGAACATAAACTGACCCTGTCATCCATATATGACATGTACAATGTGCTCCAAGCTAAGATGTACCTTAGGATTGCAGCAGACAAGTAGATCCAATAGAATAAGCTCTAACTGATAGTCAGGGATATAGGTTGAAGAGAAGCAGGCAAGCCTTGAATGGCACAAGCGAGCAGAAGACAATCAGACAGGTTTGGGGAGTTGAGTTGAGTTGAGTTGAGTTAAGAACCGACATCACTGCACTCAGGACATTCCCATATGTGCTCCGTCCCCTCGCTCAACAGCCAGAGAAGAGTCATACTACTAATCGTTCCCATTGCTATCTGATTAAAAGTTCTTCTGGTCTTCCTTCTCAGTTTTGACATTCTTCGAGAACCCCTGCCGATCCCCCGCAATCTCATTCTTTCCACACATGGGTTCTCAATCGGTTCCCCCCGCCTTCTCCACCTGGTACCACAAGCGCAGGACCACCTCCCCCTTGTCCATAGGCAATCTACCACCAAGAGGTGCCTTTCCTGCTAGCCCATCAGCCTGTTAATTCCCCCGAACCCCGCATGGCCAGGGCAAAATATCCATACAATTCTCACAATCTGTGACCTCAGAAGCGACGATAGCCATTCCACACAAAACATTCCTTTCTCCACCTTACTAAGCATAATCTTTGAATCCTTAATGAAAACAATGTATGTTGCAGTAGTCTCCTCCAGGTTTGGGGAATGGGCAAGATATGCATGGATAAGAATGGATTAAGATGCCCCCTAACAATGACATAGTTATATTTACATTGGGCAGAGGGTGCACAAAATGGACAGCAGATGTTGTATGCAATGATAGATAGGAGACAGCTCACACCTAATTATATACGCTGATGGGTCTGTGGTAAGAGGTGAAAAGAGTGGGTGGGGTTTTAGTGCAAAGACAAACTTTTTAAAAGGGGTCTTTGGCATATCCTACTACAACATCTAGCATAAGCATGGAAGTTTAGACTTTGACGGCCACCTGCCGATGGTTGGAGGGCACAATAGCTAAATATCTTGTGCTTGAAATAGACGCATAGAGCATGCTTTGGAAAGTGGAAACTGGCATGTTCCAGGTGGAGTGGCTGGCATCACTCAACAGGATGAAGACTGAGCATGTCATGGATATTCTGTCCAGGGAATGCAGGTGTCGTGGGTAATGAACTGGCTGACATATTAGCTGCTGCTGTCCTCTGAGCGGACAGCTACCTTATGATGAAAGTGATGTGGTTGAGGCTCTCTGAGATCAGGTGGAGAGTGCAGCTGAACTGATGGAGTATCCATATCTTCAGTGAGGAGAGGGTCTGGACAATACTCAATGTATAGAGGACACGTCAGGTGGACTGTTAATCAAATTGCTACTGGAATAATTTGCATGGAAACTTTTCAATGGCTTTTAAAGATGATGACAGATCATGTGTGGGAATGTCCCAAGTGCAGTGATGTTGTTTTGTAAATTTAGTATTGGCATACATTTGCCCATGTGTATGAAGTATTTAGTGTTTATACATGATGAAAGATTATTGTTTATTAATAAACCATTCTTTATAGCAACCTTTCAGATTTAAGAAGTAAAGGCCTAGTTTCATTTACCACTATCATAATCAAGACATCATCACTCTTATCATCAATTTAATGATCAGCATCATAATTTCCCCAAATGTGTGTATTATTCAACACTAGTACTGTCATTATTTCTGTAGGATTATTTTTTAACTATTACCATTTTTCTACAGTATAATCATTTTGGCCATTATTTTTTTCCATTGTCATTTTGCTTATCATCAATCTAGTTGTGATTTTCATCTATTTGTCATCATAATCAATTTTTCACCATCATCACAGTAGTTTCTATAGAAATCTTTGTAATCATCATCATATTTATCACCATTTCTTTCATCACTGCGAATATTAATATTACCATTATATTCATCCATGTTAACATGATTTCCTTTACAACTATCATAATCTTCTTTATCATGATTTTAATCATCATTTAATTGATCACTATCAACATAATCATCATCATTGTATACTTTGGTTTTATCTGCATTTCATTTATCACTATCAATATAATCGTCATCATTGTATCCATTTATTTTAACATCATTTAACTGATCACTATCAATATAATCACCATCATTGTATCCACTGATTTTATCATTTTATTTACCACTAGCATTTTTTACCACTAGCATTATTTACCACTAGTAAGAGGAGCGGCTGGCCGAGTGGCTAGAACGCCGGACTCTCATTCGGGAGACCCGGGTTCGATCTCTCGGTAAGGTGTGGGATTTTTTTCTGTCGGGGGCAAAAAGAAAATCCTAACCTGCACAGTTCGCGGCGACTGCACTAGCCAGGCGGCCCTAATTCCTCAGGCTCAAAGACCCCTCTGCCATACACCGCAAGGTACTATATTGGCAGTAAATGACAGTTTATTTACCACTAGCACTATTATCATTATTGCCTCTATTATCATTACTGCCTCTATCATCATTCCAATTATCATCATCAACATGTTTATTAGCTTTAATTGTCCCCTTATTTCTGTACTATACTCCAACACTATTGTTGCCAGTATTTTCTGTGAGATTACCTTTGTCACCACTATCATCTTCTCTGCCAGTATCATCATTTTGGTCAAAACTATCTTTTGTACCATTTTCATTATTTTTAACATAACCATATGTTATGCCACCATCATCTTGTTTATCATCATCAGTCTACTCATCATAACTCTCATCATTTTAATTATCAGCCTAGTTCGCCTCAGTTATAATTGTCATTACCATTATTTCATTGATCATTACCATTATCTTTGCATTCATCCATTTTATCATCATTTCATTTACCATTCCACTATTAACATTACTACAGCTGATCTTTTGTACCATTTTCATTATTTTTAACATAACCATATGTTATGCCACCATCATCTTGTTTATCATCATCAGTCTACTCATCATAACTCTCATCATTTTAATTATCAGCCTAGTTAGCCTCAGTTATAATTGTCATTACCATTATTTCATTGAGCATTACAATTATCTTTGCATTCATCCATTTTATCATCATTTCATTTACCATTCCACTATTATCATTACTTCAACTCATCATTGGCACCTTGCCGTCTTGACAGACGATAGTTTGGTACATTGTGCTTCACAAAGGCATAATAACTACAAACTCGCCAATTCTGGCTGTAAATGTTCGTCTACAGTGGATGCATGTGAAAACATGGTCATTTCCACCATCATGCACCATCTTACTTCTCTCACGCTCTGTGTGTGCTTTATCTGCAATCATTTTCTCCTTTGTCTTTATTCTATTTCTGATAGTTGCCCTCCATGTAACACGTTCAGCGGCGACTTGCTCCTAATGTGCATTATCAATGCCTGTATCGATCATGTCCCGCTGACACACATCTTTGTATCGTAATAGAGGCCGACAGTGAGATCTCCTACCCATCTGTAATTCACCAAAAAAGATGTGTTTTGGTATTCTACCATCATCCATCCTCCTAACGTGTCCTATCCATCTAAGTCTAC
Source organism: Cepaea nemoralis (assembly GCA_014155875.1). NCBI lineage: Eukaryota > Metazoa > Mollusca > Gastropoda > Stylommatophora > Helicidae > Cepaea > Cepaea nemoralis. The sequence goes on along the minus strand of JACEFZ010027689.1, from coordinate 1,333,793 downwards.
GAAGACTGCCATAAAGAAGAGTACTAAGGACCGAGGCTTGGTAGACAATAAATTTTGTTTTGGCAGTAATTCTTCCTGTTCTCCCAGACTCTTTTTTCTTAACCTGTTCATTGTTATTGCTGCCATACCAATCCTGATGTGTTTATTTCCTGACCTAGGGATAATTTGCTATTTACCTCTGATCCTAGATATGTAAAATGGTCTACTATCTCTAGTTCAGTGTCGTCAATAAAGATTGATGGTACCCCATGTGCACCTTGTGACATAATCTGTCTTCTTTTTGTTAATTGTTAAACCAAAATCAGAACAAGCATTGGAGAATGCAGATAGTAGATGTTGTAATTCTTCCTCAGAGTGGGTCTTAATTGCAGCATCATCTGCAAAAAGCAACTCTCTGATCAGTACCCTCCTAATTTTGGTCTTGGCTTTCAATCTCTGAGCATTATAGAGGCAGCCATCTGAGCGTGAGTGAATGTATATATCAGCATCCTGATCACGAAAGGCGTAATTCAGTAGAAGTGAAAAGTATATTTCAAAGAGGGTGGGGCCAATCTTCTTTAGTGCTTTGAACAGACCCTTACGACTGACCAAATCAAATGCCTTTGTGAGGTTGATTAAGGCAATAAACAGTGATTGATTTTGTGCCCGGCACTTTTCTTGCATTTGTCGCAATGAGAATATCATATCAATGGTAGACCGATTCTGACGGAAGCCGCACTGTGATTCGGGGTAGACTTGATCTCCCAGGGCTTGAATTCTGTGCAGAACAATTCTGGCAAATACTTTCCCAACAATACACAGAAGAAGATACCCCTATAGTTGTTACAGTCACTCCGATCGCCCTTGTTCTTGTACAGTGTTATGATGTTTGTATCTTTGAAATCCAGTAGAACTTATCCTTCTCGCCAGCATAGCTCTATTAGCTGGTGGATCTGTAGAGTGAGTGTGCTTTGCTCACTCCTGATAACCCCTATTGGAATCTCATCCTTACCTGGAGCCTTGCCAGATGCAGTTCATTTATAGCACACTCAACTTCTGTTATGGCGGGAAGTGTGTCCAGGTGGTCAAGAGTTGGCAGGGTCTCTATGGCGTTGAGGGCATCATCCGCAAGCTTCGTCTTACTTGAGTAAAGCTCTAAATAGTGCTGTACCCATCTATCCATCTGCTGTTTCTTATCAGTGATGATTTCTCCAGTCAAGGTTTTCAGTGGTGCACTTCTTTTGATCATTGGACCACAGGCTTTCTTTATCCCTTCATACATGCTTCTGATGTTTCCATTATCACTTACGTTTTGAATGGACTCACATAACTTGCTCCAATAGTCATTTGCACACTGCCTGACAGCCTTTAGCACATCCTTCCTTGCTTGCTTCAGCTCACTGAGAGTGTTACGCATTGTTCTTTCCTTGTTTCTTAAGAGAGCTATCTTCTTTTTATCAATCAAGGACTGCTGTGTCTGGTTGTTTGCCGCAAACCAGTCCTGCCTCTTATGATCCACAGTACCGTATACCCCTACCACTGTTTTATAGTTTCCTTAAGTTTACCCCACTTTTCACTTACTGTACAATTTTCTGATGTATCTTTCTACAACTATCATCATTTTAATCATCTTCTTCTTATTTATCTTATTTATGATCTATTTAGCTTTAAGTGTTCCTTCACATTTTGTTCTACTCCAACTCTACTGTTGTTAGTATTTTCCGTGAGAACATCTTATTCACTTTTGTCATCATATGGGTCATGATTATCTTTTTTACCATCAATATCTGCTATCTTGTCTATCATAATCAGCCTAGTGTTAAAATCAGTGTTTACACCTTCAAACTAACTGTTATTGTTGTCTAAAGTATCAATTATTGTTCTTCATTCAAGATAAAATGAATGAGTATCATGAATCACAGCCATATTTATTAAAGCAAATATAAATTTTGTTGTGCTAAAATCAGACGTTTAGAAGTACTAAGTTTTTTTGTTTTTTTTTAAATTAATAGTTTAATATCATGTACAAGTACAAGCTTTAACTAGAACAGAGTATTGGTAGAGATGCACTTGAGCCACTTGCCACTTTATACAGTGCACGTTTCTTGTACATAGCGTAAAACAATTCGTTTAAGTTAAGGCAATCTGATTTCAAACGATCTGCCACTCTGCCGTCAGGGTGGTAAAACACAGGATGACATGAAAATAATAAAAACATGGTAACTAAGACAAAGGAAAACACACTTGAATACAGCCGGTACAGAAGCCGGAAGTACCATGAAGACGGACGCAGGTAACGGTAACACTGTCAGGTTGTAAGCAACGCTAGTTTACTCTCAGTAAATTGTGCCATAAAGAGGAATTCGACAGGGATGCGTGTTATGACCAAGCCTATTCAACTTTATATACAGAACGCATTTTTAAACAAGTCGAACTGCCTGGACTTAACGTAAATGGAAGAATCTTAAATATTAAGTATGCTATTTCTAGTATTTCTAGGAAGAAAAGGCGCAAATCGTGATCTTGAACACATATATATCGACTACAGATTACTCTGTAATAACAAAGGGCTATCGTCATATATCCAAGACGCCTAGAGACCCAGAAAAGCGTCCTTTGCTAGTAATTGACCTTAGCCCCTCATGTCGATCCAGCCTAAAATGGATGCCAAAAACTTCCAGAAAATAAATTCCTCCGGCGGGAAACTGACCTCATCAACCACTGAGTGCCGAATGGTCACATAAAAATATGAGGCTGGCAGCATATAGCCATATGTCTCAAGCCTAGAAAAGGGTCCTTTACTTTTAATTAACTTCCCATGTTGAGCCTAAAACACGTACCAGGAGATTTCGAGAGAAGTAAAGGCGACCGGCGTGATATTCACCACATCACCAATCGAGTGCTGACTGGTAATAAAAATATGGGAATAGCAGCATATACTATACCCAATACATCTTATGGCGTGAAAATGAAGTCCTTTACCAACATTAAAAGTATATTTCACAAAGCATGTTGAGAGCGATATATTATTTTTTTCAAAGTCAAGCCAAAAGCATGATATTATGGCACAGAAAGAACAAAAACATACAAAACAAAACATGAAGTGCATGTGACAATCACCAGAAGAAAACATGCAAGTATATTGGCTAAACTGATAGTCCAACTTACAATCAGTTGCACGTGGCTACCAACATCTGTCTCAATTAACCACATGCAGGCGGCATTGTTGGAGTAGTTGAGACCAGTATTCGGGTAGTTGATTACCCCTTGTCCTGATGTCTTTATGTACCAGGAACATAGTTGAGCTGTCAAGGGAATATAATGCAATGTTTCTGTTACTTCACCACTGCAATAAATGTGATCCATTCAAATATAAATGTGTTGACTTGTTTCAGACTAGTTCCATTCACTTTGATGTTGCATTTGGGTATATACGTTTTCTTTGTCAAACAGTTACTTTTTTCTGTTGTTGACTATCTTTTGCAATTATATCTATCTTTTCTTGTTACTGTGTTTAATTTTCAGCTACGAATACCATGTCAATTAACGCAGATTGTTTATATTATGCCCACCTGCCGATATTCCTGGCATGTCTCGTATAGATCTCATTATTATTTTGTTGTGCACATTGAACAGGTCACATGATAGTATTAGTACACAACCATGTCCAACATCTTGTTTAATATGTTGTCAATTTGTTGTCACTTCTTGTGTTTGTTGCCAATACAAAGTACATTTTTTTCTTCACTATTACAGATTTTTAAAATGTCCAACATTCTAATAATATTTTATGTTTCAACTTATCAAATAGCTTTGTGTAGTTAATAAAGCAAAAATATACTAGTTGATCCATGTTCATTTAAATTAGTCTTTCTGTTAATCTTCCTAATGTTTCTGTCTTCACCTTCCACAAATCTACACTGCTCATCTTCAATTTCTAGTTTTATTTAAATTCTTATTCTTCGTGTTATAATTCCCCTTACTGTGTTAGTCATATGACGCATTAAACTAACTAAGCGACCTTTTCCACGATTCGTTGCACAAGATGTCTTTGGTAGAGCTATGAAAATTATACTAGGGGGCTTCAAATATAAGCATTTTTGGGGGGCGAATATTTTCTGAAAATTTAAAGAACAATTGTAGCATTTTTCGATGTAGTTGTGACGGGATGAGTTTAGATCACTATGTGAATACCACCCATATTACGTTAGCTGAATTACTATTTACATTATGGATTCAGTACAGCAGCTAAATTACTAATACTGACGTCAGAATGACTACGCAGACATTTTCTGCACTAAAACTACACAGTGCATTGGGGACAGCGTGTATTTTCACGTCATCTATTCAAATGATGTCACAAGGGAAATCCCCTGTCTTCAATCCTTATTAATACCAAGTCTACGGACTGGGGACATAGGTCCATCACTCCCTAGCAACGGGAATACGGCGATATGCTATTAGTACTGCGGCACCGGAAATTGTGACTAACAACTTCCGCCCGGTTCACAACGACCATAGCTGCTGTGCTAGGCAGACCTTACATGAAGTGAGCTGCCATATCCAATTGCATCCTTGGTAGATTATACCAAAACAGATCTTAATTGCTGCAATAAGACTGGGGGTGAGTGTAGTAACATAATAATTATGATTATAGTAAGAAGTGTGTACACATTTATATTCTGATATTGGGAAAACACAAACTTTCCCGACCATGTATATTTATGACACGTGGTATTTGAAAGGGGAGACATTGAGAGAAAACATGCGAGGCCTAGATATATTTATAGATAAAAATATATAGATATAATGTATAAACCTTACTGATTATTTTCATATGCATTTTGTGAATGTATTTACGTGTATATTTTGTTGAAAATACGATAACATGATTTTGCCATGTGGGCAGAAGTAGAAGAGACATGTGGAACATGATTCTCACATGCCAGCAATATTACTAGGCGATTTATATTCAAACATAAATTTGCTTACCCCTGATTCACCGCCATGCCGAACTACACGACACTGACGGTCATAAGTTCAAAGCAAATACTATGTGGTGAGGAATCAGAATTTGGGGAGTAAATAACTCAACAAGGGATAACTGAGACATCCTAAAGCCCAATGCCTGGAATATCTCAGCTGTCACTTGTTTTCCCGGGAAGAAGTTGGAATCAACAAGCACATCTTCAAACTTATTATCTGTTGGGATTATTGACTGAATTCTGTCTACACTTCTCCCTTCTGTCTTCCCTTCCATATATCTATTTCTTTCACTCTCTCTGTTATTTCCTCCACACATACTCCGACAACAGTTCCTTTCAACGATAAATAAAAGATTTATTAATAAAAACTATGTCTGGTGTATGTATGGTTTGGGTAAGCGTAGTTGATAGTGTATTCTATTGTTGGTGCAAGAATGAATTCTGAATGTCTAGCAGCGGTGTCACATCTCGCCCACTCATTTGGCAAAACCACAGGACAGCACATCAAACAGGAAAGATCTCACCCTGGATGATCCGTATGCTTGAGTCTGACGTTAAATCCGTTATTGAATGAAACAAAACTGTTCACCGCGGGATCACTGTACATTAATAATAGTCCCGCAAGTTTATAACTTCGCTCGAGTCTGCTTCCTGAAAATTCTTATACCACACCGGAAAAAAACCACATCACCACAGTTTTGCCTATTGTCTTTAATTACTGGCACTGTTTTGACTTGTCTAGTGTTTATTTACTATGCATACAAGACGTATGTAGTTTTATTTTTCTTGGCTTTCTGCAAACTTGTATTACTTTTTTCCTTATTACTTTGGGTATCTGGATCTTCTTTTTCAAAGTTCCTTTAAACTTATAGTTTATTTCTTATTTGATCCTGTCTAATTTATTACTTTGTTTATTGGGGTATTTGCTCTCCCCACAAATGAAATGCCTTGAGTTTTTCAACCAAGCTTTTCCAGCACACAAGAAGTATGTGTTTATCTTCTTTGCTATATCCGGATAGGAGTTGAACCTTATATATATATATATATATATATATATATATATATATATATATATATATATATATATATATATATATATATATATATATATATATATATATATATAGAATTAATGTAAGTCCCCGAATCGAAATTTATCCGCAGCCAAGCACTCTATCCCATTATAAGGGAGGATATTTCTTTTAATTACGGGACACATAATCCATCTTTCCGTCCAGTTTGGTAGCACACTCAACAGAAACTCCATGTTCAGCTATTTATATTGCGTGTCCCATCCTCCGTTGATTGTTTGATGTCCATACATCAACACTCGCATTTGCCGTTCCCGTAACATCAAACGTTCAGTGAAATCACGTATACGTCCGGGCGCTCCGTGCTCCGGTCCGCTCCGTCCCTACGATGTTTCCCTGTATTCTCCGACGCTGGTACCTCAAAGTGTCCAAACCCTTTGATCACCGTCTCCCGCTGCGTTTTTCCCGTGTCGAAGTTTCCCCCAGCGCGATCGTACCGTTTCCCGTCCGGTCAGATCGTCAAGCAATGAACTTTACGAACACCTGTATCCTATTTTCATATTTGTCGGTCAATGATCTTTTATTCGTCCTCATCTCAGAATAAAGTACACAATGGTTAACCCTTCTCCTTCCTTGTATTTTAATATGTAAGTTATCAAGGAATCATTAAACTGCAGTTTTTTTCGTGACATAGGCCCCCTCTTAAGAGAGTTGACCGCGTCGACTCTTCATCCCTGTAGTTTTGATTCCTATGATCCTCCAACTTATTCCTCTTCCTCTGGAGTTAGATGTCTAGATAAGAAATCCGCTCCTACATTCTCCTTATCAGAGATCTTCCACTGTGAAGTTGTCCTGTTGCCTCAACAACGACCATCACATCCACTGTGCGTTGAGCTTCTGCGAAGTAGCTATTAACATCACGTGTTGATGATATGATTGGATCCTCACATGGATCAACACCTCATCCAGTAGGCGACCTCATATGCACCCTACCATACTACTCATGATCCCCATTAGTGCTGGCACATCGCCCATGTACGTTCAGTCGACCTCCTTTCGACTGGCGTAAGCGATGGCTCACAATACAGACGGATTGTCCCATCCTGACTGTAACACTGCTTCCATGTCCTCTTGGTTTCCACCGGCTTTGCCTCTGGGGATGTTCCACCTCGTCCCTGTTGGACCGAGTCTTCTTTCCCAAACCTCCTGGACGTTTTCTTCCAGGACCATCTTGGGCGATATTGTATCTGGTCAGCCAATCTTCGGTTGGAGTCCTGGGTATTTCTCGCCTTTCCCGACCTTACCCACCCCTTCTGAACTTGGTTACTAGTGAAGGTTTCACTCTTGTCCTTTCCCTGACGTGTGATTTCCCTCCTCCTGTCGTTGGGTAAATCTGACCTATCACGTACTGTCCCATAGGCCCTCCTATGTTGTACTGGCGATCTCGGGTCTTCGTCTGGACGGGTAACCTTTGTCCCAATGGCTGCCATCACCATAAAGTGCGAAGCTTTGCTCCCGGATCTCTCCTCATATTTCCTAATGAGATGTCTAGGGAGATTTTTCTGCTCTTCCCCGATCCGGATTTTGTAGATGTTCTTGGACACCACCTTTTCCACAGGATAAGGTCCTTTCCATCCTACTTGGAGTATATTGGTCTCTGCTGGACTCCACACTTCCACTTTGTCTTCCACTTTAAGAGCTAATTTCCTCTTAATTCTCTTGTTGGGTGGTGCTTTCTGGCACTCTGAACAAGACTTAACCCACCGGCGTACATCTCCGGTCATTCCTGGCCAGCAATAATGGCCGGAAATCTGCTGCAATGTTTCTCTGACACCCATATGTCGATTCACGCCTATGATGTGTCCACTCTGAAGAATGTGAGGACGGTGGGTCTCTGGAACCACCCACTGCTCGTGCAGATTGTCTCCTCTCCCAGCTCTCCGATAGAGTAGTCGATTCTTCAGAAAGTACTGTCCCCGTTCTGGTGGCTCAGCACTTCTTTGCAGCTTCCTGTAGCAAGGACGCAACGTCGTGTCCTTCCTCTGGGCAGTATGCAATTCCCTTAGCACCGAGTTGTCGCATAGTGTCTCTGCCTCTTCTTCCTTCCCTTGAGATCCACTGAATACTGTTCCCTTGTGGGCTGGCTGTTTGGGCATCCCCAAAAAGACATATTTCGTGCCAATGATCATTGGGAATAGGGAGTCAGCTAATACAGCCGCAGGAATAATGCCCGTGACGTACCTGGATTTAATCTCCACCTTGGCGATTGGCAGCGTCATGGTAACCGCACTCCTCATTGCCGGCTGTATTTCTATGGTCTCCCCTGTAAGTTGGTCTGGGCTTACTAGGCTGGCGTCTATCACAGCTTCCCCATCCAAACCGGTATCGTAGAGACAAACAACCTGCTGGCCATTGACTTCAATCAGTTCGACCACAGGTGGCCTCTCTTGGTCCTGAGTGTCTTTCATCTCCTTGACCGTTTCCTTGCCTTCCTCTTTTGATTCCTCGAGGTTGGTTATGCAATTGGCGTCTTCTGCCTTGCATCTGCAGTCCACAGTATTATGTGTTTTCGACCGGCAGTGTGTGACCATGTTCCCTTCCTAGGTTTCCGTGTGTCCTTTTTGTTCCTTTCTCCTTCGCCGACCTCAGCCTTGTCTGTGATCACCGTCGTAGGAATCACTTTGCATGCTGCGAAGTAAGAACTTTTAGGTTTCAATCTGCAGTCCTTCGTGTTATGAGAGGGCACCTTGCAGATTGAACACCACTTCTCGGACCACTTTCGTTTCGCTGGAGAATTCGAGGTGTTCTGGTTTCCTTCCTTCACCTTCTCTGAACTCTCCTCTGTGTGCTTTATATAAGGTTCCACTTTTTCTCCTTCCCAGTTTTTAGGTTTCTTTTTCTCTTGTTTCTTTTGACCTTTGGTTTGAATACCGAGTTCCGCAGCCTCCCCATGTACCTCTACGAATCGTTCCGCCAGCTTATTCACAACATCAATCCGTTCCGCCCCTTGTTCTCCCAAGAAGGTTGTGAGAGGTTTCGACATTTGCTTTCGCATCTGGTCGACAACCATCATCTCTTCGAGACTCTCATAATCCCTCTTGAATTCTGCCAAGTCCATCCATTTCTGGAGATAGGATTTCAGCCTCAGACTGTAGGCGGGGAATAGTTCTCCCGGCTCTCGTCTAGACGATCTAAACTTCTTCCTATACGTTTGTGCTGTGATGTCAAAATGCTTCATGAAAGCGGCTTTTAATTCCTCGTAATTATTTTCCTGTCCTGGTGGTAAGCGTGTGTACACCTCGAATCCCGAACCTATTAATCCCTGGGATAATTTAAGCGCCCATCTGCTCCTATCCAGCCCCATAGCGACTGACATTGCTTCAAAGCGAGATGCGTACTGATCAAAGCGTTCCTTAGACTGATCGTAGACAGCTAAGGGAAACTTCATGGCATGGTAACCATATCCACTCATGTGGGTTGCACCAGGTGAAGAAGAACTTCCTTCCACTCCATCTATTTCTCCCTTAGTTTGTGTCTTGAGTTCTAGCTCTTTCATGCGGTATTCATGTTCTCTGATCTTTGTGGCTTCTTCTGCATCCAACTGGGCCTTTCGATCTTCTCTTTCTGCTTCCAACTGGGCCTTACGATCTTCCCTTTCCGCCTGGCGAAATTCTCGCTCCCTTTCCTGTATGTAATCAGTTAGCTCCGAACCAGATAACCCAATTTCCTCTCCGTTTGCCCTCAGTTCAGCGGTAGTTATTTTGGGAGTGGCCATAGTTAAAGCAGGTACGTCAGCAAGTTGAGTAAAGACACCTCAAGGCAGTAAATAAGTACTCACTATAACCAGATAATCTATTATAACCTATATCAATTATCTTAGTCTATCTAATATTATTTAATCTACAACACCACACAGTACATCACAACCACTCTCTCATCCACAAGAGGAGATATAGGATACAGACGTATGTAGACGTGTGACCGTGTGACTAGGTATGTAATGTGTCTTACCACCTATCCACATTCACCCTGTCTGGAACTTTCTCACTGTAAAGTCACCAGCATCAATGAAATGTTTCTACCATAAATGTAATGGCACCATATATCCAATGGACGTCCTTCCATTAAAAGTTATCACTGTATACTTATATTTATTCCAATCAGTATGTCCCAACATGCAGGTACTCCGCTATGCCTGTGTCAATATGCAGGTACCCCTCTATGCATATGCCCTGTTATGCCTCCAGGTCATATGGGTATTATGTTGTACTCCGCTGCTCCACCAATTATGTCACTTGTTTTCCCGGGAAGAAGTTGGAATCAACAAGCACATCTTCAAACTTATTATCTGTTGGGATTATTGACTGAATTCTGTCTACACTCCTCCCTTCTGTCTTCCCTTCCATATATCTATTTCTTTCACTCTCTCTGTTATTTCCTCCACACATACTCCGACAACAGTTCCTTTCAACGATAAATAAAAGATTTATTAATAAAAACTATGTCTGGTGTATGTATGGACTGGGTAAGCGTAGTTGATAGTGTATTCTATTGTTAGTGCAAGAATGAATTCTGAATGTCTAGCAGCGGTGTCACATCTCGCGCACTCATTTGGCAAAACCACAGGACAGCACATCAAACAGGAAAGATCTCACCCTGGATGATCCGTATGCTTGAGTCTGACGTTAAATCCGTTATTGAATGAAACAAAACTGTTCACCGCGGGATCACTGTACATTAATAATAGTCCCGCAAGTTTATAACTTCGCTCGAGTCTGCTTCCTGAAAATTCTTATACCACACCGGAAAAAAACCACATCACCATAGTTTTGCCTATTGTCTTTAATTACTGGCACTGTTTTGACTTGTCTAGTGTTTATTTACTATGCATACAAGACGTATGTAGTTTTATTTTTCTTGGCTTTCTGCAAACTTGTATTACTTTTTTCCTTATTACTTTGGGTATCTGGATCTTCTTGTTCAAAGTTCCTTTAAACTTATAGTTTATTTCTTATTTGATCCTGTCTAATTTATTACTTTGTTTATTGGGGTATTTGCTCTCCCCACAAATGAAATGCCTTGAGTTTTTCAACCAAGCTTTTCCAGCACACAAGAAGTATGTGTTTATCTTCTTTGCTATATCCGGATAGGAGTTGAACCTTATATATATATATATATATATAGAATTAATGTAAGTCCCCGAATCGAAATTTATCCGCAGCCAAGCACTCTATCCCATTATAAGGGAGGATATTTCTTTTAATTACGGGACACATAATCCATCTTTCCGTCCAGTTTGGTAGCACACTCAACAGAAACTCCATGTTCAGCTATTTATATTGCGTGTCCCATCCTCCGTTGATTGTTTGATGTCCATACATCAACACTCGCATTTGTCGTTCCCGTAACATCAAACGTTCAGTGAAATCACGTATACGTCCGGGCGCTCCGTGCTCCGGTCCGCTCCGTCCCTACGATGTTTCCCTGTATTCTCCGACGCTGGTACCTCAAAGTGTCCAAACCCTTTGATCACCGTCTCCCGCTGCGTTTTTCCCGTGTCGAAGTTTCCCCTAGCGCGATCGTACCGTTTCCCGTCCGGTCAGATCGTCAAGCAATGAACTTTACGAACACCTGTATCCTATTTTCATATTTGTCGGTCAATGATCTTTTATTCGTCCTCATCTCAGAATGAAGTACACAATGGTTAACCCTTCTCCTTCCTTGTATTTTAATATGTAAGTTATCAAGGAATCATTAAACTGCAGTTTTTTCCGTGACATCAGCCCTCTTGCTTGCCTGCTGGCCTTCTTATCTTTTAGCTCGTATATTATGTGGGGTATACCTCACGACTTCGTGGCGACACTTGATTGCTTTATGCCTAATGATTGATGTGGGATTAGGTTGAATTATTGTTGGCCTTTCCTTAGCTATCTAGGGAAACATCCAGGCTGCCCAGGACTTCCTCATCATGGTGTTAAGGAATGCACCAGTAATTATTGCATATGAGTCGCTTCAAGTTTTACAGCCATGTACATTTTGTAATGCCTTTTTCAAACAAAGAGTTGTCTACTGGTTTTACCCCAATGGACCATGTGGTCTTAGGATATGTCCACTTCTGGACCCTTTGTCACTTTGTATCATCATGTCATACAATGTATAGCCAAGCTAATAGGAGCTATTGGCCCTTTGCTTTTGATACAGAATAGCAGAGAGGAATTATGTTTGTTTCCTATTCTGCATCTGACACATACACAACAGACACACAACACGAGCACTCAGACACATTGCTATTGTCAAGACACTAAGGAGTCTGCAACTGTTTGTTTGATTTAAGGAGCCTCGCTGCTGATACTGCTGACACCTAACTGGTCAGGTTACCAAAACTTACAGCCACCAACTAGTGGAGACGGAACCTGGAATCCAGAGGAGCATCGTACACCTGTCGAATGCCAGGGTCGACTCCCAAGACATAATCCAAACGAAAGCCAGCACTACTCCTACCCGAGATCAGATTGTCTCAGGTGACTCTGTGTCTACATGTGGTCTGAGTGTGTCACTGTCTGGATGGTGTGAATGATGATATGCGAGCTAGCTAAGCATCAGAAAACTGTTTTATTTTTGTACCTGTAACATAAATGTAACTGTCATAGTTCACCACTTGAACGACAATTTTCATTATCTCTTTTACTATTAAAGAGTATTATTGTTTTATACTTGTACCAACGTACTCCCCTCGTGATCATTTGAACGCAAGGCGTGTGCGTGAGTGCGTGAAAGTATTTAAAACAGGGGGCTTCATCAAATGACGAAGGATCACCGACAGATAAACTAGACATTCGTGTTAGGTCTTCCTACATACACGAGTGTTCTTCACCTTCTGCCTTTGTCTACCAAGTGAATCCCAGTCTCTTCTATCGGGACCATCCCTTTAGACAATCTTATAACGAGCCATAATTTTTAGAGACTGTCGGCAAACTCTTGGATAGGGATTTCTGTCTATTTCAATAGAATTACCCTAACGGTCGGTGACAGTAGTCACAACTATATATTCAATGCAAGTAATCCTGTGCCGATAAAGTGCTTGGATTTCTGGAGAAAAAAAAATCAACAATTATCTTGCTCGTGTGTGTAATCACTCATGCACCACCTTCTGTACCTCTTCATCGGACCGAACAGTTTTGAAACTTCCTACTCCATCCATACACTTGCTGGACTGACAGTCATGCATCACCATATTGGACTTTTACTGATAAAATAGAACGGATAACAGAATGCCGCTCCTCTTTGGTGTAAGTCAAAAGTGGGGCGACCATCTTTAAATTGTCCTTATGACGTCTGCACCGTGATGTCACATGTTGAACACTCTCGACATACTAAACAACAATATTGACAGCTTACAAGACAATGGCATGGTTGTAATTTCTTTCATACTTTTAAGGTTTTAATTTGAATGCCCCTCCTAGATATAATTCAACAATTGCGTTAACACTTCTTTAGTTAATGCATAAACAGCATTAATTTCTTCAACATTGATTTGAACTGGCACATACAATTGTCCTCGTGTTTTGTATAGTATCTTTAACATTTGCACTCAGTATTGGTGGTCCTTCACATTTATCGTAATTATTTGTTTACAATGTACCGTCATCTTCATATACCTCTGTTCATGTATTCTGTCCATGTTTCAATTACCTTTTCCTTGTGCATGAATATTTTACCTGCTTTTGTTTTCAAACAAGTATTTGTTGTCTACTTCCTAATGCCCAATCTTTTTATAAATGATGCTGTGTCTTCTCGTTGTTCTTCAATATCCTAGCACTGACTATGTGGCGACTTCTTTCGCTGCCTTACTTTTTTGTAGTATTTCTCTGTGTATTCTTGTAAATACATCTAGATTTTGTTTACTATTTATTTTAATCTCCATTTTCTGCCGTCTATTTCTCCACTTCTTCTGTGCAGTCTTCTTTACTTCTGGGATTACTTCCTTTGATGTATGTTGTTGTTGTTGTTGTTGTTGTTGTTGTTGTTGTTGTTGTTGTGTGCGCGTGCGTGCGTGCCCGAGTGTGTAATGTACACTACCATTGTATTTTTGCTTCTATTTGTTTATTCGTGTTCGGTAATGGTACGTTCTTGTAATTTGCTGTTCTATAGTATTTCTTCTCATGTTTGATATTACTGCTACATTGATCTTCCAGAATGAGATTCATGCTATGGGTCTGTGATGTGATGGCATGAATGCTCCAAAGAATATGTGGCCAATCTTTCTCTCACTTTCGCGGGCGACAAGACCAGGCGTGGAATCCGCGTCTGACCGTGCTACGGACATTGATGGCGAACTGCGCTGATATGAAATGAACGAGCCGATTGGGGAGCCGCCAGGACACTTCCAGGCAAACATTGAGGCTGAGCAAATTAGACGTGAATCCTGTCTATTAACGATCGCCTGTCGCACAAGGGAACGCCGCCGGCTGACTACTTCACTACACGCGGCTACGACTGTTGGGGGTCAGGAATCTTACAAGGTGCTTCTCATAAGTCTTTAGCCTGACCATGAAGGAGTAGGCGGAGAAAATTGAAATTTGGCACATGTATAGCTCATTCAATTTGTAATGGAAATATGAATTATGAATTTTCCTCCTCAACTGGTTTTCCCGATATGATGCATGGCACAACACACCCTGTTGACCAGATCTGCACATCCAACGGTTTGTCACAACAATGGAGAAATCAGACGCCAGGGCTGTGATAAAATTCTTGATGTTACAGGCAAAAACACCTACAGAAATACACAGGGAGATGGAGCCAGCGTTTGAAGAAGTCTGTCCTTCGTATGCTTCTGTAAAAAATTTGGTGTTTGCAGTTTAAGTGTGGCTGTTCCCAAGTTGCTGATCTGTCAAGATCAAGACGATCGTCCTCAGAGTGCAATGACGCAAATCTGCAAAAGTGAAGAAAATCATAGACCAGGATAGGATAATGACAATTGCAGAGATATCGGGTTCAGCAAAACTGAGTAAGAGTACAGTTTTTAGAATTTTACACAACAGAGTGAACATGAGAAAAGTGTGTGCCTGCTGGGTCCCGCGCCTGCTGACATGTGAACAGAAACAAACACGGGTTGAATGCTGTGGCCAGTTGCTCAACATGTGGCGGTCGAAAAACATGTTGACGACCATGGTGACGGTAGATGAGACTTCGATTCACCATAATGACCCAGAATCCAAAATTGTCAGCATGCAGTGGAAAACTCCGGGCTCGCCAACACATGTCAAGCCAAGAGCGCAAAAATCTACAAGATAAGTGATGCTAACTGTTTTTTGGGATGTCAAAGGTGTCAAGTTGACAGATTACATGCTTCATGGCAACACGGTTAATGGGCAGTACTATGTAGATCTCCTTATCAGACTAAGAAAGGCTGTGACCAGAAAACGAGGGATGGCGCGTACGCAAATTCTGCCTTTGCTTCAAGACAACGCGTTCTCCCATAAAGCACAGCTTGTGCTGCAAACTGCCAACGATTTGAATATTGAAATTCTTCCACATCCACCATATTCTCCAGATGTTCCCCCATGAAAATTTTTTTTTTCATTTCCCAAATTAAAAAAAAAAAACAAACAGCTGAAAGGAAATCGTTTTGACAGTGACGAATTGGCTTGTGATAACTGGTTTAGTTCGAAAAATAGGTTGTTTTATTCTGAAGGTCTTTTCAAGATCACGCAGAGATGGCAGAAATGCATAAATTCAGGTGGTGGCTACATTGAGAAGGAATAAGCACTGTGCCAAATTTCAATTTTCTCCGCCTACTCCTTCGTGGTCAGGATAAAGACTTATGATAAGCCCCTTGTATAACAATGACAAGAAGGGTCGCGGTAAAGTAAAGGATGGAATAAAGGCATGGGTAACCAAGTGACCACTGGAACTATAAGGACCCATAATGTATCAATCTGCTAGGGGAGGCGGAACACAAATGGGCATGTCCTAAAGTAAAGGATGGAATAAAGGCATGGGTAACCAAGTGACCACTGGAACTATAAGGACCCATAATGTATCAATCTGCTAGGGGAGGCGGAACACAAATGGGCATGTCCTAATCGGTGTTAGAAGACAATTCCTGGCAATGTATGCCACATGATTACTGTGTAGCATATTTCTGTTCTGGTGTTTTCTCGGAGAGAGAGAGAGAGAGAGAGAGAGAGAGAGAGAGAGAGAGAGAGAGAGAGAGAGAGAGAGAGAGAGAGAGAGAGAGAGAGAGAGAGAGAGAGAGAGAGAGAGAGAGAGAGAGAGGCGTCGGGACAGTAACCGCCAGCCAGACAGTTGGAAATACAGACACAGGCCGAGAAGATTAATGCGAGTATATCATGTTGATTAGTCTAGTATGTGAGATGTAAAAGTAAAACTCAAAAAGCTTACCCGAGGACTTCGTTTTGATCTCGCAAAAGTACCAGACGCATACAATGTAGAAGTGAAGAATCGTTTTGGGGTCTTGGTGTCTATACAGGAGGAATTGACACCTGATGAATTGGCAGTGAGTGAGTGAGTGGCACCTTGCCGTCTTGACAGACGAAAGTATGTGGATTGGAATTTGGCCAAAATTCCATAGCACAATGCCTGGGCAGAGCTTCAGAGAACATGTGTTGCTCACGCAACATGTTCCCTCTCTCGGCCTTGCCTTGTTTACTCCAGAGGAAAGGATAACCAGTGCGTTTAGAACAAGGTAAGCTGCAGACGCTGGCGGCTCAGCGTCAAACCTCCGAGATCTCACCTCCAAGTGCAGGAAGCGAAAAGTGGCCAGACCGTCAAAACCGTGGGACTTGACATAAAGGCGTTCAGCCATATCCCGCAGACGAGGGCCTCTGTGAGGTGTAAAATATAATATTGGGCGAATGTCTAGGTAATCCCGGATTGGATGGGTTAACAGTTTAATTCAACCTTCCTGGGGAGGCCATTTAATGGCTCTGAACCCCCATCGTGAAGACCAAGATAGAAAATATTCCAGTCCCATACAAAATTATTATGAAAAGGGCCTCCCTTGGAAGTCGAGGAGATCAGGAAAATCTACCAAAGACACTAGAGGAAAATTAAACTCACTCCATTACCAAAATGTGTCCTTATGTGTCCCTCCTCACTAAGATCACAACCCAACTGTAACACACTATTACACAACAAATGTTAACATCTATTAAACACAACTTCCACAATTTATAAACACAAACTCCAGGTTTTAACCGAACAATGTATTAAGAGAAATGTTGGGCGTTGGGGAAATTCTCAACCTGGCATGTGGATAGCACATACCCCTTCATCTATTACAAACACATGAATGACAAAATTCAGTGTAAAATGTTATATGATATCCCCCGACATAAATCCAACCAACAAATCACAAATAACTAACTCAACAAATCTTCGAATCTATCTGCTTACTGATGGTAACAGTCACTCATTTTCATATCACTACAGAGTCTGATCATATTTTAAATATTCTCCCAAATAGCACTGGGGAAAAACTTCTTCTTATTTATCAAATCCCATGTGATAATGATCTGGTTTAGGGAAAGTCAACAGCACTGTCAACACTCTTGGCTCAACCCTGTTATTTGCTTTCACAGGGAGACCCCGAGTTCTAAGTAGGCTGTATGGCCCAGTGAAGCGGGGGCTGGGGTCAGTCAAACAATATAGAAGGTCCTCTTCAGACTGGGCAGAAGGCAATTCCCTACATCATCGAATACAATGAAAAAGATGAAGACCGTCCAGCAGCTCTTGTTAATGATATCAGAAACCCAACTATTGTCAACAAGGCATTTCAGCACGGCCAGTCTCATGTCGATAAGGCCATCCCACACTAGAGGATATCAGTGCAGCTTTCTCTATATAATTAGCTGTAAACTATGAACATGACTGGCACCCCTCTCTAAATATACTGGAGGACATAAATCCATCAGCAAGGCAGACAAATCCTTCAGCAGTGTAAACACATCCTTCAGTAATGCTGACAAATTCTTCAGAAACACTGAAAATAATTATCCTGTCTATCCATTTAATAATCAATGAACAAGATGTTGTAATCAACCCCCCAATTACTGTTCACCCTCTCGGACTTTGCTGATAGAAAACTGGCAGTTGAGCACTTAGGGGATACATATCCTGGTATAACAAACCTAAGGGTGTTGAGGTAGGGCAATCAATCTTGATAACAGGTAACTGCTCTAAAGACTAGATATGGTGAGTTTCCTAACTCATATACCATGATGTTGATTCTCCCTGGTGTTCAGGGTAATTTCTGAGCATCACAACCTCTTACTTCACCCGCTGGTCTGATTCTTCATGATGGTAATCCAACCATACACTGTACGACAGATGATAAGATGTTGGGCTGCCATTATTATTTCTCTTGTACCCCGAGAGAAATGGAGACCTTACTACCAGTCAGGCTCCAGGCTCCCAACACTTCATTCGCCCACTGTTGACAAGACAATAGGGCTAGGCATCATGAGCTTCAGGAAACTGCACTATCCAGGAAAACCTCTTCCAGGTTAGAAAAAAGGGACTTGTTCCTCTGACAACTTTCTCACAAGTGACAACTACTTTCCGGCGGGTTTCAAGCTGGTCAGGCCGGGACTTCGCCATCCATTGGTTAGGCTCACTTCAACCCTACTCCCAGTCTTTATAAGGACCCGT
This sequence comes from Cepaea nemoralis, assembly GCA_014155875.1. Taxonomy (NCBI): domain Eukaryota; kingdom Metazoa; phylum Mollusca; class Gastropoda; order Stylommatophora; family Helicidae; genus Cepaea; species Cepaea nemoralis. Next base: position 1,315,123 of record JACEFZ010027689.1, on the reverse strand, counting down.
TCTTTTCCGTTTCCAGGAAAAGTGGTGATGGCTGATGACAAATATATTACAGCCTCAAATGTGTCAGGAGCTAAGAGCGTGTACACCTCTCAATCCTATGTACAAGCAAGATATATCTTGATAACTGCAGCCAAAGATTTAATTCCAACCAATAAAAAGCAACATACGCCATGGATTACATCAGACACGCTAGAATTAATAAAACAACAAAGGGAACTGAAACAGAACTATCCGATAACAGTGTCGTGAAAATCACTGCAGATTAACAATCAGATGATACAGAAAATACAGACAGTCTGATTCACAGCTGCAGTTGTTTACTACGAGTGGTCGGGAGATGAAATAGCACCGCCGTCCTTGAGAATTCTTGGGTAGACAGAAAATATGTCAGGGTTATTTTGCCGACCAGCGGGTTCAAAGAGAGACGGGGGCTGTTGTTGAGAGAAAATGGGAAACTACTCTTGTAGCATTGATTAAACAAAAGGGAGAGAACTTATTCTGAAATGGATTATCTGCCGCTGGAACATCTGAGGTATTGACTTCAAAGAACTTCACTGGAACACTCCCGGCTCTTTGACAAAACCAAGACTCGTGTACAGTAGTGTAGACAAGAACGTTGACTTGAGCTGACGCGTTTCTGTACCGCTGTTAGGAAATTCGGAGAGCATCTAATGTGTTCGATTTAATTAACATTAAATAACATATGTCTTTATGGCAAGTTGTAGATGCCATCCAGGAGTGATGCGGTGTTGCATAAGGTATTATAGATAGTATATTTAGGCCTAATTAATATAAGCAGTCGCCTTGTTAAAACTAGCTAGAGTGACGTAAGAATTAGCTCTGCTGGTGAGAATAGTGTAGTGGGTTGGGAGATGGGGAAAATGTCCAGTAGTGGGATCTTCCAGTGGGGTGCCTACTAGGGTTCTGCACTATGTTTATTGGTCTTTCCTTGTCTTAACCTGATTCAGATTGAGGTGATGAGCCACTCTGATCCATGACAGAGTTTAGTTCACTGATAAATCTCTGAGCAAGGCAGTAGGCCTACATTCAGCTAGTAGCGATAAGTATCAGGCGGCCTTCACCAGATGTAGTCTCTTTCTCTGACAGGTTCACCTACGTCTATGAGGAAGCTCTACACTGGGTTTGATGGAGGTCAACTCTCATTAAGAAGAACATCAAATGAACATTCACTTTATTTTATAAGATGAATAAATACCCAGAAGAAAGTACAATCAGCATTGTTTATGCTAGGCCTAGGATCCAGAGGGTCCATACGAAACTGGCTCAGTTGAGCAAAACATTATAAACGATTCATTTACAATAGAGATTTATCCAGGTTGGGGGATACTCGTTTCTTCACCACATACCACTGAACACTAGTGAATAGAAAAGAACATTGAACATGGCGTTCTCGTGGAATAATTTAGTACAGTGAAGAAGTACTTTAGAACCGTTTGTGTGTGACAATCTATGAAAAATGGATTAGAACAAATGTGAGATCTGTGACATTGAAACCTAGTTTTCACGGTACAGAGATCCGTACTTATCTGAGTTATAGGGACCTTAGTCTTTACAGTGAGTGACAGATCCATGATTAAGGTTATACAATAACTATTTTCGGAGGATCATGCATCTAGTCAACCCAGTGGATCCCGGAGAAAGTCAACGTCTGGAAGAAGAGACGCATCAATGGGTGAGGTGTTCACGTACTAAGCTAACATGCTGTGGCGTACCCTTGCTATGATGATCATCTGACTTGGCTCCTGATCTGCTGCTCTGAATCTACAGACACACTAGAATTCGACATACATATTACACACACACACTTCTCACACACATACTCTTTGCTTTAATAAATTATTTTGTATTTATTTGTTAAAGCTAGAGTTGTTGAGTATGTTGCGTTGGGGAAGAGTGAGAGGTGGCAAGATCTAGGGGTGAGTGAAAGTAAGAAAGAGGTGTCTGCAGACTGACAGAGTTTTGTGGACGGAGTGTGGTGGTTTCTCTAGGACAATAATATTGGGTTAATAAAAATGTGGATGTTGATTCCCCTCACTCCAGGGACGACACTAAAGTAATAAAGGATTACTAACGACAAACAGCAGGATGAAGTATAAATCTTTAACTCGAGAATTTTTTTTTTTTTGCGATCGCTCGCTTTGAACTCAAGCGTAGTCCATACACACTATTTATAGTAGTTATGGACTGAATCCTGCGTATAATATATATATATATATTATATATCTACATATAATCAGATTGCTACATGAACTATTAGTGTTGGAACTCTTCGCTGGTTGCTGAGGATGGGGACGGAGCGCTTATGGGAATATCCCGAAAGCTGTGATTTCGGTTCCTAAATCAATCAAACAATCAATCAATCAATCAATCAATCAATCAAATCCTGCGAATGGATTAGCTTTCCCTATCAACAGTGTCCCTCGCCATCAGGCGAACCCACGCCGACTTCAGAGGTACTTGTAATTTACATTCCCAAGTTAAGGACAACAGGTAAACATTTTAGTCCAGCTGTCCGGTGTAGGGGTTGAACCGCTTACCTCGGCATCAGCACAACAGATGTTTAAGAACATCGCGTTCTTATCCATTCGACCATGCTGACCTGCTAACTCGAGAAAGAAACACAAGAAGTACGAAATACAATATATATATATATATATATATATATATATATATATATATATATATATATATATATATATATATATATATATATAAGATTGCTCTGCCAGAATAGGGCAATATCATAAGACTGGAAGAGATTACGAAATGTTCAAAGAAATGAAGTTATTGACAAGAAATGTTCAACCTCAATTAAATATTATCTGTGACAAGTTGGGAAATATCTTAACAGTATCTAGACAAATTAAAGAAAGATGGCAGGAATACTGCAGTTGAATCTATGATATGAATGACAGTGAGGAAATGAATGAGATACATGAACCAATGACAGCAGAGACAGAACTTGAACCCTCATTAGATGAAACTGTATGGGCAATAAAGAACCTGAAGAATGGTAAATCACCTGGATATGATTAGATACCAGTTGAACTAATTAAAGCGGGGGAAATGGGGGGGGGGGGGGGGCGAAGAAAGCATACACATCTATCACGCATTATGTAAATAGATATAGAAATATGGAATATGGCTAACAGATTGGAAGAAAACTATCTTCATTCCAGTACCAAAAAAGGGCAATCTAAAATTATGCACCAACTATAGAACTGATGTCCTGATCAGTCATGCAAGTAAAATTCTACTAACAATCATAATGGGAAGACTTAGTATGAAAATGGAAGAAGACATTAACGTAGGTCAAGCTGGATTTAGACAAGGAAGAGGAACAAGATATCACGTGTTCAACATGCAAATGGATCACCATAGTCTGGTAAGAATGAGGCAGCGAGGTGTGACGAGGGGATTTGGCCGACGCTCGACGCTCAGAGGAAAGGCGAGACGGACATATAATCAGATTGCTACTGGAACTATTAGTGCTGGAACTCTTCGCTGGCTGCTGAGGATGGGGACGGAGCGCTTATAGGAATGTCCCGAATGCTGTGATGTCGGTTCCTAAATCAATCAATCAAACAACATGCGTTTAATAATAGAGAAATTCAGAGAATTTAATGTAAACCTATTTACATGTTTTGTGGATTATTCAAAAGCATTTGACTGTGTACAACATCAGAAACTTTGGGAAATAATGAGGAATATGGGCTTTCCATCACATGAAATTCAACTCATAAAAATGCTCTATCTAGACCAGTGGTTCTCAACCGGTGGGGAATTCCCTCCCCCCCCCCCCCCAGGGGGAATTTTAGGGTTTCCGGGGGGGGGGGATGAAGACCATTTCAAGATCGCGTTAATACAAGAACCGATTACTTGATATTGTTTTTCCTTTCATACTTTACAGTTATGTACGTCTCATCCTTCTAAAATTCATTTTATAAACTAAGTAGACCCACAAATCATGTTTTACGTGGATGTCTAGACTTGTTTTAGTATATGCTATTAAATTTACCTTCCATTTTTACGTATACTGTGTAGGGGTGGGGGATGTTTAGATAGGAAATATGAAAGGGGGGGGGGGGATGACGTTCTGAAAATACGGTGAAGGGGAGCACGGGCCAAATTTTTGATAGGAAGGTGAGGAATGACGTTCTGAAAATATGGTGAAGGGGGGAACGGGCCAAAAAAGGTTGAGAACCACTGATCTAGACCAACAAGCAGCGGTTAGAATAGATGGCGAGACATCAGATTGGTTTGACATCAAGCAAGGAGTCCGTCAGAGCTGTGTGCTGTCCCCCTATTTGTTCAACGCGTACGCCGAAAATATAATGAGAAATGCCAGAGATGATATAAACTTAACAATATGATGCCCTAAATATCGTTGGTCATGACGTACCAGAGATTCGATATACTGATGATACAGTGTTGTTATTCAAAACACAGAATGGTTTAGAAAACCTTAGTTTAGTCGATGGATCAACATCACGGCACACTGGTGTAACCCATAAGTGTTCCGTTCTCCTCCTAACCTGAGTCTGGAGAAACTCAGCTCAGTGCACGAACTCCGTAGCACCGGCGAGGATCCTGAAATACTTTGGGTAGATTTTTAACTCGAAATTTTGCCCGGGCAGCGCCGTTAGGCTACTCTTTTTCGATTTCCAACTGCCAAGGGATTTTTTTACGTGCGCAACAATACACACGGGCGTCCGATCTCACTACACAGAGACCAGGGGAAATTTTATTACTAGAAGTCCCCAGAGGAAATTTTATTACTAGAAGTCCACGGAAATAAATCCCGGTCCTCACGGGGGTCTGAACCAGGGATCTCCAGCACTCGAGGCGGACACCATACCTCGAGACGACGCACATTGAATAGTGAAAATCAGAACTTATATCTTAACATAGCAAAAACAAAGATAATGCATACAGATAAAACTACTATGGAGACAGAAATATATATTAATGAGGAAAAATTAGAGGTGGTGGATATTTTCAAATATCTTGGGTCATTGATTACCATTAATGGCGACACAGTGAAAGAAGTTAAAAGACGAATATTTATTGCTCTTCAAGGAAACAGTTGAATAAATTGTGGAGAGGGACAAATAGAATTACAAAACTTAGATGTTGAAGAGCATGCATCTTTCCCATTGCAACATACGCCTGCGAGACCTTGACACTTACTAAACAAGCTGAACAGCGCATAAACGCCTTTGAATATAAATGTTATAGACGAGTTATAAGAATATCTTGGATAAAGAAAAGAACAAATGCACCCATACTTCAAGAGTTGAATGTTGAAGAATGTTGACTATTAAAGACGATAAAACAAAGAAAATTTAAATATTTTGGTCACTTCAAACGTCACGAAAGTTTGAAGAGAAAAATAATGGAGAGGTATATGCCTGGGAAGAGAGGAAGAGGACGGCCAAAGAGAAGATGGGTGTAGGATGTGGTGGATGCTCTCCGGATGGATATATTGGACGCGGGACATCTTGCTTATGATTGAGAGGTTTTCCGGAAGGTTGTAATGGGAGCGAGGTTCTGCAAAGGACATGCTACTGAATGAATGAATGAATGAATGAATGAATGAATGAATGAATTGTATGTGAGATCATTCTTACGCGTCACTGATACTTACGGCAGTCAGTTTCATCAGATCTGTCGCCGCAGTCATCATATCCGTCACACTTTCCCTTGGGGCTGATACAGTGGCCATTTACACAGTGAAAACTGCCTGTTAAATGTTAGATAATACTACAATTAAAGACTAGTCAAGTCTACTGTGAGGATATTATGGTGTTTAAAGTAAATGCTATAATGGCAAGCAGTTGGTGAAAGCTGTGTTGGCATATGGTGGATGTATTCATGTCACTGAGCTTTATAATTACTGGCAGTTTGGTTTGAGCTGAAGATTAAAAATAATTGAAAATGAATAGTTAACAGCAATGGGGAATGTTTAAAAAGACAGAAGGAGACATGTGATAGCCATGCAGAATGTAATTACACGAAGAAGCCATGGCGCAACACCAGCAAGCACATACAAATTGTTGTTATGTTGTTTGTCCATCAAGAATGATGATGACAATTCAGTTCATCCAGTGGGGTTGAAGAATGACTTGCGTGATGAATTGGATTACAGTGAGGAAGATTTGCGCAATTCGTCGACTACACTCTCTCGCCTGAGTCCATCTGAATCCAGTGGCAGGACAAATCAAGACGACTGGGGACAAATACATGTGCAGTGGATGACCAGGGTGCTCTACGTATTTTGCGTGCTCATCACGTTCCACAACGCTTTACAGGTAAACGCCGTCTTGTCCGTTGAATCATCAATGATTTCTTCCGCGCAGTCTGCCGAATCCTGTCTTCACATGCTGAGTAGGCATACACTAGTTCACCGATTGGTTTGAGGCCAAATCGGCTACCCACGCGTTAGCCAGCCTGCCACAGCTGTTGCCCGGGAGTTGGCCGCTGTCGCATGCTGACAGCTACTAGGAGCCATCAGCGTGAGCTGGATGTCAGGCTTGGACCAGTGGGGAATGGTTCCTTAAAAGGGACAAGTACACATTTTGAGAATATGTATATATACTGTGGCAACAAACTAAGGCGAATTACGTACCGTCGGAACATGGAGGATGAATGTTACAAAAACAGTATAAGTGTTCCCGTAGATCAAGGACAATAAAACACTGACGTTCTATAGGATCTGAATATCGGGAAAAAAACTGGCTCATATATAATATCGTGTCCCCGGGAAGGTTAACCCGGTCAACAAATGCCCGCAGAAGTCGGATGTGTCGGCCTAACGGCGCAAGAACGCAGCTCTGCTGTAAACAGGCACAACGAAGTCACATCCGAAAGAAAAAAAATCCGGATGAACGCAGAAGAAGAGGAAGAAGTATCGTGTCGCTGAAACTGAAATACTGTATCCCATCAATGGCATCAGTGGTTTAGGTTTCGAGAGAACAGTAATGGATGGCATTATCGAGGAAGGTGACGAAAGGGTCGACCTCACCAGGGTGGACACGGGACTTTAAAAATAGCATGGGAATGAAAGAGCATAAGATAGTTAAACTGGCGACCGATCGACACTCTTTCCAGGAGCTGTGATGGGAGCAGCTGTCTGAGAAGTTCGTGATACGTGAAAATGATAGAGACGTCGTGTCTCGTGACGGAGTCCCAGCTGGCCTCGAAGGTATTTTCTTGTTACATAAAGTCTTCAGGCGTACCGGGATGGCTTAGGAAATATAGCATAGTGATAACAAGAACACGGACCTTATCCAGGACTCTGGTGATCGGGTAAGATGGTGAAGATAGCTTATCGGTGTGATACTTGATGATGATGACTCAAGGCTGGGTCGACCTCAAAGACCAGGCCAACTTTTAAAACGTTCTCGCCGAAGAGGGTTCGAGCACACGATGTCAGGCCGGCAGGTAAGCGTACTAGCCTCTGCGTTCCCGTGGCTCTCTACATGGTACAAGCATAGTAAAATGACCGACAGTAATGTAGCAGACACTCTCATATAATTGAATATGTAACAATGTATTCTTCTTCTCAAGTGGAGAGAAGAAAACGAGAAAGGATGACACGTTTACTTCTTCAACCATTACAGTTTCTGATATATACAGAACATGTATTGGCAACAAAGAGTAATAATAAGAATTGACAACCAGTTGGGATCTTTTCAACACATGAAGGTGCTAAACAGGACTGTGTGCCCGATCTGTTCAATTGGTACAGCCAAATAATACTGAAGATAACATGTGGAACCACGAAAAACCGCAAAACACGGATAAAGAAAATAACAAGATGGTGGAACACCGAGGTAGACAAAGCCGTTTAAATAATAATAATAATAATAATAATAATAATAATAATAATAATAATAATAATAATAATAATAATAATAAGTGGGTGAAAAGCAAACAGGATCGTGATTATATCGAATATAGAATAATAAGAAGACACGCGAACAGGAAAAAAAAACGAGAGAAAGGCAAAAAGACGGAGGCATTTGGAGAAACCCTGAATAAAAACTACAATGAGACAACTAGAAACGTCTACAAAAAGATCAGTGCAGTGAGAACCGGAGTAGAAGCCTTTGACCAAACTTAAATAATTAACAGTGAAAAGGGAGAACCAATAAGTGAACAAAAACAAATCCTAAAAAGATGGAACGCCGAGGTAAAGAAAGCTGTAAAAGACAAAAAAACATTCCATCAGATGCCACACGAATCCAAGAAACCGACACAGATGCCATTGAAGAACTAGAACCAGACATATTGAAAGAAAAAAAAATAGAGTAGCCATCATATTAGCCCCATTGAATAAATCACTGGGACAAGACGAAACACCAAATGAACTAATCTTCTTCTTCTGCTGCGTTCATCAGGATTTTCAGATGTAATTGCGTTGTGCCAAGTTTATTCTGCGGGTGTTTGTTGGCCGGATTAACCTTCCCGGAAAACTAATCAAGGTAGCAAGAACAGCAGGATGGCAGATTCCTCAATCTTGAATTTAGTTTACATGTGCTTGCGTAATCTATTGTGTCCTGTTCTGAGGCGCAGAATAATGATTTGTTCTGGTCTGTCCATAACGTGGTAGTCGTTTTGAGTAGGTTTTGGTGGCTTTCTGACTGATTTGATCATCCTTTTGTTTTAGTGGAATGTAACGGTGTTCTTCTATTGCCAAACGATCAGCTCTCCCGTTTCCGGGTACTCCACAGTGAGGTTGTATCTACTGTATGGTGACATTACGCTGGCTGCCAAGTTCAGAAATTAGTGACCGCAGTACTGGCAATTTTCCAGACAGGAGCGCACCAAGTACTGATTTTGAATCTGTCAAAAACACAATAGGCTGTGTACCGTGGTTGATATTTAGTAATTTCTCTTTTGCTATATTGATGGCTTGGATTTCCGCATCATAGTTATGGCATTACTTTCCTGTTGGTACTCTGGCCGTGCCCCTAGTATTATTTGGGTATTCTCTCGCTCCTCCATTTCGAACAGCATTTTGTGCTGACCCATCTGTGTAGACTGGGATCCAGAGCTCCTGTTGGTATTCTCCATCAAGGAAGCTGAGAGTGGCTGTTCTGTGTTGTGCACTGTTCTGTTCTTTCTTGTCAAATAATCCTCTCACTTTTGTCTGGATTTATAGTGATAGTCTACGTTCCTCTTTCCACTGAGTTCGTTCTGGAAGAGTTTTCAGGGGGATACCAACTGGGGGTCATAGCAGTGGCTTCTCTGCAGAATCGTTTCGCTGGTGGATAACACTGCTTCTCATAACCGACCCGTAGCTAGGTTTTCAAATATGTCCTTCAAAGGGTGGCCTGGCAAGCTGAGGAACCTTTCTGTTTGTATTAGCGTTTTCGTATCTCTGCGCTCACTCAGTGCTTGTGTCCTTCCCATCTTCTCCATCTCCACTATAGGGTTTGATCTCATCCCTCATGTAGTGACTCTAAGTGCTTGATTTTGCACTTTGTTCAGCTCTTGTAGTGTGGTTGTTTATGCTGAACACCATGCAGCTGACGCGTATTCCAGGTGTGGTCGTATGCTCTGTTGATAAAGTTTGCTGAGTATTTTCTCACGGACTCCACGTGTGGTTGCACTTAGTTTTCTCAGGATGGCTATTTTCCTTCTGGTTTTTGTTACTGCTTTGTTGATGTGGTTTCTCCATGTCGGCCTATCATCAAATGTTACTCGAAGGTATGTTCGTTCCTTATCTTCTCTTCGGAGTATTCATTTATCTGGATGATGCTTACCTTCTGGTTTGAAGAGAGGGTAAATAGGATAGTGCTGCACTTGTCAGTGCTTATGCTGCCCATGCAACGAATGCATCTACAGCTCTTTGTAGCGATCTGGTGGCCATTGATGCAGTTCATTTGTGCTCCATAGAATCAGATCATCAATGTACATTGCCACTTTAATTCCATGTGGTGTTTTAGCAACAAGATCATCGATGAAGATTCAAAAAAGTGTGGTTGAGGGTGGTAATGGAGGGGAGGGGGAAGAACGAACGAACGAACGAACGAACAAGTGAACAAACTTTATTTTAAAAGGGTAACAAATTGGGCACGCAGGCCCGTCTTACATTCGGCCCTTTCGATCACTCATCTTTCATTCATCAAATGTGCATGTTACATTTACGTAGGAAAAAAAAAACATTGTCAAATGGATTTTGTAAGCATAAACAATGTATATTACGCATGGTACATTCACATGGGGAAAAAAAACATTGTCAAATGAAAGTTGTAAACATAAACAGTGCATATTGCAATGTTGTGAGACACATCCCCCATCCACCCTCACACCCCGCAGCCACCCACACACCCCTCAGACACCCACACATCCCTCTGACACCCACACATCCTCACCCACCCACACATACCTCCACGCACTCACACAGACTCAGGCAAACATACATGCCGCCACCCACCCACTGATCCCCCACCCACACACATTTCCCCACCCACACATACATCCCCCACCCATCCCATAACCGACACGCACACACCCACCCACATATTCTCCACCACACACCCACACACCCGCAACCACCCAGCAAAACACACATCACAAAACCACACACACATACCCCCGTCAACCTACACATCCCGCACCTATCCACACTACCCTCCCACCCACACACACCCCAACCACCCAGCCAAACACACATCCCCCATCCTCACATACATCCATCATCCACCTGCACATCCCACACCTCCCCCAACTCTCATACATCTCCCCTCCCACACAAAACTAAACCCATAAACACATTTCCCCCACACACACATCCCCCACATGCATTCCTCATACACATCCCCGCCCACACATCTCTCACCCACTCACACATCTCCCCACCCACCCACACATCCCCCACTTACAAACACCCTCACCACCCACACATACATCCTCCACTCACTCACATTTACCCCATTCACACTCACACACTCCCACCCACACAGACATATCCCATTCACAGACACCCCCAAACTCATCCCTCACACCCATTACACACCCATCCCCCAACCCACACAATCTCCTAGACACCCATTCACCCAACCAAATACACATTCCCTACCCACACCCCAACCCACCAACACCCACATACTTCCAATAATCCTCCCAAATACCCCCCCCCCCCCCCCCCACACACACACACACATCCCTCACACACACATACATCCCCCACCAACTACACATCCCTTCACCCATCCAAACATCACCCATCAACCCATACACATCCCCCACATACAACCCCTCCACACATACATTCCGCACACCCCGCAGACACATCCCTCACATACACACCCATACAAACATCCTCACATCTACACACATACATGATCACTGAACCTTATAAGAACAAACTTCCACACTTTACACACAGTTGAGACACTGATGATTGTCGTGAGCGTTCTCGCAAAATTTGTAAGAAGTGGAGAAAAAATTGTACATATACATTGTGTAGCGTAAAAATGAGAGAGAGAGAGAGAGAGAGAGAGAGAGAGAGAGAGAGAGAGAGAGAGAGAGAGAGAGAGAGAGAGAGAGAGAGAGAGAGAGAGAGAGAATACTCAATGTATTAAGAAGAAAGAAAAAACAGAAATGAAGAAATCAGGGCTGAAGTGGAGGTTATAGCAGAGCTAGATTTGATCATAAAATAGCAAGTTAATTGTTTGGCCATTTAACTAGGCTGCCTACTAACAATGTACCACAACATGCAATATACAGACCAAACGGAACCAGAAGAAGAGGCCGACCATGTAAACGATTCACAGAGGGAATAAGAGAATCCATTGGAATCTCGACATATAAAGTCCACGAACAGGCACTCTCTCGTTGTTTAAGCTTCACCTCGACACCGAAAGTTATTCGAGGAACAAGATGACATGAGAAATAATACTGATATCCGTGTAAGATAAACCACGAATATCAGTTGGTGGACATAGTATAAGCAACGTGCGTTAATTGTTGACATGGTATTGATCACACACAAAATGAAACGCAGTTACAAGATGTAATACATATAATTCCAACGGAAAGCCAAAACTAAGGACCTTGTCTGTAAGAGAAACGCCCAAATGCAACATCAAAGTACTTGGAACCAATCTGAGACAAGTCATTGTATTTAATTATTTGAGTACTGTAATAACAGCAGATGGAAGATGTATTAAGGAAGTAAAACATAGAATAGCCAAAGCAAAGGCAGCATTTCGTAAGATGAAGAATATTCTATGCAATTTATCTTTGTCGTTTGAGGTGACAACAGAGTTCTTAAAGGCTATATTGAGTCGATCCTGCGCGAATCATTGACAATTAGCAGACAAGAGAGGAATTATATGGAAGAGCTGCGGTGATGTGGATTTATATGTGAACGGTGAAAAAAAAAACTGTAGACGGATATAAAGAGCAGTAAAGATATCTTGAAAAAAAGTTAACTCCCAAAGAGAATACATTAGTCGCTACAGAACACGGCAGTCCACATTCTTTGGGCATCTCATGAGACGAGGAAAGCTGCAGTATGTCGACAGAACCGGAAAGTTACGAGAGGAAGAGAGGCAGGGGAGACGAACAGAGAAGATGCTGGACAGTGTGTCGTCATGACTTGGGGGAATGTCGTTTCAAGACATGATTGACAGCACAAGAAACAAGGGGTGTGGACATACATGATCATCATTGACGGCATGAACTTTAATAAGAAACTAACACTATTGACTACACTACTGCATATTTTCCCTTGTAGGTGGTCACAGTGTAATATACCAGTAAATGGGAATATTCTTCAACAAGTGAATCGGTACAATTATCTTGGAACAGTCATAACATCTGATGGGAGATGCCTTGAAGAGATTAGAACAAAAATCGCCATGGCGAAAGTAGCCTTTAGCAAGTTGAAAAACATTCTGACCAATAAAAAGATGTCAATTTAAACGAGACAAAGAATGTTGATGGGATACATAGAGCCTGTTCTCTTGTATGGATGTGAAACGTAGACAATGAGCAGTCAAGCTGAAAAACATCTGATGGCTGCAGAAATGTGGTTTCTGAGGAAAATGCAAAGAATAACATGGACAGACAGAAAAACTAATGACCAAGTACTACAGGAGACAAATGAAAATCGTAAACTGATTAGAGAAATTAGACGTAGACAGTCAACATTTTTTGGACATGTTATGAGAAGAAATGGATTGGAGAACTTGGTGATAACTTGCACGATCGAAGGGAACAGATCAAGAGGAAGACCGAGAGGAAAATACCTGGATGGCTTGGCCACATGGCATAGACAGACAGGAACACTGAGCTGATCCACGACTCTGGTGATCTAGTGAAATGGCGAGTCATGACCGCCCACGCTTTCCAGCATGGCACATGATTGATTGAGGTTGTCAGAGACGAAGTTGGGACGAATAAAGGAGCTATCAGAAGTGTTTGTATTACTTTGTGAGATTATTTCTGTGGAATGTTGCAGCAAGTATAAACATTTATGTCAACAGAAATGAAAAGGAAGAGTTGTTGGTCTGTAAACAAGACTAGTACAGTGAAAGGAGACACCCATTGTAGTTGACAGCGTTTGAAAAGAGACTTAACATATACACATAATCATAGAACTGTGATTTATAATATTACTGGTAATATTCTTTGAACATCATGTGTAGTATTCTACAAGTTAAAAATCACATCTTATTCAGCAAATACAAATATAAAACACTGATAAACACATTTTTGAATTACATTCGTAATCTTGCTTAACTGGCACACTCTGAAGAGAGAGAGAGAGAGAGAGAGAGAGAGAGAGAGAGAGAGAGAGAGAGAGAGAGAGAGAGAGAGAGAGAGAGAGAGAGAGAGAGAGAGAGAGAGAGAGAGTTTTCCAGTTGCGAATGTACTGAACAATTTATTTCCTGGTATATTTCGCTGCTTCTCGTCAGGTGTATACTACAGAAAGTTGTTCAAAATATAATGAACTATCGTAATGAATCCTTTTAACCAAAACAAATAAAACGTATTGTCACATGTTTCAGTGTCACCACGGTAGATTTAAAGAGACTATCATGTCTTTTTAATTACATAATTGGGGATTACCCGAGTTAATAGGAGACGTCTCAGCATATCCTAATAACGTTTTGCTAATATATATATATATATATATATATATATATATATATATATATATATATATATATATATATATATATATATATATATATATAGAGAGAGAGAGAGAGAGAGAGAGAGAGAGAGAAAGAGAGAGAGAGAGATGAATATATATATTCCATCATCATCATCAAGTGCCGTACCGATTGGCGTAGGCGTTCATGACTCTCCACAGATCTCTGTCCTTGGTTTTCTGGATCAACTCTGTCGTTGATATTCCTCCAAGCCACCGTCGCAATTCATCCAGCATCATTTCTCGTGGTCTGCCTCTGCCTCTCTTCCCCTCGATCTTTCCAGTTGTCACGATATTCTCCAGCGCCGCTCTTCTCATCACATGACCAAAAAAAAAGCTGTTTGTCTCTTTCTTATTGTTATATATAATGTTCTAGTTTCGCCAGCCTCTTTAAGGCATATGTCGTTAGTTACTTTGGCAGTCCAAGGAATTCGCAACATTCGTCTAAGGAACCACATCTCTGTTGCTTCCAATCTCTTCCTAATTTGTTCATTTATATTCCAAGATTCACAGCCATAAAGCAAAAGAGGTTCTCTCTTTCTCTCTTTCTTCTTACATTCAATGATAGAGACTTATTGCATAAGGAGCTGATGCCGATGTCCTTGTCAACCCTGCAAAGGCATCGGTTACATGGTTCTCCCTAAACAACCATATTGTGAAAACAGACCTGCCGGCAGTAAGAATGGATGGGAGCATTTTGAGTAGAACCCAGTCAATGACGTATCTTGGCGTGAGGCTTGATCGTAGCCTGTCCTTCAAAGATCATGTCGATTATTATGTCATAACGAAATCTCGAAAAGGTTTGTCAGCAATGAGAGTCATGGCGACTGCCAATATCGAGCAAAGACTGCTAATACTTCTGTTCCATGGACGCATCGAGTATGCCCTGGCCATCCTAACTGTCAGCCTTACACAGATTGGAAGACTTGAAAAGGTACAAAACGAAGCCATGCGCATCATTTTGGGCTGCACGAGAGACACCAGCTGTGTAGCAATGAGATACCTCATTGACTTCCCGACAATGGAACACAGGATCAATTCTGGAGAGCTCGTGCATACTTAAAAATAAGTGCAGATGAGCAGCACCCTCTGCATGACGCTATATTCAGAGAAAAGGGTGACAGGTTAAAGAGGGGCAAATCATGGATGGGTCGGGCGGAAGATGTCGTCAGACAGGTCTGCAGTCTTACCAGTATCAACCCGGGCAAGGAATGGGTGCCGGTGCCTCCAGCTTTTAAGTGCACTTTCTCCTGCATTATCACACTCGACAGACGGTGCAGAGAGCAGAACCCCGCCGCTGTCAATGCTGAGGTTAACGCGCTCATCTATGAACACTCAGATAGCCCCGAAGTGCTCATCT
Source organism: Cepaea nemoralis (assembly GCA_014155875.1). NCBI lineage: Eukaryota > Metazoa > Mollusca > Gastropoda > Stylommatophora > Helicidae > Cepaea > Cepaea nemoralis. Next base: position 1,299,569 of record JACEFZ010027689.1, on the reverse strand, counting down.
ATACAGATGGATCTGTTGTAAAGCAGCAGAGAAGTGCGTGGGCATTTACAGCCCGTTCAGCGGGCCGAACCGTTCAAGAATCCAGTGGTGCCCACTCTATGACCACGAGCAGCATGACGATGGAGGTGATGGCAGTTACACAGGCTTTCATATGGCTGGAATCACAGCATTATACCAACGTGTGTGTACTAAGTGATTCAATGAGCATGATTCAGAAGGTCGAAACTGGATCTGTACGTAGACAGTGGATTGAGTCGCTGCGGAAGTCTGTTGTTCGTAAAATCACCTTCATCTTCGTCCCGGGACACGCGGGAGTCGAGGGAAATGAACGAGCTGATAAACTGGCTATCTCTGCACCCCCTGTAGATGGCTAGCCCATGGATCGTGCCGATGTTATTAACGTCCTCAAAGATATGGCGAGAACAGAGTACTTTGACGTCAGTGATTCCACATCGCTGTCCAGGATGAAAGACCTGGGAGTAAGAATCGGCACAGCCAGACGCGAGAGGTACATCGGGAAAACAACGCGCTTCGTCACCAACACAGAACTGGCACTATTAGCCACCGGACGCTGATGCATATGCTGGGGGAGGATCTGAGCACCTGTGGACATGTCCGGAGTGCAATGAAGATACCCCAACTGATAACTGATAACTGCATAAGATATTCTTCATTTTTGTGAAATGCAGCCTTTGCATGCCCTATTCTGCTCTTGATCGCTGTTGTGCATCCTCCATATGATGTTATAAACGTCCCTAGATATTTAAAACTATCCACTTGGTGAAGAATTTTCCCTTCTATCTCTATTTCACATTTGGGTGCCACCTGTTTCTTTGATACACCATTGTTACTGTTTTCTTGATATTCAAGGAGAGTCCTTTCTTTGCACTCTCTCTTACTACAATGTCCAACAATTGTTGTAGATCTGTTGCATTATCCGCTATCAATACTGTGTCATCTGCATAGCGTATATTATTTATATTATAACCTCCAAATATTATTCCTGGCTTTTCTTTGATCTTTCTCATTATTACTTCTCTATAGAGGGAGAATAGATCTGGTGACAAAACACATCCCTGTCTTACTCCCAACTTTATGTGTTCATAATTTCCTTCTTTATTTCCCATTTTAATTGCTGCTGTTTGGTTCCAGTAAATAGTTTTTATTATTCTGAGATCTTTCCCATCAGTGTTAATATCTTCCAACATTTTAATCAGTTCATCATGTTTTACTTTATCAAATGCCTTAGTATAATCTATGAAGCACAAATATATGTCTTTCTTTGTCTCTACTGATCTTTCTAATAGTGTTCATTCATAATGTGTATATTGCATTGTTTGTACCTTTTCCTTCCACAAATCCATACTTTTCTTCACCAATTTCCATTTTTATTTTCTTCTTTGTTCTTCTCATTATAATTCTGAGTAGAAGCTTAGTGACATGATTTATGAGGTTAATTGTACGAAAATCTTCACATTCAATTGCTCCTGGTCTTTTTGTTATAGCTATAAATACAGATTTCAACATATCACTATGCCGGGTGCTAACTGTAATAGTGATCATATCACTCGGTAAATATCCACTGCTATAAATATCATTCAACATTTTTGTTAATATATCTACTCCAAATTCTCCCATTACTTCTAATTCTTCTATTGTGATTCCATCTGGCCCAGCTGATTTTCCTTTCTTCATATGCTTGATAGCATCATCAACTTCTTCTTTTAGAATAAGTGGACCTTCTAAGTTATTTTCTTCTGTTAATTCTGCCCTTTCTCCATCATATAAGTCTCTTATATACTCATTCCACCTCATCATTATAGCACCTTCCTCCAATAATATATTTCCTGTTTTTGATTTTAAACAACCTGTATTTATTCTTATATTTCTTCCTGTAATCTCATTTATTTGTGTGTGTATATTTGTGTATCTTTAATAGAATTTAATTCAATTTTCTTGCACTGTTCATTTAACCAACTTTCTTTTGCCTTTACACAATTATTTCATATTTCTTTATTTATCTCATAATATGCATGCTTATCATTTTTTTTTTTTCTGGCCATCAACTTTAATATTTTTTCAGTCCTCCATTATTTCTTAGCCTTTTGGCTTCTCATCTCATCTCATCTCATCTTGTTCCTCTTGTACCTTGCAGTGCCGTGGTGATGATAAACAGTGGGAGAGTGCCCGCTTATAGGCTTCATGTATCTATATTCCCATGGACTCTGTTATTCCCTGCGTCCATCGTTTACGTGGTCGGCCTCTTCCTCTGCTTCCCTCTGGTCTATACATCATTGCTTGTTGTGGGATACTGTTAGTTCGTAACCTACTTGCATGGCCAAACCATTTGGCTTGCTGCCTTCTAATAAAATCTAGTGCAGCTATAACTCCCACTTTAGTCCTGATTTCTTCATTTCTGATCTTATCTCTTCTTGATACATTGAGTATTCTTCTCAGGAGAATTTCTGTTGTTGTGATTTTTTTTTGATTTTTTTCTGTCATTGTCCAGGTTTGGCATTGGTAACATAGAGTTGGTAGGAAGATTGTGTTGTAAAGTGCTTTCTTAGTAGTTATTGATACATGTGTGTTCTTTAGTATTGGTGCCATTTGTCCAATGAGTTGGTTTGCCTTATTGCATCTATTTTCGATCTCGTCTTCTGATTTGCCATTTGATGATATTATACTTCCTAGGTTCTTGAAACTCTTTACTTTTTCGCACATTCACCAGCATATTCACGTGCCGAAGAAGACTTTTGTCCTTCCAAAGTGGCTAAACGAACCGTGTTATTCCCGTTGAATAGTTTGGGCCCATCAGCTTGACTTTCAGCTCTGAGAGGCTGGGATCTGAAATCCTTAGAATATACCTCATATGTTCGGAGACGTGTTTTCCAAGCGAGTCGAGGGGCTATAACCTTATGTCCCCGGCTAGATGGGGTCAGTTAGCTAAGAACACTCCGATTATAAAGCTCCAAGTTCAAAGTGGACCAACGTGTCGAAGACTGAATGGCCACAGGTGAGCTGGTTGTGAACGTGGAAAGTCTGGTGGCGCCAGGCGTATGTACTTTTGCGGAACATCCCCTGTCCCTTCCCTAGCAGGCAGGTTCTTCTAGGGTGACCTGTTGATTCCTGCTTCCTCAAAACAACTATAGAAATTAAAAAGAATCATTGCCGGAGCAACTAAGTGCGTGCTCTGTGCTCGATACCTTTTACAACAGCAAACGGTGTTGCCGGGGCCCATAAGGGAAGCAAAGAATAGCAACACTGTAGCCTACCACGCATGTCGTAAGAGGCGACTAAGAAGGCTTGATGGTTCCGTCGCCCTGCTACTGAGTGAGTGCGTGGCGCGACACTGTGAGCTGTGAGTTTTGTGTGAAATGCTTTTGAATCTGCCCGAGGTTTTTTGGAACGTGACTGCATGTTCGGAGCGATGGCAGATGGCTATGTCCCAGAGTTTACTGGTTTTTGCCTTATGCAGAAATGCGTGGCTGCTGGGCTTCTGGTTGACTGCCACTACCATCGACGATGAATTGTATTTCGTGGACTGTGTGGGTGAACATCTAGGAAACATCCAGATGGGAAAATGACTGCCGATTCCATCAGAAATGAACTGGGTATTTTGTGGGGGACTATTGTGTTGACATTCTAGCGGCGGCATTATGCACAGTGTATCTGCGCGGGATGTTGTTTGTCGAGACTCCTGTCTTTTCCACTTTTCACATTGGGCAGTGGGGAGCGTTTTGTGTGATATTCACTGGCACAGGAACGGAGCATAATGGGGACGACCCGTTGCTGTGAAGTTGGAACTGCGACTAATTAACTAATTAACTAAACGGGGATAACATAAAATGGAGGTGAAGAGGTAGGGAAGACATGGGCAGGCTCTAGTGGTCAAGGATGGTTTACAGCTCACGATACTGGATATGAGTGGGTGGGATCCAGAAGGCAAAGAGGTGCAGAGAATGCAGATAAAAATTGGAGGGTATATATTATATAATTGCGAAAGTGGAGAGAGTTTGGACTAGTTGAAAGGTTCTGAGAGTACCCCCGGTGTATCAGGCCTCATGTGTGGACTTCAATGCGCGCATAAAAGAGTGGGACAGGTCTGGCGAAAACAGACAGGGTGTTGCTCTCGCTGAAGCATTGCTTGAGGCGGATATGGTCTGATAAATGAAGGGAGACCAAATGAGCTAGCATTGAGACCAAGGGGCCCAGACACTGTCATTGACATGGCACTTGTATCCCAAGAAGCGGCATTATATATAAAATAGTGTATTCTTGGGGACAATGGAAGCGACCGCCTCTCCTTTTCTGTACTGGTACCTAGGTCCAGAATAGTCAAGGCTATAAGAGCGACACCGTCATAGAACTGTTGTTTGCTGATGATTGCGCTCTATACGCCAACTCAGAGGCAGACATGCAACACAATGTTTCAGCTTTTTCATATGCCTGTGCCAACTTTGGGTTCAATATAAACTTGGAGAAGACTGTAGTTATGTACCAGCCAGCTCCATGGATTAATCACACCGTGCCGAATATCAAGGTGAACAGTCATAGACTATGTGTTGTGGACAAATTCACCTATCTTGGCAGCACTGTGTCACAAGCTGCCACAATTGTTGACGAAGTGAATGCAAGAATCTCCAAGGCCGGCGCTGCCTTCGGCAGACTGTACAAGAATGTATGGGATAAAAATGGAATAAGCCTGCAAACAAAGCTGAAAGTCTATAAAGCAGTTGTATTATCCACACTGCTATATCCTTGTGAAACATGGACTGTTTATTCGCGAATGCTAGGAAATTAAACCACTTCCACACAGTCTGCCTTAGGAAGCTATTGAAGATTAAATGGCAAGACAAGATCCCAGATACTGAAGTTCTAGAAAGAGCATCCATGCCCAGTATCCATGCCAAGGAGTAGACGTTATACATGGTCTCGTCCTCCTTGATTGTCACCGACATTTCGGTTTCGACTCCTAATGACCGTTGAGCGAAAGCCAAAGACAGCCACTGTAACCAAACCTGCACAACATTAAACTGGATAGTTTTCCCACAGTACGACGTTGATTTTGACATTTCGATAACAAAAGCAGTCTCTCCACAGAAAGTTCCAAATATACCTAACAACATACACATCCTATTCTAAAAGAGCGGCGTAGTATTAGCCGTGCTCTAGTGACAAGAAACCATGTCCGACGTGGACGCCAGCTCCAGTCTAACTCCCTACGGTGACGTTTTGTCCTTGCGCCAAAACGTCTTGCACACTTTTCATTCTTTTGTAACTAATGCCGTGCAAAGTGTATCTTACAATCGTCTCGCTGTTTACGTCTTGTCACAGGACTGTGCAAGACTCTAAGCCACCGGTACTTAATAATCCATAGCCTGACCCAGGTGTATGGCATTCACCCCCTCCACTTTTCAAAATGTTGAAAACATTTTGTTAGTCTATTCGGTTTCTTATACTTTGACATGGAACGAAAAGTGGAGTCGTCTGTCTGTCCTACTTAACTAATATTCTCAAGCTTATTCACATGTGTATACATATATACTGCAATGACATGTGAAAAGTGGATATCCCGAAATCAACATTTTGGTTCTACATTTGTGTCATTCTGTTCACATAAACACTTAGTACTCACTTCATGTTTGTAAGCTTGGTTACAAACGACAGTTAAGAGACTGGGAAACGACATGGAAAAGAGAAGCATATTCTTGGTGATCGTAAGCGTTGACAGAAGAGAAGAGCGTCATGCATCTGTAAAGAATCGAGGACACGCCCTAGACGTGAAGAGAAATAACAGAAAGACAGACGGGTTGAGTTCAAGGTGATGATCAGCTGTATCTGTGAATCATGACTATGGCCGCCAGTGTTACAGGTTGGTCATTCAAATCCGTATAGTTTGTGCTCATATAGTTCGGATGCTGACCTGATCTTAACAGGCACTCCGAAAGAGGCAACGACAGATTATGTGATATTAACTTTGTAATAAAACGGCAGTTAACTGTAAGAGCCACGCGTCAGGATTCACTATGTTCCAGTTCACACCTTTCTCTCCAGTTCTTGATCGTTGTTACTATACCCCTCGAAAACCTGGATCGTGTTGCTTTAGCGCTCAATCTAAAGACAGTGGTCAGAGGAAAGTTTATATACGCTACTTACCGAGAACAGACTAATTGTGTATAGAATCAGTACGACACAAATATAGAATCGAAATTTTGACTTTGAAAGAATCGGTCTACAACGAAATTTTATTTTATAATAATGTTACATAATTCTAATTCGCATAAAAAAAATCATTGAAGAAACAGAAGCTTGTCGATACGTCCACAGGACTTATTACAGCAATCTTCAGAAAGCCGAACAATAATCAATATAATTTCAGAGCTGCTGGAGTCTTAAAACGCATACGTCTACTCCTTGGCAAAGGTGGAGAAAGGAATGTTTCGTGTGGAATGGCTCTCGACGCTTCAGAGGTCACAGATTGTGAGAATTGTATGGATATTTTGCCCTGGCCATGCGGGTGTACGGGGGAATGAACAGGCTGATAGGCTAGCAGGGAATGCACCTCTTGGTGGCATCTTGCCTATGGACAAGGGGGGGGGGGGTGGTCGTGCGCTTGTGGGACCAGGTGGAGAAGGCGGAGGAACAGATTGAGAACTCATATGTGGAAAGAATGAGATTGCGGGGGATCGGCAGGGGTTCTGGAAGAATTTCAAAATTGAGAGGGAAGACCAGGAGAACGTTTAATCAGATAATAGTATGACTCTTCGCTGGCTGTTGAACGAGGGGACTGAGCACGTATGGGAATGTCCTGAGTGCAGTTATGTCGATTCTTAACTCAACTAAACTCAACTCAACAACTCCACACTGATTGCATCTGGGGTGCATGACAATTAGAAGAACACAACGATACGGCAATTACAAGACAGCGACAAGGCAAAATGGCATGGAATATAGCGTAACATACAATACTTATGAGATCATCGGTTGTCCGTTCCATCACGGTCGACATAGGTGGCCATTAAGTAATCAAATTAATTACTCAAATACATATATCTGATAGTAATTCACCGACCCAATCAATGAAAACTGACAAAAACAATGAACAATGACATAAGCACTGAACGATCCACAGATGTAAACGTCAAAATGTATCGCATACAAAGAAATCGACAACTACTGAAAACATAAAATGACACCACAAAATAACACAAACAATGAAAACAGACACAACAACACACTGACGCAAACAAAAGAAAAGTAAAACTTCCAAACTGCAACAAACAAGTACACAAAAAGAAATCGACAACAAACCGGCACAAAAATAAACTGACATAAAAAATGGAAACTGAAACAACCAACTAAACATGACATAAACACTGAATGATGCAAACGTGTAAATCGTCAAAATGTAACACACACACAAATAAATCGAAACCTACTCAAAAATAAAATGGCAAGTAAAAATGACACAAACAATGAAAAATGTCACAACGACAAAATGACACAAACAAGGAAAAATGCTGACATGCACACTGAAAACTGACATAACAACACACTGAAATAGACACGTAAAGAAAACATGACATCCAAATGTGAACGTCAAAATGTAACACAAAATAAAAAGAAAGAAAAGAAATCGACAACAAATGAAAATGACACATTCAAGGAAAACTGACACGACACATCAACAAAATTGCTGCCATGAACACTGAAAACTTACACAAACACTGAACAAGGCACCTAAAGATAAACAAAACATCCAAAATGTAACAGAGATATATACAAAAAGAGATCGACAACAAATGAAAAATGACACAACCACAGAAAAAATGACAACCATTGAGACAAGCAATGAAGCGATACAGACAAGGAAAACTAAAACAACCAATGAAAACTGCCATCATAAACACTGAAAACCTGACACGACGACAAACTGATAAAACCAAAGAAAACAAGTTAGCCAAATGTAAAGGTCAAAATGTAACACACAAAAGAAAACAAACAATCGAAAAAGACAAAACCACTGAAAAAAATGACAAACAGTGATTCTCTCAAAGAAGCGACATAACCAATCAAATGGAAATCAACACTGAAAATTGTCATGACCAGTGACAACGTCTGACACAACCAAAGAAAAAAGACATCCAAATGTAAACGTCAAAGTAAAAATGTAACACTAAAAGAAATCGACAACAACTGAAAATGACGCAATCTCTATAAAATGACACAATGACAAAATGAAACAACAAATGAAAACTGACACAACCAATGAAAAATGACACAACAGACCGACACAAACAAAGAATTCAACACATGTCTACTTGCCCTATCAACTTACCCACTTATGCGCATAACTTGACCACTTTCCCCAACAACTGCCCCACTTACTATAACAACTTGTCCAATGGCTCTCACATCATGTCAACTTGCCCTATCAATACCCACTTGCCCTAACAACTGTTCACTTGCTCACACAACTTACCCACTTGCAATGTCAACTTGTCAACTGCCTCTTACAAACTTGTCCACTGGCTCTCATAACTTGTCGAAGTGTAAGTGAAAACATATGATCAAGTAATGAGTTAAATGTGGTATACCTTGAGCACAGACTGGTCGTTGGCACAAAAAAGCAATACTCCTTCCACACGGGCCGAAACTCCACTTATGGTGTTGATTTTTATCCTTTGAAACGTAAACGCAATCTCCGTCGGTGAATTTGGGTTGATAGACAGACCAGTAGCCTATCCACAGCCGCGTCTCCAACCCGCCATTGTAGAACAACGTGCCATTGTCATTTGGGCGTACACCGATGCGATCAGTACCTGAAATAATAATGATAGCATTGTATTTGTCCACAAGCACGACTTATTATCTACTGCTTCTCCTCATTCTCCGCCTATTCCTCCTGCTCCTTCTTCTCTTTTTCTCAAAAAGCATTAGTTTATGTAGTTTGTTTTTTGTTTTTGTTTTAAATAGCTCTTGTATTCGAAAGCTGTAATTTTTTCGTGTAAATCAACGGTTATTGTCAAGCTTTCACACCTACACAATAGATTAAAGAGCATCTGAAACTTGTTAAACTTTATTTTCACAGGGAAGCCTATGTTAATTTTTTCAACTTGTAATCAGTCTTGGAATGGTAAATGAAGCCAGCTACATTGCAATTGTGTTCTGTTTACTTGAATTTTCATTTGTACATATCATTCATCATTGGCACCTTGCCGTCTTGACAGACGATAGTTTGTGCTTTAAAAAGGCATAATAACTTTTAACTATGGCGGTAGCGAGTGTGACTGATAAGGCCAATTTGCGCTGTAAATGTCCGTTCACAGTGGGTGCATGTGAACACGTGGTCATTTCCACCAAGTACATATTGTACATATAGTGGACCAGAGAATTTAAAGAGAATCTTGTCTGTAGCTGTTAGGCGTTAAAAATGGTTGCCTTGACACTTCATTTATACTGGGTTTTTTTCTGAATTAATTGTCACGTCATAAGATCTTTCTAATGTATATAATCTTGTAATATCTTCTTAAAGTTCTTATCTATATCTGCAAAAGGATCAATATTACCGTCGCATCACAGATAATACCAAGGTCACCCTTCAATCGTTTATATTCACAAAGAATCTCCACCATGACATGTTCTGGAGTTGTTCTTATTATGTTGAAAAACATTAGGGGCAACATAGAACCAGGCTGAACATCAAACTTTGATGTGACAGTTTTGCCAATGTCAGTGTTACTACTGTGTTGCTACTGTTGGTAACGTTTGTAGTATTGTTAAATGGCGCTCCCTCCCAGCACCAACTTCTTGCTGCACGGTCTTGTATAACGATACGATGACAACCAATTTATCCCATTTACGTAGACTTGGCTTAGAAGTGCAGCGCTGCTACCGACTCGAAATTTACCGGATCAATATCCAGTTGGAGTCAACTTTTTTAAACAAGAAGCCCACAAGATATATATATATATATATATATATATATATATATATATATATATATATATATATATATATATATATATATATATATATATATATCTGGGCTTCTTTTTTTTAAAAAGATATAGGGAGCAAACAGACCAGGAGCTACAGGCGACAGTAGATAAAGTGATTGACTGGTGCACTGAAATGAGTGCTGTCATCCAAAAGGCGGCTGTTTTGTGGTGCTCTCTGGACAACAGGATTGTGAGAGCTGATGTTCCAAGCCTCACGATAGTTGGTGGAAGCTTCAACAGAGAGAACAAACTGAAGCCTATCCTTCAAAGAACATGTGGAGACGGTTGTGACAAGATCTCAAAAGGGACTCGGTGCACTTAAAATTATGGCTGCAATGGACACAGAGCAGAGAATGCTTTTCACACTATACCAGCACTTGATCCTCTCAGTAATTGATTATGGATTAGGACTGCTCACTGTTTCAGAGAGTCAGCTGGTGAAGTTAGAGCGCATACAGAACGAAGCTATGCGGGTCATTCTGGGATGCACCAGAGACACACCAGTAGTGTGTATGCGTTACATCCTTGGTCTGCCGACTGTTGCTGGTAGGCTCAAGGTGATGCAGGCGAAAGCATACCGCAGAGTAGCTGCAGACACAGACCACCCACTGCATGAGGCGCAGGACGCAGTTAAGGGTCAGCGACTGATAAGAGGGAAATCATGGATGGCTCAGGTGGAGGATACGATCAGACAGGTGTGCCCCTTGGAGAACATTAGGCGAGGAGAGGAGTGGGTCAGAGTGCCTGCAGAGCAGTTAGACTTGTGCAGAGTTATAATCACATTGAGCCGGGAGTGCAGGGAGTGGCCAGCAGGGGCCACGGAAGTGGAAATCCAGCAATTAATTCAGGACAATGCTCGCCCAAGTGATGTGATTATCTACACAAAAATGACAACCATTGTTGTCATAGGAATTCAAGAAACCTCAAAGAAAAAAGCCCCAAAGAACAAATCACCGGAACAAGATGAAATACCAAAATGAACTTATTAAAGCAGCAAGAGAAGTAGGAACAGCATTGCTACATAGACTATTCAACCATGTTTGGGTAGAACAACAGACACCGCGAGACTGGGGAAACACTATAATTATCCCAATTTGGAAAAACAAAGACAACAAAAGAGATTGCACACAATACAGAGGCATTTCACTGTTGAGTCATACTGGGAAAATATTTTGCAAAATTCTTGAGAAGAGATTACGACCTACTATAGAACTCCAGCTAAGCGAAACACAACTTTGATTTAGGAAAAACAAAGGATGCACAGAAGCCATTTTTGCTCTTAGACAACTTATAGAAAAATCAATCGAATTCAATGAGACACTCTAGTTAGCCTTTGTCGACCAAGAAAAGGCATTTCATAGAGTAGATAGAAACAAGCTGTGGGAAATCCTTAAACAGTATGGAGAGAGTACTCTTGTAACAAACCTATGTAGAAGCTTATACAACAACAGTGAATGCATAGTGAGAGCAACTGGCGGACACTCAGAACCCTTCATCAAAAGATCTTGAGGGCGACAGGGTTGTGTCCTGTCCCCTCTCTTGTTCATAACATATATAAACAACATATGTAAAGAAACCAGCCAAACATAGATCGCAAGAATACGCGCATGACGAGAACACAGAAGAAGAACCATCTTCAAATCTAACCATTACAGAACTCATGTTTGCGGACGACCAAGCACAAATAGCAAAATCAGAAGCTGAATTACAAGACCACATGAATAGTCTAAACGAAATGTGTAGTGAACATGACATGAAAATTAGCACAAGCAAAACAGAGGTAATGACTATAACTAAAGAAGAACAAACAACAACAATTCACCTAAACGAACATCCCTTGAAACAAGTAAAGCGTTTCTTCAAGTACCTAGGAAGTATAATATCATCAAATGGCAGATCAGAAGACGAAATTGAAAATAGATGCAATAAGGCAAACCAACTCATTGGACAAATGGCACCAATACTAAATAACAAACATGTATCAATAACTACTAAGAAAGTACTTTACAACACAATCTTCCTACCAACTCTATGCTACCAATGCCAAACCTGGACAATAACAGAAAAAGAGAAAAGAAAAAATCACAACAACAGTAATGAGATTCCTGAGAAGAATACTCAACGTATCAGGAAGAGATAAGATCAGAATTGAAGAAATCCGGACTAAAGTGGGGGACCTATACTTTATCTCTTAGTATAGAGTTCCCCGTCGACCCTCCTTAGTCGTTTCCTATGACACGCATGATAGTCTACCTTGTTACTATTCTTTGCTTCCTTTAGGATGAAATGAAATATAAAATTAATATCCCGGGTTATGCGAAACTAGGTAGAACTAGGCAGACAAAAAGCTTCTAAAAACTGGGGAAACGAACGACAATTCCACCTCCTCCCGCCCTTTCCCCACGGCGAAGGAGTGGCCCTAATGCTATTTTAAGAGGCAGAGAATACATACATAGACTTTAAAAAACGTGTGTTGCATATCCTTTACTGACGTAGCAGTAACCCCAGCATTGTTTGGTTGTTCGCGATTCCTGGGCAAGTTTTACGTTCTGTAGTTTGCCATTGCTTTCTGAACGACTGGCACCCATACCATTTCATAAAAAAGCCAATGCAGCTGTGTTTCTAACGCGGTATGCGGGGTTACAAACTGCATCCGTAAGACCTTCGCCACGGTGCCGGCATAGACTAGGCAGCACGGAGTTTTGTAATAAAAAGCGCAATATTTAGAATCATAATAAAGAAAGTAAACATGAATGTGAGCCAGTGTTAAGCACTAAATATGAGAAGAATGAATCAGTTAAGAACACGGGTGGCTCAACACACTGAGCATATCACAATTAATCCAACTTCTTCTTCTTCTTCTTCTTCTTCTTCTTCTTCTTCTTCTTCTTCTTCTTCTTATCCTTCTTTCGTTCGCTTAGAATATGTCTATAAATGGAATGCTGTCTCTTGTATGAATTGAAGTGTCTTTTTCAGTTCACACAGCGGTCCATAGAGTTTATCTTCCACTGTCGTCTCTCTAGGCCAGAAGGTTTGCCTAGATATGTTATATTAGTAGTGTACAATGTGGTATTTACACCTCAAATGGGGTTTGCAACCGCCGATAAATCCTTCTTTACGGGGTTATCCCGCTATCTTGTTTCGTTTTATTTTACGACCACATTTTCAAGGGATGCAACCCATGAATAAATAATCGAACGTATTTTTGCACTGTTACTTCCCTTTTTGTGTGATTAATTTTATATGTTTAAAAATTTTATATTTGCTGGTATTACTGAATGTAGCGTGTCGGGGCTTTAAAAAAAAAGCTATCATCATACTAGTTATGCTGTTAAGGTACAGTGCTCTTCCTCCTCGGTTTCTTTGTTTGTGTGTGTTTTTTTTCTTTCTTTATCTGTACTGGGTCGGGCATAAAAACTATCATCATTCCATTGGGGCTGTGTAAGGCTTAGGGTTACAGTGCACTTCCTCGGGGTGGTCTAGGGGCGAGCTGGCGTGGGGATGGGGTCTCAGGAGTGGGGAGCGGGTGTCGGCGTGTGGGGTAGGGCTAGGTGGTTCGAACCTCAGGTCGTGACAGGTGTCATATGAAAATCGTAATAGGTAAACATGTAAATATGGCAGTTATATGATTTGTAGAGGGTCGTAGCGGCTATTAGTGATCTGCAGAGTGTCGTACTGGTCTATACACTATCATCATACAGGTTACAAATGAAAACCTTTAAAAGTAAAAATGGCAGATAGTATTGATAGCAGCGGGTATAACTTAGTGAAATTCATTGGTTAGGAGTAGGTAGCGGTTATTAGTGATCTGTAGTGGGCCACAGTGGTTTGTTCACTATCATCATATGGGTTACAAATGAAAACCTTAAAAAGTAAAAATGGCCGATATTATTATTTGTAGCGGGCATAGCTTAGTGAAATTCGTTGGTAAGGGGTGGGTAGCGGTTATTAGTGGTCTGTAGAGTGTCGTAGTGGCTTTTCACTATCATCATACGGGTTACAAATGAAAAACTTAAAAAGGTAAAGATGATCGATATTATTTATTTTAGCTGGTAAAGCTTAGTGTAATACGTTAGTAGGGGGTGGGTAGTGGTTATTAGTGATCTTTAGAGTGTCATAGTGGCCTACACACTATCATCACACAGGGTACAAATGAAAACCCTAAAAAGTAAACATGACCGATATTATTGATTGTAGCGGGTATAGCCTAGTGAAATTCGGTAAGGGGTGGGTGAGTGCTAGTGTAGGTAGATAAGTACTTCTGAACACTATCAGCATACGGTTTAAGAGCTTTACATGAAAACCTTAAAAAAGTAAACATGGCCGATATTATTGAATGTAGCGTGCATGGATTAGTGAAAGTGTTTAGTAAGAGGTGGGTGGAGTATGTTGATAAGTGCTTCCTAACACTATCATCATAGGTTTCAGAGCTTCAATTGAAAACTTTAAAAAGTAAAGATGGCCGGCATTATCGACTATAGCGGGTACGGCGTAGTGAAATTCGCTGGCAAGTGGTTTGTGAGTGGAGGAAAGACTAGATAGGTGCTTCTGATCATTGTTAATGGGTGGTCGAGTGGTGGGTTGGTAGATAAATACATCCGTTCCTTGATAAGAGCCGGAGGTTAAGTCTCATAATAAAGTCTAAAAGACTGAACTCATAGATGGCTGATCTGAGGGTGACCGCCTGCGTGACTCATCGCGGTGCTATGTCGGCGAGAGGGAACGTACGTGAACGTGTTCAGACATGTCTTTGGGGAAGACCGGAGGATGACTCAGAGCGTACCGACAGCGGTAAACCGGTTTGAACATGTTTAGACATGTTTTTATGTTCCATCAGCCGCACAGTCTGTATAAAAACGACCACAAAGGCGGAGTAAAGACACTATGTTTGCAACAAGACCTATCGAAAACCGCTCACCAAAGAGACCACAGAGGTAAGTGCTCTATGTGTAGTATACATTCTCGTTACACGCCGTCAAGTCGGTATAATGTTGTCGCTGATGTATTTCTCAGAAAATAAGGTACATGGTGCTACATTCGGGTTTACTCCTCGAAATATATTAGATGCACGTGATATCATAATACTGGCTGGTGTATATATTCCTTCAAATTAGGTCAAACTGGTCTGCATAAAGGTCATATGGATGGTGTCACACTGTAAAATTCAGTATGTGTAAATTTATCATATAATATGATGTCACTTGTTATATCACCTATAATATTTGATCTTTTCTCTACACACTTTTCTCTCCTACTTTTTTATGAGTTTGTTAGAAATTTGGTCAAAGTTTTCACATCTGGACAAAAACATTTCCTACTTTTCACAAGATTGGGTGACATATTTATAAATTTGGTTGAACTTTGGTCACAATTTTTCACATTTGGTCAACAAAATTTCCTACTTTTTATGGATTTGGTTGAAATTTGGCCAAACTTTTCACCTTTTGGTTAACAAAGTTTCCTACTTTTTATGAGTTTTGTTTGAAATTTGGCCAAACTTTTCACATTTGGTTAACACATTTTCTTACTTCGCCAAGATTTTTCCCGTTGTGTTAAAAAAGTTTCCTACTTTTCATAAGTTTGAGTGAAATTTGGTCAAACTTTTCACATCTGGACAACAAAATTTCCTACTTGTCATAAGTGTGGGTGAAATCTAATAATTATGAAGCTTATACAACAACAGTGAATGCATAGTGAGAGCAACTGGCGGACACTCAGAACCCTTCATCAAAAGATCTTGAGGGCGACAGGGTTGTGTCCTGTCCCCTCTCTTGTTCATAACATATATAAACAACATATGTAAAGAAACCAGCCAAACAGAGATCGCAAGAATACGCGCATGACGAGAACACAGAAGAAGAACCATCTTCAAATCTAATCATTACAGAACTCCTGTTTGCGGACGACCAAGCACAAATAGCAAAATCAGAAGCTGAATTACAAGACCACATGAATAGTCTAAACGAAATGTGTAGTGAACATGACATGAAAATTAGCACAAGCAAAACAGAGGTAATGACTATAACTAAAGAAGAACAAACAACAACAATTCACCTAAACGAACATCCCTTGAAACAAGTAAAGCGTTTCTTCAAGTACCTAGGAAGTATAATATCATCAAATGGCAGATCAGAAGACGAAATTGAAAATAGATGCAATAAGGCAAACCAACTCATTGGACAAATGGCACCAATACTAAATAACAAACATGTATCAATAACTACTAAGAAAGTACTTTACAACACAATCTTCCTACCAACTCTATGCTACCAATGCCAAACCTGGACAATAACAGAAAAAGAGAAAAGAAAAAATCACAACAACAGTAATGAGATTCCTGAGAAGAATACTCAACGTATCAGGAAGAGATAAGATCAGAATTGAAGAAATCGGGACTAAAGTGGGGGACCTATACTTTATCTCTTAGTATAGAGTTCCCCGTCGACCCTCCTTAGTCGTTTCCTATGACACGCATGATAGTCTACCTTGTTACTATTCTTTGCTTCCTTTAGGATGAAATGAAATATAAAATTAATATCCCGGGTTATGCGAATCTAGGTAGAACTAGGCAGACAAAAAGCTTCTAAAAACTGGGGAAACGAACGACAATTCCACCTCCTCCCGCCCTTTCCCCACGGCGAAGGAGTGGCCCTAATGCTATTTTAAGAGGCAGAGAATACATACATAGACTTTAAAAAACGTGTGTTGCATATCCTTTACTGACGTAGCAGTAACCCCAGCATTGTTTGGTTGTTCGCGATTCCTGGGCAAGTTTTACGTTCTGTAGTTTGCCATTGCTTTCTGAACGACTGGCACCCATACCATTTCATAAAAAAACCAATGCAGCTGTGTTTCTAACGCGGTATGCGGGGTTACAAACTGCATCCGTAAGACCTTCGCCACGGTGCCGGCATAGACTAGGCAGCACGGAGTTTTGTAATAAAAAGCGCAATATTTAGAATCATAATAAAGAAAGTAAACATGAATGTGAGCCAGTGTTAAGCACTAAATATGACAAGAATGAATCAGTTAAGAACACGGGTGGCTCAACACACTGAGCGTATCACAATTAATCCAACTTCTTCTTCTTCTTCTTCTTCTTCTTCTTCTTCTTCTTCTTCTTCTTTCGTTCACTTAGAATATGTCTATAAATGCAATGCTGTCTCTTGTATGAATTGAAGTGTCTTTTTCAGTTCACACAGCGGTCCATAGAGTTTATCTTCCACTGTCGTCTCTCTAGGCCAGAAGGTTTGCCTAGATATGTTATATTAGTAGTATACAATGTGGTATTTACACCTCAAATGGGGTTTGCAACCGCCGATAAATCCTTCTTTACGGGGTTATCCCGCTATCTTGTTTCGTATTATTTTACGACCACATTTTCAAGGGATGCAACCCATGAATAAATAATCGAACGTATTTTTGCACTGTTACTTCCCTTTTTGTGTGATTAATTTTATATGGTTAAAAATTTTATATTTGCTGGTATTACTGAATGTAGCGGGTCGGTGCTTTAAAAAAAAGCTATCATCATACTAGTTATGCTGTTAAGGTACAGTGCTCTTCCTCCTCGGTTTCTTTGTTTGTGTGTGTTTTTTTTTCTTTCTTTATCTGTACTGGGTCGGGCATAAAAACTATCATCATTCCATGGGGGCTGTGTAAGGCTTAGGGTTACAGTGCACTTCCTCGGGGTGGTCTAGGGGCGAGCTGGCGTGGGGATGGGGGCTCAGGAGTGGGCAGCGGGTGTCGACGTGTGGGGTAGGGCTAGGTGGTTCGAACCTCAGGTCGTGATAGGTGTCATATGAAAATCGTAATAGGTAAACATGTAAATATGGCAGTTATATGATTTGTAGAGGGTCGTAGCGGCTATTAGTGATCTGCAGAGTGTCGTACTGGTCTATACACTATCATCATACAGGTTACAAATGAAAACCTTTAAAAGTAAAAATGGCAGATAGTATTGATAGCAGCGGGTATAACTTAGTGAAATTCATTGGTTAGGAGTAGGTAGCGGTTATTAGTGATCTGTAGTGGGCCACAGTGGTTTGTTCACTATCATCATATGGGTTACAAATGAAAACCTTAAAAAGTAAAAATGGCCGATATTATTGATTGTAGCGGGCATAGCTTAGTGAAATTCGTTGGTAAGGGGTGGGTAGCGGTTATTAGTGGTCTGTAGAGTGTCGTAGTGGCTTTTCACTATCATCATACGGGTTACAAATGAAAAACTTAAAAAGGTAAAGATGATCGATATTATTTATTTTAGCTGGTAAAGCTTAGTGAAATACGTTAGTAGGGGGTGGGTAGTGGTTATTAGTGATCTTTAGAGTGTCATAGTGGCCTACACACTATCATCACACAGGGTACAAATGAAAACCCTAAAAAGTAAACATGACCGATATTATTGATTGTAGCGGGTATAGCCTAGTGAAATTCGGTAAGGGGTGGGTGAGTGCTAGTGTAGGTAGATAAGTACTTCTGAACACTATCAGCATACGGTTTAAGAGCTTTACATGAAAACCTTAAAAAAGTAAACATGTCCGATATTATTGAATGTAGCGTGGATGGATTAGTGAAAGTGTTTAGTAAGGGGTGGGTGGAGTATGTTGATAAGTGCTTCCTAACACTATCATCATAGGTTTCAGAGCTTCAATTGAAAACTTTAAAAAGTAAAGATGGCCGGCATTATCGACTATAGCGGGTACGGCGTAGTGAAATTCGCTGGCAAGTGGTTTGTGAGTGGAGGAAAGACTAGATAGGTGCTTCTGATCATTGTTAATGGGTGGTCGAGTGGTGGGTTGGTAGATAAATACATCCGTTCCTTGATAAGAGCCGGAGGTTAAGTCTCATAATAAAGTCTAAAAGACTGAACTCATAGATGGCTGATCTGAGGGTGACCGCCTGCGTGACTCATCGCGGTGTTATGTCGGCGAGAGGGAACGTACGTGAACGTGTTCAGACATGTCTTTGGGGAAGACCGGAGGATGACTCAGAGCGTACCGACAGCGGTAAACCGGTTTGAACATGTTTAGACATGTTTTTATGTTCCATCAGCCGCACAGTCTGTATAAAAACGACCACAAAGGCGGAGTAAAGACACTATGTTTGCAACAAGACCTATCGAAAACCGCTCACCAAAGAGACCACAGAGGTAAGTGCTCTATGTGTAGTATACATTCTCGTTACACGCCGTCAAGTCGGTATAATGTTGTCGCTGATGTATTTCTCAGAAAATAAGGTACATGGTGCTACATTCGGGTTTACACCTCGAAATATATCAGATGCACGTGATATCATAATACTGGCTGGTGTATATATTCCTTCAAATTAGGTCAAACTGGTCTGCATAAAGGTCATATGGATGGTGTCACACTGTAAAATTCAGTATGTGTAAATTTATCATATAATATGATGTCACTTGTTATATCACCTATAATATTTGATCTTTTCTCTACACACTTTTCTCTCCTACTTTTTTATGAGTTTGTTAGAAATTTGGTCAAAGTTTTCACATCTGGACAAAACCATTTCCTACTTTTCACAAGTTTGGGTGACATATTTATAAGTTTGGTTGAACTTTGGTCACAATTTTTCACATTTGGTCAACAAAATTTCCTACTTTTTATGGATTTGGTTGAAATTTGGCCAAACTTTTCACCTTTTGGTTAACAAAGTTTCCTACTTTTTATGAGTTTTGTTTGAAATTTGGCCAAACTTTTCACATTTGGTTAACACATTTTCTTACTTCGCCAAGATTTTTCCCGTTGTGTTAAAAAAGTTTCCTACTTTTCATAAGTTTGGGTGAAATTTGGTCAAACTTTTCACATCTGGACAACAAAATTTCCTACTTGTCATAAGTTTGGGTGAAATTTGGCCAAACTTATCACGTTTGGTTAACAAATTTTCCTACTTTTCATATGTTTGACTGAGATTTTTATAAGTTTGGTTTGAAATTTGGCTAACCTTTTCACATTTGGTTAACACATTTTCTTACTTGGCCAAGATATTTTTTGCCATTTGGTTAACAAAGTTTCCTACTTTTCATAAGTTTGGGTGACATTTTGTCAAATTTTTGACAGCTGGACAACAAAATTTCCTACTTTTCACAAGTTTGGGTGAGATATTTATAAGTTTGGTTGAACTTTGGACATTTGGTCAACAACACCTTCTACTTTTTATAGATTTGGTTGAAATGTGGCCAAACTTTTCACATTTGTTTAACAAAGTTTCCTACTTTTTATGAGTGTGTTTTAAATTTGGCTAACATTTTCACTTTGGTTAACACATTTTTCCTAGTTTTTATAAGTTTGACTGATCTTTTTATAAGTTTGGACGAAATTTGGGTAACCTTTTCACATTTGGTTAACAAATTTTCTTACTTTTTATAAGTTTGGGTGACATGTGGTCAAACTTTACACATCTGGACAACAAAATTTCCCACTTTCCATAAGTTTGGGTGAAAGTTAGTCAAACTTTTCACGTTTGGTTAACATAATTTTCACACTTTTCATATGTTTGACTGAGATTTTTATAAGTTTGGTTTGAAACTTGGCTAACCTTTTCACATTTGGTTAACACATTTTCTTACTTTTCATAAGTTTGGGTGACATTCGGTCAAACTTTTCACATCTGGACAACAAAATTTCCCACTTTTCATAAGTTTGGGTGAAAATTGGCCAAACTTTTCACGTTTGGTTAACAAATTTTTCTACTTTTCATATGTTTGACAGCGATTTTTTTATAAGTTTGGTTTGAAATTTGGCTAAACTTTTCACATTTGGTTAACAAATTTTCTTACTTGACCAAGATTTTTGCCGTTTGGTTAACAAATTTTCATAATTTTCATAAATTTGATTGAAATGTGGTCAAATATTTTTTCCCCTTTGGGTAACAGATTTTCCTACTGTTTGCAAATTTTCCTACTTTTCATAATTTTGGTTAAGATATTTCAGACTATGGTCAACAGTTTTTCCTACTTTGGTTAACCCGTTTCCTTAGTTTTGTTGAAATATTTCTAGAATTTGTCATCAATATGTATCATTCTCACATCGCATGACAACTATATACAACGTAAACACTAAAAAATTTCGACAACCAAGACTTAATTATAATATATACCTGTTTATTTTACAGTATTTCAGTGCATTTTACCGTATTTCAGTACATTTTACAAGAATAAAAAATTCATAATGTCATTACACGAAATGGATGATGTGCTATGAGCTGGTATACATAGTATCATCACAGCATTTTATTTTCACATACAGAGCTATACACATTGTATATTGTTTCTGGTCTTCTTCACACCATTGTGTAGTAGGTTGGTTTTTCCGGCTGGTAGCCTGGTATGTATATGTCACTTGGCCTGTAGTCATAAGGCTGGTCTCCTGAATAGTGGGCTGACATCTGAGTATTGTAGACAACCGGGCCATCAATCATTTGAGTGTCGGGTACATCAAGCAGCTGGTTGTTGGGTTCATCACACATCTGGTTACTGGGGTCATCACACATCTGACTGTAGTTGGGTTGACAACCGGTGGTATAGTATACATCTGCTTGGTGGCTCAGTTTTCGTGTGTCTGAAGGTATTTTTCGTTTTGCATGATGAAGCTGAGGGTATAGTGCTCATAGGTGTTGAGGTTGCAGTGCCCATAGTTGTTGTTGAAGTGGGTGTCTGATGCTTTGTTTTTATGTGTCGTTGTAGGCTATCTTTTCTGTTGTATAGATTACTACAGAGGTGGCACGTGTGTGATTCGGTGTTGTGAACTGTGTTAATGTGACGTGTAAGCGTGTGGTTTTCTGTAAAGAATTGACCACATATATGACACAGACAGAGGTTTTTCTGTTTAGTGGCCATTACGCTGGAAAGGGTAAGGGCGGAAAGGCACGTATTCCAACCCGCTTGATGTTTCCAGCATCAGCTAATGGAGTGTTGACTCAGTCCACTGTCTACGTACAGATCCAGCTTCGACCTTCTGAATCATGCTCATTGAATCACTTAGTACACACACGTTGGTATAATGCTGTGATTCCAGCCATATGAAAGCCTGTGTAACTGCCATCACCTCCATCGTCATGCTGCTCGTAGTCATAGAGTGGGCACCACTGGATTCTTGAACGGTTCGGCCCGCTGAACGGGCTGTAAATGCCCACGCACTTCTCTGCTGCTTTACAACAGATCCATCTGTATAGATGAGCACTTCGGGGCTATCTGAGTGTTCATAGATGAGCGCGTTAACCTCAGCATTGACAGCGGCGGGGTTCTGCTCTCTGCACCGTCTGTCGAGTGTGATAATGCAGGAGAAAGTGCACTTAAAAGCTGGAGGCACCGGCACCCATTCCTTGCCCGGGTTGATACTGGTAAGACTGCAGACCTGTCTGACGACATCTTCCGCCCGACCCATCCATGATTTGCCCCTCTTTAACCTGTCACCCTTTTCTCTGAATATAGCGTCATGCAGAGGGTGCTGCTCATCTGCACTTATTTTTAAGTATGCACGAGCTCTCCAGATCTTGATCCTGTGTTCCATTGTCGGGAGGTCAAGGAGGTATCTCATTGCTACACAGCTGGTGTCTCTTGTGCAGCCCAAAATTATACGAACAACAGGATTACGAAACACTCAAAAAGGCACTCTTGAACCGATTCGAAGTGGACGGGGACTCTTACAAAGTTCGATTCAAAACCGCAAGGAAAGAACCGGGCGAAAGTTATGCGCAATTAGTTGAAAGGCTGAAATCTTATGTTCAACGATGGGCAAGTCTAGGTAGGTTTGATGAGAGTTTCGAAGGACTCCGAGAGATGATCATCATAGATCAGCTAAAAGGAAAGATGTCGAATGAAATGAAAGCATTCTTAACCCAGAACGGAGCTGACCGACTAGAAAGCATCATCATCCTAGCCGAGAGATTTGAGAAATCTCAGAAGGAAATTGGAGGTGCTGTAATTGTTTTGATAATCTCTGGGTTGCTGTGTAACGTTGACGCGCTGAAAATGATGGATAGGTGAATATGTCACATAGCCCCACTCCAGATTGTTCTAGGGTATGGAACTAAGTTTCCAGCATTTACAGTGGTCAAGCTTTTCCTATATGATTTACTCCAATGTATTCTCTCCTGTATCTGATTGACCTGGTTCATCAGACACTGGGTGTCGACTTAGAAAGTCTGCTCCCACATTCATCTTTCCAGGGACATATTCTATCTGGAACGAGTATGGTTGTAGAAGTAGCAACCACCTCATAAGTCTTGCATTCAAATTTTTGGATGCTGCGAGAAACATAAGTGGTTGATGATCACATTGTACAGTGAAGTGTTTTCCATATAGGTATGCCTGAAACTTCTGTACACTCCATACGAGAGCTAAACATTCTCTCTCGATAACACTATAATTCTTCTCCGCTGCATTCAATTTCCTGCTGGCATAAGCTACAGGGAATAGCTCTGATGTTTCATCTCCTTTTCTCTGCAACAGCGTTGCCCCAATTCCTACGTCACTGGCGTCTGTACGCAGTACGAATGGTTGGTTGAGATCTGGCAGATGTAAAACTGGGTGATTGGTTAAGGCTTGTTTGAGTGCTGTGAAGGCTCTCTCACATTCAGCAGACCAATTGACTTTCTCTGGATTCCCTTTTTTGGTAAGATCCGTTAAAGGTGCTGACAGAGTATTGAAGTCTTTAATGTATCGTTGATAGAATCCACCCAAAGATACGAATGATCTCACATCCTTCTTTGTCTTTGGACGAGGTGCTCTCTGGAGTTTGTCCACGTTTCCTTCCTGTGGAGTTATTAGTCCATGAGATATCTTATGACCTAAAAAGTCCAATTCTTGGAATCCTACTTGACATTTCCTTGGCCTAGCCGTTAATCCAGTTTCTCTGAGTCGTCTGAACAAAAGATGTAGTGTTTCTACATGCTTGTCAAATGTTTCAGTTGCGATCAGTATATCATCCATAAAGTGACTAATGTCTGGATGGTGTAGTGGGTCAAGTAATTTTCTCATCATACGTGTAAAAACGCTAGGAGCATTACTTAATCCGAATGGAAGTACGTTGAACTCATAGTGTCCTCCAGGCGTACTGAAAGCTAACCATGGTCTAACCTCCTCCTTTACAGGAATCTGATAATATCCCTTACTGAGATCAATCCTAGTAAAGTACTTAGCTCGGTTGAGTGCTGTGAAGAGTTTGTTCTGATCAGGCAGAGGTTCTGCTTGAAATTCAGTAATAGCATTGAGCTGTCGATAGTCGATGCACAATCTATGTTCTCCACTTGGCTTTCTCAATAATACGACGCTGGCACTGTAAGGTGATTCAGATGGTGAAATTATTCCTGCGGTGAGTAGCTGTTGTATTTCTTCCTCTAAAGTCTTTTGCTTTGCATAAGGAACTGGGTAAGTCTTGACTCGCACAGGCACTGTGTCATTTAACTTCATGTCAAATTCTTCCAAATCAGTTCTTCCTGGCTTATCTGTAAGTACGTCTGCATACATAACCATAAGTTCCCGAATCTGCTCCTGCTGATCCTTTGTTAAGTTGGGATTAATTTCCACATCCTTAAAGGTTTCTTTGGCTTGCAGTGGGTACTCGACTCCCATTGTTGATCCTTCTTCGACTTCAGTAGCCACACTCATGGCCATCAGATGTGCAGGTTCGGTGGCTGAGGGTCTTTCATTATATTTCTTCAGAAGGTTTATGTGAAATACTTTCATCTTGCCTTTGACAGAAATCTTGTAGTTGGTATGAGAGATTTTTTCCGTCACTACATAAGGTCCTCTCCATCCTATTTGCAGCTTATTCTGACTGGTTGGAAGCAGCAACATCACCTTCTCTCCCACCTCTAACTCTCTATCTTTTGCCTTGCGATTGAAGTAGCTAGCAATTCTTCGTCTGGCTTTACGTAGATTGACATTCGCTTGTTTCCAACTGTGTTGTAAACGATTCTTCAACTCGGCAACATACGTAGATGCAGTCACGACTGTATCGTCTGTATGATCATCAGTCCATGTTCGTAGCAATGCCTCCAATGGCCCCTTGATGGGTCGTCCAAACAACAATGTTGCTGGAGCAAAACCTGTTGAGTGATGGGGTACCTCCCTATAAGCGAATAGTGCTGCGGGTAAATACAAGTCCCAATCCTCCGTATTCTCCTGGGCAATTTTGCGCAGAATACTAATCAAGGTCCCGTTCCACCGCTCCACAAGTCCGTTGGATTGCGGGTAATATGGTGAACTAAAGATATGGCGTGAATGAAAAAGTCTAAATGTCTCCTCCATAAGTTTACTACGAAACTGTGAACCGTTGTCCGTCAAGATTCTTTGGGGGAATCCTAGACGTGTGAATATTCCTAATAATGCTTCAGCAACGTGTTTGGAGTCACAGCTTGGCATAGGAACCGCTTCGGCCCACATGGTCGTTGTGTCCACAAGCGTTAATATGAATCGATTTCGCCTCTTCGTTGCGGAGAGGGGTCCGATTATGTCTACAGCTACCTTCTCAAACGGTATTCCTGTTATGGGCAGATCACCCAACATTGCCGGTGGTGTCCGGTGTTTTGGTGATACTTTCTGACACTGTGGGCATGATTTTACAAACCGTTGTATGTCTGCGTTCATCCCTGGCCAAAAGTAGTGAGTTGCAATGCGCTGTGTAGTGGCGTTGATACCCATATGCCCACTAAAGGGTAGACTGTGGCCCATTTCAAGAATCTGAGCCCTGTGTGGAGTTGGTACAACAAGTTGGTTGAACTCTTGTCCAGCTCTCCCTGCTTTCCTGTATAGAAGTGCTGACTTCATAAACAGATCACCTTTACGTAGAGGTAAATGTGATTTAGGCAGTTTCCTGAAGCAGGGTTCCAAGGTGCTATCGGCTTCTTGTGCCCTCTTCAGTTCCTCCTTTCGAGGGATTGGCGTAGTTGTTTCCGGAGTCTTTTTCGTCTGGGATCGAGTTGTCATCGTCGACATCGCCACAGGTTGAACAGGTTCTCCTAGAATTATAAATCTACAGCCAAGAATTACGGGATATATAGGATCTTCTAAGACTGCAGCCTTGATTGTCCCAGTGACATAACGAGATGCTATGCTCACCTTTGCCACCGGAAGAGACATAGTTGTAGAGCTCTTCAGGGGTCCCTGTAATTCGACGATCTCCTCTGTCACCTGTTCCGGGTGAACTAAGGATGATGATACAACACAGTCGTACGATAACCCTGTATCGTATAGACAGGTCGTCTTGAATCCATTCAGCAATATGGACTCGACAACCGGAAGATGAGATGCGGTGTCTTTATGAGGTGTCTGGTTGGACGTTTCATCAGTGTTCACTCCTTTCTCTCTTCGGCTGGCCAAACAAGCAGCTGTGTGTGGAGGTGGCTTCTTCCTACAATTCTTCAATGTGTGTCCTTTAATTTTACAATTAGTGCAGAATAATTTTTCCTCCTTTGCTGTTGTTTGGGCTGTGTTCTGAGGGATGTTTTTGGTTTTCCCATTTTTCTTGGTGCCCAAGTTGCCATCACCTTCCTTTGCTTTTGAAGTTTTATCCTGAGGGGGAATGTTGGCCGAACGTCCCTTACCTCCAATTTCCTTCTGAGATTTCTCAAATCTCTCGGCTAGGATGATGATGCTTTCTAGTCGGTCAGCTCCGTTCTGGGTTAAGAATGCTTTCATTTCATTCGACATCTTTCCTTTTAGCTGATCTATGATGATCATCTCTCGGAGTCCTTCGAAACTCTCATCAAACCTACCTAGACTTGCCCATCGTTGAACATAAGATTTCAGCCTTTCAACTAATTGCGCATAACTTTCGCCCGGTTCTTTCCTTGCGGTTTTGAATCGAACTTTGTAAGAGTCCCCGTCCACTTCGAATCGGTTCAAGAGTGCCTTTTTGAGTGTTTCGTAATCCTGTTGTTCTTCTCGAGTGAGTCTAGAGAACACGTCATACGAGGTAGACCTTAAAGCTTGCGATAGTTTCGTCGCCCATTTTTCCTGTTCTAGACCACAACTGACGCACATCAGTTCGAAACGTGATAAAAAAGCCTCGACATTGTCCGTCTGTTCATTAAATGTTTCTAGTGGAAATGACATCGCTCCGGAATTTTGGTACGAGACGTTGGAATGTTGTTCTGTCACTGGAAAACCTAGTGAGTTTGAGGGGGTGGGGGGAATCCCTCCCTCTAGTCTTCGGATCTCCAGATCAGTCTCCATTCTCTTCAACTCCAGTTGATGTTGACGTTCTCGTTCCCTATCCCTTATTTCATCTTCATGTTTCCTTTGTTCTAACTCATAAGCTTGTAGGCGTTGTTT
Source organism: Cepaea nemoralis (assembly GCA_014155875.1). Classification (NCBI taxonomy): domain Eukaryota; kingdom Metazoa; phylum Mollusca; class Gastropoda; order Stylommatophora; family Helicidae; genus Cepaea; species Cepaea nemoralis. The sequence goes on along the minus strand of JACEFZ010027689.1, from coordinate 1,272,272 downwards.
CTCCTTTTCAGCGATTTCAGCTTGAAGTTTCTGTTGTTCTAATTCATATGATTGTAGGCGTTGCTTCTCCTTTTCAGCGATTTCAACCTGCAACTTACTCTCCTTCTCAGCTATTTCAGCTTGAAGTTTCTGTTGTTCTAATTCATATGATTGTAGGCGTTGCTTCTCCTTTTCAGCAATTTCAGCCTGCAATTTCTCCCTCCTGTCAAATTCATCTGATACAAATTTAGCCAGCTCAGGGCCGTCTAAATTGCATAGCTTGCCTATTTCTACTGTCTGGGCACGGAACTTAGCAGCCTCGGCCATGCTCTATTTTTGTTTACCCTATCTTTTTGTAAAAAAAAATAATAATACTGTGCAGTTTGCTCAGGTCTGGGTAAGCCTGTCACTTCCCGGATCTGAAATTATACAGCATAACATGCACAATATTAACAAGCAAAAACTAACTAATGTCCGCTGACCCAAGTAAAATAGTTCTTATACACCACAAGAATCTGACCTAAGAAATAATTGCAACTTAAATTCTTGTCTTTCTGTCAATGCTCCTCAAGCTAAAGACAGAAGCAAAGAAGTACCCAGAACGATTGCACTCTTTCCAAAAGAACCTGAAATTTTGATAGAGATTTCCCTATGGAGAAAGATTTTTCCCAGTCGGTGATGAAATTCTCTAAGTCCAAATTCCTCTATAGAAAGACATCTTCTCGAAAGAGAATAATGTTGTAGATGGTAAATTCTCACTCTATTTCCTCTGGAACACCTTTTTCTGAAATATATACCTATTTGAAAGAGGCCCTCCTTTTTTCAGAAGAAATGATCAGTCACTTGCTATATTCTATCTATAATTGTCATTCATATCATATGGAGGTCAATCAGTACCCCACATGATGTTCATTTATCATATGTGAAGTGACAAAGTTAAAAATCTTAATTTGTTTAACAACCTCTATAATTGTCAATCATATCATATGGAAGTCAATCAGTACCCCACATGATGTCTATTCAACATATGTAAACATGACAAAGTTGGAAATCTAAATCTGTGTAACAATTTCTATAATTGTTCAAAACAAGTACAATGTCACCAATTCACACATGAATACTGTTCACATCTAGTGTCACTGATCTACCATAGTTTAGAATCCCTCGTCAGATATCTATCTATTCCCAGGGTTTATCATCTAGGATAATAGTTATCTAAACTGTCTGCTGGGTTTCAAAGTCCGGGACGGGCATCCAATATATGTCGTATATTTTGAAGGGACTGGCAATCACTAAAGTGCATGACCCATCTCTGTTAAAGGTAGCTGGGCCCCATCCTCTTCTTATATGTAAATAGATCAAGAATACGACCCTTGAAAGATTTACAGACTCGGATTTGGTTATTCGTCTAAGGGTGTGTGGTCCTCTTTTAATAGAAAAAGTAATCACTAGGTTTGTCCCCTGTCTTTCCACCTGGTATTTAATGGTATAGCTCACGAACCCCCTTCTTCCATCTTAAGAAATTGTCTGAAAAGACTTTCTCAATAAGAATCAGGTGCAATATAACATGGATTTGGAACAGTTAAAGATGAAGAGTCTCCTGTTCTTTCTTTATTAAGAATTTATCTTATGTGAATGTGTATTTGTTAATTAAACATTCAACAAACACAAGTGAGCATTGAGACATGTTCTACACAACAAGATAGAGATTTTCCCACAGATAGTTTGGACTGACAAATTAAATGGAAGAGATCTTCACATTTAAACAAATTTATTGACTGTGCCAGTTTCTTTTGGCCTATTTGACATTTTTTTTTTTCTTTTTTGTTCATCAGCTGTTGACATTTACAGAATGAAATAGAAAAAAACTTTCATAGGACCAAGTATAGTCAGTCAATAAATAATAACATTCATTATATAGTGAGATATTTTAACTACCAAAATGTGTTATAGTTAACACGTTCTACATGCAACAAGGATTCAAGAAAATCATTTCCTGAGAGGGTGAAGTTGTGTGAGTGATAAGAAAACCTGGTGTGATGAGATGTGGATAAGCCTGGGTCCATGGTCTGATGGATCCACTTCAGGTTGGGCCAGTTTAGCTTCACTGAAGACCTCTCATTCTCTGCTTAAGGCTGGAGTCATCTGCCATCACAGGTGTTGATCATCTCATTCACTCCTCTTCCCTCCTTGTTGGTTAGGTGTGGCACCGAGACATCACTGTTTAAAATTCATACAGGTATGTATAATCCTTTACAGCATGTTCATAGTGTGAACACAACATAACAAAACAAAAAATGATAAGATCAGAAGAAGTATTGTTGTGTTACTTTGGGGTGGGTCAGATTATTACACTGGATGCAGCTTCTGTTGTCTGGTACCTGCTGTATGCATTTCCTCAGTGGACCTGTAGTTCAGTGAGTAGTGTACAGTCAGACACAGATAAGAGTGATAATGTGATGTTCCCTGAATCATGGTAATCAAGCTGACAGGCAAAATCAACACAAGTATGAGATGCATTTGTATAAATGGTATACACTTAAACATTCACATTACTCTATTTGTTCTACATTGTGTATATAATTGTTTATCCGTACTTTCCAAGGCAACTACTTCCTATTCTAAATCATTTCCTTGTTCCTGCTGTTGTGGTGTGGAGTTGTGTGGTGTGAAGTGTATTGTGTTGAGTTAACTTCTGTTGTGTGGGGTTCCATAGCTTGTACTAATTGTCCTCACATCTACATCAGTTAATATGAGTTTAACTCATCTAGTGTGCTTTTATTGTGGTTCATGTCCAACATACAGAATTTCTGATGTGTATTTGTTACAAAATGTAATCTATACAAGGTCATGACACAATATATTAGAAAAAAATTATTACTTAAAGTATTTTTCCCTAATACTCTCCTCCTCTCTGTCTACTTATACTTCTCCTACATCTTTTACCAGTGCATATCATGTCCATTCTGTTGGCGACACAGTTGGCTATAGACCAAGGTAATTTTCACCCTTTAGTCTGTGCAGATTAAGTAGGTCGGCTATCACAAATGGCGTTTGTGAACGTAAACCTATTTAAGCAATGCAGTTGATGTAGTGCGTTGTCTAAATAAAATCTGACACATGAATAAACTAATTTCTATCAAATACTATTTGTTTTCAATTCGTAAAGAGAAAAGGAAGAGTATAATTCCTGTTTCAGTTCTTTAGATTGCAAAATAGACAGAATTAAGTACATTTTTAAAGCGAGGTAGTGTTTCGTTTGCACCAGCTGACTATCTCTGCAGAAACGTTTTCCTAGAAGTTTTTGATGAAAGCATTTGAGTGCATTGGAAATTTCATCTCGTACATTATTCTGTGATAGATTATAGTCATATGCACATAGTGAAGTTGTTAGATGTAGTGTAGAAAGTCAGAGTTTTGCAGTTTTGAGAAATTATAAGATGTCGGTTTCGCCGGGGAAGTGGCGCCCGTATTGAAGTTGCGATCGGCAGTTTTTCACATTTTCAGAGATTTATTTTATCAAAAATACAATTCATTGGACGCACAACACTGGATACCTTTCCGTTATACATCTTGGTACCACTTAGATCTGAGAAACACACGCTTACCTCAGACTAGATCAAACTGCCCGTTGTAAAAGTTTGAAAGTTGGACAACACATAGCTTTGGCGACTGCTCGCTCGCCCTGAAGTCATAGAAGTGCGCGGTTTTATTAAAGCGGCGCCCGAGCTGGGGGACGCTATATCCACGTGATGTGTCTCTACCAGTCACATTCTGTTCTGTTGACGCTAACCTTTCTATTCTTATCCTGGCATCTGTCTGTCATTAGTATCGCTTAGTGAGTTCGATGTTCTACGGTGCTGTAATTGTTTTGATAATCTCTGGGTTGCTGTGTAACGTTGACGCGCTGAAAATGATGGATAGGTGAATATGTCACAGATGTAAATACCACAATGTATACTAATTATATTTTGTGCAGTCTTGGAGCATCTGCTCTGCTGTCTGACACGCCAATCCACATGTGCACATGGCTGTTTCACTAATCTTGAATTTGTATACATGTGGTTGCGTAATCTATTGTGCCCTGTTCTGATCCGCAGAATAATGAATTGGTCTGGTCTGTCCATAACGTGGTAGTCATCTTTAGCAGGTTTTGGTGGCTTTCTGGCTGATTTGATCATTCTTTTCTTTTGGTGGTATGTAACGGGCACATCAGGCTGTTCTTCTTTTGCTCCTTCCTTAGCCAATTGATCAGCTCTGTCGTTTCCGGGTGCTCCACAGTGAGATGGTATCCAATGTATGGTGACCTTATGTTGACTGCAAAGTTCAGAAAGTAGTGTCCTTAGTACTGGCAATTCCCAGACAAGAAGCGCCTCGAGTACTGATTTTGCATCTGTCAGTAGCACCACAGGTTGTGTACCATTACTGGTACCCAGTAATTTCTCTGTTGCTATCTTTATTGCCTCAATTTCAGCATTATAGTTATGGCAGTACTTTCCTGTCGGTACTCTGTCTATGTCCCTAGTATTATTTGGGTATTCTATGTACACTCCCGCTCCTCCATTTCGAACAGCATTTTGTGCTGACCCATCTGCGTAGACTCGGATCCTGAGATCCTGTGGGTATTCTTCATCAAGGAAGCTGAGAGTGGCTTTTCTGCGCTGCAAACTGTTCTGTTCTTCCTTGTCAAATATTCCTCTCACCTTTGTCTGGATTCGCAATGATAGTCTATGTTCATCTTTCCATGGAGTTCGCTCCGGAATAGTTGTTAGAGGGATACCAACTGTGGGCAGATCGATGGTTTCTCTGCAGAGTCGTTTGGCATGGTGGATAAAAGTAAAAAAAAAAAGTTTTCCCTTAAAAAAAATACAACAAAAAATCTGACCTAAGAAATAATTGCAACTTAAATTCTTGTCTTTCTGTCAATGCTCCTCAAGCTAAAGACAGAAGCAAAGAAGTACCCAGAACGATTGCACTCTTTCCAAAAGAACCTGAAATTTTGATAGAGATTTCCCTATGGAGAAAGATTTTTCCCAGTCGGTGATGAAATTCTCTAAGTCCAAATTCCTCTATAGAAAGACATCTTCTCGAAAGAGAATAATGTTGTAGATGGTAAATTCTCACTCTATTTCCTCTGGAACACCTTTTCTGAAATATATACCTATTTGAAAGAGGCCCTCCTTTTTTCAGAAGAAATGATCAGTCACTTGCTATATTCTATCTATAATTGTCATTCATATCATATGGAGGTCAATCAGTACCCCACATGATGTTCATTTATCATATGTGAAGTGACAAAGTTAAAAATCTTAATTTGTTTAACAACCTCTATAATTGTCAATCATATCATATGGAAGTCAATCAGTACCCCACATGATGTCTATTCAACATATGTAACATGACAAAGTTGGAAATCTAAATCTGTGTAACAATTTCTATAATTGTTCAAAACAAGTACAATGTCACCAATTCACACATGAATACTGTTCACATCTAGTGTCACTGATCTACCATAGTTTAGAATCCCTCGTCAGATATCTATCTATTCCCAGGGTTTATCATCTAGGATAATAGTTATCTAAACTGTCTGCTGGGTTTCAAAGTCCGGGACGGGCATCCAATATATGTCGTATATTTTGAAGGGACTGGCAATCACTAAAGTGCATGACCCATCTCTGTTAAAGGTAGCTGGGCCCCATCCTCTTCTTATATGTAAATAGATCAAGATACGACCCTTGAAAGATTTACAGACTCGGATTTGGTTATTCGTCTAAGGGTGGTGGTCCTCTTTAATAGAAAAAGTAATCACTAGGTTTGTCCCCTGTCTTTCCACCTGGTATTTAATGGTATAGCTCACGAACCCCCTTCTTCCATCTTAAGAAATTGTCTGAAAAGACTTTCTCAATAAGAATCAGGTGCAATATAACATGGATTTTGGAACAGTTAAAGATGAAGAGTCTCCTGTTCTTTCTTTATTAAGAATTTATCTTATGTGAATGTGTATTTGTTAATTAAACATTCAACAAACACAAGTGAGCATTGAGACATGTTCTACACAACAAGATAGAGATTTTCCCACAGATAGTTTGGACTGACAAATTAAATGGAAGAGATCTTCACATTTAAACAAATTTATTGACTGTGCCAGTTTCTTTTGGCCTATTTGACATTTTTTTTTTCTTTTTTGTTCATCAGCTGTTGACATTTACAGAATGAAATAGAAAAAAACTTTCATAGGACCAAGTATAGTCAGTCAATAAATAATAACATTCATTATATAGTGAGATATTTTAACTACCAAAATGTGTTATAGTTAACACGTTCTACATGCAACAAGGATTCAAGAAAATCATTTCCTGAGAGGGTGAAGTTGTGTGAGTGATAAGAAAACCTGGTGTGATGAGATGTGGATAAGCCTGGGTCCATGGTCTGATGGATCCACTTCAGGTTGGGCCAGTTTAGCTTCACTGAAGACCTCTCATTCTCTGCTTAAGGCTGGAGTCATCTGCCATCACAGGTGTTGATCATCTCATTCACTCCTCTTCCCTCCTTGTTGGTTAGGTGTGGCACCGAGACATCACTGTTTAAAATTCATACAGGTATGTATAATCCTTTACAGCATGTTCATAGTGTGAACACAACATAACAAAAACAAAAATGATAAGATCAGAAGAAGTATTGTTGTGTTACTTTGGGGTGGGTCAGATTATTACACTGGATGCAGCTTCTGTTGTCTGGTACCTGCTGTATGCATTTCCTCAGTGGACCTGTAGTTCAGTGAGTAGTGTACAGTCAGACACAGATAAGAGTGATAATGTGATGTTCCCTGAATCATGGTAATCAAGCTGACAGGCAAAATCAACACAAGTATGAGATGCATTTGTATAAATGGTATACACTTAAACATTCACATTACTCTATTTGTTCTACATTGTGTATATAATTGTTTATCCGTACTTTCCAAGGCAACTACTTCCTATTCTAAATCATTTCCTTGTTCCTGCTGTTGTGGTGTGGAGTTGTGTGGTGTGAAGTGTATTGTGTTGAGTTAACTTCTGTTGTGTGGGGTTCCATAGCTTGTACTAATTGTCCTCACATATACATCAGTTAATATGAGTTTAACTCATCTAGTGTGCTTTTATTGTGGTTCATGTCCAACATACAGAATTTCTGATGTGTATTTGTTACAAAATGTAATCTATACAAGGTCATGACACAATATATTAGAAAAAATTATTACTTAAAGTATTTTTCCCTAATACTCTCCTCCTCTCTGTCTACTTATACTTCTCCTACATCTTTTACCAGTGCATATCATGTCCATTCTGTTGGCGACACAGTTGGCTATAGACCAAGGTAATTTTCACCCTTTAGTCTGTGCAGATTAAGTAGGTCGGCTATCACAAATGGCGTTTGTGAACGTAAACCTATTTTAAGCAATGCAGTTGATGTAGTGCGTTGTCTAAATAAAATCTGACACATGAATAAACTAATTTCTATCAAATACTATTTGTTTTCAATTCGTAAAGAGAAAAGGAAGAGTATAATTCCTGTTTCAGTTCTTTAGATTGCAAAATAGACAGAATTAAGTACATTTTTAAAGCGAGGTAGTGTTTCGTTTGCACCAGCTGACTATCTCTGCAGAAACGTTTTCCTAGAAGTTTTTGATGAAAAGCATTTGAGTGCATTGGAAATTTCATCTCGTACATTATTCTGTGATAGATTATAGTCATATGCACATAGTGAAGTTGTTAGATGTAGTGTAGAAAGTCAGAGTTTTGCAGTTTTGAGAAATTATAAGATGTCGGTTTCTCCGGGGAAGTGGCGCCCGTATTGAAGTTGCGATCGGCAGTTTTTCACATTTTCAGAGATTTATTTTATCAAAAATACAATTCATTGGACGCACAACACTGGATACCTTTCCGTTATACATCTTGGTACCACTTAGATCTGAGAAACACACGCTTACCTCAGACTAGATCAAACTGCCCGTTGTAAAAGTTTGAAAGTTGGACAACACATAGCTTTGGCGACTGCTCGCTCGCCCTGAAGTCATAGAAGTGCGCGGTTTTATTAAAGCGGCGCCCGAGCTGGGGGACGCTATATCCACGTGATGTGTCTCTACCAGTCACATTCTGTTCTGTTGACGCTAACCTTTCTATTCTTATCCTGGCATCTGTCTGTCATTAGTATCGCTTAGTGAGTTCGATGTTCTACGGTGCTGTAATTGTTTTGATAATCTCTGGGTTGCTGTGTAACGTTGACGCGCTGAAAATGATGGATAGGTGAATATGTCACAGATGTAAATACCACAATGTATACTAATTATATTTTGTGCAGTCTTGGAGCATCTGCTCTGCTGTCTGACACGCCAATCCACATGTGCACATGGCTGTTTCACTAATCTTGAATTTTGTATACATGTGGTTGCGTAATCTATTGTGCCCTGTTCTGATCCGCAGAATAATGAATTGGTCTGGTCTGTCCATAACGTGGTAGTCATCTTTAGCAGGTTTTGGTGGCTTTCTGGCTGATTTGATCATTCTTTTCTTTTGGTGGTATGTAACGGGCACATCAGGCTGTTCTTCTTTTGCTCCTTCCTTAGCCAATTGATCAGCTCTGTCGTTTCCGGGTGCTCCACAGTGAGATGGTATCCAATGTATGGTGACCTTATGTTGACTGCAAAGTTCAGAAAGTAGTGTCCTTAGTACTGGCAATTTCCCAGACAAGAAGCGCCTCGAGTACTGATTTTGCATCTGTCAGTAGCACCACAGGTTGTGTACCATTACTGGTACCCAGTAATTTCTCTGTTGCTATCTTTATTGCCTCAATTTCAGCATTATAGTTATGGCAGTACTTTCCTGTCGGTACTCTGTCTATGTCCCTAGTATTATTTGGGTATTCTATGTACACTCCCGCTCCTCCATTTCGAACAGCATTTTGTGCTGACCCATCTGCGTAGACTCGGATCCTGAGATCCTGTGGGTATTCTTCATCAAGGAAGCTGAGAGTGGCTTTTCTGCGCTGCAAACTGTTCTGTTCTTCCTTGTCAAATATTCCTCTCACCTTTGTCTGGATTCGCAATGATAGTCTATGTTCATCTTTCCATGGAGTTCGCTCCGGAATAGTTGTTAGAGGGATACCAACTGTGGGCAGATCGATGGTTTCTCTGCAGAGTCGTTTGGCATGGTGGATAAAACGACTTCTTTTCAACCCCCCCCCCCCCCCCCAAAGCTAGGTTATCAAATCTGTTCTTCATACGGTGGCCTGGCAAGCTGAGGAACTTTTCTGCTTGTGTTAGCGTTTTCGTATCTCTGCGATCTCTCAGTGCTTGTGTCCTCCCCATCTTCTCCATTTCCACTATAGGAGTTGATCTCTTCCCTCCCGTGGTGACTCTAAGTGCTTGATTTTGCACCTTGTCCAGCTCTTGTAGTGTGGTGTTTGATGCCGAACACCACGCAGTTGACCCGCATTCCAGGTGTGGTCGTATGCTCTGTTGATAAACTTTGCTTAGTATTTTCCCACTGGCTCCCCATGTGGTTCCACTTAGCTTTCTCAGGATGGCTATTTTCCTATTGGTTTTTGCTACTGCTTTGTTGATGTGCTTTCTCCATGTCAGCCTGCCATCAAATATTACTCCAAGGTATGTTGGTTCTTTATCTTCTCTTAGGGGTGTTCCATATATCTGGATGACCCCTGCCTTTTGTAGTAGAGAGAGGGTAAATAGAGTGGTGCTGCACTTGTCAGTGTTTATTCTGACACACCATCTATTTGCCCATGCAACAAATGTATCTACAGCTCTTTGTAGCGATCTGGTGGCCATTGATGCATGTTCATTTGTGCTCCATAGAACCAGGTCATCGGCGTACATTGCTGCTTTAATTCCATGCGGTAGATTAGCAACGAGATCATTGATGAAGATTAGAAAAAGTGTGGGGGACAAGACTCCGCCCTGAGGAACACCGTGACGCAGTAGTACTTTCTTGCTCTTGAGTCCGTCTATCTGTACTCGGGCTCTTCTGTTGTGCAAGTATGCTTTCACCCATTTGTACATTCTTCCATTGACTTTGCAGATTCTCAGTTTCTTCATCAGACCTTCTTTCCAGACTTTGTCAAAAGCTTTCTTCAGATCTATCCATGCCGCAAGCACCAACTTCTTCTCTTAGAATGCATCCTCAATTTCTTGAGAGAGGTAGGTTGTCTGATCTTCCGTAGAGTAGCACTGCCTAAAGCCAGCCTGCTGTGGCACAAGGATGTTTTTACTTTCAATGTACCACTGCAGTCTGTGATTGATGATGCGCTCCAGTGCTTTGCAGAGACAGCTGGTGAGGCTAATTGGTCTGTAGCTAGAGACAATGAAACTATCTTTTCCTGATTTTAGGATTTATCCAACTAGCTTTCATCTATTTTACGGGGCACTCAGAAGTGAAAGGCAATGAGCACGCCGATAGGTGAGGTGACATGGCAGTGATTGAGGAGGGAATGGTTGTGACATACAAAAACGTCTCTACTAACCTCCGTCTATTGACGCCGTTAAAAATACAAATCCCTGATAATTACTGTTTAAGTATCTTACTTACAGAGCCTAATTTATTTGGCAGTAGGTTAAAATATGGCCTAAGTTTTCTTTCACGGACCTGGCAAGACCGGGACTGATTGTAAAACAAAGGCTCTTTGTAGCCATTTTTGGTCAGTGCAACACAAAGAGCGGACACGTAAATGTTTCCCCGTGTGGGGAAAAGCATTTTTGCCTTAAAAACCATCATTCTCTGCAGCCATTGGTATGTTAAAATCTACATTATTAATATGTATTTGTGTATTACATATACCATTGCGTTTAATTAAGAATTAGTTAGAATGATAAATCAACCATTCTTGTAAACTGGAGTCTGATTGATTTTTACCACTAAGCGCCATTCCAGGCCACGCTGTAATTTTTCCTATGCTTGTCAATTTCATATTCCTATGTTAAAACCTTTTATAGGCCTTGTGAACCTATATCTCATCAGCAATGCTTATAACCTATAAATATTATGGGTACTGTAAAGTATCAAACTCATGTCAGAAACACATGCTAGAGATTTTCTCAACGTAGGAGCAGACTCCTGATTCATACTTTACAGTAGAGAACTCGTGTCTGTCAATTTCATATTCCTATGGTTAAATAACTTCTATGCATTGTCTCACAATCTATGCTTAGAAATCTGCAAATAATCTATGTACTATAGAGATTGAACTCTAAAAGACATTTTCAAAGATACAATTTCTCCATGTGGAAGCAGACTTTTGAGTACACCTTGTATGAACATACTTCATAGTAGAGAACTTGTTTCTGCTAAAGTCTAATTTGTAACTTAAAACTATCGTGCCAAAGTTGGTACAAATCCACTTGTTAACATATTAGCAACCACTCAATATGAGTGAGGGACATGTAATCATTTCATAAAATAGTGCTAGGGAATTGCCATGTTTGAGAATATAAATTCAAAAACAAAGACAACAAAAGTTATTCTGATAAATACACTCCGAATAATAGCAGTCATTGGTAAAATATATCACAGCGGTCACTATCCTCATGTTGCTGTAAGCAGTGGGGGAAAACAATGTATGTTTTAGTTTATGGATTAACCGCAGAGGAAATCCAAAAACCTAGGCTCCTTGCATCATCATTATGATTAATTATTATGTATGATTATCATGTACTTAATATCAGAGAAATGTATGTTTGTTTTCTCTGCTATGAGAATTTTACTCTGATCCTGATTGTTACTCTTTACTGTGGGAATATACATTTTAATGTTGCCCCTGGGGATTAGAGGATGTTGATGTAAGAATCCTTGTGCATGTCGGTACACAAGAAAAGGTGAACCGTATGGTCATTAGCCTTGGCCTAATGCTGATTATAGCGAAGGAATGGAGAGAGGAGTCGGAAACAACAGAGCCTATTTCTGGACTATTCTCTTCAAGGTATGACAAATGCGCTAGCAAAGTGTTGGATAAAAAGGATGGCTTCACTCATCTAAGAGTCCCAGTAACAACAAAAGAAACATAGAGTGAAAAGATATCTAACTCACAACCAGAGCTAGAAAAGCTCTACAACAAGCAACGAGGGACAGGGAACTTGGAAACCCACTCCTATCTCTTTCCCCTTTTTGTTTGTAAATGTGTTGTGAAAGGTAAACACATCACAGTAGGTTAATGCTCGGTTGTATTCTTTGTCATCCTTTTCTATAGAAGAGAAGAAAGTGGTGGTTGGAGTTTGTGGGACTGCATTGCCTCACTATCAACTGGAAACTGGGTAAAAAGCCAGGAGAACGTGAAAATGGCAACCTGTCCTAAACCTAAACTGGACCAATACATCAATGTTGACTGCTACAATCATTAGCTGCCATTGCCAGCAAAAGACACATTCGAATCGAAGATGATAGACTCTCAGCGTTTGATATTCTGACTCCTGTCAGAATACCCAGGATGGACTTCATTATCAGAATGTCGACATGATATACCTAGTACACAGATACAAAAAGGATAACCTGTTTTACTTCTGGGAGGTACCGCCTGATGAACCACCAATCGTCGAGGTCAACTAAACTATGGGAGTTATACTACATGTAATAAAACTAACAGCAGTAAGAATCTTCCATCTGTCTGTTGGACTACCAAGTTCAAAGGATACACCCAAGTATCCTCCTTCGAAAGAAAAGTCACACAGAAAGTCAACATAAGGTTCAAGACACCAACTCAACCAAATGGGGAAGAGACACTGACCCAACATAAGCCAATACAACCAAGGTACCAACTTAAGATCCTCTGAACCATAACTACACCGGATTACCTCAAGGATCCAAAACCTGAGCACCATCAAACAGACCATATGAAAGCAGCTAGCGGAGTAAATGCCTTTATGCCTGCAACCAAAGGAAGCATCTGGTTGCTCGCAACCCTGGTTATGTGTGGACAGTAATATTCTTCAGTTCCATGCCTGCAGCAGAATCCTGGAAATATTTCCAGATGAACCAAATGAATAACAAGCAGCATTGTATGTCTACACTGAAAGGAAATACTAAATCAGAACTCTGAGCTGGTCCCATGTCAGCCAAAATGCCATCAACTGTGGAATAGGTTATAGACTGGTGACTAGGCGGGTGAAACATCTTTGTGAACATAACTGAAATTCGGATATGATAAGCCGAGAAGCTGAATGGACGTCGAATAAGAATAACCGACAGCAACACCTACAATAATTAGTTTAATTATTAGTACTAGCAAAGTTTTATATGTGTTTTTTTTTCTATGCCATGGATTAACCAGGTCAGTAGTGTTGTTTTTTTTTTGGTAATGAGGTATAACCAAATGGTGGTTATGGGATATAGAGTATTTTGACACCAACTCATTATTGTTAAATATGAGAATTGTAAAGGGTGTCTGAAACAACTGTTTTATATGTTGGGTTCTATGTACTTAGATCATTGTTTGCCTTAATTATGTAAGGTGGGTCAAGGAAATTAGACCCAATTTGTGGTTGTTGTGTTGTTTGTAATAACATTGTATTTTTTCTTGGGGCAAAAGGGGGAAATGTGTTTTGATAATGCAAAACATTCCCATGCCTGTCATGAAACTCAATGAGACTATTACACTTTCATGTATGTAACTTCAGATCTTGATTTAATACTTGAACTGTTTGTCCCGAAATTGTTGTGTACATCAAGTAAATGTGATGTCTGTTCAACGGTGGTTGTTTATATGTTGTGCGCAGTCCATATCCTTCTAGCACTATAGTAAATTTAAAGGGTGATGAAGTGGGAAGGGAAACCTACACACAGATGCCATTGTTTCAAGGATTGAAGGATTCTCCTGGGGTTTGTGGTAAATATCCCTGATCACCCTGCATTCTAACAGTGACCAGAGAATCAATAAAATCCCCTAGACAAATTACGGGGCACTCAGAAGTGAAAGGCAATGAGCATGCCGATATGTGAGGTGACATGGCAGTGATTGAGGAGGGAATGGTAATGGATCAGCCAGATAACACCAACGCCATAGCCATAGTAGACGCAGGCTGATTTGAGTTGAGTTAAGAACCGACATAATTTTAATCAGGACATTCCCATATGTGCTCCGCCCCGTCGTTCAACCGCTAGCGAAGAGTCATACTACTAATCGCTATCTGATGTAAAGTTCTCCTGGTCTTCCCTCTCAGTATGAGATTCTTCCAGAACCCCTGCCGATCCCCTGCAATCTCATTCTTTCCACATACGGGTTCTCAATCTGTTCCCCCGCCTTCTCCACCTAGTCCCACAAACTCACGACCACCTCCACCTTGTCCATGGGTAATCTACCACAAAGAGGTGAATTCCCTGTCAGTCTATCCACCTATTCATTTCCCCGCACCCCCGCATGGCCGGGGCAAAATATCCATACAATTCTCACAATCTGTGACCTCTGAAGCACTCGAAACATTCCTTTCTCCACCTTACTAAACATACTCTTTGAATCCCTAATGAATACAATCTGTGTTGCATTAGTCTCCTTTAACCAACGGAATGCCGCCGTTACTGCTTCCACCTCCATTCTCATGCTAGAGGTCGTAGTCTCATATGCCAGACTCCCCTTTTTCAAGACTAGTCCATTAGCCTTTGCAATGAAACCCCACCCACTACGTCTGTTTCTCACCACTGACCCATCGATGTAGATGACTATGTCACCTTGGTGTGTGTTACTCTGGATCAGTTGTTGCACTTCAAACTCAGTGCGTCCCGCTGCCCATCCTCTGCACTCACGACCCAGTGTTACTATTACAATGTGCCAGTACGTCATGTCTTCCGGAACTCCAACCCACTAATTTTCACGATTGGTGGTCTCTAGATCACACACCTGACTTATAGAAAGTTCTGCCTGTGCCATCAAGGACCTGCCTCGTATTAGTCTATGACCCTTGACCATTTCCATGGCTTCATGCAGGGGTGATCCCTATCTGCAGCAACTCTCAGGTACCATTTGGCTTGAAGGACCCTATGCCTATCCGTCATTCTTGGTAGCGCCAGGATGTGCCTCATGCATATAATTGGTGTGTTCTTTGTGCACCCCAGCATTACTCGCATGGCAGCTCTCTGTAAGCGCTCCAAACTTTCAAGCTGGTTCTTTGATACTGTCAGCAGCCCCAAACCATACTCAATGACATAAATTATTAACTGCTGAAAGAGCTTGCAAAGCATCCTCTGATCTACCCTGGTTGCTGCCATTGCCCTCAATGCATTAAGTCCCCTACCAGCCTTCATCATCAAAGCCTCCACATGCTTCTTAAAAGACAAACACCTGTCAAAGGTGATACCCAAGAACTTCAATTTACTCTCTCTACTAAGTAGACGCAGGCTGAACAGAAGGCTTTAGGGACACTTGGGAATCTGCTTCCTTGTCTAGAGTAGGGATGGGGAAGAGGGGGGTGAGGCGTGGCGCCACTAGACATGAATATTTTGTCAAGAGCACAAGATACTTGTTTAATCAACAAAGAACTGTTGCGGTCTCACGCTGTATGTTAGCAGGCGTGTTAAGGGGGAGATGCAAACATCTATGGATATATCACAAGTGTGATGCTGACGATCATTACAAATCACTAATTTAGGGGGACTTGTAAATGAAACATCAAAGTATGGTAGGATATCGAATAACTGCTAATATCAGCATGTTTGCCAAGACGGGATAGGATAAAGCACATTAAGAAGAAATCATAGGGAACCATGGAACTGATGCAATGAACGAACATGGAGAATTATTCTTCATTTTCTGCCAAGTTATTCAAAATTACATAGGTAGGAGTGTGTGTGTGTGCGCGCGCGCTTGCGTACGTGCGTGCGTGCGTTCGTGTGTGCGTGCGTGTTTAGAAGAAAAGAATACATAAAACAACGTTAAAGAATACATAAACCAATGTGGATATAATCAGACCACAATACAGACAATCAATTTAATCATTAACAAAATATTCAGACCACCTCTACATGATGTAAAACATTTAGGGATGCAGATGTAGATTCAGATCAGCATATGCTTGTAAGAAAAATCTAAGTTAAAAGTCTGGACATACCCTGGAAATCAATCCAATGTAGATATTTCAGAAATCAAGTTTTGATTGATTGATTGATTGATTTAGGAACCGACATCATAGCATTCGAGGCATTCCCATAAGCGCTCCGTCCCCATCCTCAGAAGCTAGTGAAGAGTTCCAACCCCAATAGTACCAGTAGCAATCTGATTATATGTGCGTCACGCCTTTCCTCTAAGCGTCGAGCATCGCCCAGATCCCCTCGTCACTCCACGCTGTCGCATTCTTGCCAGACCGTGGAGATCCATTTGCTCCTCCGAGGTGTACACGTGCTCCCACAAGACCGCAACCACGTCTGCCTTATCAATCCTCCACCAAGTGTTGCAGAGCCAGCCAATCTGTCTGCCTGTTCATTCCCCAAGACACCAGAATGCCCCGGAGAAAATATCCAGACGATGCTTGCCACCCGTGACTTCCGAAGCGAAGCAAGCCACTCGGCACGAAGCTTGCCAGTCCTCACCCTACTCAGCATGCTTTCTGAGTCAGTTACAATCACGATGTGTGTGTGTGTATGTGTGTGTGTGTGTGTGTGTATCGTATTCTCCATCCAGCGGAAAGCTGCACTGACTGCCTCCACCTCCATTCTTAAGCTAGATGTCGTGGTATCATATGCCAGGCTCTCCTGCACCAAACGTCGACCATTAGCCTTTGCCAAGAAACCCCAGGCACTTCTACTACCTCTCAACACCGAGCCATCTGTGTAGATAATCACATCACCCGCGCGAGCATTATCCTGAATTAGTTGCTGGATTTCCACTTCCGTGGCCCCTGCTGGCCACTCCCTGCACTCCCGTCTCAATGTGATTATAACTTTGCACAAGTCTGACTGCTCCGCTGTTACTCTGACCCACTCCTTTCCTCGCCTAATGTTCTCCAAGATGCACACCTGTCTGATCGTATCCTCCGCCTGAGCCATCCATGATTTCCCTCTTATCAGTCGCTGGCCCTTAACTGCGTCCAGCGCCTCATGCAACGGGTGATCTGTGTCAGCAGCTACTCTGAGGTATGCCTTCGCCTGCATCACCTTGAGTCTACCAGCAACAGTCGGCAAACCAAGGATCTACCGCATACACACTACTGGGGTGTCTCTGGTGCATCCCAGAATGACCCGCATAGCCTCGTTATGCATGCGTTCCAATCTCACCAGCTGAGAGACAGTGAGCAGTCCTAGTCCATAATCAATCGCTGAGATGATCATTTCTTTATGATCATCATCCTTCAAAATACTTTTGGGAAGATATAGTCTGAAAAGCATTCTCTGCTCTATGTCCATTGCAGCCATAGCTTTAAGTGCGTTGAGTCCCTTTTGAGATCTTGTCACAACCGTCTCCACACGATCCTTGAAGGACAGGCTCCTGTCAAATGTGATTCCCAGATACTTCAGTTTGTTCTCTCTGTTGACGCTTCCACAATCTATCGTAAGGCTTGGAACATCAGCTCTCACAATTCTATTGTCCAGAGAGCACCACAAAACAACTGCCTTTTCCAGGTGGATGACAGCACCCATTTCAGTGCACCAGTCAATCACTTTGTCTACTGTCGCCTGTAGCTCTTGGGTAATTTTTTCCCTATCTCTCCCCTGCCTATATGCAAGAATATCATCTGCAAATGTTAGTATCCTTCCAACCCCTGGTGCTTCTAGGTTTGCAATTTTGCTCGTATACACGTTAAAGAGCACCGGTGAGATTGCGGATCCCTGTGGCAGTCCCGGGGTTAATATATGTGGCTCTGAGGTCCATGCACCCAGACGGAGAGCAATTCGAAGAGAATGTAGGATGGCCGCTATCCAGTTCACTAACCAGGGATTGACCCCCTTCTCCGCCAGTGCGGTCATCAAAATATCATATGGAACTCTATTGTACGCATCCTCGAGATCAAACGCCGCCGCCATCGTTTCTTGTCTACTCTGGAACCCATCATAAACGCCAAAGGCAAAAGTGGCTGCATTTGGCCAGGTATCTTTTCCTGGCCTGTAGCTCCCAAGGCTGTCAAAACATCTTCTCTCGCTGTTCTCAGTCCGTCTTTAAACAAATCTTTCCAGTTGTCACGCCATGTTTAATTTTTCTTCGTCTCATAATATGGCTAAATATGTCGATGGCCTCTTTCTGATGTTTGCTATAAGTTGTCTTTCTGTCTTAGCTCCTTTTGAAACGTGTAGATTTATCATGTTTTCTTTCAGGTGCTTTTCAACGTGCTTCTCTAATACTGTGTCTCTGAGTTTTCGATTGATTTTTGTTCTTGTTTCCTGTTTACTAATTGTTTATGATTCACAGCTAAATGTCAAAACGAGTTCTATGTAACACAGAAGAACTTATTGTGAAACCTACAAAGACAGAGATTTAGTGTTATGATGTTTTTGTTTTAAAGTTGATAAAATGCAGTTTTTGCTTGTATCATCAAATTTCCGAACATGCACCAATGTAATATTACTGACTGTAACTGGTTTGCTGCTATCAAGATGGTGTCATAGGCATAATGTAAGTCATTTAAATTATGCCAACCAGCAGCAATCCCTAGCATATTTTATGTATACTGGCACCTTGCCGTCTTGGCAGACGATAGTTTGTTATATTGTGCTTCAAGAATGGCATAATAATCACAACCCATGGCGATAGCGAATGTGAGTGATCAGACCAATTCGCGCTGCAAATGTTCGCCCACAATGGATGCATGTGAAATCAGGGTCATTTCCACCATCACACACCATCCGACACACAATCGCTCAGTGTGTGACCTATCTGCAATCATGGTCTCTTTTGT
This sequence comes from Cepaea nemoralis, assembly GCA_014155875.1. Taxonomy (NCBI): domain Eukaryota; kingdom Metazoa; phylum Mollusca; class Gastropoda; order Stylommatophora; family Helicidae; genus Cepaea; species Cepaea nemoralis. The sequence goes on along the minus strand of JACEFZ010027689.1, from coordinate 1,253,434 downwards.
CTTTATTCCATTCCTAATCTTTGCCCTCCATGCAACGCGATCAGCGGCGATTTTCCCCCAAGGTGCAATATCAATGCCTGTATCAATCATGTCCCGCTTACACACATCTTTGTATCGTAGTAGAGGACGACCCTGAGATCTCCTACCCATCTGTAATTCACTAGAAAAGATGTCTGTTGGTATTCTACCGTCATCTATCCTCCTATGTGTCATATCCATCTAAGATTACGAAGACTGAGCATGGAATATACCGTCACACAACCTGATCTTTTCAATACTTCAGTATTTGTGATTTTGTCTTGCCACTCAATACCAAGTATTCTTCGCAGACAACGCATATGAAAACTGTTTACACGTTTATATTGGGTGAGTAAGTTGACTAGGCTTCACTGCCATAAAAACAGGCGTGATAGATCAGGACTTGTTTTGGAAGTAAGCTTCTTCTTCTCCGAGGCCCTTTGTGTTAACCTGTTCATTGTTGCTGCCTTACCAATCATGTTATTTCCGTATCTAGCGATACTTTTATGTTTACCTCTTATTCTAGATATGTAAAATGGTCTACTGTCTCCAATTCGGCGTCATCAATAACAATTGATGGTACCTCAAGTGCACCTTGTGATATAATCTGTGTATTCTATTTGCTAATTGTTAAACCAAATTCATAACAAGCATTGGAGAATGCAGATAGTAGACGTTGTAATTCTTTCTGAGAGTATGTCGTAATTGCAGCATCATCTGCAAAAAGCAACTCTCTGATCAGTACCCTCCTAATTTTGGTCAATTGACAAGGACTTATACCCCGCAACTGATACTTCTCGCTTTGACTCCGAGACCGGTTAAGACCAGGGATGGGGTTATATCTCCCCATAGCACAAAGCCTTTGCTAAATTTTAAAGACCATGTGTCATGCATCATAATCCCTCTCTCGGCCTGCCTAGTTTACTCCAGAGGAAAGGTAACACCAATATGTCTGGAACAAGACTAGCTGCAGAAGCTGCAATGCTCTAACTGTCCACCTGTCAGAGCTTTCATCCTAGACCAACCAAGGCTTAGGATTTAGGGCCTGTTTGCCCTGCAATGACATTTAGTCTTTAGGTTACATTTCCTCGCACTATGATAAGACTTAGTTTTGTGATGATGAGATGAAGATGAGAATGTCTCTGGCTTGTGTGGCTAGCTTTTTGTGAGCCATGTCTTTTTGTTCTGATATAAACACCTCTATTTTGTTGTTATTTCAATGTTATATCCAGGTGCAATGATGCTGACATCGAATTGATTTCGTCGTGCTTCTTTTATCACTTTTTTCAGCTTTATCTTGAAAAACACCACACGTAGTTTGTGATCTATGTCGTAGTATGCTCCTGGCAATGTCTTTGTGAATGTTATACATGCCCTCCGTGTCTGTTAGGTTCAGATGTAATCAATTTGGTTCCTGCAATTACCATGATGAAGACCAAGTTGTGAGCCTTCTGGGTCTTTACTAAATAAGGCGTCTATAATTGAAAGAGTTTTTAGGCCAAATTCGATTAGCTTCTCTCCCATATTCTATACTTTATATTCTATACTATATATACTTTCTATGTCCAATACCGAACGAGCTTGTACATTTCCTTCTTCTTACATATTTTCAACTTCAATTTTCTCGTTGAAATACCTGTGATTGTCACGATGTCTCCTTTTTTACATGTTCTATTATTTAAAAAATAAATTAAATTGCATGTCCTTCACAGGACGTAGCAGTCAACCCCAGCATTTTCGCTGTTCGTGATTCCTCGGCAAATTTTACGTTCAGTAGTTTGCCATTGCTTTCTGAACGACCGGCTGTAGCGAAACGCCAGTGGCCCATGTCCTTATGCATTCCTTTATTTTTGGTAAACAGGGGGAAACGGCTTTCGGAAACTCTCAGTTCTCTTGTTTGCTCAAATCTCCATGAAAGATGGTTCTTTGGGTTATCTTCATACCACAATCTTTACATGGAGCGAGTATATATTTGTCTTTCCTTTCGGGTAGACCCGATGGAGCGCCTTGCGTCAAATGTTGCAAAAACTGGTGCAGCTGCTGGTCAATTGATGGCCGTGCCAACACCTACCGTTTGATAGTTGCAGCATGTCAAGTGATTTAAAGATTACGACAGAGATGCAACATACTACTGAAGTGGTGTAAAGGTAAACTTGGGTTTTCGTTGGTCCAGGCAAAGCTTGGCCTATAAATATCTATTGTCTTAACGACTGAGAGGATATGGCAAAACAGCAGTCTTGCCATGTTGGGAGGGGGTGACCGTTAGCCGATCTGGTTACGCGTCTTGATCTTGGCATGGCAAGGGAACACATCTGAAGAATAAGTAGTTACCAAATGATATCGCTTGTTCTTGGCAGCTGATAGACGAGTGATATCTTGATTCCTACGGCTTACCGTTACTTAGTAGCATCTCTCTTTTAAATATAGGCACATTAGATAGCTACGGGGATGGGGTCCACCAATCTATAATCTATCTTCTTGAGCCAGGGGATGCTAGCCACATGACTATCTCTTTCGTCTGTCACTCGATAGGATGATGTCGGGAGGATAATGGACTCCTCTATCTCACTGAGAGAACCTGAACTTATCTACACTATGGCTTGTGCAGGGCAATGCCGGTACATTGAGGCGACAGCTCAGTCGAGAGCGGCGGCCGGGAGGGGTAGTATCTTCTTTGAATGGGGAACTACACGGTGTGCCATATAACCCCACTTAACGGGGAGAAACACACAGATTACTAGGCGCACCACACCACAAGATCTTGGTTGCGAGAAAGACATGGTTTGCAAGTGAGAGGAAAGCATGGAAATGAATGTGCCCAATAATAATAAAGGCTTGGTATGAGTGTGGAATGTGTGTCTTGTAGACAATTCGTTCCTAGGGTGGACAACCTGACATCAACCCGCTGGAGGTCGACTCAAGCCCGGACGTAGCCAATCCAGGGGCTACCTGACAGGTCAGGCCCATTCATTTGGGTATGGTATATAATGCATTGGGTAAAGATCCTATATGTCAAATATATTAACTGAGACCCTATTGGTCCTCAGGATTGTGTGATGCATGAGTCCGCCCAGTCGCTCAATATTGTTTGTCATTTCCAGGGTCCTTCTTTTGAAAGTATGAACAGAGCTGAAGGTCTCGACAGGGCTCTACGCAGAAAGCATGTTATGACTATGCCATGGCAAGGTTTGGGCCATGCCTGTTTTAAGAATATGATCTCTACAAGATAGAGCCACTGCTGACCTTGAAAGAATGACCATCAGCTGTACTGACACATCACCAGTCATCTCGATACGTTTGGATTGAGTCGTTTTGTATTATTGGCTGGACCCCGCCAATCACTCAGACACACCCATTATTATATGAGAACTATTCTCCAGGACATTATTTCCTACCTGACATTATGACAGGTGATTACATGGCACTTCCCTAGAACATTTGATAACTAAAGTGGTCCATGGAAATTTGGAAGTTTTCTTCTACAGAAGGCTGTTGTACGTACAACCAATTACCTGGAAGGAAGGAGATTCTTGCACACACGGTGAGATGTATGTGGACAGATCGGACAGTATATGAAGCTGGGTCTGTGACTATGGCAACCTGAGGCTCTGTGCCTGAACTTTATCTGTGTTGTGTCTGTTTAGAACTTTCTGTGTTAACTGCCTTGATGTTTTTCTGTGCTGTCCTGTATTGATTTAATAAATCAAGTTTTAGCTTATTCCAACGAGCACTGTGTTATATATATGGATCAGCCAGAGGAACACGACAGGAAATAGGTCCTTAGGTCGAAAGAATGAGTGACAGTGAGTCCGGGGAAAACGGAGGAGGGTTGGCAGGTAAAGACCTATCCCAGCCAGGGCTATAAAGAGAATAATTTTGAAATATTGTGATAGGGCTATTTGGGACCCTCCACGTAGCATGTTACACCGGCTCCTATACCTTTTTTTCGAAAAAAACACCAGCACTGCTGTGTTTCGAACCCGGGTATACGGGCTCACAAACCGCGTTCGCAAGCCCTTAGCCACAGGAAGGACAAAAAGTTAAGAGTCACTAATGCGGAGTTTACGAAACCACACGGAGAAGAGTATTAGAGATAAATATGAATATTATGAGGAAGACGTAGGGGTAGCTTCTTGTCCCGATTATGCCATTAGGAAAGTCATCCATATCATCTCTTTGTTCTCCCCTTTCTCTCTCTCTCCCCCCCCCCCTCCCCCCCCCCCCCCCCCCCCCAAATCAAGCTTGTTAGTTGCCACCATGTTTTCCAGTTTATTTCTTGACTGTCTACGTCCATCGTCTCTAATTAATTTTCGATTTTCTTGAAGGACTGCCACGTTCATTTTTGTCTGTCCGTCTATTATATTCTTTATTATTTTCTTTAGAAAACACATTTCCAATGTCATAATGATATACAAGTGGCTGAATACAATACAGCCCAGATGCTATAGTTACAGGGTTTATGTGGATGCTAGATCTGACTGGAAGTGACGTGTTTGTAGGATGCGTTGATGTGCACTTGTTTATCTCTGCGAGGTGGTAACACCGTTTGAGTTAAATTTAGGTTAACAGCTCACAATGGGGGGCATTTTATTTTGCATATCCTTTTTACAGGAAAACGCTGTCAACACCAGCATTTTACTTCTGTTGTTGATGTCTTGGTAAGTTTACGTTCAGTAGTTTGCCATTTCTTTCTGAACGACCGGCTCGCCTACCAACTCGTTAAAACCCAGCGCAACGAGGTCTGCTGCCAAATTGGTCACAGCTGTCTCGAAAGCGGGTAATCGGGCTTACGAATCTCGTCCGTAAGGCCTTCGCCATGAAGACCGGCAATGAGGGACATAACATAAATAAAATAAGATACGAATCATAATGTTTCAATCATAATGTACCTACATTTTTCCAATGAATAAATCACCAAAAAAAATAAATAAATAGCACAAGTAGATTGTCAGCTTTACCAGAATACGATTACAAGAAACAAAATGTAAAGCCTTCGTCAGCACAGAACAAACACACTCAAACAGACACACAACTACACACACACACACACACACACACACACACACACACACACACACACACACACATACACAACTACATGAAAATATTAAAGTTACTTAGCTGAATACGTCTTGAGCAACTGTAAGTGGATTGAATTAACCGGATGTGTGGTTTAAGTGGTCAAAGTACTAACGGTTAGTAACGCCAGAAGCTTTAGGATTGGCTAAGCCGCCCGGTGGGGGACATCCGCTAGCGGGATAGGGGGACGCCCAAGTGAGCGAAAGGTGAAATTTGGATTAGTACAGCACTATAGCCGGCTCTGCGGTGGTGTCACGGACGCAGTTCGCAATTACGCATCCCGTCCTGTAAACACAGCCGCGGGCGATTTGGATGTAGACCGCCCAGTGTTGGCTCTCATAAAATAGTATGAGTGCCTATCGCTAAGATAGCGATGACAGATCACTGAACGCAAATTTGCCAAGAAATCATAAACAGCAAAAATATTACTGGGGTTGACTGTGACTTCATGTGAAGGACATGCAATTAACTATGGGGATGGGAGGGGTGGAGGGTAAGGAAGTTAAATAAAACTGTGATGGACATTGAGGACTTGAGAGAAGAGTGAACCCATCTGGACGGTTTTTCAATGTCTTACGATCGCGTTCGTGAGATGCGCACGATTTGATCGCCGTGACCTGTAAGTCGGCCTACACTTTTCCAGCTCTATGAAGTCACATGTGTCCTTTGACTGAATGTGATACATTTGAATGGGAATATATTGACACGCCCTGGATCTTGTGATGGCGGGCAAGACGTGTGACTAGGAAGCTGCTGTTGTGCTGTGGTTAGCACGCTGCCTACTAGCCCGCTGGTCACGTGTTACAATTGTCATGGAGGCTAGGATTTATTTACAATATTGACCTGGGCTCCTGGGAAACCTTGTCTAATATATGTGTGGGGAAATATTCTGGAACATAAAGGAGACCAACGTGATATTGACAACATCACCTATCGGGGGTCGCTGGGTTTATAAAACGCATGAAGCTAGCACATGTAGCCAACAAGCCTCAAGGCGTGAGACAGGCGGAGGGCAGACAGTTGTTTCATTGTTTTGATATTCTGGCCGTAATAAAATAACCACTTCATTTCAAGGACGTATGCGAATTCAGTATCATATATATGGTAGCACTTTTCAGTCATTGGAACAAACGACCTTCAGTCAAGCATTCTTGATTGAGCACGTCCAAAACCTGCCTCAGCTTCTCTTGTATTTATTAATTTAAAGATCTTTAAGTTCTCCTCAGTTGATGTAGACGCAACATGTTACTCACTGATATGGGGTATACATGGTGACTTTGTTTAATTCCAACATACCTTATACCTTTCCTACCAGAATGAAAATGGAGGTAGAAGCAGTAACAACGACATTCCGATGGTTAGAGGAGACCACTGCAACACACATTGTATTCATTACGGACTCAAGGAGTATGCATTAGTAAGGTGGAGAAAGCAATGTTTCATGTGGAATAGCTCACCTCGCTTCAGAGGTCACGGACTGTGAGAATTGTATGGATTTTTTTGCCCTGGCCGTGCGTGAGTGCGGGGGAATGAACAGGATGATAGACTGGCAGAGAATGCACCTCTTGGTGGTAGATTACCTATGGACAAGGGAAGAGGTGGTAGTGCACTTGTGAGGACCAGGAGGAGAAGGTGAAGGTACATATTGAGAACCCATTATGCGGAAAGAATGAGACTGCGGGTGATCGGCAGGGGTCCTGAAAGAATCTCAAAACTGAGAGGGAAGACAAGGAGAACATTCAGTCAGATAGCGGTGAGAACGATTTGCAGTGTGACTCTTTGCTGGCTGTTGAACGAGGGAAAGGAGCGTGTATGGGAATGTCATGAGTGCAGTTGTTTGCTCAGCTCAATTCAACTCAACCCCTACCATTTGTTTTCCTATTCCTGACTTCTAGTCATTTTACAAACAGTTGTAAATAACAGGTCGTTGGAACTGGTAGGTATATGAATTACGCTGTCGGTGCCTCTTTATGAGTACACTCTACAAAAGTGGTACAAAGTACAAAGTGGTATTAAAAATAATATGAAAAGTCTCTTTGGAGTTAAACTAGAACACAACTTTCTATAGCAAGACCAGTTTCATCACTGTCTCCTCGTTTACAAAGTTGTGCCGTCTTTATCTTGGTAATACGTTCATGATACATGAGTATTGGTGGTATTTACAAATACCAAATAGGCACCAGGTTTAATATTACTATGTTATGCTATCCATTACTCTATTTCAAAGGGTCCTGTGCTTATTTTTAACAAGACTGACTCACAATGTACCTACACATTTTCGTTTGTATGATTTCACATGACCTTCGATTTATACTTGTTACCATTGTCTTCTATGAGTGACAATGTATTTGCACCATTATGAAAAAGCTTCGATTGATATGCATGTGCAATATGTCAACACAATACGACAGTAGACAGGAGAACCTCTTACAGGTCCACAATACATTCCGTTGATTGTGCCCGTCTTGACAAAGTAAATTATTGCCTGGTGTGTGTGTAAGACTAATGAGCTGTCTATTGAAGATGTTTAACAACTGTTAAAATCGTGTACACGCATGGGTGCTGGCAAAAGATCGAGTCTTTGCGACGGGCCGTTATGAGAGTGACGTCTGCTGCATGTACGCAAGGGAAATGTTACAGATAACGACGAGGTACATGTCATTTGTAGGACAACTATAAATATAAATTATGTCAACAGTCGGCTGAATTAAAATCAGGAACATGTTCTTCTCTAGGGCTAGGGTACAGCTAAAAGCAAGCAAGGCCGATACAAGAAATCCTGAACAGATAACATTAAAGAACAGACAGCTAGAAATTATCATGCACTCGTTCTGCAAGTAATAGTAGAAAACCTTGTTTGGGAATATCGCTGCAACACGAATACCTGCAGATAAGGTTTAGATAAGTTATAGGATTAGAGAAGAAAAAGATAAGATAGATTAGAGATTCTTAAAACAGAAACTGAGAAACACACTAGACAAAGGATATTTCGACACCGAAGGTGACCAACAGCACTGGAAGTAGAAAGTTGTATTGAGAAAGTATTACCTTGTCCGCGTAGAGAATGAATAACAGAAGATACATGGTAGATATAATAGTGTGTTAATGTTATGAATTACCTAACCAGAATTCGTTGACACCTTGAGAATTTACAAAGTCCCCAATGTCCTCATTTTCATAGTAGTCAAACGGCAATGCCAGGTGCCCTCCATAGCTGCAAGGAAATGTTACACATTATATACGTTGTTGCGAAAACAAAATTAATTTTTTAAAAACAATATATATATATATATATATATATATATATATATATATATATATATATATATATATATATATATATATATATATATATATATATATTGTTTTTAAAAAATTAATTTTGTTTATATATATATATATACACACACACACACACGAGGGCGAGTCAATAAGTAAGTCACACAGTTCTGTGGGATGGCAGGTAAATGTAGTTGGTGTTTTCTACAGGTGTTATTAGGTGACAGCAACATCGAACTTTATATTCCCGTTCGTCAGGTGGCGCTAGGTGTCTCATGCGCATGCGCAGCGCATAAAAATAGCGACTACTTATTGAGTGTACAACCAAAGAGCAACGTGCTGTTGTGCATTCTTTGTGGGCAAAAGGACTGCTTGCAAATGGCATTCATAAGGAAATGCTTCCTGTTTATGCTGACAAATGTTTGTCCTGTAAAGCGGTGCATAGCTGGGCAGAAATATTTTCTCATGGATGCTCTAAAATTGTTGATGAAATCTGATCTGGTCGTTCTGTTGAGATTGCAACAGAAGCATACGTGCAGCGGGTGGAGGAGATGATTAGAGGTGACAGGCGAGTAACGATAGACTCTGTAGCATCTGCAATAGCGTGCTCACGTGGTTCAACATACAACATAATGCATGATCGATTGAAATTTCCAGGACTGCTGACTAAAGGAGTGTTGCTTCTTCATGACAATGCCAGACCACATACGGCTCGATTAACTCAGGAGAAAATTAACCAACTAAGGTGGGAAGTTCTGGAACATCCACCTTATAGCCCCGACTTAGCCACTAGCGATTTCCACTTTATTGGTCCACTGAAAACCCACCTAGGAGGGAGATATTTCTCGAATAACGCCGAAGATGAATGTGAAGTGAAAACGTGGTTTAGAAAACAGAGCACACAGTTCTATGCAGCCGGTTTGGGAGGACTGATAAAACGAAGGGATAAGTGCATCAATATTGGTGGAAATAATGAGAAATAAAGGGACAATGTATGTATAAAAATAAACTGGTTTCAAGTTGTTATCATATTTAGTTATTTTTCTACAGTCGTTTGTGACTTACTTATTGACTTAGTAGTAGTAGTAGTAGTAGTAGTAGTAGTAGTAGTAGTAGTAGTAGTAGTAGTAGTTGTTGTTGTTGTTGTTGTTGTTGTTGTTTCTGTTGTTGTTGTTGTTGCTGCTGCTGCTGCTTCTGCTGCTGCTGATGCAGCAATAATGACACTTACAACACTCTGTTCAAGCTTGTGTTATAAATGAGACATCATGTGTCACAAGTCTGTGTCGACCACAAATATTGATTTCCAAATTATACGTTGCTAATTCTTATTGTGCCAACACTGTGGCGAAGAGGTTACGGACGCAGTTCGTAATCCCGCATTCGAAACAGCTGCGGGCGATATGGCAGCAAACCGCCGTTCGTTAGTTTTTTTAAGAAAATGATATGAGTGCCGGTCGTTCAGAACGCAATGGCACACTACTGAACGTAAACTTGCCAAGAAATCATGAACAGCCAAAACATGCTGGGGTTGACTGCTACGTCCTGTACAGATTATGCAACTAACTTTTTTTTTTTTTTACTTCATAAGGTATAGTATCTGATGGCAGATGCCTTGAAGAGATTAGAACAAGAATCGCCATTGCGAAAGTAGCCTTTAGCAAGATGAAAAACATTCTGACCAATAAAATGATGTCAATTGAAACGAGAAAAAGAGTGTTGAGGGGATACATAGAGCCTGTTCTTTTGTATGGATGTGAAACTTGGACAATGGAGAAATTAGACGTAGACAGTCAAAATTTTTTGGACATGTTATGAGAAGAAATGGACTGGAGAACTTAGTGACAGCTGGCAAGATCGAAGGGAACAGACCAAGAGGAAGACCGAGAGGAAAATACCTGGATGGCTTGGCCATATGGCATGGACGAGACAGGAACACTGAGCTGATCCACGACTCTGGTGATCGAGTGAAATGGCGAATCATGACCGCCCACGCTTTCCGGCATGGCACATGATTGATTGATTGATAGTTCATATAATCATACGAGTATTTTTCAGACAAATGTGTATTCAAATGCGATATATTTCAAAAATCATCAAACCTATGAGTCTATTTACAGCCCTTCAATAATAGGTTTTGATTATGGACCCCATGAATGGGAATTTATTCGCTTTCGATAAACTGAATATTTGAATAACGAAGACTCAAACAATAGATTGCACGATTTATTGCCTGGCATATTTCGCTGCATCTCGTCAGGTACATACTGCAGAAATCACACAACTTACGTGAATTAATTAGATAAATCCTTCAAACTGAAATATACACATGTTCGCACAGTAATGTCGATTGTCTACCACGGTAATTTTAAACTGACTAACATGTCTTTCTGCTTACACAAGGATCAACCATCTTGTCCAACCAATTCGGAGTATGTTCCGAAACAGGTTATGCATATTGTTCTGAGATGTGTGAACAAAATTCGAAGTAAGGCACTGAACAGGCGTGAGTTTAGACAGTTTCTATCAGACCTGAACGAGAAATACGGTGAGCTAGTGTTACACTGTGATGTCAGATGGCTATCTAAAGGGAAAGTTCTGTCACGTTTCTGGGCACTGAAAATAGTATCTATCTGTTTCTGTCTGAAATAAATGAATTGCCTACAGAACGGGAATGTCTGCTGAACGAAGATGGCTTAATGACCTGGAATGTTTGGTGGACATCACGTCGTCTCATTTAAACTCTTTAAATGTGAGGATCCGGGGGGGGGGGGGGGGGGGGGGGGGAACTATTCACAAATTTGTGCGATGACATTTCTTCATTTAAAATGAGACTACAACTGTTTATCGGAGTTCATAATAGAGGAGGAAATTGTTGCCCTCTTCATAAATCCGTTCGTATTTCATGATGCCAAGCTCTGTCAATTACAGCAAAACCTTCAGCACGAAGTAATTGATTTGAAATGCAATTCTGCACTGAGATGTAAATTTCTGGAGCTGCCTGCGTCACTTTCACCTGATCATATGATTTTATTCTGGCGACTATTGCCTGTTGAACAATTTTAACATTTGCATTCATTCACCCAGAGATACATTTGTCGTTTGGTTCGACTTACAGATGCGAGCAGTCATTTTCTGCAATGACCGTTATAAAAAAAAATCAAGCAACCTTCCAGTCTCAACGACAGTAACCTAGCTGCGCTTATGACTGTGGGCACGAAGATTTGAGCCAAGACATTGGTAAACTGGCATCTGAACTTAAGTAACTGGTTATGAAGAACACTTAAAATTGTAAATTAATTACATTAATAGTGATTTTCGAAACTGATTTAAAATGTATTGGTAAATTAACTTTTGATTTTAAACCAAAAAATGACCGCAGTGCAGTACTGAACACTGACTGCCTTTAAAGTTTTAGAATTTTGTTGACAAAGGTTAAGAAAGGTAAGAATGATATTGCACGACTTTTATAATTTTATAACGTTGTGGCCCGCTTAACTACCGCAAATAGTATTTATGGCCCTCTGCTTGACAAGCTTGGGAACCACTGTACTAGGTTGCACTTGTTTTCAGCAGAGCTGTAATATTTTCGTCCGCCGCCAACGATGCAAATTCTTCCCGGTATTTGCTAACAGGTTTAGCTTACCCGGGTTAGTTATGTAGGACATACAGAGTGGAGGGGTTATCTTCGCCGTGTCATTCCCAGATTGAACCCAAGAGACTCGTTCAGAACAACCGCAGGTAAACCTGTAGGGATTGAAGGGTACAGGCGAGAGGACCGACTTTATGGAACCGGAATGTACTCCTTCCGGCTCGGTATATCCCCACATAATGGCAAGCCGGCTGCCCAAAGCACCACACACAGCATGAACTCCGTAGCTCCAGCGATGACCTCCGGGGCTTTCCAGAAAGTCTGCATTCGTGGTCGGGACGACGCAGTCGGACTACTAATCCACACCCCTCAGAGCGCTCAGCAGACAGCTTCACCAGTCGTCACGGTAAACCATGTCATGTAAACAGTTCGACCCTCAAGGGAAGGTAGGAACAGCACATGAGCATCATCCGCAAGGCTATGAGGCTACAATAAATGCGGAGCTGAAACATTATGCTCTGATTCTGGGCTCACCCAAAGTATCATCACGTCCCGCATGTGGCTGCTTAGTCTCACTTCCGTATACTGGGCGTACACTGAGGCCTTTTAAACTTACACGCCATTAGGTTTCAGGTGGAGACTTGGAACTTTGATGTCCTCACTCGATGAGCGGTTCGATGGTATCAACAGCTTGCGTGATGTAATGTGCTATTGATTTTCCGGATCAGGGTCTTGCTAAGTGACTTCTGCATTGGTTTTCACTAAGAACAGCGTGTTCCAAAAAACTACGGAAAGACATACCGAGCAGCGCTTTGACCTTTGCTTTCCTGAAGCTACCAGCTTTGTTCATGTAGCCCACAAACCACTGCTGTGAGGTCGGGTTAAACTTCCTGCCTCGGGAATTTACGATAGCGGCGGCTTTTAATGCTGCGACCCGGGAGCTATTTTTTGCCACATGAATGCGTCGTTGGCATTTCATGTGACAAATCCGGAACACTCCCTTCTCTAATTCAGATAAAGGTGTATGTGTAGCCAAGTCTGTATCTTATAGCACCGATTCTCGGTAGGAGATTTGCCATAAATGGATGAGTCGGTCAGTAAGAATCACAATCAATTGACTATCTGCCATTTCGGTCCAGGTCTGTATTATATCTGAGGTGTAGATGACAACTTTGGCAGAGGTCTTGCAGAGGCTTCTTAACCGGAACAAGGCTGCTGGCGAGCGAAGTGAGATGCAGAATATTCTGTTGTGTCCCATCACACCGATATCAACCCCCCCCCCCCCCCTCCTTTTTAAAAAAAAATCCCCTCCCTTTTCACGTCTATCACTGGAACAATTCGTCATCATCATCATCATCATCATCATCATCATCATCATCATCATCTTCCACTTTTGCCGCCAAGCGTAGTGGGGATGAATAAATGGCGTTCCAGCGCTCAGTGGGTGACACTGGATAGTGTCATTCGTTGTGCTTGTAGAATGTCTTTGATGTCGTCAATCCATTTTCTTCTCGGGCGTCCTCTTCCTCTCGTAACAGATGTTCTTTGATGTGGGGCCAGTGCTGGTAGTTGATTTTGTTGCATTCTTACAAGAAGGCTAACCCATTTGATCTTATGTCTTTCAATAAATATGGCACAGGGTTTTGATCCCACTGTCTGTCTGGTAACATCATTTCTTATTAGGTCTTGGATATTTAAGTTGGCAGTTATACTCATACATATCATTTCACAGGTGTTGATTTTGCATAAGTGTGATTTGGATAATGTCCAAGTTTGAGGTTGGTAGCATAGGGTTGGTGTGAATATGCTGTTTATTATCTGTCATTTGGCGGATGTTTCAGTATGGGTGATAGTTGATATGTAAGCGCACTTGTTTTTTTTTTAGATATGATTTCGACTTCTCTGTCCAATCTGCATCTTCTGTGATCAGATTATTATTTATACTAGTAGTAGTAGCAGTAGTGTTAGTAATAGTTGTAGCAGTAGTTGTTGTTTTTGTGGTGTTGATGGTAGTAAGAGTAAGAGTAGTACTACTACTTATTGTTCTTGTAGTAGTAGCAGTACTAGTAGCAATAGTAGTAGTGGTGATGGTGGTGGTAGTAGTAGTAGTAGTAGTAGTAGTAGTAGTAGTAGTAGTAGTAGTAGTAGTAGTAATAGTAGTAGTATGCCTACCCGCCTGCCTCCCTGCCTGCCTGCCTGCCTATCTATCTATCTAACTATCTATCTATCTATCTATCCATCCATCCATCCATCCATCCATCCATCCATCTATCTATCTATCTATCTATCTATCTATCTATATATTCGTCTGTCTGTATTTATCTGCCTAGTTACGTCTGTCGCCACCTCTGTTTCACTGTCTCCTTTTCTCTCTTTCTCTCCATCTCTCTCCGGTCTCTCTCTCTCTCTCTCTCTCTCTCTCTCTGTTTCGCGCGCCCACTAGCCTATCTCTTTCTGTCTTTGAATCTCTCTCAACCTCTCTCTCTCTCTCTCTCTCTCTATCTATATATATATATATATATATATATATATATATATATATATATATATATATATACACTCTCTCTCTCTCTCTCTCTCTCTCTCTCTCTCTCTCTCTCTCTCTCTTTCCGCCTCTCACATGGTATCCTCCCTTTTTGTTTATAAATTCATTACGTGTTTTTATGTGGATATACTGAGGTTTGAATTATTGTAACGTTTACCAACTTAATTGGCAAACATATTGTATTGGAGCAACATCAATGATGTCACCAAATGACATTACTGCTGAAGTTATCTATAGGTGATTGGATCCACGGAGTCCATAGTAGTATTAAACTAACCTAGAAAACAACGCTTGTGCACACAAAACAGATGAGAAGTGTGAAGTAGATTAAACATAACGCTCCAGATGTTTAAATAAACAAAACTTGTGCAGGGTAATTTATTCAAACAAATAAATGAATGGGGGAATTGTCTTCTCCTTTGCGTTCTTTCTCAGACTTAGATCACTGTTTGGTATGTGATCTGAGTCCACTGAGATTTCCATATAGTTTGTCTGTAACTGAGATGTCTGCGTCTCCGTGCAAATATGCTCTAATGTTATATCAGAATGTTTGAATAGAGGCAAGTGATCAATTTCTAAATAAATATTATAATAGTATCTGTCCCACCTGGCACACATCCGTTCGGCAGAGGCCCATGGGAGGGGATTGGGCACAAGTTTGTAGCAGTGATGTCCCTTGATCTCCCAACCTGATAATAAGAAAGACAATTAAATCTTGGTAAATATTAACTCTTTCTGGTTGAGACATCTGTAACTTTGACAGTAGTAGTTTTCTGTATGATAAGAGGTTCAGGTGATGAGTGGGGTAGACAAGTGGAGAAGAGGTTCAGGTGACGAGTGGAGTAGACAAGTGGAGAAGGAGTTCTTTTGACGAATGGAGTAGACAAGTGGAGAAGGAGTTCTGGTGACGAATGGAATAGACAAGCGGAGAAGACGTTCTGCTGAAGACTGGGGTATGCAAACTGAGAAGAGGTTCTGGTGATGGGTGGAGTGGATAAGCGGAGAAGAGGTTCGGATGATGAATGGAGTAGACAAGTGAAAAAGAGGTTCTGGTGACGAATGGAGTAGACAAGTGGAGGAGAGGTTCTGCTGACGAACTGGAGGAGGCAAGTGGAGAAGAGGTTCTTTTGACGAATGGAGTAGACAAGTGAAAAAGAGGTTCTGGTGACGAATGGAGTAGACAAGTGGAGAAGAGGTTCTTTTGACGAATGGAGTAGACAAGTGGAGGAGAGGTTCTGGTGACGAATGGAATAGACAAGCAGAGAAGAGATTTTGTTGAATAATGAGGTAGGCAAATGGAGAAGTGGTTCTGGAGATGGGTGGAGTGGATAAGCGGAGAAGAGGTTCGGATGATGAATGGAGTAGACAAGTGGAGACGAGGTTCTGGTGACGAATGGAGTAGACAAGTGGAGAAGAGGTTCTGGTGATGAATGGAGTAGACAAGTGGGGGAGATGTTCTGGTTAGGAATACAGTAGATACGTGGAGGACAGGTTCTGGTTAGGAATGGAGTAGAAAAGTGGAGAAGATGTTCTGGTTAGAAATGGAGTAGACAAGTGGAGAAGATGTTCCGGTTAGAAATGGAGTAGACAAGTGGAGGAGAGGTTCTGGTTAGGAATGGAGTAGACACGTGGAGAAGAGGTTCTGGTTAGGAATGGAGTAGACAAGTGGAGAAGATGTTCCGGTTAGAAATGGAGTAGACAGGTGGAGAAGATGTTCTGGTTAGAAATGGAGTAGACAAGTTGAGGAGAGGTTCTGGTTAGGAATGGAGTAGACACGTGGAGGAGAGGTTCTGATTAGAAATGTAGTAGACAATTGGAGAAGATGTTCTGGTTAGGAATGGAGTAGACACGTGGAGGAGAGGTTCTGGTTAGGAATGGAGTAGACACGTGGAGGAGAGGTTCTGGTTAGGAATGGAGTAGGCAAGTGGAGAAGACGTTCTGGTTAGGAATGGAGTAGACAAGTGGAGGAGAGGTTCTGTTTAGGAATGGAGTTGACAAGTGGAGGAGAGGTTCTGTTTAGGAATGGAGTAGACAAGTGGAGGAGAGGTTCTTTTTAGGAATGGAGTAGACAAGTGGAGGAGAGGTTCTGTTTAGGAATGGAGTAGACAAGTGGGGAAGAGGTTCTGGTTAGGAATGGAGTAGACACGTGGAGGAGAGGTTCTGGTTTTTCATTGTCACCTTGCCGTCTTGACAGACGATAGTTTGTGCTTCAAAAAAGCATAATAACTATTACCCGTGACGGTAGCGAATGTGACTGATAAGGCCAATTCGCACTGTAAATGTTCGTTCACAGTGGGTGCATGTGAACACGTGGTTATTTACACCATCATGCACCATCTTACGTCTCACACGCTCGATGTGTGACTTATCTGCAATAATTTTCTCCTTTGTTTTTATTCCATTTCTGATGTTTGCCCTCCATGCAACACGTTCAGCGGCGACTTGCTCCCAATGTGCATTATCATGCCTGTATCAATCATGGAGTCTCTGTGGCGAAGTGGTCAAGCCGTTTGACTCGTGTTCCGAAGGTTGTGGGTTCGATTCCGGGCCGCGCCCTTCGGTTCACGAGTTAAATATTTCAGGAGACTTCTGTGGGTCGTCGCTAAAAGCTACGGAGTTCGTGCTTTGTGCGACGCTTTCCGTGCTGCGGAAAGAGTCCGAGCCATATGACATAAACCCGGTGCAATGAAGTCGACCCTGTCGACTTTTTTTTTCGACTGTATCAATCATGTCCCGCTTACACATGTCCTGTTCTCCCAGACTCTTTTTCTTAACCTTTTCATTGCTGTTGCTGCCTTACCAATCCGGATGTTGATTTCCTGATCTAGGGATAATTTGCTATTTACCACTGATCCTAGATATGTAAAATGTCTACCATCTCTAGTTCGGTGTCGTCAATTCAGATTGATGGTACCCCGTGTGCACCTTGTGACATAATCAATTTGTTCTTTTTGTTAATTGTTAAACCAAAATCAGAACAAGCATTGGATAATGCAAATAGTAGACGTAATTCTTCCTCAGAGAGGGTCGTAACAGCAGCATCATCTGAAAAAAGCAACTCTCTGATCAGTACCCTCCTAATTTTGGTCTTGGCCTTCAATCTCTGAGCATTGTGGAGGCCGCCATCTGGTCGTGAACGAATGTGTATACTACCATCCTGATCACGAAAGGCATATTTCATTAGAAGTGAAAAGTATATTCCAAAGAGGGTGGGAGCTAGTACACATCCTTGCTTAACTCCACTCTTGATTTCAAACTCTTCAGAAGTTGCACCATCAAACTTGATTATACCCTTCGTGCCTATGTGGAACGATTCCACAATGGACAGAAGAGTTGGTGGGAAGCCAATCTTCTTTAGTGCCTTGAACAGACCCTCACGACTGACCAAATCAAATGCCTTGTGAGGTCGATGAAAACAATAAACAGTGGTTGATTCTGTTCACGGCATTTTTCTTGCATTCGTCGCAATGAGAATGTCATATCAATGGCAGACTGGTTCTGTCGAAAGCCACACTGTGATTCGGGGTAGACTTGATCTCCTAGGACTTGAAGTCTGCGCAGAACAATTCTGGCAAATACTTTTCCAACAATACACAGAAGTGAGATACCCCTATAGTTGTTGCAGTCGCTCCGATCGCCCTTGTTCTTGTATAGTGTTATGATGCTTGAATCTTTTAAATCCTGTGGAACTTGTCCTTCTCGCCAGCATAGCTCTATTAGCTGGTGGATCTGTAGAGTGAGTGTGTCTTGCCCACTCCTGATAACCTCTATTGGAATCCCATCATTACATAGAGCTTTGCCAGATGCAAGTTCATTTATAGCACACTTAACTTCTGTTATGGTGGGAAGTATGTCCAGGTGGTCAAGAGTTGGTAAAGCCTCTATGGCGTTAAGGGCATCATCCGCTAGTTTGGTCTCACTTGATGAATGGAGTAGACAAGTGGAGAAGATGTTCTGGTTAGGAATGGAGTAGACAAGTGGAGACGATGTTCTGGTTAGGAATGGAGTAAACACGTGGAGGAGAGGTTCTGGTTAGGAATGGAGTAGACAAGTGGAGACGATGTTCTGGTTAGGAATGGAGTAGACAAGTGAAGGAGAGGTTCTGATTAGGAATGGAGTAGACAAGTGGGGAAGATGTTCTGATTAGGAATGGAGTAGACAAGTGGAGGAGGGGTTCTGGTTAGGAATGGAGTAGACAAGTGGAGGAGAGGTTCTGATTAGGAATGGAGTAGACAAGTGGAGAAGAGGTTCTGGTGATGAACAGAGTGGATAAGTGGAGAAGAGGTGCAGGTGCCAAGTATGGAAGACAAATTGAGATGTGATTGATTCAACAACTGGCTGATGAAGAGACAATTCAGAAAGGTCAGTGGTGTTAACTTGAGAGCAAGAGGAGCTATCTCATTGTGTTGTCTTGTCTCACTGATGGTCCCATCTTCTGTCCACAGTGCGGCTGCAGAAAACGTGGCACACAGAACGAACGTAGCTCCAGCAACGATCATTAGGGGCCTAGAAATTCTGCACTAGTGCGTCTGAACACGAATCCACGACCTTGGCAATGGGGGAAGGCGGTAGGAGGGAGCACTTTGCAGCGGAGACGGCAGGTCACATGTAGAGTAACCAATGAATGCATGCACATGCAGTAGTACACTGCATGTGGTACACATCATCATCACCCAATGCCTTGCTGGCTGGCATGGGCGATCATGCCTCTCCACAAATTGCGATCTCCGACGGCATATAGATGAATTCGCATGTTGAATCCCCTCTGTGTCATGACACAAGACTGTCAAGAATCTTTTCGCGCTGTCTTGCTTTATCTCTCTTTCTGCAAATCTTTCCTGTTGTCTCAAAATGTTCCAGTTTTTCTCTTCTCATAATGTGGCCACAAACGACGACTGCTTCTTTCTGATGTTTGTGATAAGTTGACTTTGCGATTCAGCTTCCCTCAAAACGTCCAGATTGTTCATTTTGGCTGTCTAATTAATTTTCAGTATTCTTATATAAGATCACATCTTCAAGACCTCCAGGGATTTTTTCGCCTATTTACTAATTGTCCAGGATTCGCAGCCGTATGTTAAGATTGGTTGTATGGAACATGCAAGAACACTTTTTCTAATATTCAAGGACAATGACTTATTGTACAAAACGTTCTTCATTTGATAGAATGCAGTTTTCGTTTGTTGTTTTCTGTTCTTTATCTCAGCGACGCATCTTCCATCTGATGTTATCCTTCTGACTTCTTGCTATCAAGACAGTATCATCAGCATAACGTACGTTATTCATACTATTCCACCAAGAAGAATCCCTGACATATTTTCTGTAGATCTCAATATATATTCACTGTACAATGAGAAGAAATCAAGAGACATTACACAACCTTGTCCGATACCATTCTTTATACACATACATTTTCCTACCAGGTTGTTCATTCTTATGGCTGGTGTTTGCTGCCAATATATTTTCTTTATTATTCGCAGAAGATCTTTACCGTCAATGTTCGGCTGCGTGGTCATTTTATTATTTCGTCATGTTTCACATTGTAAAATGTGTTTATGTAGTCTATAAAACTTAAGAATAGATCTGGTTTTACTTCTATAGCGCTTTCTAATCATTGGCACCTTGCCGTCTTGGCAGACGATAGTTTGTTGCATTGTGCTTAACAAAGGCATAATAACTACAATCCATGGCGGTGGCTAATGTGACTGATCAGACCAATTCGTGTTGTAAATGTTCGTCCACAATGGATGCATTTGAACACATGGTCATTTTCACCATCACGCACCATGTTATGTCTCTTGCGTTCAGTGTGTGGTCTATGTGCAATCATTTTCTCCTTTGTCTTTATTCCATTTCTGATATGTGCCCTCCATGTAACACGTCTGGCAGCGACTTGCTCCCAATGCGCATTATTAATGCCTAAACCAATCATGTCCCGCTTACACATATTTTTGTATCGTAGTAGATGCCGACTCCGCGAACTCTTACCAATCTATAATTCATCAAAAAAAGATGTCCTTTGTTATTCTACCATCATCCGTCCTACTAACGTGTTCTATCCATTTAAGTCTACAAGACTGAGCAATGGAACACACCGTCACACAACCTGATCTTTCCAATACTTCAGTATTTGTGGTTTTGTCTTGCCACTTAATTCCAAGTATTCTTCGCAGACACCGCATATGAAAGCTGTTTAAATGTTTCTCTTGGTGTGAGTAAGTTGCCCAGGTTTCACTGCCATAAAGAAGAGTACTAATGACACAGGATTGATAGACGAGGACTTTTGTTTTGGTAGTAAGCTTCCTGTTCTTTTAGACTGTTTTTGTTAGTCTGTTCATTGGTGTTGCTGCTTTACCAGTCATGTTGATTTCCTGATATAGAGATAATTTGCTATTTACCTATGATCCTAAATATGTAAAATCGTCTAATACCTCAAATTCCGAGTCGTCAATAAAGATTGATGGTACCCCATGTGCACCTTGTGACGTAATCTGTGTCTTCTATTTGCTAATCGTTAAACCAAATTCAGAACAAACATTGAGCATTGCAGATAGTATACGTTTTAATACTTCCTCAGACTGCAGACTGGGTCTAATTGCAGCAGCATTTGCAAAAAGCAACTTTCTGATTAGTACCCTCCTAACTTTGGTCTTGGCCTTCAATCTCTGAGCATTGTAGAGGCCGCAATCTGAGCGTGAGGGAATGTATATACCACCATCCTAATCACAAAAGGCATATTTCAGTAGAAGTGAAAAGTGAAAAGTATATTCCAAAGAGCGTGGGAGATAGTACACAACCTTGTTTAACTCCACTCTTGATTTCAAACTCTTCTGAAGTTGTACCATCAAACTTGATTATACTCTTTATGAATGTGCGGAACGATGTCACGATGGACAGACGTGTTGGTGGACAGCCAGTCTTCTTTAGCACCTTGAACAGAATCTCATGACTTACCAATATCAAATTCCTATGTGAAGTCGATGAAGGCAATAAACAGTGGTTGATTATGTTAATGGCATGTTTCTTGCATTTGTCGCAATGAGAATATTATATCAACGGTAGACCGGTTCAGCCGAAAGCCACACTGTGATTCGGGGTAGACTTTATCTCTCAAAACTTGAAATCTGCGCAGAATAATTCTGGCAAATACTTTCCCAACAATACACAGAAGTGAGACACCCCTATAGTTGTTACAGTCGCTCCGATCGCCCTTGTTCTTGTACAGTGTTATGATGCTTGACTCTTTGAAATCGTGTGGGACTGGTCCTTCTATCCAGCATAGCTCTAATAGCTGGTTGATCTGTAAAGTGAGTGTGTCTTGCCCACTCCTGATAACTTCCATAGGAATTCCATCCTTACCTGGAGCCTTGCCAGATGCAAGTTCGTTAATAGCATACTTAATTTCTGTTATTGTGGGAAGTGTGTCCAGGTCGTCAAGAGTTTTCAGTGCATATATGGCGTTGAGTTCATCATCCGCTAGTTTGGTCTCGCTTGAGTAAAGCTCCAAATGGTGCTCTACCCATCTATTCATCTGCTGTTTCGTAGCAGTGATGATTTCTCCAGTCAAGGTTTTCAGTGTTGCACTTCTATAGATCGTTGGACCGCAGGCCTTCTTTATCCTTTCATACACGCTTCTGATATTTCCCTTATCACTTGCATTTTGAATGTACTTGCATCACTTGATCCAATAGTCATTTGCACACTGCCTGGCAGCCTTTCGCACACCCTTGCTAGCTTGCTTCAGCTCACTGAGAGTGTTTCGCGTTGTTCCTTCCTTGTTTCTTAAGATGGCTGTCTTCTTTCTATCAATCAATGGCTGCAATGTCTGGCAGTTTGGCGCAAATCAGTCCTGTCTCTTATTAGCCACAGTGTCATAAACCCCTACTGATTTTTATAAAGATGTTCCTTAAGTTTACCCCACTTTTCACTTTCCGTATAATTTTCTGATGTATCAGTGAAAGCGTCTTCAAGCTGCTGTTGGAACTCACAGCACTTATCAGGATCATAGGTGTTAATAATCCTGGGGCCAGATTTGTGTCTAGTCGTGTAGATTCTCCTTGGTCTTAATCTAACCCTTGCAACCTAGACAGTCACAATTTTTTGGTCACGTTATGAGAAGAAATAAATTGGTGAACTTGTTGACAACTGGCAAGATCGAGGGGAAGAGAACAAGGGGAGAGCGAAGAAGTAAATACCTGGATGGATTGGCCACGTTGTATGGTCGAGAAAAGAACACTGAGCTGATCCACGACTCTGGTGATCGAGTGAGATGGCAAAACATGACCGAGCACGCTTACCGGCATGTCACATGATGATGGTGATGATGATGAACCCTTGCAAAAACTAAAGAATTATCAGTATCACAATCAGCACTGTGGTAACTTCGAGTTAATTATGTTTGATTTAAATGTCTCCGTGTGGTGGTGAAATCTAGCTGATGCCAACGGCCGGATCTTGAGTGCTTCCATGTGACCTTATGCCGCTCTTTTGTTTTAAAACAGGAGTTTGTAATGTATAGGTCGTTTCTAGTGCAATGATCATGCAGCCTTTGCCAATTGTTGTATTTTCCAAGGTACACTTGTCATGAGCTCGAGTCCTTGCCCACACGAGCATTAAAATCACCGAGTATATATATGTAGTCAGGTTTTGGTACTACTTTGATCAAAATCTAGCTCCTCATATGAATGAATCCTTCACATCATCAGAGGAAGTGAGTGTCGGTGCATATGCAGTGACAGTGGTTGCAAAACCACAAGTTGTTGCCAATAGCAGGGATAATAATCTTCCATTTCGGCCAGCTCGAATTTCAATCATTCCTAGTAGTGAATTATTCATCGCTAAGCCATGTTGTCTGTTTACATCCTGCCCTCTGCCTTTCTAAACAAAAGGTGTATTTTCCCTGAGTGACCCTTCCTCGGCGAAGCGAGTCTCCTGCAGACCAGCAATATCAATACTAAGACGATTGAGTTCGGCATCAGTCACAGCCGTTTTTCTCACTTGGCCAATATTCGTCAGGTCAGTGGAACATCCTGGACACATGGTTCTTACGTTCCTGGTTGCATGTCGTAGCTGATGTTTCTATTTTTCTTTTACAACCTCCGAATTATATTTTGTCCTAGCCCCAAGCACCCATTGGAGCAGGCAGGCTGTTGCGGATCAGCACCCAATTTCCCGGGGGCTGTCCAGCCAGAGGCGGGTGGTAGCTGATCAATGGCATCTGTAGTGTCTCCCACCGTCAGAGGCAACCCGTTGCGCCCCGTGTCTATGCTAATTGACAAGGACTTATAACCCGTAACTGCTACCACTGCTTCGAGTGCGAGACCGGTTAAGATCAGGGATGGAGTTATACCTATCCATAGCACAACACCAGGGCTAGAAAAAGAATGATTATGGTTTGCCCATGCATCATGATCCCTCTCTCGACCTGCCTAGTTCACTCCAGAGGAAATGTAACACCAATACAGCTGATCAATGGCATCTGTAGTGTCTCCCACCGTCAGAGGCAACCCGTTGCGCCCCGTGTCTATGCTAATTGACAAGGACTTATAACCCGTAACTGCTACCACTGCTTCGAGTGCGAGACCGGTTAAGATCAGGGATGGAGCTATACCTATCCATAGCACAAAACCAGGGCTAGAAAAAGAATGATTATGGTTTGCCCATGCATCATGATCCCTCTCTCGACCTGCCTAGTTCACTCCAGAGGAAATGTAACACCAATACATCTGGAACAAGACAAGCAGAAGCTGCCGGATCAGCAAAGCAATGCTCCAACTGTCCGCCTGTCAGAGCTTCGATCCTAGACCACTGTTAACCAAGGCTTAGGGTGTGGTTTGCCCTGCCATGACATTTTGTCTTTAGGTTGCATTTCCTCGCACCAGGATAAGTCTTGTACCATTCCAATTGCGCTCCTCTACCAGAAGCTGTTGGCACAATGTGGGGTGTCGGGTTTGGTAAGCGCCGCCCTACAATCGGCGTTAACAGAAAGCAGGTAGTACCGTCTACTGCCATAGGGTATCCCAATCATATCTGAGTAAGACATGACTATATCTTTCTAATAGTGTCCTGAGAATATATACAGCATTGTTTGTGCCCTTTTAATATCCACACTGTTCATCACTAGTTTATGATTGAATCTTGTTTCTTATACTTTTCATAAGTATTCTCAGTAACAACTTTGTCATGAGTCTCATAAGACTTATTGTGCTATTATCTTCGCATTCTAAAGTGCCTGGTTTCTTTGGCAGAGATGGATTGTTATAGGTCACTAGGAATGTACCCACTAGAGTAAATGTCATTTATGGATTTTATCAATATTTCGATTCCAAAATCACCTGGAACCTCTACTTTCTCCAGTGTAATGTTGTCTGGACCAGGTGCCTTTCCTTTCTTCATGCGATGTATTGCATCTTCATCTTACGGTGCAAATATTGGTGGACTCTCACCATTGTTTTGAATAGTTACATCCGGTCTCCTGTCAAATGTGATCCCCAGATACTTCAGTGTGTTCTCTCTGCTGACATTTCTACCATCTATCGCGAGGCTTGGGATATCAGCTCTCACAATCCTGTTGTCCAGAGAGCAACACAAAACAGCCGCCTTTTCCGGGTGGATGACAGCACTCATTTCTGTGCACCAGTCAATCACTTTATCTACTGTCTGTAACTCCTGGGCTGTTTGATCCCTATCTCTCCCCTGCCTATATGCAAGAATATCATCTGCAAATGTTAGTATTCTTCCAACCCCTGGTGCTTCTAAGTTTGCAATCTTGCTCGTTTACACGTTAAAGAGCACCGATGAGACTGCAGATCCCTGTGACAGTCCCGGGGTTAAAATATGTGGCTCTGAGGTCCATGCACCCAGACGGTGAGCAACCCGACGAGAATGCAGGACGGCTGCCATCCAGTTCACCAACCAGGGATTGACTCCCTTCTCCATCAGTACGGTCATTGAAATATCATATCGAACTCTATTGTACGCATCCTCGAGATCAAGCGCTGCCGCCATCGTTTCCTGTCTACTCTGGAACCACTCATAAACGTCAAAGGCAAAAGTGGCTTCATTTGACCAGGTATCTTTTCCTGGCCTGTAGCTCCCCAGGCCTCTTGGAAGAAGCTTCCCCCTTTCCAAAAACTCTTGCAACTTGACAGCGACTATCTTCTCTGGAACCTTACCAAATGTATTTTTGAAGGATGATGATTCTAAAGCCGCTAAGCTGTGAATGATCCTTGAATAGTTTTGGGAGAGGGATGAGATAGCTGTGCATCCAATCGATGCTGTCCTAATGCTCTGGTTAAAGCAGTCGGTCATCTCCTTCAGGTCTACATCGCTCAAAGCCTTCATGTGGCCATACCTGACCTCATCGGGCCCTGGTGTTGTGTCTTTTGCCTTTTTCAAAATGTGTTTAACATCTTCCACCCGTATGATATCTTCATACTGCATATTCTTCGTGGTGCCAGATAACTCCTCTCTAACTGCATGCCTGGTGTCCGCATCATTATGATTGGTCTGTCCTAAAAATCTCTGGAGAAACGCCTCCAACATTACATTGGAGAAGGTAGAGGTTCCAGGTGATTTTGGAATTGAGCCTATCCTTCAAGGACCATGTTGAGATGGTTGTGACAAGATCTCAAAAGGGACTCGGTGCACTTAAAACTATGGCTGCAATGGACACAGAGCAGAGAATGCTTTTCACACTATACCATCACATGATCCTCTCAGTAATTGATTATGGATTAGGACTGCTCACTGTCTCAGAGAGTCAGCTGGTGAAGTTAGAGCGCATACAGAACGAAGCTATGCGGGTCATTCTGGGATGCACCAGAGACACCCCAGTAGTGTGTATGCGTTACATTCTTGGTCTGCTGACTGTTGCTGGTAGGCTCAAGGTGATGCAGGCGAAGACATACCTCAGAGTAGCTGCAGACACAGACCACCCACTGCATGAAGCGCTGGACGCAGTTAAGGGTCAGCGACTAATAAGAGGGAAATCATGGATGGCTCAGGCGGAGGATACGATCAGACAGGTGTGCCCCTTGGAGAACATTAGGCGAGGAGAGGAGTGGGTCAGAGTGCCAGCGGAGCAGTCAGACTTGTGCAGAGTTATAATCACATTAAGCCGGGAGTGCAGGGAGTGGCCAGCAGGGGCCACGGAAGTGGAAATCCAGCAACTAATTCAGGACAATGCTCACTCGGGTGATGTGATTATCTACACAGATGGTTCGGTGTCAAGAGGTGAGAGAAGTGGCTGGAGGTTCATAGCAAAAGCTAATGGTCGTCGTTTGGTGCAGGAGAGCCTGGCATATGATACCACAACATCCAGCTTAAGAATGGAGGTAGAGGCAGTCACTGCGGCTCTCCGCTGGATGGAGAATACGACACACACACACACACACACACACACACACACACATCGTGATTGTAACTGACTCAGAAAGCATGCTGACGAGGGAGAGGACGGGCAGACTTCGTGCGGAGTGGCTTGCTTCGCTTCGGAGGTCACGGGTGACAAGCATCGCCTGGATCTTTTCTCCGGGGCATGCCGGTGTGCTAGGAAATGAACAGACGGACAGATTGGCTGGCTCTGCAGAACTTGGTGGAGTATTGATACATGACAAGGCAGACGTGGTTGCGGCCTTGTGGGAGCACGTGTACACCTCGGAGGAGCAAATGGATTACCATGGTCTGGCAAGCATGAGACAGCGAGGAGTGACGAGGGGATCTGGCCGACGCTCAACGCTCAGAGGAAAGGCGAGACGGACATATAATCAGATTGCTACTGGTACTATTGGTGTTGGAACTCTTCGCTGGCTGCTGAGGATGGGGACGGAGCGCTTATGGGAATGCCCCGAATGCTGTGATGTCGATTCCTAAATCAATCAATCAATCAATCAATCCGGTCTGCAATCATTATGATTCGCTTAAAGACTGATCATCGCAAGACAAGGACAGAGACGTTAAAATTAACAACATGGAACGTTAGGACGTTAAACGACGACGGAAAATTAGAAAACATAAAACAAGAAATACAAAGAGAAAAAAATTAATATTTTAGGGATGTGCGAAACGAGATGGACAGGAGCGGGCATCGAGATAGAAGAAGATTTTAAGATTATTTATTCTGGAGGTGAAGATCGACACAGGGGAGTGGCAATAATTTTGGACCGGAAAACATCAAAATCTGTTGAAGGATATTGGGCCGTGTCGGACAGAGTTCTATTAGTTAAATTGAGTGGCAGACCTTTTAGCATAAATGTTATTCAAGTATATGCCCCAACAGGAGAGTCCAGTGAAGATAGTGTAGAGGAATTCTATAATGACATAGAGTCTGCCTTAAAGAAATGTAAAAATTCAGAAATAACCATCATAATAGGAGACTTCAATGTAAAAGAAGGAAATCAAGGTGATAGATACACAGTAGGAAACTATGGTTTAGGAGAGAGAAATGAAAGAAGATACAGACTCGTAGAGTGGGCTAAAGAAAAGGAAATGATTGTAGGAAACACCTGGTTTAAGCAACACCCTAGAAGATTATGGACATGGAGGAGTCCTGATAGCAGGATCAGAAACTAGATTGACTACATTCTGATTAGCAGAAGATTTAGAAACGCACTAATAGTAGCAAAAACAGTTCCCAGTGCTGATTGTTATAGTGACCACAGACTACTCACAGGAACATTGAGGATAAAGTTGAAGAAAGTCAAGTATATAACAGGAAACACTAAATATGACTTGTGTACATTGAGTAATGACAAGGAAATACAAAACAAATTCAACATAGAAGTACAGAACAAATTTGATATATTGTCTGATCTAGAGATATTATTCCAGGATGTGAATGATCAGTGGGAAATGTTAACGAATTCAATCAGTTTGGCTGCAGAAACAACTATTCCAAAATTAAAGAAGGTGGGTCGTAAGAAATGGATGACTGCAGAAATTTTACACCTAATGGAAACAAGAAGACTCAACAAAAATAATCCTGCCAAATATGAAGAAATTCACAGACAAGTCAGATTATTATGTAGGAAGGCAAAAGAATCATGGCTTGAGGAAAAGTGCTTAGAAATTGAAAAACAACACAACAGTCAAAATACCAAATTAGTGCACAAAAGAATTCAGGAACTTACTAATGGAAGAACAAGTACATCAACAGGCTGTCTAAAATCTAAAGATGGCAAAATCATAATAGAAAAAGATCAGATTCTACATGTATGGACAGATTATGTGAAAAACCTGTATAATGATAACAGAGAGGAACAGTATGATATTAGATTTAATAATGAAGGACCACCAATTTTAAAGATGGAGGTGCAAAATGTTCTTAAGCATATGAAAGCTGGCAAGATGCAAGGTGCAGATAACATCACAACAGAAATGATTAAAGCTTTAGAAGAATTTGGACTAGAGCAAGTCACTAGACTGCTGAACACATTATATGATACTGGAGATATACCTTCTGAATTATGTAATTCTGTATTTATTGCAATCCCAAAGAAATCAGGAACCTTGGAATGTGATCAACATAGAACAATTAGTATAATGAGTCACATCACAAAGATCTTGTTACGAATCATCATGCAAAGAGTGAGGAAGAAAATACAGCCTGAAATAGGGGGAAAACAATGTGGGTTTGTAGAAGGAAAGGGTACAGTAAATGCTGTGTATCTGCTGCGAACAGTTATTGAACGTGCTATAGAAGTAAACAAGGATATACATCTTTGCTTTATTGACTACACAAAGGCTTTTGATAGAGTTAGACATGTCAACATGGTGGACATGCTTGCAGATCTACAAATTGATGGGAAAGACATTAGACTTATAAAAAACATATATTGGAAACAACAAGCTGCCATAAGGATTGATAATGAAGTGGGACAATACCAACCTATTAAGAGAGGTGTTAGGCAGGGATGTGTAATGTCTCCAGATCTTTTTTTCCCTATACAGTGAAACTATTTTCAGGAATGTAGAAGATATAAATGGAATCAGCATTGGAGGACGAAACATCAATAACATTAGATATGCAGATGATACAGTATTGATTGCAGACAATGCACAGGATCTGCAACAATTAGTAGACGCGGTTGTTGTCCGCAGTGAGCAGCTGGGGTTGGAATTAAATTGTAAGAAGACACAGGTTATGGTCGTCACTAGGAAGAACGAAGTACCACAATGTAATATACAAGTAAATGGGAATATTCTTCAACAAGTGAATCGGTACAATTATCTCGGAAGTCATAACATCTGATGGGAGATACCTTGAAGAGATTAGAACAAGAATCGCCATGGCGAAAGTAGCCTTTAGCAAGATGAAAAACATTCTGACCAATAAAAAGATATCAATTGAAACGAGAAAAAGAGTGTTGAGGGGATACATAGAGCCTGTTCTTTTGTATGGATGTGAAATTTGGACAATGTGCAGTCAAGCTGAAAAACATCTGATGGCTGCAGAAATGTGGTTTCTGAAGAAAATGCAAAGAATACCATGGACAGATAGAAAAACCAATGACCAAGTACTACAGCAGACAAATGAAAATCGTAGACTGATTAGAGAAATTTGACGTAGACAGTCAAAATTTTGTGGATATGTTATGAGAAGAAATGGACTGGAGAACTTAGTGACAACTGGCAAGATCGAAGGGAACAGACCAAGAGGAAGACCGAGAGGAAAATACCTGGATGGCTTGGCCACATGGCATGGACGAGACAGGATTACTGAGCTGATCCAAGACTCTGGTGATCTAGCGAAATGGCGAGTCATGACCGCCCACGCTTTCCGGCATGGCACATGATTGATTGATTGGAATGTGAGTCTTTTTCATAATTGGTCCCAATTGCCATGCACTGTTGGTTCAGCCATATTTGTTTAGCCACTTTGCATTTGTTTACTGTGTCTTCATGAATTCTAGTATCTATAATATTCTTCTTTATCCCTCTTTTACTGTCTTCTTGCGTCCATCATCTGCAAAATTTCATCAGTCATCCATTTCCTCTTTTGCAATCCTGTGTTTTCAAGTGGAATGATTTCAGTTGATATCTTCGGATTGATTCAAACAACATGTCCCATTGTTCATCATTGGTCTGTATTATCTCCATGGCATTATATCTGTTCTTTACAATAACATTGTACCTTTCTCTAATTTTTTTGTCTGTTTTAAGTAATGATGTTCTTTGAGGGTTTCTTTATGGTTTTAAGTCTTAACCTCATCTTTCCTATAAATGGCACATGGTCACTATATCCATCTGCTCCTGGTCTAGTTCTAGCTCCTACTAAACTGCCTTTGAATCTCTTTGATATCAGTATGTAGTCAATTTGATTTTGAATATTATCTCCCCGGCATTTCCTGTCTATAATCGTTGAGGATCGTGTTTGAACCAAGTATTACCGATTAGCATTTTATAGTATTCTGCCCGGCAGTCAGGTCTTAGTCAGATATGACTGAGCTACAGTATGAAAGTAGACAGTACTACCTGCTTTCTGTTAGCGCCGAATGTTGGGCGGCGCTTACCAAACCCGACACCCCGCATTGTGCAATGGCTTCGGGAGGAAGAGCGCAATTGGGAGTGCACAAGCCTTATCCTGATG
Organism: Cepaea nemoralis; assembly: GCA_014155875.1. NCBI lineage: Eukaryota > Metazoa > Mollusca > Gastropoda > Stylommatophora > Helicidae > Cepaea > Cepaea nemoralis. The sequence continues at coordinate 1,222,339 of JACEFZ010027689.1, read as the reverse complement.
TGAGGCAACCTAAAGACAAAATGTCATGGCAGGGCAGACCAGGTCCTAAGCCTTGGTTGGCAGCTGGTCTAGGATCGAAGCTCCGACAGGCGGACAGTTAGAGCATTGCTTTGCTGATCCGGCAGCTTCTGCAGCTTGTCTTGTTCCAGATGTAGAGGTGTTACCTTTCCTGTAGAGTGAATTAGACAGGCCGAGAGAGGGATCATGCTACATGGGCAACACATGGTCTCTATATATTTGTCGTGTCCTCCTTTACAGTGTCGTCCCTGGAGTGAAGAGAGTCGACACTCACATTATAATATTTTTTTTTTCCTCTCAATATTCTGGAGAATCCACCAGCTTCCGTCCAACACACTCCATCAGCCTATGGACACCTTTTCCTATCACTCTCTCACTGTCGTACTATGCCTCCTCTCATACTTCCCAACGCAACATACTCAACAACTCTTGCTTCTAGAAATTAATAAAGATTAATTTATTAAAAGAAAAGTGTAACGTGTATGAGACGTGTATGCGAAGAAAATGTGTGACGTGTTCTATAAAGTGTGTAGAATCGGACTCTCAGACCACAACCCAGTCAGCTGATCCCAGCAAGGATAGACCACAGCACGTTACGTCAGAACATGTACATCTCACCCAGTGCCGAAACCATCTTGCCGGATACTGCTTTGCCTCTGTAGACCTCTGGTAATCCCATTTCATGACCATCCGAAATAGACACCGGTGGTATTAACAGTTAATCATGGACCGGTTGCACCCTACACAATGTCCGTTCCTATCGTTCCTAAAAAAGGCACAAGTCCTTTGTAGTGTGTACACAGTTACTAATGTTAATTGTTACTGTACTGGATCCTCACTCGTGTCTATCTAGTCTCAAGTATCATGTCTTGTGTTCTATTACACGAGATTATATCACACTAGGCAACTATTATCAGTAATGTTCTCAGTTAGTTACTACTGGCTGATGCTGTGTGGTGCATCAGTAATCATCACCCTCTTTGGTGAATCATCTTCCTTCTAGCTTTAGTTACGTTCTGTATGAACTTTATTGACTGTCCACTGGTGTTCTTCCGAATTGGATTTGAACTTTTCCTAAAAAACTTGTTGAGTTTCCTCGGATCTGGTAGGGAACCTAGGATAGAAACAACACATCTGGTGATAGTACTAGTCACTGATCCTATCGGCTGAGTGTAAGCCTATTGCCTTGCTTAATGATCTTTAGCTAACTAAACTTGGACATAGAGCAGATTAGCTACCCACCTAGGGCCGAATCAGGCTATGACAAAGAGAGACCCATACCGAGTGCAAAACCCCAGCGGGCAATTCCCCCGTCTCCCAATTATCCATCATTACTCGATTCTTAACTAGCATAGCTTATCACCACTACCCTACTCTAGCTAGTTTTCCACTAACAGTGCTAATCATCACACTTGGTTTTCACAAGGCTACAGCCTATATTAATTAGAACGAATATATTATAATAGGTTATACCTTACAGCACTGCAGTTTACACTAAATTACATCTAATGGTAGCCATACAGGCTCGTGTAAACTAAATCAAATATCTCCTTCACACGTTAGATGTTCTAACTGCTGCAGTGACAAGCATGTCTGCCTAAATCCACATTTTCAAGTTCCCCTAGTTGGTCCCAACTCGGGTTTATATGGCAAACTACCAAAGTTGGCCACGTGACGTTATCCTTTATGCCCCCACACAGGTGGCACATTGGCAGATCACCCCCTGTCAGGGATCCATCCCCCCTCTGGCTCCCTCAATGTTAGATTTGTCATCACTGGTTTTGACATCCAAAACAATCTAGAGAGTTACTGTCGAGTTCCAACAAAGAGTTTCGATACCAAGCTGCAAATCATGGTTTTCCAAACAAGCTCTCATTGTGCACGTGACGTTGTTCATGTCCGGCAGGTGTTCCACTGTTTTCAATAACACCCTCAACTTTCTGTCATGTGGTGACAGTCAAAACCTCCATTCCGTCTGATGTCCGGAACTATAGATGACAAACGGAACCATTCCATATCCTGAGCGGCCAATTATATGTGTTTTTAACTGTTATGAACTGCCGACGCGTTGTATTCCTTCCTTCTCACTCACCACTAAATGTGTATATGGCTGACCCGATGTAACCCGTGCAGCTGTGTTTACTCTGTTAGTACGACTGTTGTGGCCTAGAAAATATACGCCAAGCAACCGTCGGTATTATTATCTGGTTAACTCATGGCGATCTCGTGACAATATTAGCCCAGGCTTTGTACTATGTCTTTGTTCAAAAGAAGCCACGGATGCAGGTGGTGGATGAAATTATGAGGGCAGCCGACAGATATTTGTTGGTTATGGTCTCGAGTTCGCGGCGGCAAGCTTTCTCTCTTTCGAGAGACAATGATTGCGGTCATCCGGCCAGTATGGTCACTGCCATAGAGGAATGCAACGGCAAACTACCTCTTTGAAATTGCCTAGTTTATTATGATTCGCTTAAAGACTGATCATCGCAAGACAAGGACAGAGACATTAAAATTAGGAACATGGAACGTTAGGACGTTAAACAACGACGGAAAATTAGAGAACATAACACAAGAAATTCAAAGAGAAAAAATTAATATATTAGGTATGTGCGAAACGAGATGGACAGGAGCAGGCATCAAGATACATAAAGATTTTAAGATTATTTATTCTGGAGGTGAGGATCGACATAGGGGAGTGGCAATAATTTTGGACCGGAAAACATCAACGTCTGTTCAGGGATATTGGGCCGTGTCGGACAGAGTTCTACTAGTTAAATTGAGTGGCAGACCTTTTAACATAAATGTTATTCAAGTATATGCCCCAACAGGAGAGTCCAGTGAAGATAGTGTAGAGGAATTTTATAATGACATAGAGTCTGCCTTAAAGAAATGTAAAAATTCAGAAATAAACATCATAATAGGGGACTTCAATGCAAAAGTAGGAAATCAAGGGGATAGATACACAGTAGGAAACTATGGTTTAGGAGAGAGAAATGAAAGAGGATACAGACTAGTAGAGTGGGCAAAAGAACAGGAAATGATTGTAGGAAACACCTGGTTCAAGCAACACCCTAGAAGATTATGGACATGGAGGAGTCCTGATAGCAGGATCAGAAACTAGATTGACTACATTCTCATTAGCAGAAGATTTAGAAACGCGCTAACAGTAGCAAAAACAGTTCCCAGTGCTGATTGTTATAGTGACCACAGACTACTCACAGGAACATTGAGGATAAAGTTGAAGAAAGTCAAGTATACAACAGGGAACACTAAATATGATATGTGTACATTGAGTAATGACAAGGAAATACAAAACAAATTCAACATAGAAGTACAGAACAGATTTGAAATATTCTCTGATCTAGAGATCCTATTCCAGGATGTAGATGATCAATGGGAAATGTTAAAGAATTCAATCAATGTGGCTGCAGAAACAACTATTCCAAAATTAAAGAAGGTGGGTCGTAAGAAATGGATGACTGAGAAAATTTTACACTTAATGGAAACAAGAAGACTCAACAAAAATAATCCTGCCAAATATGAAGAAATTCACAGACAAGTCATAATATTATGTAGGAAGGCAAAAGAATCATGGCTTGAGGAAAAGTGCTTAGAAATTGAAAAACAACACAACAGTCAAAATACCAAATTAGTGCACAAAAGAATTCAGGAACTTACTAATAAAAGAACAAGTACATCAACAGGCTGTCTAAAAACTAAAGATGGCAAAGTCATAATAGAAAAAGATCAGATTCTACATGTATGGACAGATTATGTGAAAGACCTGTATAATGATAACAGAGAGGCACAGTATGCTATTAGATTTAATAATGAAGGACCACCAATTTTAAAGATGGAGGTTCAAAATGTTCTTAAGCACATGAAAGCTGGCAAGGCGCCCGGTGCAGATAACATCACAACAGAAATGATTAAAGCTCTAGAAGAATTTGGACTAGAGCAAGTCACTAGACTGCTGAACACATTATATGATACTGGAGATATACCTTCTGAATTATGTAATTCTGTATTTATTGCAATCCCAAAGAAATCAGGAGCCTTAGAATGTGATCAACATAGAACAATTAGTATAATGAGTCACATCACAAAGAGTTTGTTACGAATTATCACGCAAAGAGTGAGGAAGAAAATACAACCTGAAATATGGGAAGAACAATGTGGTTTTGTAAAAGGAAAGGGTACAGTAAATGCTGTGTATATGCTGCGAACAGTTATTGAACGTGCTTTAGAAGTAAACAAGGATATACATCTTTGCTTTATTGACTACACAAAGGCTTTTGATAGAGTTAGACATGTCAACATTGTGGATATGCTTGCAGATCTACAAATTGATGGGAAAGACATTAGACTTATAAAAAACATATATTGGAAACAACAAGCTGCCATAAGGATTGATAATGAAGTAGGACAATACCAACCTATTAAGAGAGATGTTAGGCAGGGATGTGTAATGTCTCCAGATCTTTTTTCCCTATACAGTGAAAATATTTTCAGAAATGTAGAAGACCTAAATGGAATCAGCATTGGAGGACGAAACATAAATAACATTAGATATGCAGATGATACAGTATTGATTGCAGACAATGCACAGGATCTGCAACAATTAGTAGACGCTGTGGTTGTACACAGTGAGCAGCTGGGGTTGGAATTAAATTGTAGGAAGACACAGGTTATGGTCGTCACTAGGAAGAACGAAGTACCACAATGTAATATACAAGTAAATGGGAATATTCTTCAACAAGTGAATCGGTTCAATTATCTCGGAACAGTCATAACATCTGATGGCAGATGCCTTGAAGAGATTAGAACAAGAATCGCCATTGTGAAAGTAGCCTTTAGCAAGATGAAAAACATTCTGACCAATAAAATGATGTCAATTGAAACGAGAAAAAGAGTGTTGAGGGGATACATAGAGCCTGTTCTTTTGTATGGATGTGAAACTTGGACAATGTGCAGTCAAGCTGAAAAACATCTGATGGCTGCAGAAATGTGGTTTCTGAGGAAAATGCAAAGAATACCATGGACAGATAGAAAAACCAATGACCAAGTACTACAAGAGACAAATGAAAATCGTAGATTGATTAGAGAAATTAGACGTAGACAGTCAAAATTTTTTGGAAATGTTATGAGAAGAAATGGACTGGAGAACTTAGTGACAGCTGGCAAGATCGAAGGGAACAGACCAAGAGAAAGACCGAGAGGAAAATACCTGGATGGCTTGGCCACATGGCATGGACGAGACAGGAACACTGAGCTGATCCACGACTCTGGTGATCGAGTGAAATGGCGAATCATGACCGCCCACGCTTTCCGGCATGGCACATGATTGATTGATTGATTTGTACTATGGACAGGCAGTAACTTCATCCCTGGTCTTAACCGGTCTCGGAATTAAAGCGACAGGTAGCATTTACGGGTTATAAGTCCTTGTCAATTGGCGTAGACATGGGGCGCTACGGGTTGCCTCTGGCGGTGGGAGACACCTACATGTGTCACTGATCAGCTACCGCCCGCCTCAAGCTGGACAGCCCCCGGCCAATTGGGTGCTAATCCGCCACAGCCTGCCTGCTTCAATGGGTGCTTGGGGCTAGGACAAAATCTGGATCGCAGGTTGTAAAACCAATGCACAAGGTACTAATTAAAAAAAAATAGAAACCTCAAGCTACGGCTTGCAAACTGGAACGTGAGAACCATGTGTCCAGGATTTTCCACTGACTTGACCAATATTAACGATGTGAGAAGAACGGCTGTTATTGATGCCGAACTCAATAGTCTTAACATTGATATTGCTGGTCTGCAGGAGACTCGGAAAGGTAACTCAAGGAAAACATTTACACCATTTTTAGAAGGGTAGAGGGCAGGAAGAATAAAGGCAACATGGTGTGAGCTTTGCAGTGAAGTTGCGCTACAGTGAATGATTGAAATTCCAGCAGGAGGTAATGAAAGACTATTATCCCTGCGCTTGGCAACTTCTTATGGGTTTGCCACCATTATTATTGGACATGTACCGACACTTGCTTCCTCTAATGATGTGAAGGATTCGTTCTATGAGTAATTAGACTCTGTGATCAAAGCAGTTCCAACATCCGACTACATTTATATGCTCGGTGATTTCAATGCTCGTGTCTGCAAGGAATCGAGTTCATGGCCAGTGTGCCTCAGAAAATACAACATCGGTCACATGAATGAAAATGGACAAAAGCTGCTGGAACATTGCACCAGAAATGACCTATGTATTACAAACTACTTTTTGTTTTAAACAAAAGGGCTGCATAAGGCCACATGGAAACATCCAAGATCCGGCAATTGGCATCAGCTGGACTTCATCATCACACGGAGACAACATCTGAACCATACATCATTAACTCGAAGTTACCACAGTACTGACTCTGATATCGATCATTCTTTGGTTGTTGCAAGGGTTAGACTGAGACCAACGAGAATCTACACAGCTAAACATAAATCTAGCCCCAGGATTAATATTATTAACACTCAAGATCCTGAAATGTGCTTTGAGTTTCAACAGCAACTTGAAGACGCTTTCACTGATACATCAGAAAGTTGTACAATAAGTGAAAAGTGGGGTAAACTTAAGGAAACTCTTTATTAAACTGCGGTAGGGGTTTACGGCACGGTGGATCACAAGGGGCAGGACTCGTTTGCGGCGAACAGCCAGACACTGAAGCCCTTGATTGATAAAAAGAAGATAGCACTCTTGAGAAACAAGGAAAGAACACCGCGTAACACTCTGAGTGCGCTCAAGCAAGCTAGGAAGTATGTGCAAAAGGCTGCCATGCAGTGTGCAAATGACTATTGGATCAAGGTATGTGAGTTCATTAAAAACGCAAGTGATAAGGGAAACATCAGAAGCATGTAAGTAGGGATAAAGAAAGTCCACAGTCCAATGATCAAAAAGATTGCACCACTGAAAACCTTGACTGGAGAAATCATCACTGATAAGAAACAGCAGATGGATAGATGGGTATAACACTATTTAGAGCTTTACTCAAGTGAGACCAGACTAGCAGATGATATAATCAGCGCCATGGAGGTTCTGCCAACCCTTGACCACTTGGACACACTTCCTATCATAACAGAAGGTAAGTGTGCTATAAATGAACTTGCATCTGGCAAGGCTCCAGGTAAGGATGGGATTCCAATAGAGGTTATCAGGAGTTGGCAAGACACACTCACTCTTCAGATCCACCAGCTAATAGAGCTATACTGGCGAGAAGGACAAGTTCCACAGGATTTCAAAGATTCAAGCATCATAACACTGTACAAGAACAAAGGTGATTAAGCGGCTGTAACAACTATAGGGGTATTTCACTTCTGTGTATTGTTGGGAAAGTATTCGCCAGAATTGTTCTGCACAGACTTCAAGTCCTAGGAGATCAAGTCTACCTCGAATCACAGTGCGGCTTTCGACAGAACCGGTCTACCATTGACATGATATTCTCATTGCAAAAATATGCAAGAAAAATGTCGGGAACAAAATCAACCACTGTTTATTGCTTTCATCGACCTCACAAAGGCATTTGATTTGGTCAGTCGTGAGAGTTCAAGGCACTAAAGAAGATTGGCTGCCCACCAACTCTTCTGTCCATTGTGGAATGTTCTACACAGGTATGAAGGGTATAATCAAGTTTGATGGTGCAACTTCAGAAGAGTTTGAAATCAAGAGTGGGGTTAAGTAAGGTTGTGTACTATCCCCCGCCCTCTTTGGAATATATTTTTCACTTCTACTGAAATATGCCTTTCGTGATCAGGATGCCGGTATATATATTCACTCACGCTCAGATGGCGGCTCAGGGATTGAAGGCCAAGACCAAAATTAGGAGGGTACTAATTAAAGAGTTGGTTTTTGCGGTTCATACTGCAATTACGACCCACTTTGAGGAAGAATTGCAATGTCTACTATCTGCATTCTCCAATGCTTGTTTTGAATTTGGTTTAACAATTAGCAAAAAGAAGACACACATTATGTCACAGGGTGCACATGGGGTACCATCAACCTTTATTGAATACGCCTAACTAGAGATAGTAGACCATTTTACATATCTAGGATCAGTGGTAAATAGGAAATTATCCCTAGATCAGGAAATCAACATCAGGATTGGTAAGGCAGCAACAACAATGCACAAGTTAGCAAAATGAGTCTGGGAGAACAGGACGCTTACTGCCAAAACTAAAGTCCTAGTCTACCAAGCCTGTGGCCTTAGTATTCTTCTTTATGGCAGTGAAACCTGGTCAACTTACTCAAACCAAGAGACACGTTCAAACAGCTTTCATGTGCGGTGTCTGCGAAGAATATTTGGTATTAAGTGGCAAGACAAAACCACAAATACTGAAGTATTGGAAAGATCAGGTTGTGTGACGGTATGTTCCATGCTCAGTTTTCGTAGATTAAGATGGATAGGACACGTTAGGAGGATGGATGATGGTAGAATACCAAAAGACATCTTTTTTGGTGAATTACAGATGGGTAAGAGATCTCAGGGTCGGCCTCTACTACGATACAAAGATGTGTGTAAGCGGGACATGATTGATACAGGCATTGATAATGCACATTGGGAGCAAGTCGCCGTTAAACGTGTTGCATGGAGGGCTATTTTCAGAAATGGAATAAAGACAAAACAGAAAATGATTGCATATAAAGCACACACAGAGCATGAGAGACGCAATATGGCCATGATCGTGGAAATGACCATGTTTTCACATGCATCCACTGTGGTAAGGATGATTCTCATGTCCTTTTCAGGACCCATCCGCTACTGGTCCAAGCCTGACACCCAGCTCACGCCTGTGGCTCCTAGTAGCTGTCAGCATGCGACAGCGGCCACCCCCCCCCCCCCCGGGAAACAGCTGTGAGAGGCTGGCTAAACCAGGCGCGGGTAGCCGATTTGGTATCACACCAAGCGGTGAACTAGGGTATGCCTACCCAGCATGTGAAGACAGGATCTGGCAGACTGCGAGGAAGAAATCATTCCTGATTCAACGGGCAAGACGGCGTTTACCTGCAAAGCATTGTGGAACATAATGAGCATGACAAGGAACGTAGAGCACCCTGGTCATCCACTGCACCTGTATTCGTCTCCAGTCGTCTTGACTTGTCCTGTCACTGGAATCAGATGGACTCAGGCGAGAGAGTGAGGTCGACGAATTGCGCAACTCTTACTCACTGTAATCCACTTCATCGCGCAAGTCATTCTTCATACAACGTCATATATCACCTTCAAGCCCTGTGGCGATGGACTAGCGGCGAAGCGGCAGGCGTGGGCATGCTGGCAGCCGTAGTCGCAGACCTGCACACAGGCGGCTCAGGCCATATGGTCGTCTTCTACTGACCGGAGCAGCAGTGGGATTCGACAGCCCTCTGAGCGACTGAGAAGCCCTTTATAGGAACACACTGCTCACCTCCATAGCATGAGGAAGAGGCTAGAAAAGGTGCCCTAAACATTGTCTACTACATCACTACCTAACCAGCTAGCCGCGGTTGGTGGGTACCCTAAACTGTGGTCGACATACAAACAAAGAAAAAACAAGTAACGCTAGCTAAAAGAGCAAACCATATTCCCTTAACAATCGGAACTTGGAATGTACGCACCCTACTTGACAGAGATGGCGCGTCGGGTCCAGAGAGACGAACAGCACTGATTGGGAGAGAGCAGGTACAACATCGACATTGCAGCCTTGAGCGAGACACGACTTGCAGAAGAAGGCCAAATCTCTGAAATAGGTGCCGGCTACACATTTTTCTGGAGTGGAAGGAAAGGCGCCAATCCGGTGTGGGATTTGCCATTAAGTCGGCCCTGGTCGGCAAACTAGCTGGATTTCCAAACGCTATAAACAACAGGCTCATAACCATTAAATTTCCCCCACTGAATGGAAGGAAGCATGCAACCATTGTGAGTGTTTACGCACCATCTATGACCAATGAAGATGATGTCAAGAACAAGTTCTATGAGGACCTGCAAAATGTATTAACATCTGTTCCCAAAGGAGATAAACTTATACTCCTTGGGGATTTCAATGCCAGAATAGGCACGGACACCACCTCTTGGAGTGGCATTATTGGAAAGCACGGAGTCGGAAATTGTAACAGCAATGGACTCCTCCTTCTTCAGACATGTGCTGAACACGATCTCCTGATTACCAACACAATTTTTCATCTCCCCATGAGAAACAGGACATCGTGGATGCACCCTCGATAAAAACACTGGCACCTCATTGACTATGTCATCGTCAGGAGGAGTGACATACAAGACATTCGGGTGACAAAATCCATGTGTGGTGCCGAATGTTGGACAGACCATCGTCTCATTATCTCGAAAATAAACATTCACATCAAACCACCACGGCGTCCCCAAGGGGTGAAAATGCGAAAAAAAACTAAATGTCACCCGCCTAAACAGCAAGAAAATGCAGCTGTCGTTTGAAAATATGCTGGAAGACCGCCTCAAAGCCAATGCTGCAGCTAAACAGGATACAGAAACAGAGTGGAGAGCCATAAAGGACTTAATTTACAACACTGCTATGGAAATCCTGGGTCCAACCCCCGAAAGCATAAAGACTGGTTTGATGAAAATTCCGAAGACATCAACCAATTGCTGGCCGAGAAACATCTTCTCCTCAAGGCACATTTGAATGACCCGAAGTCAACATAAAAAAAAAAAGATGCCTTCAAGAACATTCAGAGAGTAGTGCAGCAGAAACTTCGGCACATGCGGGACTCCTGGCTGAGCAGCAAAGCTGATGAAATTCAAGGCTTTGCTGACAGACATGATATGAAACACTTCTTCAACTCATTGAAAGCGGTCTATGGTCTTACATCACCAGGCACAGCTCCCCTCCTCAGTGCAGATGGGGGAACATTGGTCACCGATAAGAAAGACATCCTTCAGCGCTGGGCAGAACATTTCAGCAACATCTTAAATGCAACTTCCTTCTTCGATGATGAAACCATCAACTGCCTTCTTCAAGTTCCCATCAATGATACACTTGATGACCTGCCAACCATAGTGGAAGTAAACAAAGCCATCCAGCAACTCTCCAGTGGCAAAGCACCTGGTCCTGACTCCATCCCGGCAGAGATATACAAGGCAGGTGGGCCGGTCCTAACAGAGCAGCTTCACTAGTCTTTACAAACATATGGGTGAACGAGACCATGCCACAAGATTTCAAGGACGCGTCAATAGTCCACCTTTACAAACGAAAAGGAAACCGCCAATCCTGTGACAACCACCGAGGCATCTCCTTGCTTTCAATTGCAGGAAAGATACTCGCCAGAATTCTTCTCAATCGCCTCACAGCCCATCTCGATCAAGGTCTTCTTCCTGAGAGTCAATGTGGCTTCAGAAAAGAACGTGGAACTGTTGACATGATTTTCGCTGCAAGAGAAATGTCAGGAACAGAACTGCGAAATGTTCTTCCTCCTCCTCCTTCTCCCTCCTTCTCCCTCTTCCTCCTCCATCCTACTTCCTCCTCCTCCCTTCTCCTCCTCCCCCTCCTCCCTCTACCTCATCCTCCTCCCTCCACCCTCCTCCTCCCTCCTCCTCCTCCCTCCTCCTCCTCCTTCCTCCTCCCTCTACCTCCTCCCTCCACCCTCCTCCTCCTCCTTCCTCCCCCTCTTCCTCCTCCCTTTTCCTCCTCCCCCTCCTCATTTTCCCTCCTCCTCCTCCCTCTCCCTCCTCCTTCTCCCTCTTCCTCCTCCCTCCTCCCCTCCTCCTCCCTCCTTCTTCTCCCTCCGCCACCTCTCTCCTCCTCCTCCATCCTCCTCCGTCCTCCTCCCTCCCCCTCTCCCCTCCTCCTCCCTCCCCCTCCCTCCTCCTCCTCCCTCTTCCTCCTCCTCCTTCTCCCTCCTCCTCACTCTTCCTCCTCCCACCTCCTCCTCCTCCCTCCTCCTCCCTCCTCCTCCTCCCTCCTCCTCCTCCCTCCTCCTTCTCCTCCCTCCTCCTCCTCTCTCCTCCTCCTCCCTCTTCGTCCCTCCTCCTCCTCCCTCTTCCTCTTCCTCCCTCCTACTACCTCCTCCTCCCTCCTCCTCCTCCCTCTCCCCTCATTCCTCCCTCCTCCTCCTAATCCCTCCTCCTCCCTCCTACTCCTCCCTCCTCCTCCTGTCTCCTCCTCCTCCCTCCTGCTCCCTCCTGCTCCTCCCTCCGCCGAATATGAATTAAATGATATGCTCCCCACCAGGGTCTGGGCGAAGCCGGGCCGGGTCGTCTTTTTTGGGAACGTGAACGGGAGCAGAGGCCGAATATGAATTAAATAAGACGCTCCATTTACCCAAGTTAATTGTTGGGGGAAGATGTAAAGATCTTTCAAGTGCTCTTTCTAATAATATACACTCAGACAGACAGACAGTAGATAGTAGGGAACGGGAACGGGAGCTTATATGACTACTTATATGAATTAAATGAAATGCTCCCCACCAGGGGCTGGGCGAAGCCGGGCCGGGTCAGACAGACAGACAGACAGACAGACAGACAGACAGACAGACAGACAGACAGACAGACAGACGGGACCGGGAACTTATATGACTACTTATATGAATTAAATGAGATGCTCCCCACCAAGGGCTGGGCGAAGCCGGGTCGGGTCAGACAGACAGACAGGCAGGCAGGTAGACAGACAGACAGACAGACAGACAGACAGACAGACAGACAGACAGACGGGACCGGGAACTTATATGACTACTTATATGAATTAAACGAGATGCTCCCCACCAGGAACTGGGCGAAGCCGGGCCGGGTCAGCTAGTTCGTTATAAAATATAACTATATCTTATTCTGTACAGCCTGTTGTTGCTGCATATACAGTACTTGTATTATGTTAATCTCCAGATATTATCATGGAGTTTCACTAATAATACTCTATCTATGATTGTCCAATATCCTTTAACTGTCTTAGCATTCATTTGATATAAAATTATGCCAATTCTTCTTTTCTAGTCCTGCTTTCTTGAGTAAATAATTCTATACTTATCTAAATATGTTTCCACCTGCTTCTGGCCAAAGCGTTTCACTAATCTCTAACATATTTATCTTCATTCTTTCCCTTTCTTGCTTGATGCTATCTAATTTTCCATTCTTTCTAAGTGTTATGATATTCCATGTACCAATATTTAGTGTATTTTTAATATTTCATTTGCATAAAGTTGCTTGATGGCGATCGGGTATCACCTGTAGCACATGCTGCACTCTGCCAGACGAGAAGACTCCACTGGAATCCCCATTAACGTCGTTATCTTTATCGATTTCGTTTACTGGCTTGATTTTCTTGAGAAAATACAGCGGTGGTTTCCCATTGACTTCCGCCGGTTTGTGTATGGCCAGACTGCGAGAGCAGCAAATTAAAATAGGGGTGGCCAAACAAGAACACTACGCAGGAAGCCAAAGAAGATTGATAAACCAACACAGGACTGGCGTCGTTAGCCGCTACACGTTGCTGAGGAGGGGATCCGAGCACTTATGGACTGAATGGTTCGATGTGCAATGAGGATGATCTGTCGACTAACTAACTAACTAACTAACTAATCGCATTATATTTTTGTTATACATATTAAACTATCTTGTAACCTCAACGCCGTTGATGGTGGAATCAAATATGTTTGTATAAACGATAGTAATGATGATGACGATGGTGGGTATGATGATGGTGAATAAGATAAGTGTAATAGGAAGAGCAATATGAGTTTGTAGAAGACAAACGTACAGTAAATGTGTATTTTCTGAGAACATAATGTAGCGTTCGATAGAAGTAAACAAAGACTTACATATTTGCTTCATTGACTGCACACATGCTTTCGATAAAATAAGATATGTCGACATAATAAACATGTTTGCAGATATACAAATTGATAGGAAAGACCTTAAACTTGTTTTTTTTTTTTAAAAAAAAACAAAAACAAAAACAAAACAAAACAAAACAACCCTCCCCCCCCCCCCCCCCCCCACCCCCCACCAAAAAAAAAAAAAAAAACGTCAAGAAGCTATGACCATTTGAAGAGTTGTACTGATTCGCTTGTTTAAGAATAGTCCCACTTACCCGTTTATTACATTATGATATTGTTGAAAACAACGAGCTGTCATAAATATTGATAATGAAGTATTTCAGTTATCAGTTATCAGTTGAGGTATCTTCATTGCACTCCGGACAGGTCCATAGGTGCTCAGATCCTCCTCCCAGCAAATGCATCAGCGTTCGGTGGTTAATAGTGCTAGTTCTGTGCTGGTTGACGAGGCACCTCGTTTTCCCGATGTACCTCTCATGTCTGGCAGTGCCAATTTTTACTCCCAAGCCTTTCATCCTGGACAGCGATGTGGATTCACTGACGTCAAAATCCTCTGTTCTCGACATATCTTTAAGGACGTTAATAGCATCGGCACGATTCATTGGCTGGCCATCTATAGGGGGTGCAGAGCCAGCCGGTTTATCAGCTCGTTCATTTCCCTCGACTCCCACATGTCCCAGGAAGAAGATGAAGGTGACTTTACGGGCACCAGACTTCCGCAGCGACTCAGTCCACTGTCTACGTACAGATCCAACTTTGACCTTCCGAATCATGCTCATTGAATCACTTAGTACACACACGTTGGTATAATGCGGTGATTCTAGCCATATGAAAGCCTGTGTTACTGCTATTACCTCCATCGTCATGCTGCACGTGGTCATGGAGTGAGCACCACTGAAGAAAACTTAGTGACAACTGGCAAAACTGATGGGAATAGAATAAGGGAAAAGCAGAGAGATAAGCATCCAGTTGGCGTGTCCACATGGCATAACTGAGACAAGAAAATAGTTGGTCCACGACTCTGGCGATCGTGTGAGATGGCGACCATGACCTTCCACGATTAACGACATGGCACATAATGAGCATGAATTACTTACCAGGTAAACATTCCAAATTCACTTGAAACTGTAAAGAAACAAAAGAGAGAAATAGTTGATCTAAAATAAAATAGTTAATATCACATCATATTCTTTGAAATACAAATAAATAAATAAATAAATAAATAATACATATTACAGTGTGCATAAAAATAACCACGTAGATATAGTCCGTTTACGTTTGTCTGCCCCAATATAAAATTCCATATCTCAGTAACCAACTGAGGGAAAATGATGAAATTTAGCATATAACCTTATCATTATGTCCACCCAACAAAAAAAATTTTGTTCTGGAGATTGTACAGCAGATTTCAATGTTTGTTTATATGTGGTATATAATTTACGGGCCAGAGATTACGTCCACATTTTAAAATGTATTACACCTTCACCCAGACACATCCGCGCTTTTTTTTTCAAAATTTCCTCGTGGTACACGTAATGGCACGAACGGCGCGCAATTAAATGGGAGTGTTCAGAGGTGTCGTAGTAATGTGGGTCCCTTCGTGAAACGTGATTATTTTATGAATCTTACCATTTATCGCAAACATTGGAATGTGTAAATATTGTTGAATGGGATTGATTGTGAAAATTTGTACACTTCAAAACATCGCTATGAAGTTGAACACATATTCTTGTCACGAAGCTGATCGCAGAAAACTGTTTTATACTGTTACAAATCCCGGAAAAAGAATAGTGCATGCACTGGGTTTGAGTAAACGGTAATTTCGTCGATGGGTGCAAGAATTTGGAATGAAACCAACACGCAATAAGCAAACTGTAGGTAGAAAGGCAATTGTAGACAGCTTTGACAAGGATGTCATAAGGCGAGCTATTATAAAAATGTGAGATGCCAAAGAAACAGTGACTGTAAGAAAACTTAGGGTTTGGTTGAGAAAGAATGATAACATAGAGCTATACAAAACAACTTTGTGGAAAATTATAAGGACATTAAGCTTCACTTTTAGAAAGTACAAGAGAGGTAGAAATATTCTTTGCGAGCAACCGCATTTAGGAGCCATGAGAAGTATATACCTACGTGAAATGAGGGAAATGAGCAAAGAAAATTATGACATTGTGTATTTGAATGAGGTGTGACCACACAATTGAAAAAGAATGGCAATCAGTGGATGGAAAGATAAAGCGATATGTGCCCAGTAGTAAAGGTCAGCGTTTGGTCATAGCCTATGCTTGTAGTACTCATAATGGCTTACTACAGACTCGTGTTCGTATCAAAGCATACAGACAATAGGGATTATCATAATGAGATGAATGGTAATGTGTTTAGAGATTGACTCGAGAATACAGTACTTCCATCCCTTGATAGACCGTCTTGTCTAATCATGGACAATGCATTATATCACAATGTTGTTGCCCAAGAAGACAAAATACCTACGGTATCGAGCACAAAGGAAGTAATAAAGATATGGCATCGAAGGGAAAATATACAATTTCTAGAAACATTTTTCAAGCTATAGTTGTTGTCCCTCGTAAAACAGGCGCAAAATGCAAGAAATATCAAATTTACAAGTCGATAGAAGAGCATGGCCATAGGTGCTTGAGACTTCCGCCGTAGCATTCTAATTTAAACACTATAGAACTTGTGTGGGCTAAAATTAAAGGACAGGTGGCAGCTGACAATACTACATTCAAATTGTCTGACGTCAAGATACTAACCCAGTCCGCGCTATTAAATATTGATAAAAGTTACTGGAAAAGATGAAAGGACCATGTGTTGAAAGAGGAAGAGGACTATTGGAGAAAGGAGGATTGAATTTTATGCAACCGAGAGCAGACATCAAGCTACTGGAATCGTCCGACACAGATTAAGGTCTTGGCAGATCGCAGCCTTAATCCACGTGCACACTTCCTGGGATATTTTGCTCCAACTATTCAGACGAATTGCAGGCCCTAAACATTACAGCATCAGCACAATGTCAATGGCAACAGTTTGTATTCCACGGTGATGAATTTTCAATTCCGCAAGCCCTCAGTGGTGATAAACAACTGGAATTTAAAAGAAAAAAAAACTAAACGCATTGAACACCAACAGAAGAGTAATATTGCGGTGGAAACTGACATAGTGTGGCATTCCAAGAAATGTGAGACCAAACACTTTGTCAAATGAAGGGACAACAAACGAACATACGAATCAATCTATAAACTTCAATGAAAAGAGGGCCAACAGCTTGACCGTTAAGAAGGAAGTCCACTACAGAGACATTGACAACTACTTTCATAGTGCAAAATATAATATAATATAATATAATCATGTTCCGTGTCTGAACGGTAAACAGCAGAGTAGACAGTCTTTCACAAAGACTCAAAGCGGGTCTGTCACTCATGTGTACGTGTGAACAAACTATACAGACAGCTGAACAGATCCTTAAAAATTGACACATGATGACTAAATTGCGGATCATTTCTGGTCACTCTATACGCACATTAACGCACAGCTATTTGGAAGCTTTCAGGAACTCAATATAAAAAGCTAAATGCATCCTAGTAACATGATTCCTTGTGTACACATTATTAACCAGCAGCTGAAGAAACAAGAAGGAAATGAAAAATAAGGTAAGAAATATATTCCTTCTGCTTTCCTGTCAATTTACACATTATTTACCCAATGCCTCTGTACATTCTCTGTCTTTAATAATATTACACAATGCACCCCTCTCGGGAGACTCCGTGTTGAAGTGGTCAAGCCGTCTGACTCGGGCACCGAAGGTTGTGTGTTCGATTCCGGGCCGCGTCCTTTATTTCACGGGTGCATTTTTTCGGAGATGCTGCGGAAAGAGACTGAGACATGTGGAATAAAAACCCGGTAGTAGTAAAGGGGGGGGGGGGGGTAATCAAGACGGAAATCTGGTGCAGCGCAAGCATGGTGACGTCATATTTTACTATATGAAAAGTCTAGCACCAGATCGGTGACGTCATAAACCGACACCAGATTTTGCAAAAATTGGCGGGTGTTTTCTTGGGAAATTCCGGTTGACTAATTTCGGTCCATAGATGGCAGTAGTGTGTGACCCCAACCCGCCCCTCCTCCGCCAGGCCACCGCCCCCGGGACCACTCGAAGACAGCGAGACAAGCCCCGGGCATGTGGAATACTCATGCATAAGTAGACCAAATTTGCACCGGGCACCCGGGTTCGAGTCCCAGTGTGTGACTGTGTGTGTACGGGGTAGGCCGATGTGAGTGGCGCGAGGGAATGGGCCCCTACCCCGGATATTAGCCTTTACCTACCCCGCATAGAGGGAGGCCACCAATCTCATATCAAGATATGAAGAATGTTGTTCACCAAGGCCCATGGCCAGACCAAGAGGCAATACTAGACTCTGATCTTAGGTAAAAGACCAAATAGATTTGAGCCAAAAGAACGATCGGGCATATTCAGCTTTAGGAAAGAGCCTGAAGTCAGATTATGCTATATAAATACTAGCGATGACGTAATATATCATAAATAATAAACGTAATAACACATAGAATTGATTGATTCCTAGAGAAAATAACATTAAAGACCAGTCTCAAAATTATACATTCAACTGAAATAACATAATTAGTGATTTTTGCAAACTAATATTCTAAATATTAAAAAAAAGAAAAAAAAAGAAGAAGAAATAACGCGAGTTATTTCTTTGGCCACATTTCAACCAAACTTATAAAAAGTAGGAAACTTTGTTAACCAAATGTGAGAATATTGGCCAAATTTCAACCAAACTTATGCAAAGTAGGAAAATTTGTTAACCAAACTGAAAAATGTTGGCCACATTTCAACCAAACTTATAAAAAGGAGAAAACATTGTTAACCAAATGTGAAAAGTTTGGTCAAATTTTATCCAAAGGGTAAGGGGGAGGAAATCAAGTCGGAAATCGGTGCAGCATGAGCATGGTGACGTCATATTTTACTATATAAAGAGTCTAGCACCAGTTCGGTGACGTCATAACCGGACACCAAATTTTTCAAAAATTGGCGGTTGTCTTATTGGGAACTTTCGGTTGACTACTACCGGTCCATCGGTGGCAGTAGTGTGTGCACAAAACCCGACCCCTCCCCAACCGCACAAAGACAGCAAGGCAATCCCCGGGCATGTGGAATACTCATATGGATAAGTATACCAAATATGCACCGGGCACCCAGGTTCGAGTCCCGGTGTGTCTGTGTGTGCACGGGGTAGGCCGATGTGAGGGGCGCGAGGGAATGGGCGCCTACCCCAGATATTAGCCTTTACCCACCAGAGAGAGGCCACCAAACTCATATCAAGATATGAATAATGCTGTTCACCAAGGCCCCTGGCCAGACCAAGATGCAATATTAGACTCTGATCTTAGCCAAAAGACCGAAAAGATTTGAGCCAAAAGGACGATCGGGCATATTCAGCTTTAGGAAATAGCCTGAAGCCAGATTATGCTATATTAATACTAGCGATGATGTAATATATCATAAATAATAAACCTAGTAATATTTAGAATTTATTTATTCCTAGAGAAAATAACATTAAATACCAGTCTCCAAATTATACCTTCAATTGAAATAACATAAGTTGTGAATTTTGCAAAATCATCATTAAAATAATCTGACTTTAAAAAAATTGATCGTATTAGAATAGTAACTGGGTGTGTGTGAGAGTGTATGTGTGCGCGTGCGTATGTGTGATTGCCATTTTCTATTGCGTACTGACCTATGCATGAATACCGGATACCATATTTATCTCTTTTTGTGTGCTGGTAGTAATTCATAATGTCGGGACGTGCATAGGCGTTTGAGCGGGTGTTATGGGGTTACAGTACTGTTCCGCCGAATGGGGGAGTGGCTGTGGAGTCGGTTTAAGGCGGTTTTCATTAGTAAAAAGGTGGGCGGATTAAGTGGCGGCGTGGGTGAATGGTGGAGACAGAGGTGGAAAAGATACTAGCGAAAATGTCGCCGTGGCTAACTGGTGGAGACAGGGGTGAAAAAGATACTAGCGAAGAGGTCACCGAGGCTCAAGTCAGAGGGGCTGAAATGAATACGTGTGGGCATGTGTGTGTGTGTGTGTGTGTGTGTGTGTGTGTGTGTGTGTGTGACAGGGTGACTTATGTAAGGCGTAGACCGGCGTCGGCGATCATGTCTCGATACAGCGCCGGGTTTTCTAAAGCAAAACAACTTTTACCGCCATGTTACAGTCCAGCATGATTTCTCCTACCCCCCCCCTCCCACTCTTTACAGCTGATCCGCTACTTTCCAATGCCTACCTAGACCGAAGAATGCCGTCTCTTTGTCTTGTCATCATGTGACCGGTCGGTAAGCGTGGGCGTTCTTGTCATCCCACTACAAGCTTGTTCATTCTTATCGCTGATGTGTGCTGGTAATATATGATTGTTCAAATTCATAGATCTATACTGTCAATCTTTGCTCTATTAATTGCACATAGGCACAATATGTTTCTTGTATATCACCATTGCTAGTTTGTAGCTATTGAAAGATGGCGCTGCATTCGGTCATACGTGTCAGGGTACAGCAGAGACACTTGGTTAGGAGGGATACTGCAGACAAAAGGTGTCATGGCGGGTGTCGAATCACGGAAGCTAACTCGGTATGATCAGAAGTAAAGTGTCGAATGGGATACAACCGGGACGTAATCGTGACTAACACCAATCAAAGAAGGTACTGCATCCGGTCATACGTGTCAGGGTACAGCAGAGACACTTGGTTAGGAGGGATACTGCAGACAAAAGGTGTCATGGCGGGTGTCGAATCACGGGAGCTAACTCGGGATGATCAGAAGTAAACATTAAAAATGTGTGTGCAGTAGTAGTAGTAGTAGTAGTAGTAGTAGTAGTAGTAGTAGTAGTAGTAGTAGTAGTAGTAGTAGTAGTAGTAGTAGTAGTAGTAGTAGTAGTAGTAGTAGTAGTAGTAGTAGTAGTAGTAGTAGTAGTAGTAGAACAGAGGCGGCAAAGATACTACCGAAGAGGTCACCGTGGCTGAAAACCATGGGTAATGACTCAACCGTACAAAGATGGCGATGCATTCGGTCTCACTGGTCTAAGGGATGCAATCGAAACACATGGCTAAAACTGGTCAAAAATCACCTTGCTTCCGGTCATATGTGTGAGGGTACAGCCGAGACACGTGGGGGATAGTACAGAAAAGGGTGTCATGTCGGGTGTCGAATCACAGGATCTTAATAACAAGGATCATCAGGTGATTCCACTAAATCATAAATAGCGTGGCCGAAGCCTAAAATGGTCTGCATTCTCTCTCTCTTTCTATGTCCGGATAGTCCTAGTGTCACATAGTAGCTCTAGTGGACAACCTCACATCAATACAACCTAATTAGGTCTCTAAAGCGGCATACCCACGTGTAAACAATTCAACACAGTGTCCGACTAAGTCTTGCTCATAGTCATAGAGGAGAGCTGTGATCACCGATACCACCCGAGAAAGACATGTCTTTTACGTAACAACTAGTGGCTCATACACCAATAGTGTATAGCGCAACCTATCAGATGTATAATACTGCACACGAACACAACAAACTGTCCCAACTCGACCTTAGGCGACTCATTTAACATGACATGTCACGTGTCAACTGTCCTAACCAGCGACGTTATCATGTCTCAAATCGGCATCGACACTTTCGTTACATCTCTATGTGTCCATACGGATCTATGTGTCGTTCCCCAGAAACCCATTCCCAAGACCAATATATGAGCAGGGGAGCTAACTCACGATGATCATCATTACATTGTCAACATTGCAGCTAAATGCTAAAATGATCTCCCTTCTCTCTCTCTCTCTCTCTCTCTCTCTCTCTCTCTCTCTCTCTCTCTCTCTCTCTCTCTCTCTGTGCGTCTCTTTTCTATGTCCATGTAGTCCTAGGGTAATTAAGAAACATCAAAGAGCATCCCGACCTCAATACAATATAAGGCAGTTTCGACTTAGCATGCACAATTATAACCAAGTCCTCACATTGTCCGACTAAGCCTTGCTCATAATCATAGAGGAGAGGTGTGATCACCGACACAAGTCGAGGAAGACATGTTTACCTAACAACTAGTGGCTCATACACCAACGAGTGTATAGCGCAACCTGTCAGATGTATAATATTACACACGAACACAACAAACTGTCCAAACTCGACCTTTGGCGACTCACGTAACATGACATGGCACATCTCCGCTGTCATAAACAGCGACGTTACACGTCTCAAATCGGGCATCTAATTAACCCTCTATGTCTCCATACGGACATTACATCTTTCTCCAGAAACTCATGTCCAAGACCAGTATATGTTTTATAACTTGTCTGCTCAGTGTCACGCTTCACATCCAGACAAAGGTACAGTTTCTATGTACCACTTCAACAATCAAATAAGAAAATATGGTAGACAAAGTATTAAAATTATTTGTCAAATACAGAAATAGCTCGTGCAAACTTATAAAAAGTAGGAACACTTGTTAACCCATTGGGAAAAATATCAACCAAGTAGGAACATTTGTTTTTTATTTTATTTGTTTCATTCAATGATAGTGATGTATTGCATAAGATACTTTTAATTTTCTGAAATACAGCTGTGGTTTATCTAGGGGACAGACGATTATCTCTAGTAGGTTGGAAATTTGCCCAGTCAGCAGCAAACCGGTTGTGGTGTAATCAAAGAGATTGTTAGTATTAAGTGGTATGAAACGTTGAAAGTCGGTTAGAAGATGAGGTAGATGGTATTCAAGGGGTCAATAAGGCAGATGTGGTTTTAAGAAAAGATCGACTTCATAACAGACACTGCTGGTTGGTTGGAGACTTGACGTTATTGTGGATGTGAAATGACAACGTGAGATATCCCCCCCCCCTTTTGGTTAACTGATTCAGTGCCGAAGGATAATATATCGCCACATATAACCTCTTCTTGGACAGAAGGACGATATATCGCCATACTAGAGTCATCTTGTTATTTGTTTTGATTCGTGGTATCTTTCACAGTTTCAATGCTCAGTGACTTGTTTATTTCATTGTTCACCATGCTTGGTCTATACCAACTGTTGTTTTTTTTTTTTGGCACTAAACCAGTTAAGAAATGGTTCTACTGTTTATAAGTTTGGCTGAAATTCGGCCAAAATTATTTCATATTTGGTTAACAAAGTGTCCTACACACATATTCATTTCAGTACGGTGAGTTCAGCCTCGGTGACATCTTCGCTTGTCTTTTCCACCCCTTGTCTCCAATATTCAGACTCGGTGATATCTTCGCTAGTATCTTTTCCATCCCTGTCTCCATCATTCAGCCACGCCACCATTTGACCCACACGACCTTTTTACTAACGAAAACCTGTTTTTTTACCCACTCCGTAGCCACTCCCCAAATCGGTGGAACAGAACTGTAACCCTATAACACCCTTTCACACGACTATGCACGTCCCGACATTATGAATTACTACCAGCACACAAAAAGAGATATAGAGAAAAAGAAGTACGGTATCCGGTCAGTATACAATAGAAATTGGCGATCTCACACACACACGCGCGCGCGCCCACACACAGACGCACGCACGCACGCGCGCGCACACATATACATACACACACCCGGTTACTATTTTAATACGATCAATTTTTTTGTTAGACAAAGGGAAAGCGTAAAAGAAGAGAGAGAGGGTATTTATAGTTTCCTACGCACACGCGCATACACGCATGCACACACATACATGCACGCACGCACACGATCGCACGCATGCACATATATTCACGCACACCCATTAATTTAAAAACATATGTATCTATTAGACAAAGGGAAGACACCACAATAATCCAGTCGATTTATTATTCATGAGCTGCATCTCTTGGTGAATTGACATGCCCGGGGCTTGCCACGCCTGATTTCGTTTTATCGTCACAGTTTTGTAGTGCTTCTGGGAATGACCTAAAGTTCCTTGCTGATGTCTGAGTGGTATTCTGCGATAGTATGCTAATTCTTATAGCGATGAAATGCCCCGGGCTTGCCTCGCATGACATGCCCGCGGCTTGCCTCGCTGATGCAATTTTTAACGATTTTGTCAGATTACAGCGATCTAAAACATATTTGCCAGCATCCACAGATACCGACAGGTTTTGTCTTTCGAGATGTACAATTTCTGACATAAATTGTAGTGTTAAGTTAACATTTACGCAATTTTTTCATGTGATTACTTTATTGGCACCCATGCAAAGTGCCTTAGATTATTTGTTTACACTTTCGGTGATGGGTTCAATCTATTCAGTGTCATTTATAACCGCTATATTCCAAATTTCACTACCGTACGTTAATCGGTTACTGCAATATTACACTAAGCGCAGAAGACATGCCTTGGGCTTGCCGGTATCAAGGGACATATTAATTCCAAAATATGCAAAGGGACATAACTCGCGTTATTGTTAAAGAAAAATATTATAATGATTATTTTGCAAAATTCACTAATTATGTTATTTCAATTGAATGTGTAATTTTGAGACTGGTCTTTAGTGTTATTTTCTCTAGTAATAAATCAATTCTATATGTTATTACGTTTATTATTTATGATATATCACATCATCGCTAGTATTTATATAGCATAATCTGGCTTTAGGCTATTTTCTAAAGTTGAATATGCCTGATCGTTCTTTTGGCTCACAATTTTCGGTCTTTTGGCTAAGATCAGAATCTAGTATTGCCTACTGCTTCATATTAAATTCATAGAATTTCCCCTCTGGGGAAACAACATTTTTTTTACTGGCCTCCTAAGGCCACCTAAAAAATTTATTGAAAAAAAAAAGAAAAAAAAAATAGTATTGCCTCTTGGTCTGGCAGGGGCCTTAGTGAACATCGTTCTTCAAATCTTGATATGAGTTTGGTGACATCCCTCTGGGGGGAAAAAGCTAATATCCGGGGTAGGGGCCCATTCTCTCGCGCCCCTCAATCAGCCTATCCCGTACACACACAGACACACGCCGGGACTTGAACCCGGGTGCCAGGTGCACATTTGGTCTACTTATTCATATGAGTATTCCACATGCCCGGGGCCTACCTCGCTGTCTTCGAGCGGTCCCGGGTCGGTCGGGCGGGGCGGGGGAGGGTGTTGGGGTTGGGGGCATACACTACTGCCACATATGGATCTGAAGTAGTCAACCGGAAGTTCCCAAGAAAACATCCGCCAATTTTTGAAAAATCTGGTGTCGGTTTATGACGTCACCGATGTGGTGCTAGACTCTTCATATAGTAAAATACGACGTCACCAAGCTGGTGCTGCACCAGATTTCCGACTTGATTACCTCCCCCTTACTACTCCCGGTGTAATGCAGTCGACCCTGTCAGAGAGAGTCTCCGTGGTGAAGTGGTCAAGCCGTTTGAGTCGGGCTCCAAAGGTTGTGGGTTCGATTCCGGGTTGCGTCCTTCGGTTCACGATTGAAATCTTTCCGAGACTCCAGTGGATCGTCGCTAAAGCTACGGAGTTCGTGCATTTTGCGACGCTTTCCGCGCTGCGGAAAGAGACCGAGCCATATGGGATAAAATCCATGTGCAATGAAGTCGACCTCTCGACTTTTAAGCGACTTTTTTTTTAAAGCGACCCTGTCGACTTTTAAGCTAAATTTTTTTTTTATTGCACCCACTCTTATATGAATCTGGCTACGCCTTGTACTTGTGGCGTTACCGAAATGACGTGATTCACTGTAAAGCTAGTTTGTTAGGATGAATTCACTACATTTTCGCCAAAACATCAAAGAAATGTCGCCGCTTTCGATAAATAAAGTTACCTTCGACCTACCATAGACATATTCCTTGGGTGGGGGTGAATATAAGACGGCAGGAAAACTTTAATAATGATGCAACAGACAGTTTTAATAAAAATTGATCGTGAATGAAGGCATTCTTTTCTGAACAGACTATAGTATAATTGCCACATGAAACTCAGCCCTGTGTTACTGAACTGGTAGTCTCGCCCATCGCAGCCTCGTTATTACAATAACTTGTCCCATACGCATGGTCCACTCCTAGAGAGTGTTTTAATTAGATCAATGTCCTTGAATCTAACAGTTATATCAGCCTCCTCTTCTTCTTCTTCTTCTTCTTCTTCTTCTTCTTCTTCTTCTTCTTCTTCTTCTTCTTCTTCTTCTTCTTCTTCTTCTTCTTCTTCTTCTTCTTCTTCTTCTTCTTCTTCTTCTTCTTCTTCTTCTTCTTCTTCGTCTTCTTCTTCTTCTTCTTCTTCTTCTTCTTCTTCTTCTTCTTCTTCTTCTTCTTCTACTTCTACTTCTTCTTCTTCTTCTTCTTCTTCTTCTTGTCCATTTTTTCTTCTCGTCTTCCTCCTTCTTCAAATCCTCCTCCTCCCACACCTCCCCTACTTCTTTTTGTCGTCATCGTGGTCCACCTACTTCTCTCCCTCCTTCTCGGTCTTCTCCGTATTTTTCTTTTTTTCTTCTTCTGGCTTTTTTCTTCATTCTGCTCTTTCTACGTCTCTGTATCCAGCAAATTCTACGAGGGGAAGTCAATAAGTAAGTCACGAATGGCTGTAGAAAAATAACTAAATATGACAACAACTTGAAACCAGTTTATTTGTATACATACATTGTCCCTTTATTTCTCAACATAATTTCCACCTTCATTGATGCACTTATCCCATCGTTTTATGTCCTCCCAAACCAGCTGCATATAATTGTGCTCTTTTCTAAACCAAGTTTTCACTTCACATTCAACTTCGGCATCATTCGCGAAATGTCTCCCGCCAAGGTGGGATTTCAGTGGACCAAAAAGGTGGAAATCGCTAGAGGCTAAGTCGGAGTTGTAAGGTGGATGGTCCAGAACTTCCCACCTTGGTTAATTTTCTCCTGAGTTAATCGAGCCGTATGTGTTATGGCATTGTCATGAAGAAGCAACACTCCTCTAGTCAGCAGTCCTGGACGTTTTCTTCAAATTGCATCGTGAACTTCACAGTACGATTCAGAATTCACGTTGTCACCTTTCTTCTTAAAACACGCCTTGACAATCCAGTAACACTATCAGCATAACCTTCCCTGCTGATGGCGTAACCTCGAATTTTTGTACACAAAGCGAAGAAGGATGTTTCCATTGCATTGAAGCACGCTTTGATTCGGGCTGGTAGTCAGTATAAACAGGAAGCATTTCCTTATGAATGTCCGTTGCAGGCAGTCCTTTTGTCCACACAAAACGCACAAAAGCACGTTGCTCTTTAGTTGTAAACTCCATAAGTACAGTCGTCATTTTGTTTATGTGCTGCGCATGCGCACGAGACACCTAGCGCCACCTGACAAATGAGAATATAAAGTTCGAGGTTTCTGTCACCTAATGACACCTGTAGAAAACACCAATTACATTTACCTGCCATCCCACAGAATGTGACTTACTTATTGACTCACACTCGTACAATTGGTGGGGGTTCCCATTGTCATTGTAACTGTAATATCACGAGATCGTATTTCTTTCCTTGTCTTCATCATTCTCACATTTATATCTACATCTGAGTTTATTGAAAAAGGCGTCGACGTATAGTCTGTTTACTTTTGTCTGCCCCCAATATAAAATTCCATATCTCAGTAACCAACTGAGGGAAAATGATGAGATTTAGCATATAACCTTATCATTATGTCCACGAAACAAACAACAAATTTTGTTCTGGAGATTGTACAGCAGATTTCAAAGTTTATTTATATGCGGTATATAATTTATGGGTCAGAGATGAAGTGCACATTATTAAATGTATTACGTCTTCACACGGAAATATTAGCGTTGAATAGTTAATTTCCTCGTGGGACATGGGATTGGCCTTATGACAAGAGCCTCGCGTAGTGGAACGGGGCATTACTGTAAAACAAACAGACAGACTATAGTTGAAAGGGCAAGGGCACCCGCTCTTAAACTTGGGGTTCGCTGATGGCGAGGTAGGCGATACAACCCCTACACATGCAATAAGTTGAATTTCAACGTTGGCTTCTCGTTCACAAAGCAATGGAAGACTACTAAATGTTCAATTACCTAGAAAATCAACATGGGGTTGATCACAACGTCCTGCAAAGGACATGCAACATTTACCATTAAAAGGCCTTCTTTGTTGTATATGTGAACGGTCAAGTCTTCGTACTTGCTAGATAATTTAATTATAGGGTCGGGATGAAATAGGGTGTGTTTTTAATGACTGTGAGGTTTTTAAAAATATTACCGTTCCAAGTTTTCTATTTACCATTTATGTTGCATAAACTCCACAGAGGGTGAATACAAAACTTGGAACGGCAATATTTTCAAAACTCCCACAGTCATTAAAAATACACCCTATAGTTCCCTTCATTGCCATCGCCAGTAAACTATATGTAGCAGTAATAAGACAGTGTTAGTGTTCATTTGTCATTCATTTATAATAACTTTGGTGGAAACGTTCGGCTGTTCTGTTCTAGTTTCTGCGCAGCGCTAATTCACGTGTTGTCATTTCTGGATGTCACGTTGTAGGCTGAAAGATGGAGTCTATTCTCTGTCAACTTGCCCGAACGGAATTCCCTTAGTGTCTACACCCACATTCCATACGCATCATTTGAAGATTGTGTGTTGCAAATTGAATAATATAAAGTAAAGCTTGTAAAGCAAAGTGTTGGGTTTGGTGTTTTTTTCGCTTCAAAGTATTTTTTCAACCTCTTTGGTGAATTCATGTCCGCCACTTGTGGCATCACGACTGTCACGCACGGATAATGTTTAATCACAATCTGTCTCAGAGAGTCGCTCGCCTGTAAAATTACCCGGTTACATCAAATAGACATTTTGTTGCCATCCAAGTACCTTGAACACTTCTATGGTAGTGTAGTGCAATGTGGTAGAGTATAACCTGTCGTCCGTGACATTGTGTCCCGGACGCGTTATCGCATATTTGAATAGGATATCTTTGGCACGCTGTTCTGTGCCATTTTTTCAAGACTATGAAACTACCGTTTAGGACCACACCCACCTCCATTTGGCTTCTTCAAATAGATGTTGACTGGTCTGATACAAGAAAGTTGCTCTGTCAGTTTTCTAAGCAGGCAATCTAACTATGCACATTTACAAGGAAAACTACATTCATCTTAACATCTTAGTGTTGTTTAGCAAATACATGACTTCGAGTGAAATCTTAACTATACATTGGCTTTTTATTGTTTAACTAGCTGACACGGCCCGGCTTCGCCCAGTCCCTGGTGGGGAGCATCTCATTTAATTCATGTAAGTAGTCATATAAGTTCTCGTTCCCGTTACCGACTATCTGTCTGTCTGTCTGTCTGTCTGTCTGTCTGTCTGTCTGTCTGTCTGTCTGTCTGTCTGTCTGTCTGTCTGACCCGGCCCGGCATCGCCCAGCTCCTGGTGTGGAGCATCTCATTTAATTCATATAAGTAGTCATATAAGTTCCCGTTCCCGACTGTCTGTCTGTCTGTCTGTCTGTCTGTCTATCTGTCTGTCTGTCTGTCTGTCCCTCCTCTCTGTCTGTCTGTCTGTCTGTCTGTCTGTCTGTCTGTCTGTCTGTCTGTCTGTCTGTCTGCCTGTCTGTCTAATCATTTATTGGTTGCAGTTAGAACAACCTTAGATAAACGAAGACCAACTTACAAAAAGCATTAGAAAGAGCACTTGAAAGGTCTTTACATCTTCCCCAACAATTAACTTGGGTAAATGGTGCGTCAGCAGCAGCAACAGAAGAAGAAAAAGGAGGAGTAGGAGCTGGGAGGAGGAAGAGAGAGGTGGAGGAGGGAGGAGGAAGGAGGAGGAGGAGGAGGGAGGAAGAGATAGGCGGAGAGAGGAGTAGGAGGGAAGAGGAGGGAGGAGGAGGGAGGAGTAGGATTAGGGAGGAATAGGAGGGCGGAGGAGGGATTAGGAGGAGGGAGGAGGAGGAGGTAGGAGGAGGTAGGAGGGAGAAGGAAGGAGGAGGAAGGAGGAGGGAGGAGGTAGAGAGAGGAGGAGGAGGAGAGAGGAGGAGGAGGAGGGAGGAGGAGGAGGAGGAGGGAGGAGGAGGATAAGGGAGGAGGAGGGAGGAGGAGGGGGAGACGGAAGGAGGAGGAGGGAGGAAGAGGGAGGATGAGGGGGAAGGATGGAGGAGGGAGGAGGAGGAAGAAGAGAGGAGTGATTAGAAGGAGGAGGAGGGAGGAGGAGAGCGAGGAGGAGGGTGAGGAGGTAGGAGGAGGAAGAGGGAGGAGGAGGGAGGAGGAGGGAAGAGGGAGGAGGAGGGAGAGGGAGGAGGAGGGGTAGGAGGAGTAGGGAGGAGGAGGAAGAGGGAGGAGGAAGAGGAGGAGGGAGAAGGAGGGAGGAGAAGAACGCAGGAGGTGGAGGGGGAGGAGGAGGGAGGAGGAGAGAGATGGAGGAGGGAGGAGGAGGAGAGAGGAGGAGGAGGGATGTGGAGGGAGGAGGAGGAGGAGGGAGGAGGTAGAGGGAGGAGGAGGGAGGAGGAGAGAGGATGAGGAGGGAGCAGGAGAAGGGAGGAGGAAGGATGAGGAGAGGGAGGAGGAGAGGGAGGAGGAGGGAGGAGGAGGGGAGGAGTAGGAGGAGGGAGTAAAAGGGAGGAGGAGGAGGGAGGAGGGGGAGGACGTAGGAGGAGGACGTAGGAGGAGGAGGGAGGAGAAGGGAGTAGGAGGAGAGAGGAGGAGAAGGGAGGAGGAAGGAAGAGGAGTGATTAGGAGGAGGGAGGAGGGCGAGGAGGTAGGAGGAGGAAGAGGGAGGTGGAGGAGGAAGGAGGAGGAGGAAGGAGGGAGGAGGAGGAGGAGCAGGGAGGAGGGGGAGGGGATGAGGAGGAGGAGGGGAGAGGAGGAGGAGGATTATAACGCATATGCCTGTAGATAACTGCAGAGAAAAGGTGGGTCTGTCTATCTATGTGACCCGGCGTGGCTTCGCCCAGCTCCTGGCGGGTAGCGTCTCATTAAATTCATACAACAACAAAAAGCAACTTGAAAGAATGTCCTTCCACACACCATCCATTATTTCTAATGAAAACTGTTTCTAATCACTTGCATGACTGTTGATAACTTCTTAAGCATAAAAAGATGAGTTACAATGTTATGCATTATGCATTATTTTTATGAAAACTTTGAAAATGCCTTAAAGTTTGTATCATTATTTATTATAACTCATATGCCGGTACATAACTATAGACAAAGAGTTTATATATCTTTGAAAACGATGCAACAATATGACTATAAGGTACACAGAAAAGTTATTAAAAGTTATGCCCCTTGAAATAACTTTTGTAGAGTTAAGTCCCCTCGCTGTATAAAAATAATGTAAAATGAAAAATTAAATAATATTAAGTAAGCAGCCGATTTCACACTTAAAAAATATCACAGTTGGCTGCGCTGGAATGAAAGGAAGGCGTGTAGAAAATTTCATCTCAATCGGATGGGCCGTTCGCGAACACGTAAAGGACATACATACAGACAGACAGACGGAGATCGCCTTTTATATATAAGACTAGCAGACCCGGCCCGGCTTCGCCCAGTCCCTGGTGGGGAGCATCTCATTTAATTCATATAAGTAGTCATATAAGCTCCCGTTCCCGTTCCTGTCTGTCTGTCTGTCTGTCTATCTGTCTGTCTGTCTGTCTGTCTGTCTGTATATCTGTCTGTCTATCTGTCTGACCCTGCCCGGCATCGCCCAGCTCCTGGTGTGGAGCATCTCATTTAATTCATATAAGTAGTCATATAAGCTCCCGTTCCCGTTCCCGACTATCTATCTGTCTATCTGTCTGTCTGTCTGTCTGTCTGTCTGTCTGTCTGTCTGTCTGTCTGTCTGACCCGGCCCGGCTTCGCCCAGCTCCTGATGGGGAGCATCTAATTTAATTCATATACGTAGTCATATAAGTTCCCGTTCCCGACTATCTGTCTGTCTGTCTGTCTGTCTGTCTGTCTGTCTGTCTGTCTGTCTGTCTGTCTGTCTGTCTGTCTGTCTGTCCGTCCGTCCGTCCGTCCCTCCCTCTCTGTCTATATGTCTGTCTGCCTGTCTGTCTAATCATTTATTGGTTGCAGTTAGAACAACCTTAGATAAACGAAGACCAACTTACAAAAAGCATTAGAAAGAGCACTTGAAAGATCTTTACATCTTCCCCCAACAATTAACTTGGGTAAATGGAGCGGCGGCAGCAGCAGCAGAAGAAGAAGAAAAAGGAGGAGTAGGATCTGGGAGGAGAAAGAGGGAGGTGGAGGAGGGAGGAGGAGGAGGGAGGAAGAGATAGGCGGAGAGAGGAGGGAGGAGGAGGAGTAGGGAGGAATAGGAGGGAAGAGGAGGGATTAGGAGGAGGAGGGAGGCGTAGGATGGAGGAGGAGGGATGAGGAGGAAGGAAGAGGATGAGGGAGGAGGAGGGAGGATGAGGGAGGAGGAGGAGGGAGGAGGAGGAGGGAGGAAGAGGAGGAGGGAGGAGGAGAGAGGAGGAGGAGGAAGGAGGTAGGAGGAGGAGGAAGAGGGAGGAGGAGGAAGGAGGAGGAAGGGGGAGGAGGAGGAGGAAGACGGAGGAGGAGGGTGGAGGAGAAAGAGGATGGGAGGGGAAGAGGAAGAGGGTAGGAATTGGAGGAGGGGAGAGGAGGAGGAGGGAGAAGGAGGGAGGAGGGAGGAGGAGGAAGGAGGGAGGAGGAGGGGAGAGGAGGAGGGAGGAGGAGGGAGAGGGAGGATGAGGGAGAATGAGGAGGGGAGGAAGGAAAGGGAGGTGGAAGAGGAGGAGGAGGGAGGAGGTAGAGGAGGAGGGTGGAGGAAGGAAGTAGAGGGAGGAGGAGGAGGTAGAGGGAGGAGGAGGAGGAAGGAAAGAGAGGAGGATATTACCATAATACAAGCATATGTTCCATCAGCAGACAGTAAAGATGAATAGATATATTGTATAATGAATTAGACCTTACAGTGGACCAGTGTCAAAAGTTTGAAATGGCTCTCATAATCGGGGATATCAATGTTAAAGTAGGAAACGAAAAGGTAAGTGGCGTGACAAGTGGCTATGGCCTAGGTCATCAGTTCCCAAGCTTTTTAAGCAGAGGCCATATTTAATATTTTCGGTAGTTAAGCGGGCACAACGTTATAAAATTATAAAAGAACGTTGAACTCAAGCGTAGTCCATTCACACTACAGACTAGAACGTTGCTTGGTGTTTGTTTTTTTGTTTTGTTTTTTAAAGTAACGGTCGTTGCGGTAAATGACTGCTCGCATCTGTGATTCGAACCGAAACGACAAATATATCTCTGGCCGAATGAACATAAGTGTTCAAATTTTTCGACAGGCAATAGTCGCCAGAATGAAATATGATCAGCTGAAGATGAAGCAAGTAGCTCCAGAAATTTACATCTCAGTGCAGAATTGGATTTCAAATCAATTACTTCACGCTGAAGGTTTTGCTGTAATTGAGAAAGCTTGGCATCAGGAAATAAGAACGGAATTATGAAGAGGGCAACATTATCCTCCTCTATCGTGTACTCTTGACATCTGGACTGGAAGATATCCAGAAGACTTTCAACTTTTACGTTGTACTGTATCAAGACACATTTCTTTTCAACCATAAGCGTCTTCAGAGT
Source organism: Cepaea nemoralis (assembly GCA_014155875.1). Classification (NCBI taxonomy): domain Eukaryota; kingdom Metazoa; phylum Mollusca; class Gastropoda; order Stylommatophora; family Helicidae; genus Cepaea; species Cepaea nemoralis. Next base: position 1,188,932 of record JACEFZ010027689.1, on the reverse strand, counting down.
TGGAAACGCCTCTTAAATCCCTTCAGTCAGCTGTCCGATAAACAGTTGTAGTCTCATTTTAAATGAAGAAATGTCATCGCATAAATTTGTGAATAGTTTCCCCCCTCCCCCAGAGTTTAAAGAGTTTAAATGAGACGACGTGATGTCCACCAAAAATTCCAGGTCATTAAGCCAGTCATCGTTCAGCAGACATTCCTGTTCTGTAGGCAATTCATTTATTTCAGACAGAAACAGATAGACACTATTTTTCAGTGCTCAGAAACGTGGCATAACTTTCCCTTTAGAAAGCCCTCTGCCTCACAGTTTAACAGTAGCTCACCGTATTCCTCGTTCAGGTCTGATAGAAACTGTCTGAACTCACGCCTGTTCAGCGGCTTACTTCGAATTTTGTTCATACATCTCAAAACAACATCCATGACATGTTTCATATTTAATGTTTTTCCACACAGAGCATCTTGGTAAATGATACAATATTCTAATATAGTGCGGCCAAGAAACTGTTCCAATAATGCTAGACATACAGACTTTTTACCCATCAATGCCGGAGCAACGTCGGTGCATATCATCCCAGCTCATCATGTTCTTCTTGTATCTTGCGGTTTCGATGTGAAGTATAAACAGCGGAAGAGTGCCTGCGAGTGTCCCATTTGGTCCATTCTATGTTGTTTTTCTCTACACACAACTTCAGAGTTTCAAATAGATCAGTGAAGAATTCGCTGCTGGGAATGATTGACATCCCAGCTGGAAGTAATGAAAGACTATTATCAATGCGCTTGGCAACCTCTTGTGGTTTTGCCACCATTATCACTGAATATGCACCGACACTAGCTTCCTCTGATGATGTGAAGGATACGTTCTATGAGGAGCTAGACTCTGTGATTAAGGCAGTTCCAAAATCCGACTACATGTATATGCTCGGTGATTTCAATTCCCGTGTGGGCAAGGACTCGAGTTCATGGCAAGTGTGCCGTGGAAAATACAACATGTCGCATGAATGAAAATGGGCAAAGGCTGCTGGAGCATTGCACCAGAAATGACCTATGTATTACAAAACTCCTTTTTAAAACTAAAGAGCTACATAAGGTCACATGGAAACATTCAGGAACCGGCGATTGGCATCAGCTGGAATTCATTATCACACTGAGACATCTAAACCATACATCATTATCTCGAAGTTACCACAGTGCTGACTGTGATATGGATAATTCTTTGGTTGTTGCACGGGTTAGACTGAGACCAAAGAGAATCTACACAGCTAAACACAAATCTAGCCCCAGGATTAATATTATTAGCACTCACGATCCTGGAAAGTGCTTTGAGTTTCAACAGCAACTTGAAGACGCTTTCACAGATACATCAAACAATTGTACAGTAAGTGAAAAGTGGAGTAAATTTAAGGAAACTATTTATAAAACAGCGGTAGGGGTTTGCGGCACTGTGGATCATAAGAGGCAGGACTGGTTTACTGCAAACAGCCAGATACTGCAGCCCTTGACTGATAAAAAGAATATAGCACTCTTAAGAAACAAGGAAAGAACAACGCGTAACACTGGGTGAGCTGAAGCAAGCTAGGAAAGATGTGCTAAAGGCTGCCAGGCAGTGTGCGAATGACTATTGGATCAAGTTATGTGAGTCCATTCAAATCGCAAGTGATAAGGGAAACATCAGAAGCATGTATGAAGGGATAAAGAAAGCCTGTGGTCCAATGATCAAAAGAAGTGCACCGCTGAAAACCTTGACTGGAGAAATCATCACTGATAAGAAACAGCAGATGGATAGATGGGTAGAGCACTATTTAGAGCTTTACTCAAGTGAGACCAAGCTAGCGGATGACGCCTTCAACGCCATAGAGGCCCTGCCAACTCTTGACCACCTGGACACACTTCCCACCATAACAATAGGTAAGCATGGTTTGGGATAACGAAAAGAGAGAGGATACAGACTTGTAGAATGGGCAAAAGAACATGAACTGATTGTCGGAAACACTTGGTTTAAGCAACATAACAGAAGACTATGGACACGGAGAAGTCCTAACAGCGGGATTAGAAACCAGATCTATTACATCCTGATTAACAAAAGGTATCGCAATGCGTTAACAGTCACAAAAACAGTTGCGAATGCAGACTGTTACATTGCAGATTGATCACATTGAAGGTAAAGTTAAAGAAAGCCAAGCATACACCAGGAAACATTAAATAAATATGATCTGTGTGTATTAAAAACTAACAAGGAAATACCGACAATTTTAACATAGACGTTTACGTCTATTTGATATTTGAAACACATTTGATATATTGTTTGATCTAGAGATCTTATTTCAAGATGTGCATGATCAATGGGAAATGTTGAAGAATTCAATCAATTTGGCTGCAAAAACAACTATCCCAAAATTAAAGAAAGTAGGTCGTAAGAAATGGATGATTGAAGAAATGTTAAGACTAATGGAAACAAGAAGACACGACAAAAATAATCCTGACAAAAATGAAGAGATTCACAGGAAAGTCGGAACATTATATAAAGAAGCAAAAGAAACACAGCTTAAAATAAATGGCGTAGAAATTGAAAAACAACACAACAGTACAAAAAATACCAAACTAATGCACAAAAGAATTCAGTAATCAAAGAACACGTACATCAGCAGGCTGCCTAAAGACAAAAAAATGGAAAAATCATAATAGAAAAAGATCAGATTTTACATGTATGGTCAGATTATATGAACAACCTTTATGATGATAACAGAGAATAATAATATGATATTCGGAGTAATAATGAAGGACCATCAATTTTGAAGATGGGGGTTCAGAATGCTCTTAACCATATGAAATCTGGCAAGACCCCCATCCCCCAGACAACATCACACCAGAAATGATTAATGCTTTAGAAGAATATGGAATAGATAAAATTACCAACTGCTGAATACAATATATGACATTGGAAATATAACTCATGAATTATGTAAATCTGTATTTATTGCAATCCCAAAGAAAGCAGGAGCTTTGAAATGTGATCAACATCGAACAATTAGTAAAATGAGCAACATCACGAAGATTTTGCTAACAGTTGAGTTGAGTTGAGTCAAGAACCAACATCACTGCACTCAGGACATTCCCATACGTGCTCCGTCCCCTCGTTCAACAGCCAGCGAAGAGTCACACTACTAATCGTTCCCACCGCTATCTGATTAAAAGTTCTCCTGGTCTTCCCTCTCAGTTTTGAGATTCTTTCAGAACCCCTGCCGATCCCCCGCAATCTCACTCTTTCCACATATGGGTTCTCAATCTGTTCATGGGCCTTCTCCACCTGATCCCACAAGCGCACGACCACCTACCCTTGTCCATAGGCAAAATTCCACAAAGAGGTGCATTCCCTGCTAGCCTATCAGGCTGTTCATTCCCCCGTACACCCGCATGGCCAGGGCAAAATATTCATACAATTCTCACGATCTGTGACCTCTGAAGCGACGAGAGCCATTCCACACGAAACATTCCTTTCTCCACCTTGCTAAGCATACTCTTTGAATCCGTATTAAATTCTTTGCTAAGAATAATCATGCAAAGAGTTACAAAGAAAATACAACCTGAAATAGGAGAAGAACAATGGGGAGTTGTACGAGGGCGAGTCAATAAGTAAGTTACACCGTTCTGTAGGATGGCAGGGGTAAATGTAGTTGGTGTTTTCTACAGGTGTCATTATGAGACAGCAACATCGAACTTTATATTCCCGTTCGTCAGGTGGCGCTAGGTGTCTTATGCGCATGCACAGCGCATAAACAAAATAGCGAGTGTACCTACGGAGTGTATAACCAAAGCGCAAGGTGCTGTTGTGCGTTTTTTATTTTGTAGGCAAAAGGACTACCTGCAAAGGACATTCATAAGGAAATGGTTCCTGTTTATGCTGACAAATGTTTGTCCCGTAAAGCGGTGCATAGCTTGGTATAAAACTGTTCTCAAGGACGCTCTAAAATTGTTGATGAAACCCGATCTGATCGTCCTGTTGTGCAGCGCGTGGAGGAGATGATCAGAGGTGACAGGCGAGTAACGATAGACTCTGTAGTATCTGCAATAGGGTGCTCACATGGTTCAGCATACAGCATAATGCATGATCGATTGAAACTTCCAGGACTGCTGACTAGAGGAGTGTTGCTTCTTCGTGACAATGCCAGACCACATACGGCTCGATTAACTCAGAAAAAAAGGAATCAATTAAGGTGAGAAGTTCTGGAACATCCATCTTACAGCCCCGACTTAGCCCCTAGCGATTTCCACCTTTTTGGTCCACTAAAAACCCACCTTGGCGGGAGACATTTCGAGAATGACGCCGAAGTTCAATGTGAAGTGAAATCGTGGTTTAGAAAACAGAGCACGCTGTTCTATGCAGCCGGTTTGGGAGGACTAATAAAACGATGGGATAAGTGCATCAATGTTGGTGAAAATTATGTTGAGAAATAAAGGGACAATGTATGTATAAAAGTAAACTGATTTCAAGTTGTTATCATATTTAGTTATTTTTGTACAGCCATTTGTGACTTACTTTATTAACTTACCCTCGAAAAACACACCAGCATGTGAAGACTTAGAGACGTATGCTGAGCTGACGAGAGTTGCTGAGAGCATGAGATAGCGCAAGAACACGGTCAAACGATCTTTAACATTGGCTGCGGACTGATCTCATCGAATATCTGTTCAACAAGATGGAGACTGTAACGGCAAATATTCGTTCGGGTACAAGCCTTACCCTAGTGCGAGGAAATGCATCCTAAAGGCTAAATGTCACTGTCTAGGATCGAAATTCCAACAGGAGAAGAGCTAGATAACTGCTTTGCTGATTCGGCAGCTTCTGCTGCTTGTCTTGTTCGAGACGTATTCGTGTTACTTTTCTTCTGGAATAAAATAGGCAAGCCGAGAGAGGGATCATGCTGTATGGGCAACACATGGTATCTAAATTCAACCCAGGCTTTGTGCTATGGAGAGGTACAACTCCATTTTACAAATTATCGTCTGTCAAGACGGCGAGATGCCAGTCAGTTGACGCCAACAGTTTATTGAGTTACTACAAGATCGTCTTCTTAACAATCGAGTGCTACCTTGCTGTGAAATTTTAGTCATTTAAATTGAAGTTATGGCAGCAGATCTTAACAAATGCTAGCGGAAGTCAGATGTCCAGGCCGCAAGCAGCATGAAACACTGTTCACTGTAAAGTGGTAAACAGGCCGCATTGATTTACACGCAAACGGTAGGTTGACAGAGTTCCTGATCTTTTGACAAAATAAAACATAACCGATGATCTGCAGTCCAAAGGTACAACCAAATTACTACATGTAAAGAACAAAGAATAAAATTGAAATATTTTGGTCACTTGAAACGTCACGAAAGTTTGGAGAGAACAATAATGGAGGGGTTATATGCCTTGGAAGAGAGGAAGAGGAAGGCCAAAGAGAAGATGGGTGCAAGATGTGGTGGATGATCTCCAGATGGGTGTATCGGACGCGGAACATCGTGCTTATGCTCGAGAGGTTTTCAGGAAGGTTGTTACGGGAGCGAGGCTCTGCAAAGGACATGCTACTGAATGAATGAGTGAAAGAACAAAGAGACAGAACATAATCAGTCTAAAAATAAAATGCATACATCTTTAATGGTGTGTTAAGAGTGTTGAGGGGATACATAGAGCCTGTTCTTTTGTATGGATGTGAAACTTGGACAATGTGCAGTCAAGCTGAAAAACATCTGATGGCTGCAGAAATGTGGTTTCTGAGGAAAATGCAAAGAATACCATGGACAGATAGAAAAACCAATGACCAAGTACTACAAGAGACAAATGAAAATCGTAGATTGATTAGAGAAATTAGACGTAGACAGTCAAAATTTTTTGGACATGTTATGAGAAGAAATGGACTGGAGAACTTGGTGACAGCTGGCAAGATCGAGGGGAACAGACCAAGAGGAAGACCGAGAGGAACATACCTGGATGGCTTGGCCACATGGCATGGACGAGACAGGAACACTGAGCTGATCCACGACTCTGGTGATCGAGTGAAATGGCGAATCATGACCGCCCACGCTTTCCGGCATGGCACATGATTGATTGATTGATTGAAAGGTGTGCAAAATAATCAAAGTTACCGTTAGCGAACAGATTCAAAAGGAAATGCAACACTGGTTATCATAGTTATTGATCATGCACTGTACATAGCTGCAGGCGAATTAATGGTTTCACCACTTTCTTCGGCAATACATAAAGTTCCAGTGAACATTTATATAAATGAAGAAGATGGGAATAGGAATGGAATGTTAAATAACCAGACTCTTCATAAATGAAGAGTAAACACTATATAGTTTTAATTAAAATATGTGTATTCAGCACTAATGAACACAAACACAGCTGTTAGCATGTTCCATCGCCTCGCTAATTGAAGATTGCAGTATTGTCCCCTCTCCCACACCCGATCTTCCAATGCTCTGGAATAGTTAGTTAGTTAGTTAGTTAGTCGCAGTTCCAACTTCACAGCAACGGGTCGTCCCCATTATTCTCCGTTCCTGTGCCAGTGAATATCACACAAAACGCTCCCCACTGCCCAATGTGAAAAGTGGAAAAGACAGGAGTCTCGACAAACAACAGCCCGCACAGATACACTGCATAATGCCGCCACCAGAATGTCAACACACCAGTCCCCCAAGAAACACCCAATTCATCTCTGATGGAATCGGCAGTCATTTTCCTATCTGGATGTTTCCTAGATGTTCACCTACACAGTCCACGAACATACAGTTCATCACCGACGGCAGTGGCAGTCAACCAGAAGCCCAGCAGCCACGCATTTCTGCATAAGGCAAAAACTGGTCAACTCTGGGACATAGCCACCTGCCATAGCAGGTCACGTTCCAAAAATAAAAACTTGGGCAGATTCAAAAGCACTTCACACGAAACTCACAGCTCACAGTGTCGCGCCACGCACTCACTCAGTAGCAGGGCGACGGAACCATCAAACCTCCTTAGTCGCCTCTTGCGACATGCTCTGGAATGTATGATGCCAGTACCTCCTAAGTGACGTACTGACTGGCCACTTATTCATCCGTACATTCGGGCCTACATGATATGATTGCCCGATCGTATCACAGGCCCACAGCAGGACACTGATTCAAGGCCATTTTTTACAAAATGCAAAGGAGGACGGTAACGGACGAGCATATCCCCTCGTCAGTTATTCCAACCTTACAACTGCACAGTGCAAGACCTTAGCGTCTTTTAGAAACCATCTGTTAATGAAAGTCCGCTTGTGATCTAGATACGTATCTTCAAGAAAGTGGGTCCTGGCTGAGTAACCTTCTATGCGTATCGTCTGCCTGATTATACTGCTCAGTTCTCGTTTGTAAAGCCACACTTCTTTGGTTCACTGCAGTCATTTACCCCCTTGTGCTTTCTATCTTAACACCTTTGAAAGTAATCTGATTTCGCATTCCTTTCAGATGTTTCCTAAGATTCACGAAGCTGGAAATGCTGGTCGTCATGTCGCATCAGTTTTCTTTTTTCACACTGAGTGTATATGTGAACGCCTTGACAATATTTACTAGCCTTTGGTCATGTCTCGCCTTTCTTTTCACCTATTAGTCAGTCAGGGCGAGGGCCAGTGTTGGAGATCTATTGCAGCCAACCTTCAATGTGGAGATGGCATCTGATTGATTAATTGACTCACCTATCATTACTTAATTACCGATGGTTCCTTTATACTCATACCTGGCTTCATGTATCATCTGTTTCTGCTAGATGTATGATCTCTCGGTACCTCTATCCTTCACGCTATGGGTCCAAAAGCTGTACAATATTTCCTTGAGAAATAACCCATGTACTCCCACCCACGCCATGCTTGGTTAAGGTGAATTAATTCTTACTTTTGGGTTCAGTTGAATTCAATCCTCATTTTTTTATCATATCAGCGGGGTCGCTAAGGCGGAAAAAAAAATGGGACCATGCTCCACCTATCCATCATGTGCCATGCCGATATGCGTTGGCAGTCATGATTCGCCGTATCACTCGATCATCAGAGTTGTGAATCAGCTCAGTGTTCCTGTCTCGACCATGCCACGTGGCCAAGCTATCCAGATATTTACCTTTCTGCTTTCCCCTTGTTCTCTTCCCCTCGATCTTGCCAGTTGTCACCAAGTTCTCCAATTTATTTATTTTTTTCTTATTACATGCCCACAAAATTGTGACTGTCTATGCTAATTTCTCTAATCAGTTTACGGTTTTCATTTGTTTCTTGTAGGACTTGGTGATTGGTTTTTAAGCCTATTCATGGTATTCTTTGCAATTTCCTCAGAAACCACATTTCCACGGCCATCAGATGTTTTCAGCTTGTCTGCTCATTGTCCACGCTTCACATCAATACAAAAGTACAGGTTCTATGTAGCACCTCAACACTATTTTTCTCGTTACAGTCCTTTTTATTGGTCAGTACGTTTTTCATATTGCAAAAGGCTACCTTCGCAATGGCAATTCTTGTTCTAATCTCTTCACGGCATTTCCCTTCAGATGTTATGACTGTTCCGAGATAACCGTACCAATTCACTTGTTTAAGAATATGCCCATGTACTTGTATATATATATATTTTTTTTAAGCATATCCTTTACATTACTTAGCTGTCAACACCAGCATCTTTCAGCTGTATGTTGATTTCTTGGCAAGATTACGCTCAGTAGTTTGTCATTGCTTTCTGAGCGGCCGGCTCACATACCCCGTAAGTTACCGATGCGATTCGAACCACTGCTGATTTGAACCGTCATCACGTTACCGACGAGAGTATACGAGATTACGGAGAAAAGTCATAACCTCTAAGCCACGAAGCCGGCACTTGTATATTACATTGTGGTATTTCCTTCTTCTTAGTGATGACCATAATGTGTGTCTTCTTACAATTCAATTCTAACCCTAGTTGTTCACTGTGTGCAACAACAGTATCTACTAAATGTTGCAGATCCTACTCATTGTCTGCAATCAATACTGTATTATCTGCATATCTAATGTTATTGATATTTCGTCTCCCAATGATGATTTCTTTCATATCTTCTATATTTCTGAAAATATTTTCACTGTACAGGGAATACAGATCTGGAGACATTACTCATTCCTGTCTCACACCTCTCTTAATAGGCTGATATTGACCTACTCCATTATCGATTATGGCAGCTTGTTGTTTCCAATGTATGTTTTAACAAGTCTAAGGTCTTTCTCATCAATTTGTAGATCTTTGTCAGAATCTTCCCCGGGTCTTCATCACTGGCGCCTGGCAATGACGGCCAGGTACGGCCGTGAACTGCATTAACACTTACGACGCAGCAACAGGGACAAGGTCTGCGTGGTACACGGAGACCACGAGAGGAGAAAGCTGGACCAACACGGGCTCACTGCGGCTAGCGGTCAGACAGCCTTGGACCGTAGGACTGGACAGACGTGGAAAGAGAGCAGTGCACGTAATAAGTGTTTGAGTTGACACTAGATGAGAGAAAGCCTGTTGAGTATAGAAAGACTGAGTGCATGGTATGTAATATTGCATTCATGAACTGATGTATTATATATATATATATATATATATATATATATATATATATATATATATATATATATATATATATATATATATATATATATATATATATATATATATATATATAATATTGAAATGGCACTATCGCCGAGTTGAGCGAGGCGAGATATGATTGCTGTTTGTGAGAAGTGCGATTAAAGTAGTCGAGAGATGTCACCGTGTGTTATGTACATTCATTTTGTGTATGTGATTGTTCTCACATCTGTTAGTCACCACGAGCCTTTATTGATTGTAAATCAGGACTCTGACAATCTTCAAGCATCTTTATCATGTTGACATGTCTTACTTTATCGAAAGCCTTTGCGTAGTCAATAAAGCAAAGATGTAGATCTTTTGTTTTTTTTTCTATAGAATGTTCAGTTACTGTTCTGAGCATACACACAGCATTTACTGTACCCTTGCCATCTACAAACCCACATTGTTCCTCTCCTAATTCAGGTTGTATGTTCTTCCTATCTCTTTGCATGATAATTCTTAGCAAAATCTTTGTATTGTAGCTCATTATACTAATTGTTCGATGTTGGTAACATTCCAAGGCTCCTGATTTCTTTGAGATTGCAATAAATACGGAATTACATAATTCAGGAGGTATATCTCCAGTATATATTGTGGTAAGCAGTCTGGTGACCTAGTCTATTTCATATTCTTCTAAATCTACCTGCTTATTTATGTCTTATTCGACAGCAACACAATATGTGACTCAAGCTTCATCGATTATTACACTGGTACACGCACATACCGGCGTGGGAAATGTCCATAAGGTTTCTTGACTAAGCAAACAACTTTCACCCACCCATGAAATCTGCTTCACCTATTTCTGCTAGCACCGTCAATCAATGTCTTGAATTTGTCTGTCACTATCACTACATATCATATTATTACTTGTATGTGTGGGACGCAGAGGTGTTTCCAAGGCACCAGGGCCGGGTTATATACTGGCCAAGACCTATTGACGCGTCCTCGTCGAGCGTCCTGGGCAACAGGTCCCTTCGGGGTCCTGGCTAAAGTCAATAGGATCGCCGATTCCTCCGAAGTCGGAGAGTGTCTGCCTGTACGGCGAGGAATCACCAGTCTGCACACCAATAAGCCAGACATGGGACAACGGATACTCACGCAAACCTCAGGTCCGGTATTACATCACACTGATGTTGGACAACAGGATGCCTTCATCCGACATACAGGACTTCGCGTTGGAGCTCAAGCCAACGAACACAAGCAAGCAAGCAAGCAACTTGTATGTGTTATAAACACTTATGCTCATAATTTTCTTGTGTTATGCATCAAGTCATTCTATAAGTAGCAAAATGCCATCCTTCATACTCAGTTGCTACGATCACGTAGGCTATGCCAAGAAGAGAAGACGTTCTACGAATAGTTGTATGAATTTTTATATTTCTTCCCTCAACATTCCTTTCCTATTCACAATATGTATGAAGCTTTAGGGCCTGTTTTTCTTATTATTTGACCAGTACATATTGCGACTAATACTACCATCTCTATGGATAGGCCACCAGTTTTACAAGCGTTGTTTCACCCCCATTGCCTATCATGTATAAAAACACATACTTCGCTATGATCTTATTATAAAATGTATATTTAAAAAATAGATCTACTGTTGGTTTCCAACCGGGAACAACCTTCAAACCGTTTACAGTAGGTCCTACCCATTTGTGTTGCCGACTATTGTGACACAGTGAAGAACAGCAACGAAAGTGTCTATACTAGATTGTGACACAGTGAAGAATAGCAACGAAAGTGTCTATACTAGGGAACCTGGCCATTCATTCCCCTTCAGTTGACAAGGGCACGGTATGGTCTTTTTAAAGCAGAAAATAACCATGCACAAACGTTTATTGTTGAAATTGATAAAACTGACATACCTCAAGTCAACCCCGGCAGATAAGCATAAATAGGAACAAACATTCGCATCATAACCGTCTGCGCTCCGGTTTCTTTATTGCTGCATGGACGTTATTGTCCTCGTGATGTATACATATAAACTCTACTCTAAGACATCCAGTAACCCGGTAAATCCTTATCGCTCTGTTATGATCGTACTATGCTGAAATATCTTTCAAGCCCCTTGTTATAAGCCTTAGACAAGCAACTGTTTATGTCTGGACGACATAGGTACATTCATAATGGAGTAGATTGTAAACATCTTCTGCACTTTCATTGCAAAGAAGATCTGTAATCTTAAGCAGGCGTTCAATCTCTCCACACATCGCGGTCTTTGGAGTACTGGATCAACTCTGCTGATATTCCTCCATGCCACCGTCTCAATGTGATGACCAACGAAAGCTGTTTGTCGCTTTCTTATTGTTGTATATAATGTCTATTGTTCAGGGGTGTTAAACTCAATCGCTTAGCGGGCCAAGACTCAAATCACACGTAAGGTTGCGGGCCGGACAGGATAAACATTCAATAAGCCGAAAATTAAACCTTTAAAAAAAAATTAATATGATATCTGATAAAATTACGGTTTGTGTTACAATACTCATTACATCTTCAATGTTGAGGACTTTACAACACAGCGATCCTTGGTGTATGATGCAGTGATATGCTATCAATTCACCAGTAGAGTTCTCCTGAATCTGTAACCGCATCCTTCCAACTAGTCTACTATTTTTCGCTACACATCGCCTGTGCTCCATCTGTTGTTGTCAGTCCAACGAGTTTGTCCTCGGAGGGGCAAATGAATCACCATGGTCTGGCAAGAATGAGACAGCGAGGAGTGACGAGAGGATCTGGCCGACGCTCGACGCTCAGAGGAAAGACGAGACGGACATATAATCAGATTGCTACTGGTACTCTTGGTGTTGGAACTCTTCGCTTGCTGCTGAGGATGGGGACGGAGCGCTTATGGGAATGCCCCGAATGCTGTGATGTCGGTTCCTAAACCAATCAACCAATCAACCAATCAATCCCAAGGCAAGTTCATGTTGGTTTAACTTTGGCATGCATTGTCAAAAATGTCTTTTCCTGTCGTTGCCCATGCATGGATTTCATGTCCAATATTTCTTCTGCAACATTCAAACTGGAGTCCACTCCACGGATGAAGATGGCGAGCTGTGCAGTGTTAGTCATGTCATTACTTTCATCGACAGCAAGGGAGATGGCAACAAAGCCTTGCCTTTTTTGATCAGCTGTGTTTTCACATCAGTGGCCATCTCACAAACCCGATCAACAGCCGTATTTCTGCTAAGGCTTACCTTTGCAAACATCTGCTTTTTGTCTGAACACAAGACGCCAAACACTTTCATCATGCAGCGCTTCAGAAACTCTCCTTCTGTAAATGGTCGGCCTGATTTTGCGATCTCGTCTGACACAATAAAACTTGCTTTGACTGCAGCATCAGATTTTGCTTTGGTGAAAACTATCTGCTGTGATGTTAGATGCCTCTTCAATTCTTCTACATTTTGTAGCTTTTGCTCTGCATTCAGGCTGTTTAACTTGTCTTGATGTTTAGTCTCGTAGTGCCGTCTCAGATTATACTCTTTGATCACAGCCACATTATCTCCACAAATTAGACGCACAGGTTTACCGCCAATATCAGCAAACATATGTTCAGCCTCCCAGCGGCTTTGAAAGGCTCTGTTTTCAAAATCAACTTTTCTCTTGGCCATTTTAAAGGCTAGCTTTGATTTTAAAAGATTGTGCATCTAACGACAGACGCTTGATTGATATCAGGTAAGCCGTAGCGGGAAAAGTTGATGTAATATCCAGTATGAATTGGAAACAAATAGATATATTTTGCTCCTGCGAGAAGAAACAAGTAGTACATGAGGTTAAGGAGACGATGCGAATGATGTGCCTTCCTAATCCTTACACATCATTCTAATGCTGTTGAGGGGGAAAATCGTGGGAACTTCCGATGGGTCGGTGAAAAAAATATCTGGGTTGTGGCGGGGAAGCGGGTGGCTGTGTGAAAAAATATCTGGGTCATGGCAGGAAGTAATATTTGTTGGCTGTGTCAAAAAATATATGGGTCGTGGCCGGAAGTAATATTTGTTGGCTGTGTGAAAAAAACGTGGAAAGTCGGTGAGCATTTTGATGGTAAAAGTGGAATCGTGGGGTTGTGGCGAGAAAGATGTGTGTGTGTTTGTTGAAAATTTGGCTGTTGTTGAGTATGGTAATGTGAGAGGGTTGTTTTGAAGTGGGGTGTACTTGGACTATAGTAAAAAGTGTCTAGTTGGTGATGGGTCGAAGTGGTCCTGTCGGAATATGGAGGTTTGAACCCCCGGTGGGTAACTATATGTTATGTTGTCTCTGTCTGTGAGGGCCATGTGTTTAGTGAAAAATATATGGGTTGGTCATAGATCTTAAACGTGGTCGTGTGATGTACAAAGGGTGGTTGCGTGTAGAGAGTGTGGGGCTCGAATCGGTGTTAGGAAAACACGGTGATGCTCAAGAGGTGGTCGCGTTTTGTGAGTCTGGGATTCGAACCCGTGGTAGAACAACTATTGGTGATGAACAAGAGGTGGTCGCGTTGTGTGAGTGTGGGAGTCGAACAGGTGTTAGACCAACAACTATTGGTGATGATCAAAGGGTGTACTTATAACTATAGTAGTGGTGGTTGGTTGCTGATGGTCTTGAAGCTGTGTCTAGAGAGTGATTGGGCTGAAGAGGGAACCCATTCCACTACTGTTACCACAACTGCTACCATTACTACTGTCACCACAACATCAACTATATACAAGTACACATGAACATAAAGACAACTACACAGACACACACGTACAGACAACTACACACAAATCCTACCATTACTACTGTCACCATCAGCTATACACAAGTACAGAAACACACACACAAAGAAGCAAACACGTGATACATACAGACACACAAAGACAGACACATAAACACTTGATACACACACAAGTATAGAGTCACCACAACTATACCCACAAGTACACACAAATACAAAGACAACCAAGCACACACAAGTACAGAAACAAATACCATTAATACTATCACAACAACAGCTATACACATGTACACACGCACACACAAGTACACACGTACAAACACACACACGTGCACACTTGTACATACAGACATCACAATTACAGACATACAAGCATGTCAAGGTCTCGCTAGATTAATTAGTGAAGGGACGTAATACAGATTGAGAAGGAACACAGCAACAGGGGAGATAATAGTAGCGACTCGAACATGCTCGAACATTCGAGAGCAATGAGTCAGACGTCCAACTACGCAGTACGCCCAGGCGGAACCCGCCAAAAGCGTGAAAGGGTGAAACCCACGAGATGCACGAAGGGCAATCAATCAGTGTCCACCCGACGAGAGTCGAGAGGGCAGACGGCCACTGGACATTGACGGGAGAGGGTCTAGCTTCTAGAGGGAGACACATAGATAGACTTAGCTTAGAATCTTTGAGTTATTAACGATAGACAGATGATGTTGTGTATAGTTATTTTGATGCTGTGTATAATATGCATGTAATATTATAACCATTGTGCGAGACGATAATTCGCCAGATGACAGATCTTGTAATAAACTATGACGAAGATAATCGAACTTAGAGTTCTGTCGCATCTGTGATCGCACTACACTGCCTGTCTGAACCCGAGTCTTTCTATCCCTATTTGTGACACGCTGACAGGTAAAATACTTGGGGGCTCCTGTCCGTTTTGGCAGTCCCAAGACAGTTTCAAATAAGAATTAGAAATAATACATTGACGGTTCTTGGTTTTACCAAATAAAAACTAAAAGTATACACGACATCGACAAAGTCTAAACATTATACAGTAATTACCATTCTATTGAACCGGTCTATATATTTCTCTCTCAGTTATACGATAACAATGCAAACTCTCACCATAAACATGACATTGACGTGACGTGACAAGATACTAATGTTTTTCTCTCTAATAACAGGTTGTTCCACGATATATGTTGCATGATGTAAATTGTCTAGAAAACATCCAGTGAAGCAGAAACATCCACTGAAGCAGACAGCGATAGTACTGAGGAAGCTTCATTTAAATCAGCTAAGTCCCAAAAATTTTCTATAAATTGTATCTCTAAACGATACTCATTTTTTCCACATGTAAATTTTGTTTCCTATGTATATATGTTTGTATTATTGGTATAATTGAAATATTAAGGGACATAACCGAAAATTGTACAATAGAAAAATTTTCAAGGGAATTAATTTTCTAGAAATAATTATTTTTCAAAAAACTAGAAAATGTTAACACTAGAAAAATGCATTGAGCTAGGACTAAAGCTAGGTTATACAGCAGACAAATTGGCAGAGTGGTGCGAAAAGAAACATGCAGAAGAGGTATTACGTGAGGAACGTGCAGCAGAACGAGAACACAAGAAAGCAGAGCTCGACGTGGCCAACAAGAAATTAAAAATGGAAACAGCCGCGGCCAACAAAAAGGCAGAGCTCGACGCGGCCAACAAAAACCTAGAAATCGAGGCAGCGATTAAACAGAAAGAAATTGAGTCACAGACACAAATAAAATTCAAACAACTAGAGATGTCAGCGTGTCACAAATAGGGATAGAAAGACTCGGGTTCAGACAGGCAGTGTAGTGCGATCACAAATACGACAGAACTCTAAGTTCGATTATCTTCGTCATAGTTTATTACAAGATCTGTCATCTGGCGAATTATCGTCTCGCACAATGGTTATAATATTACATGCACATTATACACAGCATCAAAATAACTATACACAACATCATCTGTCTATCGTTAATAACTCAAAGATTCTAAGCTAAGTCTATCTATGTGTCTCCCTCTAGAAGCTAGACCCTCTCCCGTCAATGTCCAGTGGCCGTCTGCCCTCTCGACTCTCGTCGGGTGGACACGGGATGCTTGCCCTTCGTGCATCTCGTGGGTTTCACCCTTTCACGCTTCTGGCGGGTTCCGCCTGGGCGTACTGCGTAGTTGGACGTCTGACTCATTGCTCTCGAATGTTCGAGCATGTTCGAGTCGCTACTATTATCTCCCCTGTTGCTGTGTTCCTTCTCAATCTGTATTACGTCCCTTCACTAATTAATCTAGTGAGACCTTGACAAAGTACAGACACAGACACAGGAAGACAGACACACTTGTACATACATACATGAACACTGACAACCACACACACACACACACACACACACACACACACACACACACACACACACACACACAAAGAAGCAAACACGTGATAAATACAGACAACCAACCACATACAAGTACAGACATACAAAATTACAGAGACATCACAGACTCACACACAAATACAAAGACACACACACATACATACACACGTACAGACAAGTACACATAAGACATGAACAGTGACACACACCCATACACACTTGAATACACTTGTACATACAGACATCACGATTGCAGACACACAAACAAGAACAAAGAAACAGAAACACTTGTACATACACACACAGGAACACAAAGAAGCAAACACACACACGTACAGACACACAAAGACAGACATATAAACACTTGATACACACTCAAGTACAGAGTCACCACAACTATACACAAGTACACACAAATACAAAGACAACCAAGCACACACAAGTACAGACAACCCATACCATTACTACTGTCACAACAACAGCTATACACATGTACACACGCACAAACACACACACACACACACACATGCATTCTTGTACATACAGACATAACAAGAACAGACCTACAAGTACAGACACAGGAACACAGGCACACTTGTACATACATACATGAACACACACACACACACACACACACACACACACACACACACACACACACACACACACACACACACGCGTACAAACAAGAACAAAGAAGCAAACACGTGATACATACTGAGATGTATTTATTCAACTGTTGCTTGCAACCAAGTATAGAAATTACGCCATCCACCTTGGTTTCGCAGTATCCAAGGATGTAGTTTATCAGTCATATACGTGCCTACAGATGTAGCGAAGCTTTCCTTCAGGTCCTGGACATTCACGTCTGTATTGTAAGAATTATTAACCAGATACTTACCCAGACGCATACCAAATGCAAACACCATTATTATTCAAAACAATGTTTTCCCGTGATGAATTTGAATAACGAAGACACAAACAATAGATTGCACGATTTATTGACTGGCATATTTCGCTGCATCTCGTCAGGTACATACTGCAGAAATCACACAACTTACGTGAATTAATTAGATAAATCCTTCAAACTGAAATATACACATGTTCGCACAGTAATGTCGATTGTCTACCACGGTAATTTTAAACTGACTAACATGTCTTTCTGCTTACACAAGGACGGCTTACGAAGGTTGATTAGTATAGCTTCAGCAAACTTTAACAATCGACTACTTTGTGTGTTGAACAACACACGGAAGGCACTGTCTCTTTCAACAAGTGACCACTCTCGAGCACATGTCTCCCGACCGATGAAGCCAGACTTTTCCGGTGTGTCGGCCTGCCTAGGCTACCATCTTCTCTGTGTAGTATCTTGTCCAACCAATTCGGAATATGTTCCGAAACCCTGCAATGTAACTGTCGCTCAGTTCTGCCTATGTAGATGGCCTCGCATCTGCATGTAAATTGGTAAATACAATTTGATTTGGCGTACAAAGCTACAGGTTCTTTTACTGCTGGGACTGGGATCGGTGTGTTTCTGTACCTGATGACTAGAGCTGCAGCACAGAATGTTCGCTCGACTGCTGTGGTGAGCCGGTCCCGCAGACGTTGCATTACGTCATCTCCTCGGAAGGTTAGCTGGATAATACTTTGAGTTTAGGGACTGTAGTTACTTCTGATTTCGGTTTGGGCTGTTGGCAGTGGCGCTTTATAAATCCTGTGGAGTACCCATTCAGGTGTAAGGCATTCTTCAGAGTTTTAAATTCCTCTGTCAGTGTGTCCTGGGTGCATATCTTCCTAGCATGGTCAAACAGGGTCCGTACTAAGCCCCGTTTGTACTGGACAGGTGCGAAGCTCTGAACATTTAAGTATTGGCCAGTCCATGTTTCTTTGCGGTACACCGATCTTTGAATTGTGCCATCTACTCTACGTTTCATTAGGATATCTAGAAACGGCAACGCTTCGTTGTGTTCGTGTTCCATAGATACAGAGATGTTTATATGTGTCTCGTTCATTGTGGCCTGGAACGACGTTGCTTGTAGCTCGTCTGTGGTGATAATTAGTATATCGTCCACGTACCGACGGTAAAAGGCCAAGTTATGGATTTCTGAGGATCTCTTTTCTTCTACGTGTGCCATGAAGATGTCCGCTAGAATAGGTCCAAGTGGGCTCCCCATGGCCACTCCGTCAATTTGGCGATATGACTTGTTTAAAAAGTTGAATTGTATGTTGGCAGTACATAATTTTAATAGCCTCTCTAGAAAGCTGATGGCATGCCTAGTTTTAGTTGTTTGTCTCTAATGCGTTCGCTTATTATATTCACGGTCTCATCTAATGGAACGTTGGTGAATAAAGAGGCAATATCCATGCATGTCATGTGTTTGTTGTTTATGTCCATAGTATCCAATAATTCCACCAGTTCGAATGTATCCCTGGGTTTTCTTGGATCGAAGGACTGTCGTACTGGCTTTAAAATTTCAGCTAGCCATCTCGCCATTCGGTGTTGTGCCGAGTTAACCATGGAAAGGATAGGTCTTAGTGGGATGCCGGGCTTGTGAAATTTGGGCAGACCGTACATCTGAGGTTTTTGGGAGCCACGCGGTGTGCGCGTTTTTGCAGTGGCCTCACTGATGAGTCCTGCATTCACAAGTGACTGGATTTCTTTCCTCATTTTTGCATCCAGGTCCTCCGACTTGTTGGCTGTTTGCTCTACTCTGAATTTAGATGCGTCTGATAATATATCGTCCATTTTTCTCTGATAGTCTGATATGTCCATCAGTACTGCACCACTCCCTTTGTCAGGTTTCAATATTACAAGGGTTTTGTTGGCCTTTAACGCTTTTAAGGCAGTAAGGTGTTCGTTGGTCAGCGGACATGTCTGTTTAGAGGGTGTTGTGCGATACTGGTGTTCTAAATCTACCAGTTTGGCCTTCAGCCACCCTACTGACTCAGCAGAAGTAGGTGATAACTTGGAGACTTGATCAAACAACATTTCAAATTGTGCTTACGCCTCAACACGGTTAATGTGTTTGGGCTTTATGCAGAATTTTAATCCGTATGCAAGGGCCTCCGTTTCAATGTTGTTTAAGTACGTACGACGATAAGTTCCTCACATATTTCTCTGGGTTGTCTAGTACTGACGTAGTTATCTTGTCAGTGCTCAGTGATTTGTTGAGGCGAGCATTCTCTGCGATTTTCACCTTGTACACTGTTTCTGTACAGAAAACCATTGGACCATTATTATTCTCCCATAGTTGATGACGTTATCGTCAAAGACTTCATCAGCGATTGAAACAAAGACCAGGAAAACGTGTTCGGGCTTGATACGGACTTCTAGTCTCGTGAATAACACATCTTGTTGCTTGGCTATGTGACGTACTAAGCAACACACCCTCGAGGTATTGGTATTTGTGGACTTGTTGGAACTAATAATAGTCAACGCCATAGTCACCAGTTCGCTGTGAACTTGTTTCAAGTCGGCCGTTGCTTGTGTAATTAATATACCGATAGCTAGCAGAGACCCACTGGCGTGCATTTGGTGGTCAAATGGTCTAATATTATCACCCGACGCGTTATAAACATCAACGCGACTAGGTAGCTGGTTATTAATACTCATGGATCCTAGGTGGAAACATCCTTTTACGGCATTGATTGCGGGCCTAACGGGGAGTGGTAAACCGTCTTTGTCCAACTGTTCTTGGCCTATCTGCCAGCCATGGTAGACCCCATTCCAGAGGAAGTTATATGGTGCTACGGGGAATGGCAACCCATGTACGAAGCTATGAAGGGTGTTCAATTTAACGAAGGTCTGCCGGATATGGAAAAATGGACAGGGGATAGACGTCGGTTAGTGATCATAGATGATTTAATGTCCGAAACAGATGACAGAGTGACTAAATTATTTACTAAAGGCAGTCATCATCGGAACCTCAGTGTTATATATATAGTACAGAACCTATCTGGTAAGAATGAAGAACAAAGAACTATCAGTCTGAATTCGCACTACCTAGTGGTGTTTAAGAATCCTCGAGACGGGTCTCAGATTACCAATCTGGCCAAACAGATGTATCCAGGGCATGTGTCATATGTCCAAGGGAGTTTTAAAGACGCGACGTCGGTTCCATACGGGTATTTGTTATTTGACCTGAGACAGGAAACACCGGATCAGCTCCGCTTACGAAGTCATATATTCCCTGATCAGCATCAAGTCGTCTATGTCCCCAAATAACATGTCTAACCGACTTAAACGTAACGAGGGTATGTTACGCTTCTTGGGTCAGACCAACCCAGCCACTGTGAAGGCCGTAATGAAAACAGCTTCCCCGGATCTCGTCCAATCAATTTGCGAATGCTGTCACAACGTTTTAAAAGGCAATCTTCCCCTGACACCAGCTCAGAAGAAGCGTCTGCAGCGGCATAAAGACAGTCTGAGAGCTCTCACGCATAAGAAATTATGGCTCAAGAAACGGAAAGAGATCCTGCAACAAGGTGGTTTCATAGGCGCCGTACTAGGCCCCATACTAAATGTGTTGAAAAGCGTGGTGGGTTTGTAATAGCCAAGAAGATGATCTTGATCGATCCCCGGTTGCTAGAAAAACCCTATGTACCACCCGACACACTAAATGGTAGCCTACATGAATTGGATCATCAAATGCAACAAGTCCTGGAAACAGAAGATCTACCACCTCGTGACAAGGCCAGAGCGTATCAGCAAATACTACAGCGGTATTTGAATCGGCTCTAACAGTACAGAAGCAAGCCTCTAGGACTAGTGAATATCAAGGAACAAAAACCTGAAGTCACCAGTGTACCGGCTTCAGTAGTCGAGATACCTCTTCAACCAACACCTATTCAACCAACGCCGGCTAAAACTCGAATAGTCGAACCCAAAATAGTCGATACCACACCACCTTACAAACTCAGGCGAAGCAAGAAGAAGAGTAAGATACCTACCCCCAAGAGGGAAAAATGGCCACGCAAATAAGAAAGTATTAATATGACCCCCAAAAACCGGGAGCCTACGGTGGAGCCGCCGCCTTAAAACGAAATACTAAACTGAAGATTATAGAGAAATGGTTACGACATCAGGATACCTACACGTTGCATAAACCGATCCGTCGCCGCTTTCAAAGACGCCAGACCATAACCGGTGGTATAAATCATCAATTTCAAGCCGACTTGATAGATATGAGACTACTACAAAGATACAGCGATGGGATGTCGTACCTAGTGACTTGCATCGATGTGTTTAGTAATTATGCTTGGGCCATCCCGATAAAGAAGAATACTGGGAAAGCTCTGGTGGTCGCTGTGAGTAAAATCTTTGCTGATAGTCAAGCGATAAATTTTCAGAGCGATAAAAGTTCGGAATTCGTCAATCGGACCTTCTTAAAATATCTGAAAGATCGAGGTGTGCACATCTTTACGACCGAGAATGAAGACGTGAAGGCGGCGATAGTGGAAAGATTCAACCGGACCCTGAAAGAAAAAATGTGGCGTTATTTCACCAAGACCAATACACTGCGCTACGTCGACGTGATAGATAAATTGATCCACAACTACAATGATTCTTATCACAAAAGTATTCGCATGGCACCTTTGCAAGTCAACTATACTAATCAAGAAGAGGTGTGGAAATAACTTGTAAAAGCAGGCATACGCCTCGAAAAAAGTGCATTTTACACCCGGGGACCGAGTCAGACTGGCTCAACCCAAACAACCTTTTGAAAAAGGTTATATGCCTTCGTGGACAGAAGAATTGTTTACCGTCAGTCGCATAAACCAGACCAGTCCGGTGACCTGTGTGCTAAAAGACGATTCGGGACATGAACTACAAGGTTCATTCTACAGAGAATACAAGCAAGTGTATCGTATCGAAACAATCTTACAAGAAAGAGCCAGGAGAGGTGTGGGAAAGAGTATTTAGTGAAGTGGTTTGGTTATCCCAATTCATTCAATAGTTGGATAGCTGACACGCAACTAGCTAGTTATGGAGACTAGTGGTGTGACTGAAGACAAGGTGGAAACTATTGTGGTGCGCCCACAACCGACAGACGGGGAAAGAACTTCGATCTGGTCATTTTTGGACAACGTGTGCCGAGGCCAGAGATTGTATTCATCTGTCAAATGGTGGTTATATAATCAGTAATCGCCGTGTCTTTGCTCAATCTGACTCAAGGCAGCGCAGACGCACCAGACGGCAAGCTGTGGGTGGCTCTACTGAGTAGTTGTTTGGGTTATATGCTACCTAATCCTAAACTAGAAAACCGATGAGTTTCTACGTGATATTACCGAGCTATGCTGCAACAAAGGTATTTCCCAACAACCACCCAGGTCACGTTTTTGTCAAGTTGCCGCAGACCATTGATGTAACGACACAATACGAAGTGGGCCTGGCCGAGATTCAATTCCCCAATGCGTATTTTAATGGTTTGCCTGAGGAAATTTGGATCCAATACTTTCCACCTTAAGGTAGTGGTAGATAACCTATAACTCTTATATGTCCACCGGGTCCATTCAGCGGGCCTGAAAATTTTATCGAGGAATTGAATAAGTTGTGTGTAGACACCCAAGTAGACGAGAAAGTAAACATCAAATTCTTTCTAGGTGCACCTTGGAAAAGGGTTGGGGTGAAAATATTTGAAAAGGGCGCCCAGGCTAAAATTAGTGACAGATTGAAAAACATGTTGGGTTTCCCAAGCTCGACTCTATCAGACGGCAATGTCTTATTATACGATGATGTAGAATTAGAGATGGATAGCGAAGTTAAAAATATCTACGTCTATTCCGATCTCATAGCCGCGAGACCAGTTGGAGACGTCATGGTTCCTTTACTAAGGACTGTTCCTGTATTGGACCGATTGTCACCTTTGGTGTTTCATCTTTACAATAAACCACATTATGTACCATTAAGTAGATTCTCCTTCGACACGGTGGAAATACTTTTAACTACCGATACAGGTAAAACACTCTTATTCAATGGTAGGACTTCAGTGCTAACTTTACATTTTCGAATCAGGAAACATCCAGACCTCGAATAGACTAAAATGAGTTTTTACGTGACACTGCCCTGTAACGCCTCGTTACAAATATACCTGCAAAATAATGCCGGACATTTCTTTGTCAAGCTGCCGCAAACTATTGAGCTCACCTCCCAGTATGAAGTTGGTTTGGTCGATATTCAGTTTCCAAACACCTATTTTAATATCTTGAAAGATGAGGTGTGGAGAAAGTACTTTCCACCTCTTGATCTAGACGATCCACCGATGAAGATTACGCTGACGCCTGGTCTGTACAAATCAACAGAAAAATTCATTGCTGAATTGAATAGATTGCTTATTGAGGCTGAGATATTTATCAATGAACTGCTATGGCTGCGTCTCGACGATGCCTTGCAAGAACATAACCGAATGATGTTTTCTTATAACGAAATCTCGAATAAGGCTCGTTTCCAATTATATGAGCAGGGGGCTGAAGTTGGACTTACTGACAAGTTGGCAGAAATTTTACAATTTCCCTCGACACGTGTCACCGAGACTGAACCCAGTCTGTCTGGTGTGGGTGAAGTAGATTTATACCAGGGCACGAAAAATACCTTCGTCTATTCCGACATTGTCACCTCGCGGGTGGTTGGTTATGTGATGGTACCATTACTGCGGACTCTACCTGTTCTAGACAGACCCACCTCCTCCGTATTTAGGATGTATGACAAGCCACATTACGTACCCCTCAGTCGATTCTCCTTTGACACGATTAAACTTCTAATAACCGATGAGCAGGGGAAACCTATCCCATTTACAGGTGGAACTTCAGTAGTGACGTTACATTTTCGAACAACCAAACGGTTTGATCTGGGCTAACCATGGTTAGGCACGTTCCAATCCAACGCAACCCCAAACTGTACGAGGACTATTTCTGCAATCAAGCCGGAAGTGGTTTCCCTGATTTTGTGGGTGGGCGAAGTCAGCGAGGTCATGGTATTGGTAGTTTCTTTAGTGGTATTGGTCGCACAATTCTTCCTTGGTTGAAGACTGGCGGTAAAGCCCTATTGAGAGTAGGACTGAGGACGGATTTGCAAGTGGCTCAAGATGCCCTAGCTGGTAGGAATTTTGGTGAGTCCTTCAAAGAACACGCCAGAGATGCTGGTCAATGCTTACTCCAAGGCGCTGCTCAACACATCAGCCAATCGGGCAGTGGGGTTAGGAAACCAAAACGAGCCGCCCCGCCAGGTCAACCCAGTAAAAGAATAAAACCAGCAGTCAGAAAGCCGTCGACTCATAATAAACATCACCTCCAACCGGGACATTCGGATATTTTCTCATAATGGCGTTAATTCATCCCAAGTCATGCGAGTGTCTACATTCTGGTCTGGATCTGTTTAGCGTGCCTCCCACCCAGACGGCCGTGGAAGAGGGACATTTTGTAGAGATTCATCCGTTGGCCACGTTAGCTTATGGGGCACCCATCGAATTCTCCATCTCTGGTGTCGGAGAAGATTACATTGATTTGTTTAATACTTTTCTACACATGAGAGCCAAAGTTACACTGCCCAATGGCGACGACCTACCAGCCACAGCCGAAGTCGGTCCTATAAATTATTATTTGCATAGTTTGTTTTCTCAAGTAGACGTGTCCCTGAAAGACACTCTTATTTCACCGAGTGAAAATTCGTATCCGTACCGAGCCTACTTGGAAGCTCTTCTGAATTATGGCGAAGAGGCCAGAAAGAGACATCTGACATCAGCTCTATACTATCAAGATACTCCTTCGTTGGCAGACACGAAGGGTGATACCAATAAAGGTCTAGCCAAAAGAAGATCTTTAGCCAGCTATAGTGTGGCTCTGCATATGATGGGGCGCCTACATTCCGACATTTTCAATCAGGACAGGTACATGTTGAATGGCGTCGATATTAAAATCAAACTAACCCCATCAAAATGCGTCTTTAATTTGATTGCCACTGATGTAAACGGTGGGTACAAAAGTGTCATTACTTACGCCACCCTCTTGGTGGGGAAAGCTAAATTAAATCCAGCTATATCTCTGGCTCATGAAAAAGCCTTATTGAGATCCAATTCCAAGTATCCTTTTAAAAGAGTCGTGGTAAAAACCTTTACTATCCCGAAAGGTTTCCCACACACAGGATAATATTTTCCTCAGCCAGACACCGACCCGGGTGGTGATCGGTTTAGTGAATGCTTCCTGTTTCAAACAGCTAAACACGAACCCCTTCATATTCAGTCATTATCAGTTAATCTATTTGAGTCTGATGATAGATGGGCGTAGTGTCACAGGCAAACCCTTAACCGTGAATTATACCACGACTCAGTACATGCGCGCTTTCCGTGGTACCCATTTGGCCCTCGGTCTGACCGGTAAAGATGTCAGGGATTTTGGGATTTTTGTCGGGATTTTGAAAGTTTTAGTCAAGGATACGCTCTCTACGCTTTTGATCTGACTCCCAGCATATTAGACGGGAAGCAGTTTGAATTGGCGAAATCTGGCCCACTGTCAATAGAACTAAAGTTTGACGTTATAACGGATGCACCTCTACAAGCCGTCGCATACGCGGAACTCGACTCGGTCCTGGAAGTTTCCAAGACGAGACAAGTACTAACGGATTACATAGCATAATGGATACCCAACAGCTAAGACAATTACTCATGTCTGATCTTCCACTAGTCAACGTATGCGATAGGGACCAGTTGCATAGACACATTGATAGAACACAACCGGCCGCTTTGACCGTCAATACTGACACCAGTGCTTACTCTAGTTCACATTGGATCGCCCTATATTTTGATGGTCTAGGTAAGTTTGAATATTTCGATTCATTTGGCTTGCCACCATTATACACCGACATTATCCGCTTTATACGAAGAAACACGGACAGACCACCCGTGTACAACACCCGTATGTTAAAAGACATTAATAACACCACTTGTAGTCTGTACGCCTTGTATTTCTTGTTGATGAAATGCCGCGGCGCGAGCATGTCACGTATTCTGCAACCATTTGGACACAGACAACACGTGAACGATCGTCTCGTGTTTGGATTGGTTACTCCGTGGTTAAAATAGACAAATCCAGACCTGTTTAAAACCACTAGATAAATTCATCGTTATAACCTGAGACGAACACTCGTCTTTTTGTGTCTACAACGATCAAGATGTCTACATCCAACGGGGTATTCATGTCAAGACCTGTCGATTTACCCAGACAGCTAGCCAACAGTTTGAAAGCGGTGACAGTTTCTCCAGACAGAGGAACGACGACACTCCATCTACACCAGTATTATGATTCTAAGATGATGTATCTTTCCAAGATGGGAATTACACTTACGAAAGCAGAGTTTGAATCTCTCCTATCGATGAAGGCTGACATTCTAGCTGCTTTTGAGAAACTAAGTTATGGTGACCAAGCAACATACAAACCAGACCAGTCTAAGTGTACTGACAGTCAAGACATGCCTCTGAAAGACCAGACATCTTTCTAAAATAACCAAGTCCCTCTGCTCCCTTTGGGTTGTAAACGGAGCCAGTTTTAAATGTAATTTGATGTTGTCTACCAATAAAAGCCATTTGAAAATGTTAATTTTTTGTTTGTTTTTCCTTTTGTTTCTCTGTTTTATTGTGTCCTTGTCTCTGTTCCATTGTGTGTCTTTCTTGTCTGTATGTGTGTTTGTGTGTCTGTATGTATCACGTGTTTGCTTCTTTGTTCTTGTTTGTACGTGTGTGTGTGTGTGTGTGTGTGTGTGTGTGTGTGTGTGTGTGTGTGTGTGTGTGTGTGTGTGGTTATCAGTGTTCATGTATGTATGTACAGTGTGTCTGTGTTCCTGTGTCTGTGTCTGTACTTGTATGTCTGTACTTGTGATGTCTGTATGTACAAGTGTGCACGTGTGTGTGTTTGTAAGTTTGTACTTGTGTGTGCGTGTGTACATGTGTATAGCTGTTGTTGTGATAGTATTAATGGTATGGTTTTTCTGTACTTGTGTGTGCTTGGTTGTCTTTGTATTTGTGTGTACTTGTGTATAGTTGTGGTGACTCTGTACTTGTGTGTGTATCAAGTGTTTATGAATCTGTCTTTGTGTGTCTGTATGTATCACGTGTTTGCTTCTTTGTGTGTGTGAGTCTGTACTTGTGTATAGCTGATGGTGACAGCAGTAATGATAGGATTTGTGTGTAGTTGTTTGTACGTGTGTGTCTGTGTAGTTGTCTTTATGTTCATGTGTACTGTGTATAGTTGATGTTGTGGTGACAGTAGTAATGGTAGTAGTTGTGGTAACAGTAGTGGAATGGGTTCCCTCTTCAGCCCAATCACTCTCTAGACACAGATTCAAGACCATCAGCAACCAACCACCACAACTATAGTTATAAGCACATTCTCCTCTACAATTTAAGTGGTCACTCGACCAATTGACCACAGCTTGACCACTGCTTGACCACTGCATTACCACCCTTTGATCATCAAAATATCACTACAACTACTTTTCCCTAAAATTGCCTCATTTGATCCACTTGACCACTGCTTGACCACTGGTTGACCAGTGTGTGACCACCCTTTGATCATCACCAATAGTTGTTGGTCTAACACCTGTTCGAATCCCAGACTCACAAAACGCGACCATCTCTTGAGCATCGCCATGTTTTCCTAACACCCGTTCGAGCCCACACTCTCTATACGCAACCACCTTTTGACCATCACACGACCACGTTTAAGATTTATGACCAACCCATATATTTTTCACTAAACACATGGCCCTCACAGACAGAGACAACATAACATATAGTTACCCACCGGGGGTTCAAACCTCCATATGCCGACAGGACCACTTCGACCCTTCACCAACTAGACACTTTTTACTGTAATCCAAGTACACCCCACTTCAAAACAACCCTCTCACATTACCATACTCAACAATAGCCAGATTTTCAAAAAAACACACACACATCTTTCTCGCCACAACCCCACGATTCCACTTTTACCATCTAAATTCTCACCGACTTTCCACGTTTTTTTTCACACAGCCAACAAATATTACTTCCAGCCACGACCCAGATATTTTTTCACACAGCCACCCGCTTCCCCGCCACGACCCAGATATTTTTTTCACCGACCCATCGCAAGTTCCCACGACTTTCCCCCTCAACAGCATTAGAATGATGTATAAGGATTAGTTTAGGAAGGCACATCATTCGCATCGTCTCCTTAACCTCATGTAACATACTAAACACAGACACGTTGAACATACCTTACAAGGAGATCCATCGTACACAGGTGAAAACAAAGTAAGTGGCTTATCCAAAATCAGAAGCAATCAATAAATATATAAAATGAAATAATAATAAACAAAACACACACACAAAAATACGTACAATAGGACATACAGGACGACCGACGTTTCGATTCTAAGAACTTTTGTCTTGGACAGGACAACACAAATAGATAAAACAACGAAAAACAAAACACAAAATAACGCGACTACTCAGTTCCCATATGAGAGCAGAAATGGCGGTTTGTGCAGGTTGCCAAGGCTCTCTTTGGCTACAGAGTTTATGTATAGTTAGGTTTCCAAAGGGCCAGATAGGGTTTAGTGTCGCCAAAAAAACAAAATGCTAACAGTCCGATATGAATATATAGAGGTGTGTAGACAGATATGAATATATAGAGGGAGGACAGCATAGTTATAAACAGAACTAGAAGAGTGTCGCTACTTCATGACAATGCCAGACCACATATGGCTCGATTAACTCATGAAAACATTAAACAACTAAGATGGGAAGTTCTAGAACCTCCACCTTACAGCCCCGACTTAGCTTCTAGCGATTTTCACTTTTAGGTCCACTGAAAACCTACCTTGGGGGGGAGACATTTCGCGAATGATGCCGAAGTTAAATGTGAGGTTAAAACGTGGTTTAGAAAACTGAAAACGCAGTTCTATGGAGCCGGTTTTGGAAATTGATAAAACGATGGGATAAGTGCATCAATGTTGGTGGAAATTATGTTGAGAAATGAAGGGACAATGTAATTATAAAAATAAACAGGTTTCAAGTTGTTATCACATTTAGTTATTTTTTACAGCCATTTATGCCTTATTTATTGACATCAGCTCGTATAAGCAAAAGCAAGATAAACATAAAAGAGTTGAGTTGAGTTGAGTTAAGAACCGACATCACTGCACTCAGGACATTCCCATACGTGCTCAGTCCCCTCGTTCAACAGCCAGCGAAGATTCATACTACTAATCGTTCCCACCGCTATCTGATTAAAAGTTCTCCTGGTCTTCCCTCTCAGTTTTGAGATTCTTCCAGAACCCCTGCCGATCCCCCGCAATCTCATTCTTTCCACATATGGGTTCTCAATCTGTTCTTCTGCCTTCTCCACCTGGTCCCACAAGCGCACGACCACCTCCCCCTTGTCCATAGGCAGAATTCCACCAAGAGGTGCGTTCCCTGCTAGCCTATCAGGCTGTTCATTCCCCCATACACCCGCATGGCTGTCAGGATCTTGCGGTAGCAAGACACTGGCTCGTTGGCTGATATGTCTTTGATAGGTCCAAAAACAACTTAAATCATTGAAAGCGGCGACATTCCTTTGATCTTTTGCTGAACAACTAGTGATTTCTCGCTAACGAAGTTATTTTTACGGTAATGTGAGACATGTCAATTCTATTGACACACAAAGGCGTATCCGGATTCGTATGAGAGTGGGTGCAATGAAAGAATTAGCTTAAAATCGACAGGGTCGGCTGCATTGCACCGGGTGTTTATCCCATATGGCTCATTTTCTTTCCGCAGCGCGGAAAGCGTCGCACAAAGCACGAACTCCGTAACTCCAGCGACGACCCTCGGGAGTCTCCGATAAAATGCACTCGTGAAATGAAGGACGCGGCCCGGAATCGAACATACAACCTTCGGAGCCAGAGTCAGAAGGCTTGACCACTTCACCACGGAGAATCCCGAGAGGGGTGCAATGTGTAATATTAGTAAAGACAGAGAATTTACAGAGGCACGGGGTAAATAATTTGTAAATTAACAGGAAAGTAGAAGGAATATATTTCTTACCTTATTTTTCATTTCCTTCTTGTTTCTTCAGCTGATGCTGATGCTGTAATGTTTAGGGCCTGCAATTCGTCTGAATAGTTGGATATCAATATTTAATAGCGCGGACAGACAGACAGACAGACAGACAGACAGACAGACAGACAGACAGACAGACAGACGGACAGACAGACAGACAGACAGACAGAAAGGTAGGTAGGTAGGTAGGTAGGCAGAAAGGTAGGTCGGTGGGTGGGTGGGTGGATGGCTGGCTGGCTGGCTGACTGGGTGGGTGGGTGGGTAAGTCGGTTTATCGGTGGGTCGGTCGGTCGGTGGGTCGGTCGGTCGGTGGGCTGGCAGGCAGGTAGATTAGATAGATAGATAGATAGATAGATAGATAGATAGATAGATAGATAGATAGATAGATAGATAGATAGATAGATAGATAGATAGATAGATAGATAGATAGATAGATAGATAGATAGATAGATAGATAGATAGATAGATAGATAGATAGATAGATAGATAGATAGATAGATAGATAGATAGATAGATAGATAGATAGATAGATAGATAGATAGATAGATAGATCCCCGCCAGGAGCCGGGCCGAGCCAGCTAGTTTATTTATATAATCACGTTTCATGAAAAAACCCACAGTTTGACGACACCTCTGAACCTACCCCATATAAATTCCCTCAGTCTGCCAAAAGCAAAACCGCGCAGACAAATTTCAAACATTTGGGGGTGTGTCTTGTTGAAACGGTAATACTCTTAAAATGATGGAATGAATGCGGGGGGCAATAAAATATATACCGCATATAACCAAACATTGAAATCTGCTGTACAATCTCCAGAACAAAAATTTTTTTTTTTTTTTGGGTGGACATAATTATAAGGTTATATACTAAATCTCATCATTTTCCCTCAATTGGTTACTGAGATATTGAATTTTATATTGAGGCACATAAAAAAAAAACCACACTATAGATCGAATTTCCTCATGGTGCACTGATGCCGATGCCCTTGTCAACCCTGCAAAGGCATCGATTACATGGTTCTCCCTAAACAACCATATTGTGAACACAGACCTGCCGGCAGTAAGAATGGATGGGAGCCTTTTGAGTAGAACCCAGTCAATGACATATCTTGGCGTGAGGCTTGATCGAAGCCTGTCCTTCAGAGATCATGTCGATTATGTTATAATGAAAGCTCGAAAAGGTTTGTCAGCAATGAGAGTCATGGCGGCTGCCAATATCGAGCAAAGACTGCTAATACTTTTGTTCCAAGGACTGGTGCTTTCACGCATCGAGTATGCCCTGGCCATCCTCACTGTCAGCCCTACACAGATTGGAAGACTTGAAAAGGTACAAAACGAAGCCATGCGCATCATTTTGGGCTGCACGAAAGACACCAGCTGTGTAGCAATGAGATACCTCCTTGACTTCCCGATAATCGAACACAGGATCAAGATCTGGAGAGCTCGTGCATACTTAAAAATAAGTGCAGATGAGCAGCACCCTCTGCATGACGCTATATTCAGAGAAAAGGGTGACAGGCTAAAGAGAGGCAAATCATGGATGGGTCGGGCGGAAGATGTCGTCAGACAGGTCTGCAGTCTTACCAGTATCAACCCCGGCAAGGAATGGATGCCGGTGCCTCCAGCTTTTAAGTGCACTTTCTCCTGCATTATCACACTCGACAGACGGTACAGAGAGCAGAACCCTGTCGCTGTCAATGCAGAAGTCAACGCGCTCATCTATGAACACTCAGATAGCCCCGAAGTGCTCATCTATACAGATGGATCTGTTGTAAAGCAGCAGAGAAGTGCGTGGGCATTTACAGCCCGTTCAGCGGGCCGAACCGTTCAAGAATCCAGTGGTGCCCACTCTATGACCACGAGCAGCATGACGATGGAGGTGATGGCAGTTACACAGGCTTTTATATGGCTGGAATCACAGCATTATACCAACGTGTGTGTACTAAGTGATTCAATGAGCATGATTCAGAAGATCGAAGCTGGATCTGTACGTAGACAGTGGACTGAGTCGCTGCGGAAGTCTGTTGTTCGTAAAGTCACCTTCATCTTCGTCCCGGGACATGCGGGAGTCGAGGGAAATGAACGAGCTGATAAACTGGCTGGCTCTGCACCCCCTGTAGATGGCCAGCCCATGGATCGTGCCGATGTTATTAACGTCCTTAAAGATATGGCGAGAACAGAGGACTTTGACGTCAGTGAATCCACATCGCTGTCCAGGATGAAAGACTTGGGAGTAAGAATCGGCACAGCCAGACGCGAGAGGTACGTCGGGAAAACAAGTCGCCTCGTCAACCAACACAGAACTGGCACTATTAGCCACCGGACGCTGATGCATATGCTGGGGGGAGGATCTGAGCACCTGTGGACATGTCCGGAGTGCAATGAAGATACCGCAACTGATAACTGATAACTGATAGCGTCTCAGTGGCACGAGATGGAATATTGCTTGGATATCAAATCCATTAAGTGGAAAGTCTGAATCGAAAGCTTACTGTGTGGGCGTCATCAAAGGTGGAAAAAGTGTCCTAGTGGCTCGAAATGGAATATTGCTTGGATAGCAAATCCATTACATGGAAAGTCCGAAACTTGTTCTTCTTCTTTTCGTTCATCCGGAGTGTTTTTTCAGATGTGATTGCGATGTGTCTGTTATGCGCCCTTGGGCCGAAACCCGAAGGCCAACACATCGACTTTAGCGTTCTTTTTTGACCAGGTAGCATTCCTGGGAGACTCTCACTTTTGTGGTGCCATCTACAACCATGCTGGCCAAGTTAGAACGGTCAAAGACAACGGTCATCCCTCAAAGGAAGGCAGGGACAGTCCATAGCATTTTCCGCCATCCAAGGTTGCTTCCATAGTTGCAGGGCCGACACATAACGCCCTGGATCTGGGCTCACCGAGGGAAATCGTCACGTCCTGCTCATGGCTGCTTTAAATCCTCACTTCAATATATTGGTCATTTCGTTTGCCCCGGGCCATTCCCGCACAAACCAGACAGGTTTGCATACGGTATCCACTCAGCGAGTTTTCTGACATGTGCTTGTCGTTGTGCCCGTCAGAGCTGTTCCAGGCACGACAGACATTCGGAAAACTACCTAGTCATAGCTGTTCCGAACAAGAGCGGCATTCGAAAACTAGGTAGTCAGAGCTGTTCCTAGCACGAGAGACATTCGGACGAGACATTTCACTCGGACGTAATTGCGTAGTGTCAATTTTTAGTTTGCCACCCGTAGGACGACACTTCCGGCTTCCGGCGGGCATTTTTTAATGAGGTTAGCCTTCCTCGGGTTTGGAGACTCTTGTTTCGGCTTCCACACAGCAAGCTTTCGCTTCGGGCTGCCACGTAATGGATTCGCAAGACAGGCGTTCCATTTCGTGTCAACAAGACAATTTTCCACCTTTGACTACACACACTCCATGAGTGTGGTTACAGACTATCGGACGTCTGCGAGACATGCGACCGAGGTGTTTTTCCACCTTTTTGTACTCGCTCACGAGGTAGGCTACATGTGCTGCCGGCTCAGCACCTTACCTCCGTGCGTCTGTGGGCGAGTAACGGTCAGGCCCTTTCATCCGGGGATACCTCATATCCCCCAGCTAAGAGCCATCGAACGAATCTGCGTCGAGCATGTAGCGTTCTCAGCACATCATCACAATTGTGATGTAGGTTTGTGTCGGTCAGGCTCTCACTTCCTAGAGTTTATGGCTTAGAGACGTTCAGCCATACACCTCGGAGGGGAGCCTTAGAGGTTATGTCCGGACTGAGATTTAGGGATCGTTTGCCTGATTTTGACTGCTATCCTCAGTCTTACCTGCAGAGCAGCAGATTGTGTCTCTCTTAGTCTGGTCCCTATCCCACGAGCCGTCCGATATGTAGTTTTCACCCATCGGCAAGCACATGGGGTCGATGGGACACGCAAGCTCCTCCACCACGGCAAGGTGGAGACACATCGGGGGAGGAAAGTCCGAAACGAAAGCTGGCTGTGTGGATGTTATATGCAGACTGCATCCTTCTGGTTTACAGAGGAACAGCCTATTGTGACTGGAAGGCCCAATATACGGAAGTGAGACTAGATAGCCATGTGCAGGACGTGACGATTCCTTGGGTGAGCCCAGTACCAGAGCACTATGTGTCGGCTCTGCAATTATGGAAGCCTCCTTGGATGCCGGGGAATGCCCATAGTCTGCCCCTGCCTTCCCTTGAGGGCTGATCAGGATGTCTTCGGCTGTTCTAAATGGGCCAGCTGGGATGGGGAATAACACCACAACAGTGAAAGTCAAACGTCCTAAGAAACCCCCGGGAAGGTTAACCCGGTCAACAAATGCCCATAGAAGTCGGATGTGTCGGCCTAAAGGCGGAAGAATACAGCTCTGTTGTAAACAGGCACAACGCAATCACGCCCGAAAACACTCTCCGGATGAACGAAGAAGAAGAAGAAGAAGAAGAAGAAGAAGAAGAAGAAGAAGAAGAAGAAGAAGAAGAAGAAGAAGAAGAAGAAGAAGAAGAAGAAGAAGAAGAAGAAGAAGAAGAAGAAGAAGAAGAAGAAGAAGAAAGAAGAAGAAGAAGAAGAAGAAGAAGAAGAAGAAGAAGAAGAAGAAGAAGAAGAAGAAGAAGAAGAAGAAGAAGAAGAAGAAAAGAAGAAGAAGAAGAAGAAGAAGAAGAAGAAGAAGAAGAAGAAGAAGAAGAAGAAGAAGAAGAAGAAGAAGAAGAAGAAGAAGAAGAAGAAGAAGAAGAAGAAGAAGAAGAAGAAGAAGAAGAGGAGGAGGAGGAGGAGGAGGAGGAGGAAGAGGAAGAGGAGGAAGAAGAAGACGTCGCTCAGAACTTCGATGCGCTAATCTAAAAAAAAACAAAGGTAAGGAGAGGGGGGAGTAATAGCCAACGTTTCCCTAAAAGAGGACATCTTTCAGTTGATAAGTTCCACATGCTAGAGCAACAATAAGCCAGCAAACTCCTCCACAAATAGACTAATGGTTCAGAGACATGGCACCACCGTGTAGGTTTTTATTTTTATTTTTGAGCTTGCTCGAATTGAAAACTGTAAATGTGTTGATTTTTATATTGGGTAAGTTGACATTTTAACTTGAAATACGTTCTTAATCAAGAGAAAGAGTGGCGAAGTTAAGTTGTTAAATAACAAACAAGCTTGTTCCCTGGAACTCATGATGACTAAAAATATACAGAGGAAGAAACTATTTCCAAGGAAATGACTTCAACCGAAAGAAGCGAAAGAAACAAAAGATGCACAGATGCCATTTTTGCTCTTAGACAACTAATAGAAAAATCAATCGAATTTAATGAAACACTCTACTTAGTCTTTGTCGACCAAGAAAGGGCATTTGATAGAGTAGATAGAAACAAGCTGTGGGAAATCCTTAAACAATATGGAGTGAGTACACATCTAACAAACTGTGTCACTGTGTGACAAACTTATGTCTAGCCCCTGATACATTCAGAAACCCAACAGGAATGCAGAGAGAAAACCGCTCAGCGTTGGAAAATATTGAGGCAGGCCGCATCTGCATTTCTTAAAAGTAACATACAATTCCCCCCCCCCCCTCCTTCTCTTTCACTTCTGTAAATTGGCAGTGCCGGAATCGAAACAACATACTCCTACGCTATTCCTGGAACTCGTCAGCTGTCACCTCCGATCTGACGGGATAGTCACGCCAGACAAAAAAAAAACTAGTTCAAGAGATGTTTGATTGGTGTGGGCAGAGGAATTTACATGGGCGTATGTGAATTAGGCAGAGCTATGATAGGTTATTGGAAAGTTGCATCCAGATTGCTAAGTTTGGGGCAGTCCACAAAATGATGCTTTAGGAACAAATTGTGTTTTCCTATAGGGATAAAATGTGTCCTTTTTTGGATAAGGTTAGTGTACAGTTGACAATAACCTGGTTGTGTCAATAGGCGATAATATAAGAAAGATTTTAACAGTAGTTAGAGATCTCTTTCTGTGTAATAAGAGAAGTAGAGATTTAGATCTTGAGAGATTCTTCAAGGTATAAGTGATTTTTCTCTGACCTAGAGAATATCTTTCTTCGTCTGGTTCATGTACATCCTAAGGGATGAACTTATAATTTACTTAGAGTCTTTATGTGTAGCTCATGATGATACTTTTCTGATGAGATGTCACTTATGATTTCTTTATGTGTGATATTTTTCAGAATTATCATTTAACAATAACAAACAAGCTTGTTCTCTGGATCTCATGGTGACTAAAGATATACAGAGTGAGAAACTATTTCCCCAGTCTCGTGGTGTTTGTTGTTCTACCCAAACACGGTTAAATAGTCTATGTAGCCATGATGTTCCCTCTCCCCCAATCATCACCCCAAATTATACAGCATTCATGTAACTTAGACACGTTAAAGATGTATGATGAATGGGGTGATTAATGATTTGCTCTATAAATATAAATATGTGACATTCATATGATGCAATGTGTCATTTATCATGAATAAGAGAGACAATACCGGGACTGTGACATGTGTCAACCTTGCTGTTAGCAAACCAGATAATCTTGGCGCTTGGACCTTGAGCACACGAGGATGATTCACCCGCACAGCGCAGGAGTGTGACATATTTTGTCAAAATACGATGTGAAGGCTTATATCGGATGATGAGACGCAGGGGTGTTTCCAGGGCACCAGGGTCCGGTTCTATACTGGCCAAGACCTACTAAGACGCCCTAGTCGAGCGTCCTGGGCAACAGATCCCTTCTGGGCCCTGGCTAACGTCAGTAGGATCACTGATTCCTCCTAAGTCGGGGAATATCTACCTGCACGGCGAGGAACCACCAGTCTGCACACCAATAAGCCAGACATTGAACAACGGATACTCACGGAAACCTCAGTCCGGTATGACATCACACTGATTTTGGACAACAGGATGTCACCATCCGACATACAGGACTTCACGCTGGAATTCACAGCCAGCGAACTCAAGCAAAGCAAATATCGGATGATTATGTGTGAAGAAGAGTCACATACACATGTTAGAGGATTATAACCAACCAGGTTTGGTCTGACTAGCCCGCCCTTATGTAAAAATTCCTTCACCTCTCTCTCTCTCTCTCTCTCTCTCTCTCTCTCTCTCTCTCTCTCTCTCTCTCTCTCCTCTCTCTCTCTCTCTCTTTGTTTTCTTTCGTTCCTCTCCCCTTGTGTTCTGTAAGTATGGCTATATGGTTGGCACATATTTTCTACAGAGAGTGGTGGTCTTTGTTTGGCTGAAACTGGGGTATATCCATGAATGCTGAAGATTGTCATCAGGATGGTCAGGGTCCTCAATGCAGGATGAGGATATTGCATTGATACTGCTTAAAGAGCGCATCTCCATTTTACATCAACGACTCCTCCGATGCAAGAAACCACCGCAACAGTGTGGACATCAGCTAAGTCTTTTATAACTACCCTCCAGTTTAATAGTGCCAACAACAACAACAGGGTATCTACCACAGTAGTATTTTTATTTCAGGGACTCCTACAGAGAAATTGACATTTCTGTGATGGTTAGAGGTAACAAAATGGACATTTATAATAGTGTGTTTTAGTCATGGACATTTCTGTGATGGGTAGGGTTAACAAAATGGACATTTATCGTCTTGTGTTTTAGATGGACTCGTTGACCTATTAATATCATCTGATATGATCGAGACAACCGTTAGCAGCTTACTGGTGATAGATCTGTGTTAGTTTAATTCCTTCATTGCGTGGACACCTAAATAGCAACTAAAATTATAGATAATTAGTATGTCTTTTATTGATGTGTTAATTTTTTTTTTGGATTTCTTTAATAATCAGAGATGTAACATAAGCATACACGTTCCTCCCCCCCCCCCCCCCCCCCCCCCCCCCCCCCCCCCCCCCCCCCATGTTATCCCATTATAATATTATCAGATATAACGTTTATTTACTTGTTAATTTGTGTTTAAATTGTATGTTTAAGGTTAACCCGGTCAACAAATGCCCGCAGAAGTCGGATGTGTTGGCCTAACGGGGCAAGAACGCAGCTCTGCTGTAAACAGGCACAACGCAATCACATCCGGAAAAAAAACTCCGGATAAACGAAGAAGAAGAAGAAGAAGAAGAAGAAGAAGAAGAAGAAGAAGAAGAAGAAGAAGAAGAAGAAGAAGAAGAAGAAGAAGAAGAAGAAGAAGAAGAAGAAGAAGAAGAAGAAGAAGAAGAAGAAGAAGAAATTGTATGTTTGTTCACAGTGATAATACTTATCAAGTGACATAATCATTATAGAGCAGAATGTGGCAGGATAATCACACGGACTTTCAGTCTACCAAGAGTTAGTGTTCTCCTCTCTGAAGTTCTGTAGCTTTTCTATGCTCTACTGGCCGTCTGTTAAGAAACCTTACCTTAAGATCTGTTTCCACCCCTAGGGAGTCTTATCGAGCCGTTCCAGGTTTTCTCATAACAGTTAGCTATTAGGATTTGGGGATTCCTCTTCCCATTTCTTTTAACACACCACACAAATCTATGTAGTTTATACAACAACAGTGAATGCATAGTGAGAGCAACTGGAGGACACTCAGCACCTTTCACCATAAGATCCGGAGTACGACAAGGTTGTGTCCTGTCCCCTCTCTTGTTCATAACCCATATGGACAACATGTGTAAAGAAACCAGCCAAGCAGAGACTGCAAGAACACTGTATGAAGAACAGAACACAGTAGAAGAACCAACGGCATATTACACCATTAAAAAAACTCATGTTTGCGGGCGATCAAGTACTAATAACAAAATCAGAAGCAGAATTACAAGACCACATTAATAGTCTCAATAGAACAAAACATGAAAATTAGCACCAGTAAAACATAGGTAATGACTAAAACAAAAGAAGGAAATACATATAACATAATGGATCATACAGGTCAATATATGACCTGTATGATCCATTATATAACATTCATCAATGTGTAGACAAGTGACATATGATCTGTATGATCCTTTATGTAACATTGATCAATGTGTACTCAAGTGGTATATGACTTGTATGATCCCTTATATAGATTTATCAATGTGTAGACAAATGATATATGACCTGTATGATCTATTATGTAACACTGATCAATGTGTAAACAAAAGGTACGTGGTCTTTCTTAATCTTCATCCCCTCACCCCTCCCCCAAATCGAAGTAACATTCATCAGTGTGCAAACAATCTATGTCATAGAGAGTGTATGGCATTGGTCTTTTTCCCGTACCCGTGTATCTATTGTGCTCGCCATAAATTAGACGCTGGAACCTCTTGCCCCCGGGTAGATTGGGCCCGTTAGCTATTACAGCAGCCAATCTAGGAGATGGAAAACTCCTATTAGGTTGAAGGTAGACCGACGTGCCGAGGACTGAATGAAGACGAGTGAGCTGGTCGTGAACGTGGAACGTCTGGCATGCGGGCGGGGCGGCGCCAGGCGTATGGACTCCTGAGGGACATTCCCTACCCCTTACCTAGCTGGCAGGCTCTACTAGGGTGACCGCTCATTTCCTGCAACATCCAAACTTTGTGTATATGGTATTATTTAAACAAGGGAATCGTCGCCGGAGCTACGGAGCACGTGCTCTGCACTTGACACATCCTTCAGTGGCTTGCGAAGAGAGAGTGAGGAGGAGAATACGAGGAAATGGTGTGAGAAGAAGGCATAGAAATAGGAGGGCAGGCGCCAGGCGAACAAGACGAAAAGTGGAGAGACTAGGTCTCAACCATGTAAGAGTGGGATATTGGAACTGTCGTAGTGCCAGGCAGAGAGGTCCTGTATTGGAGAGGCTAATATATGATTTTGATGTCCTCATGTTCCAGGAGCTAAATACAGACAAATACCATTGCCCTGGGTACGCCAGTTATATAAACCCTACTGGGCAGATGAAACGTGGGCAAGGTCTGCTGGTGAAGGAAGGAGTGAAGCATGTGGTACTTGACTTGAGCCAGTGGAATCACAGTGCAAGAGAGGTCCAGGGTATACAAATGGAGTTTGGGGGCTTAAGTTGGAACATCATAAATGTATATGCCACAGTGGACTGTTTTGTCAGAAAGGAACACTGAGACTGGCTTAATGAATTGGAGGAATTACCAGGTGATAGGCTACTCATATGTGGAGACTTCAATGTGAGGAACAGAGATTGGGACAGCAGTGGAGAAAACCGACAGGGAATTGCCCTTGCGGATGCCATGGTGGACTCCGATGTGGTCTGCATAAATGATGGTAGGCCGACTTGAATGGCAATGAGGCCTGGCGATGCGGACACAGCTATTGACTTGGCACTTGTCTCCCAGTCATCAGTCCTTGATGTAAAGTGGACTGTTTTGAATGACCATGGGAGTGATCACATGCCATGCTCAGTCCTAATCTCTAAATCCAGGACAGTTAAGGCTGGGAGAGCCCGCAAGGCCTTCCGGTATGAGTGGTCCGACAGCCTTCTTGGACGCCTCAGTCAGGGGGCATGCAACAGGGCTATTAAAACTCCTTTTTTGCAGCCCCCATGGTAGACCCCAGAAGTAGACCAGGCTTGGAAAGCAAAGAGAGCTGCAGTGAAGCAGCTAAGGAAAGTGCGACAGACACCCAGAAGCTCACGAGAGGAAGTGGACACGGCGCAAAATGTCAAGAAAGACAAGGTGGAGGTTTTCAAGCGCTTTTTCAAGAGGCCAAAAAGGCAAAATGGGAATGTTTCATGAACGAATTTGGAGGTGATAAAATACTGCGAAAATTCTGGAAACTGCACAGACAAATACAAAGAAAAGATCGGCCTTTGACAGTGGGAACAATTTATAGAGATGGTGAATTGCGCGTGACAACATACAAAGAGAAAGGGGAGGCGTTTCTCCAGAGATTTTTTAGAGCAGACCAATCATGATGATGTGGACACCAGGGATGCAGTTAGAGAGGAGTTATCTGGCACCATAAAGAATATGCCTTATGAAGACATCATCCGGGTTGAAGATGTTAAACATATTTTGAAATAGGCAAAAGATACGGCACCAGGGCTTGATGGGGTCAGGTATGGCCACATGAAGGCTTTGAGCGATGTAGACCTGAAGGAGATGACCGACTGCTTTAACCAGAGCATTAGGACAGCATCACTACCGCAGGATTTGCTACACAGTTATCTCATCCCTCTCCCAAAACCATTCAAGGATCATTCAAAGCTTAGCGGCTTTATGATCATCACCCTTCAAAATACATTTGGGAAGGTTTTAGAGAAGATAGTCGCTGTCAAGCTGCAAGATTTTTTGGAAAGGGGGAAGCTTTTTCAAAGAGGCCTGGAGAGCTACAGGCAAGGAAAAGTTACCTGGTAAAATGCAGCCACTTTTGCCGTTGACGTTTATGAGGGGTTCCAGAGTAGATAGGAAACGATGGCGGCAGCGCTTGATCTCGAGGATGCGTACAATATAGTTCGATATGATATTTAGATGACCGCACTGATGGAGAAGGGGGTCAATCCCTGGATGGTGAACTGGATAGTGGCCGTCCTGCATTCTCGTCGGATTGCACTCCGTCTGGGTGCATGGACCTCAGAGCCACATATTTTAACCCCGGGACTGCCACAGGAATCCGCAATCTCACCGGTGCTCCTTAACGTGTATACGAGCAAGATTGCAAACCTAGAAGCACCAGTGGTTGGAAGGATACTAACATTTGCAGATGATATTCTTGCATATAAGCAGGGGAGAGATAGGGAGCAAACAGCCCAGGAGCTACAGGTGACAGCAGACAAAGTGATTGACTGGTGCACTGAAATGGGTGCTGTCATCCACCCGGAAAAGGCAGCTGTTTTGTGGTGCTCTCTGGACAACAGGATTGTGAGAGATGATGCCCCAAGCCTCACGATAGATGGTAGAAGCGTCAACAGAGAGAACAAACTGAAGTATCTGGGAATGACAATTGACAGGAGTCTGTCCTTCAAGTACATGTAGAGACGGTTGTGACAAGATCTCAAAAGGGACTCAATGCACTTAAAACTATGGATGCAATGGACACAGAGCAGAGAATGCTTTTTAGACTATACCAGCACTTGATCCTCTCAGTGATTGATTATGGACTAGGACTGCTCACTGTCTCAAAGAGTCAGCTGGTGAGATTGGAGCGCATACAGAACGAGGCTA
This sequence comes from Cepaea nemoralis, assembly GCA_014155875.1. NCBI lineage: Eukaryota > Metazoa > Mollusca > Gastropoda > Stylommatophora > Helicidae > Cepaea > Cepaea nemoralis. The sequence goes on along the minus strand of JACEFZ010027689.1, from coordinate 1,146,029 downwards.
TGCGAGTCATTCTGGGATGCACCAGAGAGACCCCAGTAGTGTGTATGCGGTACATCCTTGGTTTGCCTACTGTTGCTGGTAGGCTCAAGGTGATGCAGGCGAAGGCATACCTCAGAGTAGCTGCTGACACAGATCACCCGTTGCATGAGACGCTGGGCGCAGTTAAGGACCAGCGACTGATAAGAGGGAAATCATGGATGGCTCAGGCGGAGGATACGATCAGTCAGGTGTGCCCCTTGGAGAACATTAGGCGAGGAGAGGAGTGGGTCAGAGTGCCAGCGGAATAGTTAGACTTGTGCAGAGTTATAATCACATTGAACCGGGAGTGCAGGGAGTGGCCAGCAGGGGCCACGGAAGTGGATATCCAGCAACTAATTCAGGATAATGCTCGCCCAAGTGATGTGATTATCTACACAGATTATTCGGTGTTGAGAGGTAGTAGAAGTGCCTGGGGGTTCTTGGCAAAGACGTTTGGTGCAGGAGAGCCTGGCATATGATACCACAACATATAGTTTAAGAATGGAGGTGGAGGTAGTCAGTGGAGCTTTCCGCTGGATGGAGAATACGATACACACACACATCGTGATTGTAAATGACTCAGAAAGCCTGCTGACGAGGGTGAGAACAGACAGGGTTCGTGCAGAGTGGCTTGCTTCGCTTCGGAAGTCACGGGTGGCAAGCATCGTCTGGATCTTTTCTCCGGGGCACGCTGGTGTACTGAGGAATGAACAGGCAGACAGATTGGCTGGCTCTGCAAAACTTGGTGGAGTATTGATGCATGATAAGGCAGACGTGGTTGCGGCCTTGCGGGAGCACATGTACACCTCGTAAGAGCAAATGGATCACCAAGGTCTGGCAAGAATGCGACAGCGAGGAGTGACGAGGGGATCTGGCCGATGCTCGACGCTTAGAGGAAAGGCGAGTCGCACATATAATCAGATTGCTACTGGTACTATTGGTGTTGGAACTCTTCGCTGGCTTCTGAGGATGGGAACGGAGCGCTTATGGGAATGCCCCGAATGCTGTGATGTTGGTTCCTAAATCAGTCAATCAATCAAATAAAAGAAGGAAAGACAACAGAGATTCACCTACAAGAACACCCCCTGAAACAAGTAAAGGACTTCAACTACTTAAGAAGTATAATATCATCAAATGGCAAATCAGAAGATGAGATCGAAAATAGATGAAATAAGACAATCAAACTCATTGGACAAATGGCACCAATACTAAAGAACAGACATGTGTCAATAGGTATTATGAAAGCACTCTACAACTAAATCTTCCTATCAACTCTATGCTACCGTGGACAATGACAGAAAAAGAGAAAAGAAAACTTACAACAACAGAAATTAGATTCCTGAGAAGAATACTCAATGTATCAAGAAGAGATAAGATCAGAAATGAAAAAAAAAAATCTTGTCCAAAGTGTGTGTGTGTATGTGTGTGTGTGTGTGTGTGTGTGTGTGTGTGTGTGTGTGTGCGCGCGTGTGTGTGTGTGTCTGTGTGTGTATGGGGGCGGGGGGGGGGGGGAGTTATAGCAGCACTAGATTTTATTAGAAAGCAGCAAGTCAAATGGTTTGGCTATGCAAGTAGGTTACCAACTAACAGTATATCACAACAAGCAATGATGTACAGACCAGATGGAGGCAGAGGAAGAGGCCGACTACGTAAACGATGGACGGAGGGAATGGAGTCCATGGGAATATCGATATATGAAGCAATATGCGGGCACTCTCACGATGTTTATAATTCACATCGACAGCCCAATGTACAAAATGAACATAATGAGATGAGATGAGATGAGATGATGGGGGGAGAGGGAGGTGTGAATGTTGAGTGTATTCTATAACCCTATATTCTGAATGTCTTCCTGAAATATATTTTCTCAATGTGGTTTGCTAAGACAAATACTGTGTATATGTGCTTTATTTCTTCTTCTTCTTCTGCGTTCATCCGGAGTTGTTGTTTTTTCGGACGTGATTGCGTTGTGCCTGTTTACAGCAGAGCTGCGTTCTTGCGCCGTTAGGCCGACACATTCGACTTCAGCGGGCATTGTTGACCGGGTTAACCTTCCCGGGATATTCTTTATTTAAATAATTGGTGGTGAACCCATAACCCTTCTGAAAGGAAGGGCGTAATTCATTATGTAAGAGGAAGGCAGATCCCCTGACATCCCTCACGTGGTAAGTCAGATGGAAACTGTCTGTTCCACTAGAACCAAGATGAAACAACCTAAACAAACTGAGTAATTACTCCAAAAAAAATGGAAACAGTTCCTCTCTCTCTCTCTCTCTCTCTCTCTCTCTCTCTCTCTCTCTCTCTCTCTCTCTCTCTCTCTCTCTCTCTCTCTCTCTCTCTCTCTCTCTCTCTCTCTCTCTCTCTCTCTGTGTCTTTCGCTGTAAATGACCTGTCTTGTTTTGATTTTATTATTCATCTTAAGTGATCCTCACTCTCCTGGTTGTACACGTATTTGTTTACATGTTCCATAAATGTCCTGTTGGAAACGCCACAATTTTCAGAAATGACAAGTGCCATCCATGACTATCATGGTGTTACCTTCTCTATGGTGGAAAATCAGGAATGACCAATCACAAACCTTACTGTCAGCTGGTGACTTATCATCATCATCATTATCATCCATTTCCTTGCCGGTTGGCGTGGGCGATCATGCCTTTACACAAATTGCGATCTCCAACCGCATGGAGATGATTATATTAAGAGAAAATTTTCAAGAATTTAGAAACCACCCTAGGTTGACAGAAGGATGTACCATATGGGTAGCAACCCTGTTTGACGCCCGTTTTGTCTTCTGTAATATCAACATCTAGTGGGAAGCAGACTACATAGTGGCCTGGGGCTTTCCGCTTGTGGCAAACAAACTTCAAATGTGCTGCTTGTAATTCAATAAGAGATGCATTTCTTGCTTGGGGAAACAGTTGAAAAGTTAGAAACTTAACATTCAGCTTGTTACCGCACATGTTAATGTTCTCGCCCGCTAACACTTGTCTATGGGACAAGAAATATCCCATTTAGATATGTACATGAGGATGCAAATTTATGCACGCTGGGAACAATTAATCATTTTTGTCATAACATGAGGGACCTGAGACGTGTTTTGTACTCTGTTCCCACAGATGTTAGCACGCCGGCTAGTCATAGGTAATAAAACAAATTTCATAATAATCTTTACTTGCAGCTTTCTCTCTCTCTCTCTCTCTCTTCCTCTCTCTCTCTCTCTCTCTCTATATATATATATATATATATATATATATATATATATATATATATATATATATATATATATAGAGAGAGAGAGAGAGAGAGAGAGAGAGAGAGAGAGAGAGAGAGAGAGAGAGAGAGAGAGAGAGAGAGAGAGAGAGAGATCCATAACTCTAGAAAGGGAAGATCCCAACTGCACCTCCCCGTGGTAGATGATGGAAACACACGACGGTGTGGCTAACATAGCTCTGAGGACCGAATATCCACCGGAATAAGTGGACAAATCTGCAGCTCAGCAGAGAGGGCATTCACTTGCCCTTACAGTCGGAAATGGCTGTCAAATGCAGAGGTAAAAGAGCACTATGTAAATATGGAAGTCAGGGGGAAACCACCACATTATCTTCCCAAGACTTCATGGCAAACCATATTTCAGAGTTAGTGAACGACGTTAATGGCTGTCTTAGGACATCCTCGTCCGGTAGGGACAGTCACGAGCCACAGGTGACACCAGACCGTCATCCAGCTACTGATGGCAAGATCGTAACTAAAATACGTAAATTTAGAGTTGGAACTTGGAACATTAAATGAGCTAGGAAAGTTGAACAATGTTATAAGAACGAACGAACGAACGAACGAACGAACAAACAAACTTTATTTTTAAAGGGTTAAGAATTGGGCACGCAGACCCGTCTAACATTCTGCCCTTCTCTCACTCTCTTTCATACATTATTTCATTCACACATCATTCAAGGCTAACAGAGAACAGCAACAATAAAAAAGATATGCATTATAAAGGCATGGGCAAAATGCGAACATCAAAACTACACGACATAGTAAAATTAGATAATGGTCTGACACTTGTTATTAGCCATGTGGAATATACTGGCCTACCAAAAGGGGACTGGCTGTTATACTAGGGGTTTGTTATTATTATTATTATCTCTATTATTAAGGGGGAAGATAATCCGTACTGAGATAGTGTTCGAGTAATTTGCGATTATATGAATAGGGATTGGTGATGTCTTTGATTTCTTGTGGAAGATTGACGAAAAATGAATATACTAGGCGTAAGTGAGATGAGATGGAAGGAGTCGGGCAAAATTATAGCTGACAACCACACAATAATCTATTCTAGAGGGGATACACATGAAAAAGGTGTAGGAATAATATTTGACGAAGAAACAGCCAAGTCAATTAATGGATACTGCTGTATTTCAGCTAGAGTTATTATGGTCAAAATCAAAGGTAAACCAATATATGCATAAACATTATACAAGTATATGCACAAAAAACAAGCAGTAGTGATGAAGAAATACAATACTTTTACGACGAAATATAAATGGTGATGACTCAAATTGGATCACAAGAAATAAAAATAATACTTGGAGATTTTAATGCAAAAGTAGGAAAGGGGGAAATGGAGGATGTAGTGGGGAATTATGGTTTAGGTACAAGGAATGAAAGAGGAGAAAAACAAAAGCATGGGCAAATATCAATGATAATAAAAGACGACTAAACACATTGAGAAGCCCTGATAAGCAACCAGATTGACTAATTAGTAAAAGATTTAGAAATGCTTTAATTAATGTAAAGACAATGTATGGTGCTGACTGTAATAGTGATCGTGTACCACTATGTGGACAAATAAAAGGAAGATTAAAGAGAGGGGAAAAAATGATTAAGAACGTGAGACTTAATAAAGAGGTTCCGAAAGTAGATAAGGAGATTCAGGAGCAATACAGAGTGACTGTGAAAAATAGGTACAATGCAATAGCTAAAATACAGAGTATAAATGAACAATGGGAAATGTTAAGGGACTCCATTTATCAATCTAGCAAAGAAATATTACTGGAGAGAAGCCAAACAGCTAAGAAAAAATAGATGAATGAATACATCTTAACTCTGATGGACAAAAGAAAACAGAGTAAAAATGACAAACAAAAATATGCTAAGATAAGTAAAGAAATAAAAGATAAATGTGTGAAAACAAAAGAAAGTTGGTTAAACGAGCTGTGCAAAACAACCGAATTAAATTCCATTAAAGATACAAAAAGTATGCACAGACAAATCAGTGAGCTCACGGGAAGAAAAATAAGAATAAATACAGGGTGTTTGAAATCAAAATCAGGAAAGATATTATTGGAGGAAGGTGCTATAATGAAGAGGTGGAATGAGTATATAGGAGAATTAAATGATGGAGAAATTGAATAATTAACAGAAGAAAGTAACTTAGAAAGTCCACCTATGTCACGAAAAAAGAATTGGACATCAGGATGGGCTAACCGAATCCCCACTATGCCGTACCCCAAATTGTAAGGTTGTATAGTAGGTGGTGCGTGTGTGGGTGTAATTCTTTGTGTCCATTTCTATCTTTTATCATCTGTGAGTAACCAGGGCTGAGTAACCTCACTGTCCCGAGAATGAGCACGCCAGACCTTTAAGGTGTGTAGGAAATGCAAAGTGACAAACGTAGAGTTCGGAAAATCCCGGAATATGTGAATGGTCAGTTGGGCGTGAGCACACTTCCGGAGATAGTGAGTAATGCCATTGTCAGTTGATCTTGAAGACGGAAAGGTCGTCACTGAAGTTAGTGTATTCTTGTCATCGTCTGTGATGGCAGATAATGATCTAAACTTAAGATCCGGCTGGATCGAGCGATATCTTAAAAGCAGATAGGCCAGTCTGCTGCAAGGTAGTGAGCTACCCTGAAGATCCTGTTGAATCGCGTGATACCTTCAAGGTGGAGAAGTCATATCTACATTCAGTTGTCTCAAATATGGCTGGGGATCCAAATAAAGACGGAAAGTGGTGGTTCTCTGGATGCTATTGTATCACAGTCTGTGGCAGCACAGTTCCGAAGTGAAAGTTAAATACTGCTGAGAGTTGTATCGATTGAATACGTCGTGCGATATAGGTCAATTAGCTACCAGGTCAGTCTACTCACCAGCCTGTCTGTTGTGACCCAAACAAGCGGCGGCAGGTGTCAAGTCGGAAAGGGAAATAACTAAGATCATGAACCAGTTGTAGTCAGTCTGGGTGAGGCGAGTTGACAAAGGAGTTCGATACCTGTTCCAATGGAGGGAATATACGTCAGTACTTTTGGTAAATCAGTATTTTTCTGGCATAGAGCTACAATTTGATTACCCTCAAGGTTGGACTTGCGAAAGGTACTCTTTAATCATCATCAGGTGGCACGCAAGAGCCATGACGGGTATTTCACAGGTGAGGGAGATAGAGGGACTGTGAGATATGAAGGGATATCGACCTTGGTCGAGTGGTATATAACTTGGGTTGTAAAAGAGCGTTATGAATATCTTCATACCTATAAGGTTGCTTAACCTTGAAGACTGCACCCAGACATGAAGCACACACACACACACACACACACACACACACACACACACACACACACACACCAGGCTTTCTAAATTCTGTAGGGGGGGGGGGGTAAACATTTTTTGATAATAGAGGCATAATATGGTCAGGCTAGTATAATAGTTACAAGGCCTGTAATATATTAGGAACAGGATGTTCCGAACGTTAACTCTACACTTGTTTGGGCTGACAAGAGAAGCCAAACCTGTGGGGTCCATTACATTTAAATACTATACTATATATATGTACCAGAGGAGTGGAGACAAAAGATACAGAAACCAGATCAGACTCTTCTTTGTTGTCTGTCTTTATTTCGTAAGTAGTTATAAATGGTGGAATCAGTTAGCATTTGTGGGGGTTTCAGTGGTTAATTGTTATACCCTTCCCTTGTTTCGTCACAAAAACGGACCATAAGTGACCTTTGACCGGTCAAGGGATGTAACTCATGAATAAATAAGCGAGGGGTCTTATACTATTACCTATCTTTTTTGTTGTTGTGAATGTTACTTTTAAAAAATAATAATTGCTGTTAGTATTAGTTGTTGTGGGTGATGCTTAAACACTATCATCCAACGATTGACGCTGTGTTAGGGTTACAGTGCTCTTCCTCCTCGGTTTCTTCCTCTTTTTTCCGTCTTTTTGGTTACAGTGCGTTTTCCTCGGGGTGGTCTAGGGGCGGGCGTGGGGCTGGGAGCTCGAGAGTGGGGCGCGGGTGTTGGCGTGTGGGATAGGACTAGGCGGTTCGAACCTCGAGCCATGACAGGCGTCATATGAAAAAACTTATAAGTAAAAATGTAAATATGGCGGCTATATGAACTGTAGAGGGTCGTAGTGGTGTAAACACTATCATCACACTGGTTACAAATGAAAACCTTAAATAGTAAAAATGAAGGCTATTATTGATTTTAGTGGGTATAGCTTAGTGAAATTCGTTGGTAAGGGGTGGGTAGCGGTTATTAGTGGTCTGTAGAGGGTCACAAAGAATGCCATGCAAAGAATGCCATGGACAGCCAGAAAGACCAAAGAACAAGCCCTTCAAGAAACAAATGAAGATCGTAAACCAATTAGAGACATTAGACGTAGACAGTCACAATTTTTGGGGCATGGTATGAGGAGAAATGATTTGGAGAACTTGGTGACAACTGGAAAGATCGAGGGGAACAGACCAAGGGGAAGACCTAGAAGCAATTACCTGGATGGCTTGGCCTTGTGGGATGGTCGAGACAGAAACACGGAGCTGATCCATGACTCTGGTGATCGAGTGAGATGGCAGAGCATGACTGCCCACGCTTACTGGCATGGCACATGATGGATGGATGGAGATGGTCACAGTGGCTTGTTCACTATCATCATGTGGGTTACAAATGAACACCTAAAAAGTAAAGATGGCTGATATTATTGATTGTCGCAGGTATAGTGTATAGAAATTCATTGGTAAGGGGTGGGTAGCGGCTATCAGTGATCTGTAGAGCGTCATAGTGGCCTATACACTATCATCACAAGGTTACAAATGAAAACCTTAAGAAGTAAAGATGATCGGTAGTATTGGATGTAGCGGGTATGGCTTAATGAAATTAGATGTTAAGGGGTGGGTAGCGGTTATTAGTGATCTGTAGAGTGTCGTAGTGACCTATACACTATCATCATACAGGTTACAAATCAAAACTTTAAAATGTAAAGATGGCCGGCATTATCGACTGTACCGGGTATGGCTTAATGAAATTAATTGGTATGGGGTGAGTGAGTAGCGGTGTAGCTAGATAAGTGCTTCCCAAAACTATCATCATATGGGTTACAAATGAAAACCTTAAAAAGGAAAAATGACCGATATTATTGAATGTAGCGAATATGGCTTAGTGAAATTCGTTGGAAAGGGGTGGGTGAGTGGAGGAAAGACTATAAATGTGCTTCTGATAATTGTTAAGGGGTGGTAGAGTGGCGGGGTGGCTATATAAATACGTAAATTCCTTGATAAGCGCCGGAGGTTAAGTCTCATATTAATGTCTGAGGCATGAACTCATAGTTGGTTGCGCTGAGGGTGACCTCCTTGGTGACTCAACATGTGGCGATGCCATCAATGAACGTGCGTGAACGTGTTCAGACATGTCTTTGGGGGAAACCGGAGGATGACTCTGAGCGTACTGACTTCATAACAATACAGCCGAGACACTTGGGTAATGGTAACATCGGATCAATATGGTTCTGCTTCCGGTCGCAAGTGTAATGACTACAACCAGACCACGTGGGCAATAGTTACATCCTGTCAAAGATGGCGCTGCATCCCATCACACTTGGGTAATGGTCACATCCGATCAAATATGGCTCTGCTTCCGGTCGCATGTGTAATGACTACAATCAGACCACGTGCTCACTGGCTACGAGTGGTCAAATATGGCGTCGAATCCTATCACATGTGGCAATGGTTACAACCAGAATACGTGCTCACTGACTAAAGCCGATCAAAGAGGGCGATGCTTCACATGCATAAGGACACAACCAGACCACGTGGCTAATGACTCAACTGGTCAAATATGGCGCTGCTTCCGCCCGCATCCATAAAAATACACATGAAACATGTGGTTAATGATTGATTGATTGATTTAGGAACCGACATCACAGCATTCGGGGCATTCCCATAAGCGCTCCGTCCCCATCCTCAGAAGCCAGCGAAGAGTTCCAAAACCATTAGTACCTGTAGCAATCTGATTGTATGTTCGTCTCGCCTTTCCCATAAGCGTCGAGCATCGGCCAGATCTCCTCGTCACACCACGCTTTCGCATTCTTGCCAGACCATGGTGATCCATTTGCTCCTCCGAGGTGTACACGTACTCCCACGTCTGCCTTATCATTCATCAATACTCCACCAAGTTTTGAAGAGCCAGCCAATCTGTCTGCCTGTTCATTCCCCAAAACACCAGCATGCCCCGGAGAAAATATCCAGACGATGCTTGCCACCCGTGACTTTCGACGCGAAGCAAGCCACTCGACATGAAGCTTGCCAGTCCTCACCCTACTCAGCATGCTTTCTGAGTCAGTTACAATCACGACGTGTGTGTGTGTGTCGTATTTTCCATCCAGCGGAAAGCTGCACTGACTGCCTCCACCTCCATTCTTAAGCTAGATGTTGTGGTATCATATGCCAGGCTCTCCTGCACCAAACGTCGACCATTAGCCTTTGCCAAGAAACCCCAGGCACTTCTACTACCTCTCAACACCGAACCATCTGTGTAGATAATAACATCACCCAGGCGAGCATTATCCTGAATTAGTTGCTGGATTTCCACTTCCGTGGCCCCAGCTGGCTACTCCCTGCACTCCCGGCTCAATGTGATTATAACTCTGCACAAGTCTGACTGCTCCGCTGGCACTCTGACCCACTCCTCTCCTCGCCTAATGTTCTCCAAGGGGCACACCTGTCTGATCGTATCCTCCGCCTGAGCCATCGATGATTTCCCTCTTATTAGTCGCTGGCCCTTAACTGCGTCCAGCGCCTCATGCAACGGATGATCTGTGGCAGCAGCTACTCTGAGGTATGCCTTCGCCTGCATCACCTTGAGCCTACCAGCAACAGTCGGCAAACCAAGGATGTACCGCATACACACTACTGGGGTGTCTCTGGTGCATCCCAGAATGACTCGCATAGCCTCGTTCTGTTTGCGCTCCAATCTCACCAGCTGACTCTTTGAGACAGTGAGCAGTCCTAGCCCATAATCAGTCGCTGAGAGGATCAAGTGCTGGTATAGTCTAAAAAGCATTCTCTGTTCTAAGTCCATTGCAGCCATAGTTTTAAGTGCGTTGAGTCCCTTTTGAGATCTTGTCACAACCGTCTCCACATGATCCTTGAAGGACAGACTCCTGTCAAATGTGATTCCCAGATACTTCAGTTTGTTCTCTCTGTTGACGCTTCCACCAACTATCGTGAGGCTTGGAACATCAGCTCTCACAATTCTGTTGCCCAGAGAGCACCACAAAACAGCTGCCTTTTCCGGGTGGATGACAGCACTAATTTCAGTGCACCAATCAATCACTTTGTCTACTGTCGCCTGTAGCTCCTGGGCTGTTTGCTCCCTATCTCTCCCCTGCCTATTTGCAAGAATACCATCTGCAAATGTTAGTATCCTTCCAACCCTTGGTGCTTCTAGGTTTGCAATTTTGCTCGTATACACGTTAAAGAGCACCGGTGAGATTGCGGATCCCTCTGGCAGTCCCAGGGTTAAAATATGTGGCTCTGAGGTCCATGCACCCAGACGGAGAGCAATCCGACGAAAATGTAGGACGGCCGCTATCCAGTTCACTAAACAATAGAGATGATGGTGTGCGCGTGACAACAGAGAGGCGTTTCTCCAGAGATATTTAGAGCAGACCAATCATGATGATGTGGACACTAGGGATGCAGTTAGAGAGGAGTTATCTGGCACCATAAAGAATATGCCTTATGAAGACATCATACGGGTTGAAGATGTTAAACATATTTTGAAAAAGGGCAAAGGACACGGCACCAGGGCCTGATGGGGTCAGGTATGGCCACATGAAAGCTTTGCGCGATGGAGACCTGAAGGAGATGACCGACTGCTTTAACCAAAGCATTAGGACAGCATCAGTACCGCAGGATTGGGTACACAGTTATCTCATCCCTCTCCTAAAACCGTTCACGGATCATTCAAAGACTTTCTCAAGAACCATCTTCAACCAGAAATACGCGCAAACATGGGATGAGTACAGGTGTTTTGCAGCCATATGACAATCTCGACTGCTGACTGGCTTCGCAACAGATGCACTTTGTAGAGGCTCGTGGACTACATCGAAACACTAGTAATTACGCCGACAAATCATACAGTTAGTTGTATGTAAGATCTCTTAATAAACGTAGAGAATGGGCTTTGATTGTTTACAATAGGAACACAACTGTCTGTGTGCCTGCAAGCATGCATGCGGGTGTGTGTGTGTGATATTGTATTTTATTATATGTGCATGTACATGTAAGTTTAAACACACCTATCGGGTGTACATGATTTGAGAGGGGTGGGGGAGGTTTCTTGAGGGTCTTATACAGAGAAATCGGACAGAATAACATACAGAATCACACATGGTATGTAAATAGTGGCTTACCTGCGACGAGCTGAGTTTCAGGATCAACATGACAAGTAGAGCTGACCATGCTGGTATCATTCTATATAGTGGCCACCCGACCAACTCTGCAGTAACTCAAGTGCTAATCACGGGCGACGCTCACTGATGGTGTGCAGCAATCTCTTGTGACATGTTGTTCTTCAGTTGACAAATAGTTTCAACATGCAGATTCGTATCATGGCCTATCCTACATTTACACAAGCAGCCCACTGTCAGTGAACACCGGTTTACAGCACTGTTGACAATATGGCTGTGTCTGTGTCTAGCTGAAATTCCAACACAAGTCCAATATCTCACAAACTAACATTCGTGTTACCAGCTGGGAAATCACAGTCGTTCAGTTGTTCCTCTGTTGCTTCTCTATGTACTTGTGCTGAACCTGAAGCCGCTCTCTAGATAGTTTACATATGCTAGCAGGATTATTCTATTTAGGAATGTCACAATACTGTTATTATAGTGACGTTCTGCACAGTACAACTACTAAATGATTATATGATGATGATGAAGCTCCGTTTAACGAAATTATCAAAATATGTAATTTCTATTATCAAATTTTCTTTTTAAATGCTGTACTACTGCTTATGACAGTAAATAAATTCATATTATTCTTACACTAGCACACAACAATTGAAAATATCGCAAAATAAACGGTAAAAAGACACGCGAATTCACAGCTGCGTACATGTGACAGAATAATCAAATTATCAACTGCTTTATATTCAACTATCGAGCATTCCTTCACGAAAATCCTAAAAGCTCTTCTCGGCATCCACAAAAATATGTGTTCAGGTTTACAGTTAAGAATAGCATAGGGGTAGAAAATAGGAGTTGTCAAGCGAATAAAATGGCAGGTTATTCCTGCTTGACGTGTTTTCACTTTACGCCCTCTTTCTTGTTATCAAGGTGAACGCGGGACATGGGCGTGGACGAAGGTGCAGCTGAATCACTGTCATAATACTTGTCACTAGAGCCTGCCATTGTCTTTTGTGAATGTGTGTTAGTACAGGCTTCTAAGTCGCTTCCAAATTGCTATGGAAATAGATTCTTTTTTTAATTAAGTCGAGTATATTGCTTAATTAGGTCATTTGCCATCTGGTATTCACTTGGGCGCTTTCTGTCAATTCAGGAAGTTGAGCTCAGAAACCCCACATAATGTCTACCTAGAACAGTGGTTCTCAACCGGTGGGGAATCCCCCCCCCCTTAGGGGGGGGGGGGATTTTTAGGGTTTACAGGGGGGGGGGGGGAATGAAGGCCATTTCAAGATCGCGTTAATACAAGAACCGATTACTTGATATTGTTTTTCCTTTCATACTTTAAAGTTATGTATGTCTCATCCTTCTAAAATTCATTTTATAAAGTAAGTGGACCCACAAATCATGTTTTATGTGAATATCTAGACTTGTTTTAGTATATGCTATTAAATTTACATTCCATTTTTACGTTTACTGTGTAGGGGGGAGGGAATTTTAGATAGGAAATATGAAAGGGGGGAATGCCGTTCTGAAAATACGGTGAAGGGGGGCAGGGGCCAAATTTTTTATAGGAAGGGGGGGAATGACGTTCTGAAAATATGGTGAAAGGGGGGGGGGGGGGCACGGGCCAAAAAAGGTTAAGAACCAATAACCTAGAACCTTCTCGGAATTTCATTGCCACCGTGTTATTAACATCAGAATAATAAAATAATACTGAAACATGCACAGACGGGAAAATACGCGAATAATATCGAAATAAATATCTACAACAGGTAATGTTTGCAAATGGCCAAACTATCTTTTACAGCGACGAAGAAATGTAAAGGGAGTGTTTTCACAGAGTCAGGGAAGATCGTTACATTGATTGGAACAAATCGCCAGAAAGTCAGTGAAATAGTCGGACAATAACAATCAATACTCAAGCACCACGCCCTCATTGCCTTTGATATTTGACTCCGAGACAGCGATATGAAAATCAAACGAATAATGATAAACAGATGTGTTCCCATTAAACACGACTTCTTACCAAAACACAGAACGTGCTGATAGAGACACATGAAATAAGATGACTGAGAAAAGAAGCTATTTATGCCACCAGAAGCCAGCAGTTTCAAAGCCAAACAGCCAAGCTCATGTGTACCATTGGTCAGATATGCTGGCTTTGCTATGGCCGCTGCTTCTAACTAGCAAATCCTACTTTTATTTATTTAATTCAGGACCAGGAAGTTAGTTATAGGAAAATGCAATACATGTTTCTTGTCATTGAAAGCATTTTTTTTCTTTCACAACTCTTAACAGTACACATGCTAAATGCACTGATTCTTAGAGTAGTTCGGGTAATAAAATATGACAATTTAATTTGATTAGCAAGAAAACCGTCTTCAAATCCTGTCACAAAAGACACCATCGTAAGAGTGACAATAAACTTATAATGAAGGAAGGCGAATACGATCCTGCACATTGTGCACACAAAGTGCGTGAATACGTATACACTGACAACACCAGCACTAGCAAACCGATTCATCTGCAGTCTGCCGAGAACTGAAAGCAAATGTAATGCGGTCACTTAAAAATTCCCACATCATCGTTCTCCAGATTCAAGGCGCGACTATTTCAAACATCATGCTGTGCCGTTCAGTTCTATTCTGTGCGTGTGTCTGTGTGTTTAAAGGGTTACACTTCTTAGACTTCGCTTAGAACTTAATGATAAACAAAGCCCATACACGGGCACTCTCTTGCTATTTATGCTTCACCTCGACACCGCAAGGTACAAGAGGGACCTTATGAGATGAGATGAAATGAACAAAGTGGATGAATATCTAGGGACACGCCAGGAACATGCTTTAATATTTTAACTTATTTTCTAAAGGAAACAAGTGAAGAGAGTTGCAGGGAGAAGAATGAAAGGAGAAACTGAAAAGTTCGACGTAATTGCAGTAGCGATGGCAGAAGCACTAGTATTAATCTATTAGTAGTAATAACATAACAACAGCTGAGTAGTAATAACATAACAACAGCTGAGTAGTAGTAACATAACAACAGCTGAGTAGTAGTAACATAACAACGGCTGAGTAGTAGTAACATAACAACATCTGAGTAGTAGTGTAGTAGTGGTAGTTGTTGTATTTGTAACTGTTGCTGCTGTTATTGTTCTTGTGCTTGTTGTTGTTGCTGTTTTCTTGTTACCATGGTAATGACGGTGTCCAATCTACGAAAAAGGAAGGGGGGGGGGGGGGGGGTTCCCAAATGACAACCTTGAAAGTGTGATAGAAATTACAATAACCATGTCATTGTCTAGTAACCTTCAATATTGTTAAGGGTGTCAAGAGTTTTTAGCACGTGACATCAAGGTGCAGACGAATAAGGTTACGTCATAGGGACAGTTTAAAGATGGCAGCCCAGTTTTTGACATGCACCAAAGATGAGCAGGTTTCTGTTGTGCGTTTTCTTTTTAAAAATCATTGAAGGGGTGAAACCTATAGCAATTCATCGGCGAATCAAGGTCCAGTATGGAAACGTATGCCTGTCAGTCCAGCAAGGGTATGAGTGGAGTAGGAAGATTCAAAACGGCGTGACTTCTGTCAGACACGCTGAGTATTGACCCTAGAGTGGTAACAAACACACGACCAAGAGCATTTTTTTTCTACAGGAATCTAAGCAATTTATCGGCGCTGGGGGGTTTGCGCTGAACTCAGTGGTGACTACATTGAAAAATGATACATTTGTTCTTTCCCACAGAGTGATATATGATGCAGTACGTGAACAGGGCGCCTGGAATTTGCAAATCTTCAAATCGTCCTGATCTGTCCCACACGAACCTTCCTCACTCCAGTCATGGTTTTTTCCTCCTTCAACTGTAAGACATCGAAGCTGATTCCACTGAAGGTCTTGGGGAAAATGTCTTTTCCAGTTGTTGTTCCATGCAAGCTGCAAACAGATGCCAACTCTTTTGTTATCTGAAAGTCCAAATTGACACTACGAATGAACTTGAGAAGTTGTGACGTACTCGAGAAATCAATAGACTCATCCAGCGCCAGAGAATACCACAGGAAGTTCCTAGCTTTCTCTCGTATCTGTAGCCCAATGTTCTCTCCAAGTTCTTCTGTTCTCCGCACAACTGAACTTGCCAAAAAGTTGATAGTTCCAAACAAATCGGTTTTCTCAGGACACAAGTCATTTGCTGCTTCCACCATACACTCTTTGATGTTGTTCTAATCAGTAAACGGTTTTCCTCGTTCTGCCATCCTATGCACTATTTTGTAACTTGTACGAGTGACAGATTAATTTTAAGCAAACTTTCTCGTGAAGAGATTCCTAGGTGTTTTTAAACCACGGTTCATGGACACAAATTTCTCAGAGCGTAACTTTCCAGAAAACTTTAAATATGTCAATAGATGTTTTGTTTTGTTTATTGGGGGAACTGAGTGGTCTCGATGTATGGTGTCCGCCTCGAGTGCTGGAGGTTCCGGGTTCAAGCCCCGGTGAGGGCCGGGAATTTTTTACGTGGTCGTCTAGTAAAACAACTTTCCCCTGGTCTCTGGGTAGTGAGTTCGTACGCCGGTGTCTATTGTTGTGCACGTAAACCACCTCTTGGCAGTTGGAAATCGAAAAAGAGTAGCCTAACGGCGCTGCCCGGGCAAAATTGCAAGTTAAATATCTACCCATAGTATTCCAGGATCCTCGACGGTGCTACGGAGTTCGTGCACTTAGCTGAGTTTCTCCGGACTCAGGCTTGAGTTAGGAGTAGAACGGAGCACTTATCGGTTACACCCGTGTGCCTTGATGTTGATCCGTCGACTAAAACTAAACAACTAAGATTTTTTGTTTCATAGTGACGCCGAAGTTTGTACTCTTTCAAAACGGGAACACCTTCTCTGCATATTACGCAACTGGTTTTCTGGTCATTTGTTTCCACAAATAAGTACTGTACTCCCCATTCTTCATTGAAAACGCGACACTCGGGGTTCACTTTTCTTTTCTTAGTAGCCATAATAAAGGGTGAAGTAAACGGGATCTGAAAATGAAAAAGACATTGAATTAGAAACATAGTTAACATCCCATTGAAACACAAGACAAACAGTGGACTAAGGGTCATTGGGAAGCTACGGCTCACCAAAGGTAAATATAAAGTTTATAGGTATCTTTTGTAATAGAATATATCACATAATAAGATTCGCAAAATATATAAATATGGCCGGCCTAAATAAGCAGCCTAGAGCAGTGTTTTTCAACAGGGGTCCCGCGAATGGCAGCCAGGGGTACCGCAGAAACAGAGCGAAATCGCCTAAATGCATCATTTCTACCCTTGTGGTTTATAACATAAAGTAGGTCAGACGCTTGGATCATCGCATAGAGTTCCTTGAGCAACGTAAACATTTGCGTAAGGATCTGCTCCAGCAGAAATGTTGAAAAACACTTGCCTGGAGACCAGCTCGCTTAATACCGTGACCGGGGAATATTTCTGAGCTGGAGATAATATTATTGTAATAATACGAGGCTTCTCTGGCATTTTATTCTATGTTTGCTACTTTATTACCTCTATTAAAGAAATCCTTGTTACATATCTATAAAATGGATGACAGGCAAAAAGAAGTAAATATTTCTGGAGCGTCGGACCTGTGTTGACAGCGGACGCATCTGGGGGTGGGAAAGATGCGCGCGTGTGTGTGTTGTCATGGAAACCATGGTAACGTCATAGCGTAGGCGGAGCTACCACGAGCCGGGGAAGGACTTCGGATGGCGCGAAATAAGCAAAAATTAAAATAAACAAGAAAATCCAGATACAATAATTTAATATTGAAAATAGTAAATTTAAGGCACACCAGGAGGTCTCCGCACGTGTGAAGATCTCCTAGTATTCTAAACAAAATATTTAAATTTAACTTGTATCACAACGTCTCGTGTTCCATACGTTTTATCAAGCAAATTCGAGTACCGTCGGTGGGCCTGTTGAACTGACGTCGGGGGCCGGATCCTGCCCGCGGGCCGTAGTTTTTGTGAGCCCTGGTCTAGGTGAATAACGCCCCTTGTAACCCCAGTGGTCAGGTAGCCACAGTGCTAGTTCCAAGGCTAGAGGCTTGTTACTGTGTATCCACGTATACATAAGATTACTCTTCAGATTGTATTTTGTTCCGTTCGCTGGCTTTGAACTCGAGGGTAGCCCATACACTTGCTGCTGCTACTATTAGGGAATGCACTGGACTGATTTGTGGGTGTGGATTAGCTGTCCCTACAACCAGTGTGCCCTGCATTTTGGCAAACCTATTCCCACTTCTCAGGTACTTGTAATCAACGTTCCCCAGTCCAGGAAGAAAAGTCAACACGTCTGTCCAATTGAACGGTGTAGGGGTTGAGCCCACTACCTCCCCATCAGCGCTCCGGACATTCAAGAGCATAAGCTCTTATCCTTTCGGCCATGCTGACCTACGTTGCGATTGTCTATCCATGGCTGTATTTGCTTGCTTGTGTTCGTTGGCTTGAGCTCCAACGCGAAGTCCAGTATGTCGGATGAAGGCATCCTATTGTCCAACATCAGTGTGATGTCACATAGAACCTGAGGTTTGCGTGTGTATCCGTTGTCCCATGTCTGGCTTATTGGTGTGCAGACTGGTGGTTCCTCGCCGTACAGGCAGACACTCTCCGACTTCGGAGGAATCGGCGATCCTACTGACTTTAGCCAGGACCCCGAAGGGACCTGTTGCCCAGGACGCTCGACGAGGACGCGTCAATAGGTCTTGGCCAGTATAGAACCCGGCCCTGGTGCCTTGGAAACACCTCTGCGTCCCTATGGCTGTATTAAACTTCCTCTGGCTCCAGACCCAGATCTGTTTTGTGTATGCTCTTGTCAGTAGGTGGTCGGGTTTCATTCTGATACCATGTTCACGCCAGCACGTGTTGTTCAAGTTACTTCACCGATAGGCAGTAGGTGACAGTCCCCCCTCCCCCATCCAGCTTGTTGTTGTCTTCATAATTCAGTCTATCGTCAGACAGAATAACAGAGGCGATAATGCGCATTCCTGTCAGACCCCTGTACTCATTTTAAATGTCTCTATTAATTTTCCCTCAATGAGGACTTTGCACCTCATTGTCTCTATATGTTGCCTTTGTTAAATTAATGATTTTCTTTTGGATTCCATAATGCCTCTACAATTTCCAAAGACATTCCCTATCAATGCTATAAAATGCTTTTTCAAAGACCACAAATGCAATATAGAGTAGCGAATGTATTTCGATGTTTTGATCTATTAATATGAGCAATGTGGCTATCTGGTGAGTTTTGGATCTATTTAGTCGAATGTCTGCCTGTTCATTCTTTAGTTGTCAATGGCATCTCGTCAGAGGAAAGGCTAGACGGACATATAACTAGATTGCTACTGGAACTATTAGTGTTGGAACTCTTCGCTGGCTGCTGAGGATGGGGACGGGGCGCTTATGGGAATGTCCCGAATGCTGTGATGTCGGTTCCTAAATCAATCAATCAGTCAATCAATCTCTGCTGAATATTTTCACGGAAACTGTGAGCAACAGTATACTTCCATAATTTTCATTCCAATAGGTCCCTTTTCTTTGGCAGCTTCACCAAATACGTTCTCTCCATTCTGCTGGTATTTCTTCTTTTCCCAAATGTTGCTAAATAATCTGTGCAATAATTCTGTCGCGGTGTTTACGTTGGTGTTAATATCTTTTACTAAGATGTCATCGGGACTTGCAGCGTTCCCACCCTTCAGAAGTTTGATAGCTTTAATTATCCATTATTTAGACGGTTTCTGACTGCTGATATCCAGCTTCAAACAGCATCCAACCAACCTTATGCTACCATACATTATCCAAATCCCACTCACGCAAAATCAACACCTGTGAGATGAGATGCATGAGAGGAGCTGCCAATTTAACATCCGAGACCGAGTAAGAAATGTTGTTATCAGACAGACAGACCTTGTGCCACATTTAACGAAAGACAGAAGATCAAATGGTTTGGCCATCTCGTTACAATGCAACACCATCAACTACCAGCACTTGCCCTACATCAAAGATCATCTGCGACGAGTGCAAGAGGACGCCGAGAAGAAAATGGATTGACGACATCAAAGACATTGTACAATTACACGGAATGACACTATCCAGTGCCATCCATAGGGCGCTGGAACGCCAATTATTCCTCCCCACGTCGCCTGACGGCAAAAGTGGAAGATGATGATGATATCCAGCTTCATTTCCGCAGACTGGCTATCTGGAGGTTCTTATGGGAAACGTCTATTCAGGAGTTCCTCAAAGCATCCAGCCTACATATTCAGTTGATTTTTAATGTTGATGATAACTTCCCCGTTTATATTTTTGGTCAGTCCATCTGGGAGAATGTGATTACTGCAGAAGATCATATAGACTGTCATGGTTTAGAGAGAATGCAGCAGCAAGGGGTGGTCAGGGGATCTTGTCGACAGTCGCCACTCAGAGGTAAAGAAAGAAGCAAGACGACATATAATCGGATTGCAACGGGCACCATTAGTATTGGAACTCTTCGCTGGTTGTTGAAGATTAGGACTGAGCACTTGTGGGAATGCCCCGAGTGCAGTGATGTCTGTTATTGACTCAACTCAACCCAACTTTCGATGCTGCTTCGTCTGTCTCTCTTGCTAAGTCATCTATGTATTGCCTTTTCTCCATCATTATCCGTTTCTTAACTTCCTTATTAGCTTCTGCGTAGGTTTTCCTTGGTTCTTTCTTTCAAAGCACTGGTTTTGCCATTATTTAGATTTGCTTATTTGTTTTTCCTTTCTTCTATTTTGTAACTGATCCGAGCGTTATTCATGCTTTATGTCTTCATTCCCTTTTTCAAGTCCTTCTGTACATGATTCCTTCTAAATGTTTTTAGCCTGCTGCCATCAAGCTTCCGTTCCGTACTCACTTCATATAATGTTGCAGGGCCTAATACGTATTGGAGACTGGGCATAAATTGTCCTTTAGTCTTCTGAATTCTGAGATATTCTACATTGTACTGATTTCTGTGATTATAATATGTTATTTATATCTTGAATTTCGGTTTAATTTAACTTATCAGCAGATGCTGATCTGCATTTACGTCAGATATTCTAAACACTTTTAGTCGTATAGAGTAGATCTATATTTCCTGTTGATACCAATATGGTAATTTTTATTTTCTGTTTTGTGGTCATGTAAAGACCACATTACTTTATGAATTCGTTTAGGTAGACAAACATTTCTACCTGCCATTAATTGATTAACCGCCCAGAAATTAGCAAATAACTCTCATTTTCATGCATTAATCCATGTCTGTGTTTCCCCATTATCTCTTTATAGTCCGTGTTATCCGATCTTGGAAAGCAGGGCATCCATCAAAATTCTGATATTTCGATTTCTCTTTAAAAAAAAAGGCCGTCTTCGTGGCTAAGGGCTTGCGAACGCGGTTTGTGAGCCCGTATACCCGGGTTCGAAACACAGCGGTGCTGGTTTTTTTCGAAAAAGGTATAGGGGCCGGTCGTTCAGAAAGCAATGGCAAACTACTGAACGTAACATTTGCCCAGGAATCACAAACAGCAGAAATGCTGGGGTTGACTGCTACGTCCTGTGAAGGACATGCAACTAAAACTTCCTATAATTCTTTTGAGTTTCATTTAAGATTCCTCCATAATTGATTAATTCTTGTCATTTACGGGTGCGTTCTACTGGATTGCATTCATATTTACTTTCTTTTCTTTTGTGTTTCTAAATGTTGCTGTTATTATTCTCGAATAACCCCCACTAACTTTGTGATTTCTCTGCCTATCTAGACACGATTAGGGCCTTTCCTTCCCTGTGTAGGCATTTCCCTCTGTATGATCTGAGAACAGCACTGTTTCACTTGTGCTAAAAAAAGACTTTTCCCTGCTCCATTCCACCTTGTTTTGCATAATTCTAACATGCTAATTTCATAGTAGTTCATCTCCTCCACCACCTATGATATCTTTCCTAATTCATATATAGTATGGGTGCCAGTTCTAGAAATTTTTTATGTGAAAGGAAGAACAACTTTGATTCGGACTCCTTGCGGCTTTCTCCGTATCGTGCCATAGCTATTCTATAAGAACTTTATTTCCTCTTGGCTGTCTTGGTTACTCTTTTTGTTTCCATTTTTAAAGTCTTGTTCATTATTGCTTCAATGTTGCAACTAAAGTCTTGCTATCGAATGAGAAAGCCAGCCCCGTGTCCAAACCTCCTTCGTCCACTCTTATGACATGTATAGCAGATTACTGTGTTACTATTCATAGCTTCCCTTAAGAGTCATATACTCACCTCAACTATTTGCTGTTCCAGGACCTGGTATTTACTATAGACTGTAACCGCAAGTTGTTCCTTGGATTCATGATTTCTCAGATATCCTACGATGTATTCGATTTCGACGCCTCTGCGATGTTATTTATCTCTTTAGTTTCATCTTACTGGTATGTATTACACATATCGTGATCTGAATCTACACATGTATCTCTAAAATGGTTGATATTGTGTAGAGATTGACTAAATTTCTTGTTAACACGTATATAATATTAATCAATTTGGCTTTCTGGGAATAACCACTTTGCTTTATGTATTCTTTATAGTGATAAAACATTTTCGACCGTGACACATTAACTCACTGCACAAAATTCTCCATTTTCGTTGATTCCCTCAAGTCCTTGAGCTCTTAATATTCCGTTTTATCCGATCCCATCATAATATACAGGTCATCCATCAACATTTTGAAATCGCCATTTGTTTGATTGTCTATAAGACTTGGAAGTTTTATGTCAAATCCTTCTTTAACCGAGTCGCCCTTATCATTTGTTGGATGAAAAATTAAGAATGACTTGCGCGTTGAACTGGATTAAAGTGAGGAAGAGTTGCGCAATTCGTCGACCACACTCTCTCGCCAGAGTCCATATGAATCCAGTGGCAAGACAAGTCAAGACGACTGGAGACAAATACAAGTGCAATGGATGACCAGGGCCACGTTCCACAACACTTTGCAGGTAAACGCCGTCTTGCCCGCTGAATCATCAATGATTTCTTTCACGCAATCTGCCGAATCATGTCTTCACATGCTGGTAGGTATACCCTAGTTCACCGATTAGTTTGAGGCCGAATCGAATACCCACGCCTGGTTTAGCCAGCCTATCATGGCTGTTGACCGGGGGTTGGCCGTTGTCGCATACTGACAGCTACTAGGAGCCACAGGCGTCAGCTGGATGTCAGGCTTGGACCAGTGGGGAATGGTCCCTGAAAAGGGCGTGACAGCCATCCTTACCAAAGGTACTACCAATGCCTGACATCTCAGACCCCCATTTGTTGGTGGATAACACTGGATCACATTCATATTTACTTTCTGTTTCGTTTCTAAATGGTAATGTTATTACTTTACAACACACAACTCCTATTAGTGCTTTCTCTGTACTCTTTAGTTAGCATTAAAGCTTCTCCTTCACTGTTGGGGGAATTTTCTTTTTTTATTATCAGAGAACAGCAGCATTTCGCACAAATCCAAAAATATTATTCTTATAATATCTAGTTTCCCCTACCACTTCTGCTGACATGTCCAATTCTTACATAGTTCTAACATTCCAGGCTCCAATATCTAAGTAGCTAAGTCAGTTGCATATCCTTTACAGGGCGTCGCAGTCAACACCAGAATTTTTTGGTGTTGTTATCTCTTGGCAAGTTTACGTTCAGTAGTTTGCCATTGCTTTCTGGACGACTGGCAGACATGCTATTTCGTAAAAACCAATGCAAGGCGATTTGCTGCCAAATCGCAGGCAGTCGTGTTTCGAACGGTATTATGAACTGCGGCCGTATCTCCTTCGCCACGCAACCGGTTAAATGGTATGACGTCATTTAATAGAAAGCTTTACATATACTAATCGTATATTCTAATTTTATCTAAATAAGCAAATTATTCTAATAACTGCTGTTTCGTGAAAGTTGAGCTGTCTAGAATCAATTAACTTTAGGGATGGACTTTCAAACATTTGAGAACAAACAATGGGGATGGACTTTCAGAACTTTGAGAACTAACAATAGGGATGGACTTGAAGAACTGAATATCATCGATTTCCAACGGCAAGGGAAAGGTGTGCGGTGCGGTGTAAATGATTGAAAACCTTAAGCGTAGACACGAACAGCAGCGAGGACATTGCAATCACACATCAAATATGCACAGCGTGCTTTAAACAAAGATAAGAAAATAAAAGTATTCTGTATCAAAGCAACCAATAGCTGCAGAGTGGTATCCAAAGTATGACACTATGGATAGGTAGGCAGATTTCCTGATAAGCAGCATATTCGGAAAACCAGGTACCAGCAGGTAGTTCCGCTGACAGTTACTGACGTCGAGATATGAAGTGTTAAACCTGTAGATATTATGTCACCTGATATGAAGTGTAACCTGTAGACAATATAAGTCACCTGTATATGAAGACATAAAGTGTTAAACCTGTAAATGTTATAAGTCACCTGTATCATCGGGTGTTCACTACCTCGTCGACTTTCTTTCCCACACATCCGAACATGATCAGGTACCCAAACTATGAGAATGGATCTTTTCAACGGCCTACAGGGACAAATTATGAGACTGGATCTATTCCATGGACTACAGGGACAAATTATGATAATGGGTCTATTCCAGGGCATATAGGGACACATTATGAAAATGGATCTATTCCAGGGTCTACGGGGACGCATTATGAGAATGGATCTATTCCAGGGCCCACGGGGACAAATTATGAGAATAGATCTATTCCAGGGACTACTGTGACAAATTACGAGGATGGATCTATTCCATGGCCTACAGGGACAGATTATGAGAATGAATCTATTCCAGGACCTACGGGGACTAATTATGAGAATGGATCTATTCCAGGGCCTACTGAGACAACTTATGAGAATGGATCTATTCCGGGGCCTACGGGGATAAATTATGAGAATGGATCTATTTCAGATCCTAAAAGGACAAAATATGAGAATTGATCTATTACATGGCCTACAGTGACAAATTATGAGAATGGATCTATTCCAGGCCCTACAGGAACAAATTATGAGAACGTATCAATTCCATAATAGGGTATAATATAATCTATAATATAAGGTTGGTTGTAGGGATGGTGCGCAAGGTAAGGATGTTTTAGCGAATATTGCACGATTGAGCACCATAGTTAGGGGTAGCTATGGGTGTTGGGAGATGACAACAAGATTAGTGATAGCTTGACCGCCAGCTGGTGAGGTCGCTGTAGTATTAGGATTTCATCTGGAATGTGTTGAATCGAGTTGAGCCTGATTAACCTTTGTGAATCTTTTGAATGTCAACAACCTTTGTAGGCTGCTATGCCTTTTGTACGAAGCGCCACCAATAAACCTGAAGCCTTGTTGTCGACGGCCTTTGTTATTGATTTAAGAGAGTGAGGTCTCTGAGATGCAAACCATTGTACGATCCGGTCTACTTTAGCTCCCC
Source organism: Cepaea nemoralis (assembly GCA_014155875.1). Lineage (NCBI taxonomy): Eukaryota > Metazoa > Mollusca > Gastropoda > Stylommatophora > Helicidae > Cepaea > Cepaea nemoralis. Next base: position 1,120,858 of record JACEFZ010027689.1, on the reverse strand, counting down.
TACACTGCTATACAGGGCCTACGGGGACATATTATGAGAATGTATCTATTCCATGGTCTATAGCGACAAATTATTATAATGGATCTATTCCAGGGCCTATAGGCACAAATTAGGAGAATGGATCTATTCCAGGGCCTACTGGGACAAATTATGAGAATGGATCTTTTCCAGGGCCTAGAGGGACAAATTATGAGAGTGGATATATTCCAGGGCCTACGCAGACAAATAATGAGAATGGGTATATTTCATGGCCTATAAGGACAAATTATGAGAATGGCTCTATTCAAAGGCCTGCAGAGACAAATTATGAGAATTAACCTATTTCATGGTCTACAGGGACAAATTATGAGAATGGATCTATTCCAGGGACTACTGGGACAAATTATGAGAATGGATATGTTCCCGGGCCTAAGGGGACACATTATGAAAATGGATCTATTCCATGGCCTATGTGGACAAATTATGAGAATGGATCTATTCCAAAGGCTATAGGGACAAATTGAGAGAATGGATCTATCCCAGGGCCTACGGGTAAGAATTGTGAGAATGGATCTATTCCAGTGTCTACAGGGACGAATTATGAGAATGGGTCTATTCCATGGTCTCTATAGGGACAAGTCATGATAATGGATCTATTCCAGGGCCTATAGGCACAAATTAGGAGAATGGATCTATTCCAGGGCCTACGGAGACAAATTATGAGAATAGATCTATTCTATGGCCTATAGGGACAAATTATGGTAATGGATCTATTCCAGGACCTGCAGGGACAAATTATGAGAATGGTTCCATCCCAGAGCCTACGGGTACAAATTATGAGAATGGAACTCTTCAACGGAATACAGTGATGAATTATGAGAATGGGTCTATTAGAGGGCCTACGGGGACAAGTTATGATAATGGATCTATTCCCGGGCCTACGGTGACAGATTATGAAAAGGGATCTATTTCAGGGCCTACAGTGACAATTTATGAGAATAGATCTATTTCGGAGCCAACAGGGACAAATTATGAGAATTGATCTATTACATGGATAATAGGGACAAATTATGAGAATGGATCTATTCCATGACGTACAGGGACAAATTATGAGAATGGATCAATTCCCAGGCCTACGGGGACAAATTATGAGAATGGATCTATTCCAGGGCCTACGGAGACAAATTATGAGAATGGATCTATTCCAGGGCTTACAGGGACATATTATGAGAATAGACCTATTACATCGACTGTTGTGATAAATTATGAGAATGGATCTAATCCAGGGAATACTGGGACAAATTATGAGAATGGATCTATTCCAGGGCCTTACGGGACACATTATGAGAATGGATCTATATCAGAGCCTAAAGGGAATTATGAGAATGGATCTATTCCAGGGCTTATAGGGACAAATTATGAGAATGGATCTATACCATGTCCTACAGGGACAAATTATGAGAATGGTTCAATTCCAGGGCCTACTGGGACAAATTATGAGAATAGACCTATTCTAGCGCGTATGGTGACAAATTATGAGAATGGATCTATTCCTGGGCTTACGGGGACTAATTATGAGAATGGATCTAATCCAGTTACTACGGGGACTAATCATGAAAATGGATCTATTCCACGGCCTACTGGGACTAGTTATGAGAATGGATCTATTCCAGGGCCTACTGGGACAAATTATGAGAATGGATCTATTCCATGGGTCTGTTCCAGGGCCTACAGGGACAAATTATGATAATGAACCTATTCCAGTTCCTACGGTGACAAATTATGAGACTGGATCTATTCCATGGCCTACAAGGACAGATTATGAGAATGGATCTATTCCATGGCCTACGGGGACTAATTATGAGAATGGATCTATTCCAAGGATTACTGAGACACATTGTGAGAATGGATCTATTCCGGGGCCTAAAGTGATAAATTATGATAATGGATCTATACCAGGGCCTACATTGACACATTATGAGAATGGATCTATTTCAGTGCCTACAGGGACAAATTATGAGAATGGATCTATTCCAGTGCTTACTGGGACATATGAGAATTTATCTACTCCATGGTCTATAGGGACAAATTATTATTATGGATCTATTCCATGGCCTATAGGGACAAATTATGATAATATATCTATTACAGGGCCTATAGGGACAAATTATGTGAATGGATCTATTACAGGGCATGCAGGGACAAATTATGTGAATGGATCTATTCCAGGGCCTATAGGGACAAATTATGAGAATGGTTCTATCCAAGAGCCTACGTATACACATTCTGAGAATGGATCTATTCAAGGGAATAGAGGGATGAATTATGAGAATGGGTCTATTCCAGGGCCTACGGGGACAAGTTATGATAATGGATCTATTCCCGGGCCTAAGGGGAAAGACTATGAGAATGGGTCTATTCCTGGGAATTCAGGGACAAATTATGAGAATGGATCTCTTCCAGGGTCTACATGGAAAAATTATGAGAATGGATCTATTCCCAAGCCTACAGGGACAAATTATGAGAATGGATGTATTCCCAGGCCTACGGGGACAAATTATGAGAATGGATCTATTCCACGGCCTACGGGGTCAAATTATGAGAATGAATCTATTCCAGGGCCTGCAGGGACAAATTATGAGAATGAATCTATTCCATGGTATACGGTGACAGATTATGAGAATGGATATATTCTAGGGCCTACGGGGAAAAATTATGAGAATGGATCTATTACATGGCCAATAGGGACAAATTATGAGAATGGTTCTATCCAAGAGCCTATGGGTACACATTATGAGAATGGATCTATTCAAGGGAATACAGGGATGAATTATGAGAATGGGTCTAGTCCAGGGCCTACGGGGACAAGTTATGATAATGGATCTATTCCCGGGCCTAAGGGGAAAGACTATGAGAATGGATCTATTCCTTGGAATACAGGGACAAATTATGAGAATGGATCTCTTCCATGGTCTACATGGACAAATTATGAGAATGGATCTATTCCCAGGCCTACAGGGACAAATTATGAGAATGGATGTATTCCCAGGTCTACAGTGACAAATTATGAGAATGGATCTATTCCCAGGCCTACAGGGACAATTTATGAGAATGGATCTATTCCCGGGCCTACAGGGACAAATTATGAGAATTGATCTATTCCATGGTCTATAGCAGTTGTTCCAAAGCTTTTCAAGCAGAGGGCTATATCTACTATTTTCGGTAGTTAAGCGGGCCACCACGTTATACAATTATAAAAGTCGTGCAATATCATTCTTACCTTTCTTAACTTTCGTCAACAAACTTCTAAACCTTTAAAGGCAGCCAATGTCAGTATTACACTGCGGTTTTTTTTTTTTTTTTTTGGTTTAAAATCAAAAGTTCACAATAAGTTCACAATCACAATAAATGTTAAATCAGTTTCGAAAATCGCTATAAGTGTAATTAATTTACTATTGCTACTGTTCTTCATAACCAGTTACTTAAGTTCAGATGCCAGTTATTCAATGTCCGGGTACAAATCTGTCGTGCCCAAAGTCATAAGCACAGCTAGATTAATGTCGATGAGTCTGGAACGTTGCTTGTTTTTTTTTTTTTTTTTGTTGGTTTTATTTTTAATAACGGTCATTGCGAAAAATGACCTCTTGCATTTGTAAGACGAACCGAAACGACAAACGTATATCTGGGCGAATGAAGGCAAGTAGTCAAAGTGTTCGCCAGGCAAACATCGCCAGAATGAAATCATATGACCAGCTGAAGGTTAAGCAGGCAGAGTCAGAAATTTATATCTCAGTGCAGAACTGCATTTTAAATCAATTACTTCGTGCTGAAGGTTTTGCTTTAATTGGCGTCAGGAAATACGAACGGATTTATGAAGAGGGCAACATTATCCCCCTCTGTTGTGAACTCTTGAAATTTCGACTGAAAGATATCCAGAAGACTTTCAACTTTTACTTTGTAATGTAACATGTCACATTTCTTGTCCACAACAAGCGTCTTCAGAGTTGGAAACGCCTCTAAAGTCCTTTCAGTCATCTGTCCCTTAAACAGTCGTAGTCTCATTTTAAATGAAGAAATGTCATCACACAAATTTGTGAATAGTTTGTTTTTCCCTGGAGGCTCGCATATAAAGGGCTTAAATGAGACGTGATATCCACCAAAAATGCCAAGTCATTAAGCCAGTCATCGTTCAGCAGACATTCCCGTTCTGTAGGCACTTTATTTATTTCAGTCAGAAACAGATAGACACTATTTTTCAATGCCCAGAATCGTGACAGAACGTTCCCTTTAGATAGCCATCTAAAGTGAACAGTAGCTCACCGTATTTCTCGTTCAGGACTGATAGAAACTGTCTGAACTCACGCCAGTTCAAACACTCATGTTTATAGACTTCATCGGTAAATTTGTATTTGAAAAAATACAATTTCAACACAATACTACCGACTCTGCTAAACAGTTGTAAAAGACGACAACATGGCTCCTTGCGCACTCTGATTGGTCGACAAGGTTGGCATATGAGAACTTCACAACGTTTCGTTCCGAATTGAATAGGCGCATTCGATAATATCTGAGCATAACAACCACGAGCAGAGTAAATTACCGCACGCTGACGGGACGCTCCGAGCGCATTTTTGAAAATATTAACATATATTATATTAAATAACAAGACCTCGAGTGCCACTTTCTGACAGCTGGAGGGGCCACAAGTTGCCCGCGGGCCGTGGTTTTGGGAACCTCTGGTCTATAGGGACAAGTCATGATAATGGATCTATTCCAGGGCCTATAGGCACTAATTAGGAGAATAGATCTATTCCAGGGCCTACGAAGACAAATTATGAGAATATATCTATTCCATGGCCTGCAGGGACAAATTATGAGAATGGTTCTATCCCAGAGCCTACGGGTACAAATTAAGAGAATGGAACTATTCAAGGGAATACAGTGATGAATTATGAGAATGGGTCTATTCCAGTGCCTATGGGGACAAGTGATAAATTATGAGAATGGATAATAGATTCCAGGGAATACTGGGACAAATTATGATAATGGATCTATTACAGGGATAATAGGGACAAATTATGAGAATGGATCTATTCCATGACCTAGAGAGACAAATTATGAGAATGGATCTATTCCACGGAATACAGGGACAAATTATGAGAATGGATCTATTCCCAGGCCTACGGGGACAAATTATGAGAATGGATCTATTCCAGGGTCTACGGAGACAAATTATGAGAATGGATCTATTCAAGGGCTTACAGGGACATATTATGAGAATAGACCTATTCCATCGACTATGGTGATAAATTATGAGAATGGATAATATATTCCAGGGAATACTGGGACAAATTATGAGAATGGATCTATTCCAAGGCCTACAGGGACAAATTATGAGAATGGATCTATATCAGAGCCTAAAGGGACAGATTATGAGAATGGATCTATTCCAGGGCTTATAGGGACAAGTTATGAGAATGGATCTATACCATGTCCTACAGGGACAAATTATGAGTATGGTTCAATTCCAGGGCCTACTGGGACAATTATGAGAATATACCTATTCTAGGGCGTACGGTGACAAATTATGAGAATGGATCTATTGCTGGGCTTACGGGGACTAATTATGAGAATGGATCTATTCCAGGGCCTACTTGGACTACTCATGAGAATTGATCTATTCCACGGCCTACGGGGACTAGTTATGAGAATGGATCTATTCCAGAGCCTACCGGGACAAATTATGAGAATGGATCTATTCCTGGGCCAATTAGTGACAAATTGTGAGAATGGGTCTGTTCCAGGGCCTACAGGGACAAATTATGATAATCAACCTATTCCAGGGCCTACGGTGACAAATTATGAGAATGGATCTATTCCATGGCCTACAGGGGCAGATTATGAGAATGGATCTATTCCATGGCCTACGGGAACTAATTATGAGAATGGATCTATTCCAAGGATTACTGAGACAAATTGTGAGAATGGATCTATTCCGGTGCCTACAGGGATAAATTATGAGAATGGATCTATAACAGGACCTACATGGACAAATTATGAGAATGGATCTATTCCAGTGCCTACAGGGACAAATTATGAGAATGGATCTATTCCAGTGCCTACGGGGACATATTATGAGAATTTATGTACTCCATGGTCTGTAAAGACAAATTATTATTATGGATCTATTTCATGGTCTATAGGGACAAATTATGATAAACTATTACAGGGCCTGCGATGACAAATTATGAGAATGAACCTATACCTGGGTATATGGTGAAAGATTATGAGAGTGGACCTTTTCCAGGGCCTACGCGGATAAATTATGAGAATGTATCTATTACATGGCCAATAGGGACAAATTATGTGAATGGATCTATTCCAGGGCCTGTAGAGACAAATTATGAGAATGGTTCTATCCAAGATCCTACAGGAACACATTATGAGAATGGAATCTATTCAAGGGAATAAAGGGATGAATTATGAGAATGGGTCTATTCCAGGGCCTACGGGGACAAGTTATGATAATGGATCTATTACTGGGCCTAAGGGGACAGACTATGTGAATAGATCTATTCCAAGGGATTCAGGGACAAATTATGAGAATGGATATCTTCCAGGGTCTACATGGACAAATTATGAGAATGGATCTATTCCATGGCTTACAAGGACAAATTATGACAATGAATCTATTCCATTGCCACCAGGGACAAATTATGAGAATTGATCTATTCCAGGGCATACGGTTACTAATTATGAGAATGGATCTATTCCAGCGCCTGTAGTAAAAAAAAAAATTATGAGAATGGATCTATTCCATGGCATGACCTATAGGGACATATTATGATAATGGATCTATTACAGGGCCTACGGGGACTAATTATGAGAATGAATCTATTCCAGGGCCTACGAGGACAAATTATGAGAATGGATCTATTCCAGGGCCTATAGGGACAAATTATGAGAATGGTTCTATCCAAGAGCCTACGGGGAGACATTATGAGAATGGATCTATTCAATGGAATACAGGGATGAATTATGAGAATGGGTCTAGTCCAAGGCCTACGGGGACAAGTTATGATAATGGATCTATTCCCGGGCCTAAGGGGAAAGACTATGAGAATGGATCTATTCCTTGGAATACAGGGACAAATTATGAGAATGGATCTCTTCCAGGGTCTCCATGGACAAATTATGAGAATGGATCTATTCCCAGGCCTACAGGGACAAATTATGAGAATGGATGTATTCCCAGGTCTACGGAGACAAATTATGAGAATGGATCTATTCCACGGCCTACGGGGACAATTTATGAGAATGGATCTATTCCCGGGCCTACGGGGACAAATTATGAGAATTGATCTATTCCATGGTCTATAGCAGTTGTTTCCAAGCTTTTCAAGCAGAGGGCCATATCTATTACCTGGTTTGTATCAACAGTGGCTGTGTCACCAGGACAGCAAGCCGTCCAGGCAATGAGGACAGTGCTATTGACTTCCTGTTTCAAGATGGCGACGGACGGTCGTGTTGTTTTGTGTTCGTTAACTTTTTGGCGTAGGGGATGGATTTATTCATCTCTTGCGTGTAATTGGTGTGCCAGGATGTAAAACCAGGAGTTTCTACTTAAGATCTGCGCGGGTGCTACGGAGTTCGTGCATCGAGCGAAGCCATCCTTGAGTGAATTTTCAGCAGCGTGTGTGGTTCTCAGCAGTCTGTGTTTACGTTTTTTCAACATGGCGGAACAACGTGTGTTCTCCGAGCGGTCAGCAGTCAACATAACGAAGCGGCGGGGTAGCCGCGCAGGGAGAAAGAAGCAAGGTAAGCGTGGTGGTTTGAGACGTTTTAGACTCAAGTGTCACCGTCTAGGACTCAGGAACATCCGTATTCTATATTGGAACTGTGCCAGTGTAAAACAACGGGGCTCTATTTTAGAAACCCTAGATTACAGGAACGACATTGTAGCACTCCAGGAGACGAGACTGGGTGATCAGCTACTCCGAATTGCCGGCTTCAAATGTTTCTACAACAGACGACATCTGGGAACGGCGATTCTCGTTCGCGACAGCATGGTGGCTTCAGAGCTAAACATGTCCAGTTGGGACAGTGACGATATACAAATACAGGCGTTGAGAGTTCATTCCAGTATACCATTCGTGTTGGTTAATGTTTATGCCCGCAATGCGAGTGTATACGCCCAGAAGTGGCAGTGCTTAAGTGGCATATTAGGCCACGAGAGAAATGTTATTTTCTGTGGTGACTTCAACGCTAAAGGCAGATCATGGGGAAACACTTCCTCCAATACACAAGGGGAGGAGCTCGAGACTGCACTGGAAACCATCGACCTGGTTTGTATCAACAGTGGCTGTGTTACCAGGACAGCAAGCCGTCCAGGCGATGAGGACAGTGCTATTGATCTGGCGCTAGTTTCACCTTCACTCACTACAGTGTGTAGATGGGGTGTCCTAGGACACCATGGCAGCGACCACCACCCTTGCAGCATATTGGTGGAGAAAGGCAGAACCAGGCAGCACAAGCTAAAGGTAAAGACGTTCCAGTATGACAGTACAGGGCAAGATGTGGTGAGTAAAATAAGACGTGACAAGCGCAGAACGTTTCAGGGCAGGAAAAAAAGCTGGGAGCAGCCACCGTGGTTCAGTTTCGAGGTGGAGTGGAGAAGGCTTGGGTGGATAAGCGTAGTGCTGTAAGGAGATGGCAAAATGCCAAGAAGAACAGAGCTGGTCATCCTAGTCCCTGCTTGCACTTAGAAAGAGAGATGCACACAAAAGTAAGCTATTTCAAAAAACTGGTCAAGGTGGTTAAAAGCGAAAAATGGGCAGAGGTGTGTCAAAGAGTAAGCACAGACAAGTCACTGAAATTGTTCTGGCGACTACATAAAAGCATGAGTGGTGTAGTCAAGAATAAGAGCATTTCTGACTTCCAAGGTGCTGACCTCATCTGGCAGAGGACTGACGAGGACAAGGGCAAAGCCCTCTTTGAACGCTACCTTGAGCAGAGCAACCAGACAGACATGGGAGGCCGAAATCTGGCCAAGGAGGTCACCTCAGACAGATGCAAGGCCCAGAACACTTCGGATGAAGACACAGTGACAGTGAAAGAAATCAAGGCTGTGCTTCGACGATCAAAAAACAGTGCTCCAGGTCCTGATGGCATAAGATACGACGACATAAATAGGTGTACCGACAATGAGCTAGAGAAACTAGCAGACATGTACAACAACAGTATAGGGAGTGCTAGCATCAAGGAGGAATGGTTACACAGCTATCTGATTCCCTTGCCGAAGCCTGACAAAGACCACAAAAAAATTCAGGGATATCGAATTATAACCATGCAGAATACAATAGGCAAGCTGCTGGAGAAGGCAATTGCCAGGAAAATATCAAGCCAAATAGAGAGGCACGGTGTTTTCCCACCTACCCTGGGTGGGTACCGTCCAAAACGAGAAACCTGGACCAATGCAGCAGTCTTTGCCCATGATGTCTATGAAGGTTTCCACTCAGGCACTGAAACCGTTGCTGCAGCGATTGATCTTGAGGACGCATACAACAGAGTACCACTGGATTTTTTAATGTTTCAGCTTCTTGAACTAAACGTAAGTCCATTACTCCTTAGTTGGATCGCTGCAGCCCTCTTCCAACGGAAAGTAGTTTTTAGATGTGGCAGTTGGACTTCGGAACCAACAACAATATATCCTGGCCTACCACAGGGATCACCATTATCTCCGGTACTGTTCAACGCCTACACAGTGAGAATCACCAGTGAGCAGATCACTGGACCTGGCAGGACATTGTCATATGCCGATGATGTTTTAGTGTATCGTCAGGGTAAGGATAGAGAGGAGGTTGCTGTGGAACTACAAACCGAACTCAATCGCATAAGTACTTGGTGTGATGAAGCTGGGGCAATGGTCAACCCAACAAAGGCAACAGTGACTTGGTTCTCGTTGAATAATCATATTGTCAACAATCCAACACCAACTGTAATACTGTGTTCAGAGACGGTGGAAAGAACGCAGGCAATGAATTACCTGGGGATACGGTTTGATCGAAGCCTTGCTTATAATGTGCACATAGACCAGGTGATAACAAAGGCCAAGCGGGGTTTGGCAGCGATGCGGGTGATTGCGGCAGCAAACTGTGAGCAGCGCCATCTATGTCTTCTGTACGAGGGGCTGGTCATGTCTGTTTTGGAGTATGCAATGGCAATCCTGACTCTCAGCCATAAGCAGATAGAAAGGATGGAAAGGATACAGAATGAAGCTATGCGCATTATTCTTGGATGTACAAGAGATACAGCATGCAGGGCGATGCGCTACCTTCTTGATTTTCCAACCATTGAAGAGAGAATACAAGTTTGCAGGGCACGCGCCTACCTCAGAATTAACGCAAACACACAACATCTACTGCATAGTGAAATTAGGAAGGTGAAGGGCAGCAGGTTAAAAAGAGGACGGTCGTGGATGGGTCAAGCCGAAGACATTCTTCAACAGGTGTGTTCACTTGAGGACTTAGAACCTGGCGAGGAGTGGGTGCAAGTGCCAACAGACTTCTGCACATCCTTTTCAGTTTGCATCCAACTAGATAGAAAATGCAGACAAGAAAATCCGGCTGCTGTTGAGGCTGAAGTACAAGCGTTGATTTTCGAGAACTCGCTAGACGGTGACGCGGTCATCTACACAGATGAGTCGGTCGTCCGACATGTGAGAAGCTCATGGGCCTTTACAGCTCGGGCCGGAGGGAGAATTGTGAAGGAGGACTCTGGTGCTTTCACTGAAACCACAAGCAGCCTGACCATGGAAGTCATGGCAGTAAGTAAAGCAATAACATGGCTCGAGACACAGACATTCACTAGGGCTTGTTTCCTTAGCGACTCAATGAACATGATCAAGAGGATAGAGGAGGGGTCGATCCTAAGAGAATGGTTGCTGCCTCTGAAGCGGTCTCGGCTGGCAAAGATTAGTTTCATCTTCGTGCCAGGGCATGCGGGAGTACAAGGAAATGAGCGGACTGACAAGCTCGCAGGTAAAGCTACTGTGGAGGGCGGACCCGCCATGGACCAGGCTGACATTCTGAATGCTCTACGAGAAGTGAGACTTTTGCGAGAACCAAGTGATGACTGTGAATCTACAACAATGGCCAGACTGCGAGAGCAGCAAATTAAAAGAGGGGTGGCCAAACAAGAACACTACGCAGGAAGCCAAAGAAGATTGATAAACCAACACAGAACTGGCGTCGTTAGCCGCTACACGCTGCGGGATTTGCTGAGGAGGGGATCCGAGCACTTATGGACTGAATGGTTCGATGTGCAACGAGGATGATCTGTCGACTAACTAACTAACTAACTACTATTTTCGGTAGTTAAGCGGGCCACCACGTTATACAATTATAAAAGTCGTGCAATATCATTCTTACCTTTCTTAACTTTCGTCAACAAACTTCTAAGACTTTACAGGCAGCCAATGTCAGTATTACACTGCGGTCATTTTTTTTTTTTTTTTAAATCAAAAGTTCATTTCACAATAAATGTTAAATCAGTTTCGAAAATCGCTATAAGTGTAATTAATTTACAATTGCTACTGTTCTTCATAACCAGTTACTTAAGTTCAGATGCCAGTTATTCAATGTCCGGGTACAAATCTATCGTGCCCAAAGTCATAAGCACAGCTAGATTAATGTCGATGAGTCTGGAACGTTGCTTGTTTTTTTTTGTTTTTTTTTATAACGGTCATTGCGAAAAATGACCTCTTGCATTTGTAAGACGAACCGAAACGACAAACGTATATCTGAGCGAATGAAGGCAAGTATTCAATTTGTTCGCCAGGCAAACACCGCCAGAATGAAATCATATGACCAGCTGAAGGTTAAGCAGGCAGAGCCAGAAATTTATATCTCAGTTCAGAACTGCATTTTAAATCAATTACTTCGTGCTGAAGGTTTTGCTTTAATTGGCGTCAGGAAATACGAACGGATTTATGAAGAGGGCAACATTATCCCCCTCTGTTGTGAACTCTTGAAATTTCGACTGAAAGATATCCAGAAGACTTTCAACTTTTACTTTGTACTGTAACAAGTCACATTTCTTGTCCACCACAAGCGTCCTCAGAGTTGGAAACGCCTCTAAAGTCCTTTCAGTCAGCTGTCCCTTAAACAGTCGTAGTCTCATTTTAAATGAAGAAATGTCATCACACAAATTTGTGAATAGTTTGTTTTTCTCTTGAGGCTCGCATATAAAGGGCTTAAATGAGACGTGATATCCACCAAAAATGCCAAGTCATTAAGCCAGTCATCGTTCAGCAGACATTCCCGTTCTGTAGGCACTTTATTTATTTCAGTCAGAAACAGATAGACACTATTTTTCAATGCCCAGAATCGTGACAGATGGTTCTCTTTAGATAGCCATCTAACATCACTGTGAACAGTAGCTCACCGTATTTCTCGTTCAGGTCTGATAGAAACTGTCTGAACTCACGCCAGTTCAAACACTCATGTTTATAGACTTTATCGGTAAATTTGTATTTGAAAAAATACAATTTCAACACAATACTACCGACTCTGCTAAACAGTTGTAAAAGACGACAACATGGCTCCTTGCGCACTCTGATTGGTCGACAAGGTTGGCATATGAGAACTTCACAACGTTTCGTTCCGAATTGAATAGGCGCATTTGATAATATCTGAGCATAACAACCACGAGCAGAGTAAATTACCGCACGCTGACGGGACGCTCCGAGCGCATTTTTGAAAATATTAACATATATTATATTAAATAACGAGACCTCGCGTGCCACTTTCTGACAGCTGGAGGGACCACAAGTGGCCCGCGGGCCGTGGTTTTGGGAACCTCTGGTCTATAGGGACAAGTCATGATAATGGATCTATTCCAGGGCCTATAGGCACTAATTAGGAGAATAGATCTATTCCAGGGCCTACGAAGACAAATTATGAGAATATATCTATTCCATAGCCTGCAGGGACAAATTATGAGAATGGTTCTATCCCAGAGCCTACGGGTACAAATTAAGAGAATGGAACTATTCAAGGGAATGCAGTGATGAATTATGAGAATGGGTCTATTCCAGGGCCTACGGGGACAAGTGATAAATTATGAGAATGGATAATAGATTCCAGGGAATACTGGGACAAATTATGATAATGGATCTATTACAGGGATAATAGGGACAAATTATGAGAATGGATCTATTCCATGACCTAGAGAGACAAATTATGAGAATGGATCTATTCCACGGAATGCAGGGACAAATTATGAGAATGGATCTATTCCCAGGCCTACGGGGACAAATTATGAGAATGGATCTATTCCAGGGCCTACGGAGACAAATTATGAGAATGGATCTATTCAAGGGCTTACATGGACATATTATGAGAATAGACCTATTCCATCGACTATGGTGATAAATTATGAGAATGGATAATAGATTCCAGGGAATACTGGGACAAATTATGAGAATGGATCTATTCCAAGGCCTACAGGGACAAATTATGAGAATGGATCTATATCAGAGCCTAAATGGACAGATTATGAGAATGGATCTATTCCAGGGCTTATAGGACAAGTTATGAGAATGGATCTATACCATGTCATACAGGGACAAATTATGAGTATGGTTCAATTCCAGGGCCTACTGGGACAAATTATGAGAATAGACCTATTCTAGGGCGTACGGTGACAAATTATGAGAATGGATCTATTGCTGGGCTTACGGGGACTAATTATGAGAATGGATCTATTCCAGGGCCTACTTGGACTAATCATGAGAATGGATCTATTCCACGGCCTACGGGGACTAGTTATGAGAATGGATCTATTCCATGGCCTACAGGGGCAGATTATGAGAATGGATCTATTCCATGGCCTACGGGAACTAATTATGAGAATGGATCTATTCCAAGGATTACTGAGACAAATTGTGAGAATGGATCTATTCCGGGGCCTACAGGGATAAATTATGAGAATGGATCTATACCAGGACCTACATGGACAAATTATGAGAATGGATCTATTCCAGTGCCTACAGGGACAAATTATGAGAATGGATCTATTCCAGTGCCTACGGGGCCATATTATGAGAATGTATGTACTCCATGGTCTGTAAGGACAAATTATTATTATGGATCTATTCCATGGTCTATAGGGACAAATTATGAGAATGGATCTATTCCATGGCATGACCTACAGGGACATATTATGAGAATGGATCTATTACAGGGCCTACGGGGACTAATTATGAGAATGAATCTATTCCAGGGCCTTCGAGGATAAATTATGAGAATGTATCTGTTCCAGGGAATACAAGGATGAATTATGAGAATGGATCTATTCCAGGGTATACATTGATAAATTGTGAGAGTGGGTATTTTTCTGGGCCTACGGAGACAAATTATGTGAATGGATCTATACCATGGCCTATAGGGACAAAGTATTATAATGGATCTATTCCAGGGCCTGCAGGGACAAATTATGAGAATGAACATATTACAATGTCTACGGTGACATATTATGAGAATGGATTTATTTCATCGTCTACAGGAACAAATTATGAGAATGGATCTATTCCACAGACTACGGGAACTAATTATAAGAATGGATATATTCCTGGGCCTACAGGGATAAATTTTTAGAATTGACCTATTCCAGGGCCTACGGTGACAAATTATGAGAATGGATATATTCCATGGCATACAGGGACAGATTATGAGAATGGAACTATTCCAGTGCGTACTGGGACTATTTATGAGAATTAATGTATTCCAGGGCCTACTGGGACAAATTATCAGAATGGATCTATTCTATGGCATACGGGAACAAATGAGACTGGATCTATTCCATTGTCTACAAGAACAAATTATGAGAATGGACCTTTTCCAGGGCCTACGGGGACAAATTATGAGAATGAATCTTTTCCAGGGCCTACAGGGACAAATTATGAGAATGGTTCTATTCCAGAACATAAAGTTACAAATTATCAGAATAGATCTATTCCAGGGTCAATACAAGGTTATGAAAATGGGCCTTTTCCAGGGCCTACAGGGACAAATTATGATAATGGACCTATTCCAGGGCCTACGGTGACAAAATGGATCTTTTCCATGACCTACAGGAACAGATTATGAGAATGGATCTATTCCAGCGCCTACAAGGACTAATTATGAGAATGAATCTATTCCAGGGTCTGCTGAGACAAATTATGAGAATGGATCTATTCCAGGGCCTACGGGGATAAATTAAGAGAATGGATATATTTCAGAGCCTAAAGGGACAAATTATAAGAATGGATCAATTCCATGGCCTACAGGGAAAAATTATGAGAATAGATCTATTCCAGTGCCTACATGGACAGATTATGAGAATGGATCTATTCCAGGGCCTAAAAGGACAAATTATGACAATGAATCTATTCCATTGCCACCAGGGACAAATTATGAGAATGGATCTATTCCAGGGCCTACGGTTACTAATTATGAAAATATATCTATTTCAGCACCTGTGGTAAAAACAATTTATGAGAATGGATCTATTCCATGGCATGACCTACAGGAACATATTATGAGAATGGATCTATTACAGGGCCTACGGGGACTAATTATGAGAATGAATCTATTCCAGGTCATGCAGGGACAAATTATGAGAATGGATCTATTCCAGGGCCTACGAGAAATAATTATGAGAATGGATCTAATCCAGGGCCTACAGAGACGAATTATGAGAATGGGTATATTCCAGGGTCTATGGGGACAATTTATGAGAATGGATCTATTCCCGGGCCTACGGAGACAAATTATGGGAATGGATCTATTCTATTGCCTATAGGAACGAATTATGAGAATGGATCTATTCCATGGCCTACCGGGACGAATTATGAGAATGGGTCTATTCCAGAGCCTACGGAGACAATTTATTAGAATGGATATATTCCCGGGCCTACGAGGACAAATTATGAGAATTGATCTATTTCATGGTCTATACGGAAATATTATGATAATGTATCAATTCCAGGGCCTATATGCACAATTTAGGAGAATGGATCTATTCCAGGGCCTACGAGGATAAATTATGAGAATGTATCTGTTCCAGGGAATACAAGGATGAATTATGAGAATGGATCTATTCCAGGGTATACATTGATAAATTGTGAGAGTGGATCTTTTCCTGGGCCTACGGGGACAAATTATGTGAATGTGTCTATACCATGGCCTATAGGGACAAAGTATTATAATGGATCTATTCCAGGGCCTGCAAGGACAAATTATGAGAATGAACCTATTCCAGTGTCTACATGGACAAATTATGAGAATGGATCTATTCCAGGGCCTACAAGGACATATTATGAGAATGGATCTATTCCAGGGCCTACGGGAACTAATTATGAGAATGGATCTATTCCAGGGCCTACAGGGACAAATTATGAGAATAGATATATTTCAGAGCCTAAAGGTAAAAATTATGAGAATTGATCTATTCCAGGGCCAATAGAGATTAAGTATGAGAATGGATCTATATCAGGGCCTACGAGTAAGAATTATGAGAATGGATCTATTCCAGGGTCTACAGGGACGAATAATCAGAATTGGTCTATTCTAAGGCCTACGGGGACAATTTATGATAATGGATCTATTCTCGGTCCCACGAGGACATATTATGAGATTTGATCTATTTCATGGACTATAGGGACAAATTATGATAATGGTTCTAGTCCAGGGCCTATAGACACAACTTAGGAGAATGGATCTCTTCCAGGGCCTACGAGTATGTGTCCGGACCAAGAACTTCTGCCTTCGTTCGCCTGATATAAACTTTTGACAGCTATCCTCAGTCTAACTGCAGAGCAGCGGGTTGTGTCACTCTTAGTCTGGCCCCTATCCCATTAGCTGTCCTATATGTATTTTTCATCCATCAGAAAGCACATGGGGTAAATGGGACACGCAAGCTCCCCCACCACGGCAAGGTGGAGACACGTCGGGGGAGGAGTTCATTCTAGCTTGTATTTCTTCCCTTATTATGTTGGAGCAGTTGAATATTGTACCCAGGTAATTATACGTTTCCGTTCTTTTAATGGTCATATTATCTATTTGTACGTGGCCAGAGTTTTTAGCCGTTCCTTCTCTCGAAATTACCATATATTCTGTCTTATCTTGGTTGATAACCAGCCCCATTTGTTGAGCTTTTTCCTTTAAGTGAGTTAATATTCCCAATGTCTTTTTTTTCATTTCCCCCTATAATATCAATATCATCTGCATAACCAAGCAGTTTGGATGTTCCTCCAATAGCACATTCCTCCTTTAACTTCCTTGCAACTTTCTCTAGAGCCAGATTAAACAGGAGCGGCGATAGTGCATCACCCTGTTTCAAGCCAGATGTTATTTGCAAAGGGTCTGATTTCCTGGCTGTATATATTACCATATTATAAGTATCTTCCATGCATAGTCTGGTCATGTTGATTAACTTCCTTGGTATTCCAAATTCCTGCATCGCATTCCATAGATTATTCCTATGGACACTATAATAAGCCTTTTTAAAATCCACAAAAATGTTATGGAGATCTCTTTTATATTCCCAACTTTTCTCGGCTATTTGTCGAAAGATAAATATCTGATCTATTGTTAATCTGTTTTGTCTGAAACCCGCCTGGTAGTCATGTAATATGTCTTCTGAATATCTTCTTCTTCTGCGTTCATCCGGAGTTTTTTCGGACGTGATTGCGTTGTGCCTGTTTACAGCAGAGCTGCGTTCTTGCGTTGTTAGGCCGACATATCCTACTTTTGTGGGCATTTGTTAACCGGGTTAACCTTCCCGGGGTTTCTTAGGACGTTTGACTCTCACTGTTGTGGTGTTATCCCCCATCCCAGCTGGTCCATATAGAACAACCAAAGACATCCTGGTCAGCCCTCAAGGGAAGGCAGGGGCAGACCATGGGCATTCCCCGCCATCCGAGGAGACTACCATACTTGCAGAGCCGACACACAGCGCTCTGGTACTGGGCTCACCCAAGGAATCGTCACGTCCTGCACATGGCTGCTTAGCCTCACTTCCGTATATTTGGCCTTCCGTTCACCATAAACTGTTCTTCCGGAAACCAGAAGAATGCAGTCTGTAGATGACATCCACACAATGAGCTTTATGTTCGGACTTTCCACATAATGGATTTGCTATCCAAGCAATATTCCATTTCGTGGCACTATGACACTTTTTCCACCTTTTATTAAGCCCACACAGTGAGCTTTTGGTTTGGACTTTCCACGTAATAGATTTGCTATCCAAGCAATATTCCATTTCATGCCTCTGGGACGCTTTTGTAACCGACATACCTGTGGTATGAAGTGCGGCAGTCTAAATACTTCTTCATGCACCTTTAAATGTCAACCTTGTCATGAGATCACCGTGGATTAACCAGATGATGATAATACAGACAGTTTGCTTCACGGCGGATTTTCAAGGCCACACTTGTTTTTAACCGGTACAGAAAAAACAAGGTCATATTGCCGACCAGCCGGATCAAAGAGAGTCTGTTGTTGGGAGAATGCAGAAACACACTAGCTTGTTTTGGGTGTCAAAACAGGAAAAGACAACTCTTACATTGATTAAGCCAAAGGGACATAAGATTTCTGAAAATGGATGATCTGCCCCTTGAGGATCTGGTGTGAACATCAAAGGAACGTCACGTGACCAATTCAAGGCGTTTGCCAAAAACACGATTTGGTGACAGAGTGTAACTCAAACAGTTGATTTAGGCAGAAGTGCTTTGGCACTGCAGTTATGGATTTTAATAATGTCTACCGTGTGCGAATTAAGTTAATTTAATTTTACACGTGCCTGTCATGGCAAATGTAGATGTGATTTAGTAGAACTGCGGTGTTGTATAAGGTTCCCTCTGGTTGGGATGAAGAACACAGAACCATTGAAAATTCAGATCCCGGATAATTTTTGGTGCAGGAAGATTGGCCAGCAACTTTCTCACTGGGCCTACGCTAGAAGAAGTTGATAAACATTGCTCGGTGGAGCTGAATAGTATAAGTATCCCACAGGATAAATACTGAGAACATTACTAAGAAGATTTAACACTACTTGTGGACAGCAACATAGTAATGGGTTTTGATTTTCATACCATTTGTGAATATCCCAGAGGTGATGGATGTTCAGTCCACTTATTACTAGAACAGTAGGGATTGATTTTCACATTACATGAAACCAAAACATTGGAGAGTGTTTGTTCCACGTATCAAGGAAATCATGACATTAAGACGTTATCTAGAACATTAAGAGATCTATTTGAGTCTAGATACAATGACTGTTTTAAGAGTGAAAACTGTAGAACATTTCGCAAAGAAGGAAAAAACGTTATTTCATGGGACAGTGTTCCTTTTTTCACTGGGCAGGAATTGTGTGGTCTCAGTTTCTATAAACTATTAGGAACAGTTTTTTTTTTCTAGGAACAAAAAATAGTATCATTCCCGGACTGTAGATTTGAATGGGAATCAGACCTCATGGTTATCAAAGCTCCTGGAGGAGGACATGTCTGGCGGGAGAGACGCGGCATTTGGTGAGGTCCATTGTGCTGATTCTTGTGATGTCGTGTAATCCTTGCCATGATGAGTGGACTCTGATCATGAACTTTGTGGTCTGACCTCTACATTTACATTAGAATACACAACACACATTTTCTTCGAATACACGTCTCCCGTATATTACACTTTTCTTTTAATAAATTAATCTTTATTAATTTTTAGAAGCAAGAGTTGTTGAATATGTTGCGTTGGGGAAGAATGAGAGGGGGCATAGTACGACTGTGATAGAGAGAGGAAAAGGTGTCCATGAACCGAAGGAGTGTGTTGGACGGAAGCTAGTGGATTCTCCAGGATATTGAAAAGGGGTAAAATATAATGTGGGTGTTGACTCCCCTCACTCCAGGGACGACACTTTAAAGTAAGACACGACAAACCTGAATGTAGTTAAAGTAAGCTGCAGTCAACTTGAGCTTGTTGATATCTCCATAGAGCTTGTCCTCAAATGAAGCAGGTGTGGGCCAAAATATCTTTCACTGTTCTGCATATATTGGGCACTCCTGCAGCAAATGTTTAACTGTCATTTTACCAGTTCCACAATTGCATTCATCGGTATCTCCTATCTTTAGTTTTTTGTACAAGTGGTATTTCAGCCTGCTATGTCCTGTGTGGAGTCTGAAGATTGCTACTTGTTCTCTTCGGTCGAGTTTGTAGTATGCGTCATCCTTCTGGTGGCCTGGATGCTCTGATTCCCATTTAGTTCCATAAGTGCTTTTTATAAACTTCTTTGCCTCGTTATAGGTTATGTCTAAGTCAGGCTGTGGTAGTTGTCAACCCTCTTTTGCTAGTCTGTCAGCCTCTTCATTTCCAGGTATACTGCAGTGTGATGGGATCCACTGTATTACAACTTTTTTGGATTTCTGGCATAGACCATGGAGTGCTGCTCTTAGGTCAGCTAGTTCTGTGCTGATTTTGCTCTTCAGTATTGAGACAGCTGACTTTGCATCTGTGAAGATAGCTATTTGCTTCTCTTTATTTTCCTCCATCAAGAGCATTTCTGCTGCAGTTTTCAAAGCTTCTACCTCTGCTTTGAAGTTACTTGAAAATTTTCCAGTTGCCACTGACTGTTTATTTCACTCCATTTTTTAAATTTAGCAGAATTCCTCCTCCTCCATCTTCTATTAAATTTTTGACTGATCCATCTGTATATGCATGGGTCCAATTGTTGCTTGGGTAATGTTCTTTTAATGTAGTTTAGGGTTATTTTTCTTCTTTCGGTTTCATTCTGAGTGTTCTTTTTTTTCAATACCAGGAATGTTTTCTATCATCTCAGGCAGTTGCTGTTGTCTCTGTAACAAGACCCCCGGGACTTGGACAGGTATGTTACTATAGTTAATATCCCTAGCCTTTGCTCCGAACCCCCCCCCCCCCTAATGGGACTTTACATCTACAGGGCCCCACATAAGCCGGGACAGGTTACCTTCCCCTCCCCACCTATGGATTCCTACCCACAGGGGGCTCGGACAAGACAACAGTCATACTAGTACTCAAAGCTATGGCTAACCAAGCAAATTTTAATTTCTGAATACGTCAACTGAACTAAGAGAGGGATGGCTGACAAGCCTGGACAGAAGACAATATGTACACTTGCTGTTGGAGAACAGCGAGAAAATCTACAAATGATCAGTCATCATCATGGAGCATGTGACTTCAGTTCGTGCTGTCGTCCCGTCGTGGTTAACGACTCACCTGAGAAACATCCAGTGTAAAAGAAATCCAAGTCGTTAACTCTTCCAAAGTTCTCTCCTTCCACTGTGAGTAAGATCTCGGACTGGTCAGGCGTATGTCTTCACCAAAGTTCGCTGGTCATCCCTCGATGACGTAATAACTCACAAGTTCCACTCCGCTGATGACGTATGGGCCGACTCTAGAATTCTAGATGACCCCCAACTGGTGATAAGTACGGTTGCCCAATACACTAGTATATAAGAGCCTGGTTACTCTTCGGCATCTCAAGTTAATGGGATGAACTTATATGCAACCTATAACTGGAGCGCTGGCTCCATATATCAACACTGTCATAATTGAATGCTCCATCATGTGAATGTAAGAACTCAACATATTCACACTGTCACTATTCTACATAGTTCTGTAGGTATCGAATACCTTCACAGATTACAATGTCACTGTCCACCCTCATCCCTACCCGAACAAGTATGTCCCTCCGGTGTTTCCTAGAATATAGCAAATCACTGTTGTAGGTCACTTGACCAAGTTCAGGTTTCAGAAAGGATCACAACTGTAGATTCACACCGTAATTTAAATGAATTATACATTGGACCTCCTTACGACACAGCCGGGCCTGAAACATAATAAACTGGCCATCGGTGTGACGATTAAACAGAGTTCACTCTCATCAACACAACCGGAACTCATTTCCTTGAGAGTACACAGGTCACTACTGAGATACCTTAGAACTGCACCAGTACCTTACCGGTGTGAATCAAGAGACGCTTCAGTCCTAGACCCAACCTGGATCGGTTGACTAAATCTTCGTCGGACTCGTCACGGCGGTCTTAGCTTAGACCCACCATGATATTCTAAACTCAGATTCTCTCAGGTGTTGACTCACGTAGATTCAGTTGACCGCTCCCAGTATTGCAACTCATGAATCTCCATCATATACATAGATCCTGAAACATGGAGGTCGGTGTGAGTACTCAACTACAACTAGGACTAACCTACCCCTCAACCATAACACATGCATCAGATTAATATATATATATATATATATATATATATATATATATATATATATATATATATATATATATATATATATATATATATATATACTAGATAATCAATATTTCATATCTCTCTTAACTACAAGGTACAGGCATGAGGGTGCAAGAGAAAGCAGGAGTACGCAAGTGTATAGTCAGTAACTCGTCTGGGCCCATCTGGCCCGAAAGCACCAGAGTAGACTGTTTGACTCTCATAGGTTCCGACTACCTGGTATTATTCCAATCCTCCATTTCTCTTTCATGCACAACCATGAAATACACCTACTGATCTTTTAGTGTAGCGGTTACATTATCTAGGAGGTGTCCAGCCGGACATATCCTCCTCATCTACATAACTCAACAATTAATTAATCACTTAACCCATTGATCAATTAATTAAACATAACTCATTAATGACTATACAACATTAATAAATTATATACATCATAACCCCGGGAAGGTTAACCCGGTCAACAAATGCCCACAGAAGTCGGATGTGTCGGCCTAACGGCGCAAGAACGCTGCTCTGCTGTAAACAGGCACAACGCAATCACATCCGGAAAAAACTCCGGATGAACGCAGGAGAAGAAGAAGAAGATATACATCATAATTCATTAACATAGCATTAACAAATTATAAATCATGAATTGTTAATAACTAATTAACAAACTCATAAACAGAGCACAAGCTTCTCGTCCTGGGATCTCTGTCCCAGAACAGGTTTGACCTTTATTGGTTGACCTTCTCCCATGACGGTCAAGTCTGTGAAGGTCTATCACAGATATGGTGGCAATCCACCCAGCAATCTCTCCCACAGCTACTGTGGGAAAAGAGCACCTTGGTTCCGTGTCGATTTAGACCACGTCATCCCGTTTAGAGTGGCATCCAGCCCCTCATCCCCTAAATCTTCTGTCCAATCTCAAGTGTGGATTGACCCACTTCAGTGTAACTCCTTCTTCATAGTGGATATGTTCCCGTACTAACAGGATCAGGGTTATAGAAGAGAAGAGCAGTTGAGTCATACAGCAACATTCTGTTAAACAGGTCGGATCGCCATAAACGCAACGGCCTCGGTTACAGAGAGTCGCATCGCGCTCGGTCGGGTATGGTAAATCAACACTCGGTCACGCACAATCACTTCGGTCGGACAGGCTAAATAAACAGTCGGTCGGACAAGCCAAATAAACACTCGGTCTGGCAGCCATTATAAGCACGATCGGGCACGCATATTCACTCAGGCGGGCAGGCAATAACAACAAGTAGTGACATCATAAATCCACAGGTAATTTCTAACTACCTCTATCAAGTAAATATAAAACATTTCTACATAGAGGTGGAATAGCACTGGCATCTTCACTTACCAAATACTTACCTCCACATCCTAATGGAAGTAAGAACACCTTGATTCCGGGAATTAATAAACACCACTTAGATAAGGCATACGTTATCGCACTCTCTAGCTAAGCACACATCACATTACTGGCTAGCCCAAGCTAATAACTCATCACTATTAATGCCTTTAACCTCACACAGTTTAATTAGTGTCAAACTTCCTCACCATCCTACCAATGTATTAACTAAACAAGATAGTTAACACACTAGCTACAAAGCTGTTAAATTACCCAAACCTACTTACACATAGCAGTGATAACATCATAGTACATTTCACTAACAATGCACATAATTGTAATCTAACATCCTTAAATTCTATCTCCTACAATAACATCAGTTTTACACAGCTGATCAGATGTGACAAATTACACACGCCTGATGTTTTGACGCACACCACACCTGTTGCTACAGGAGAGGTCTGACCTAAATATTTCCTAGCCGATCGATAGCTGCCAATTACAAATGCAGACACGCGGCAGAACATTTCTTCGCTGCACGGAGACAATTATTTTTTCGTTAGGCGCTTTAAAGTATTTCGGCTGCCGGCGTGTTATTTAAGGACAACGGTTAACTAATATTGTATTAAGCTATTACCTTAGATCATAGAGTCACCACATTACTTGGCTGCACGATGTCCTGCTCTGGCAAACGACAAAAGACATCTTTTCACAGCAGTCAGTAACTTGCAGCCGTCTCTGACGATACTTGGATGGCGACTGACAGCGGATAGCTGAGTGCGCAGTTACAATTACATCTCGCGCCTAGAGAATCCCATGGGTCACGGAGAAATCCAGAATCCCGTGCTACCCGATGTAATTGTGGGTCCTACGTGACCGCAAACATCACGTACGCACTTTGACTCCAACATTCTAGAAGAATCTCATAGAATTCCCCCGAATTATGACGTCAGGGACTATTTTAGCAGGGGATTTCCCTAGCTATGTTCCCAATCTGACGGGAGACAATTCGGCTAATACCGACCAAAGGGAAATAATGCAGAGGACAGATTGAGATCTGGTCCGTTTCGTCACAGTCTCCAAGCTGAAAACTTGTGTGCAATGTAAATGGGTTTGACTGTTGATATGTTAAGTATGGGATCTGCCCTAGTCTTTTGTTTTGCAGTTTCTACAAAGTTGCCACGCTTCAATCTTCCCTTTCCAAAATCATTAAACCTGTTATACATAGGGTGGTCTGTCAATCTTGTGAATTTTTCTGCTTGTTGCTGGGCTCTGCTATCTCTTCTATCCTGCATTGGTGGTAAACAAGTGATCTTTTCTAGTTCATTAATAGGCGTTCTTCGGGCTTCCAGTTATGATTCACATTCCTTGATTTTGGACTCTACTTATTTTGTTAACGTTTGGCTTAGCTGCTGTTGCCCAAAGCTGCAATGCCATATTCCAGTATATAACTTCTTGAGAACTTTCTCATCTGCTCCCCACGTTGTACCAGCAAGCTTTTTCATGATTGCCATTCTTTGCCTTGCCCTTGTTCAATTTTTCTCAACCTGTGTCTTAAATGTCAGGCAACGATCAAATGTGACTCCTAGATAGTTTGGATTTTCTTCATGGCGCAATATTTTTCCATTCAATACCAGCTTAGGTTGCTGAGTTTTATTTGAGAGGGAGAACACTGTGCATGTTGTTTTCTCCTCTCTTATCTTCACTAGCCATGATTTTGACCAGTCCTCTAGCGCTAATAAGGCTTGCTGTATTCTGATGTTAGCTGTACTAATATATTCTTTAGATGTCCATATGGCTAGGTCATCTGCACAGGAGGATGTGTGTACTCTGGCTGGAAAATTTTATGTGATGTCATTTATATATGCTAGGAATAATGTTGGTGAAAGAACTCCTCCTTGGGGGACACCTTGCTCCAACAGCATCATTTTGCTGGTTTGTCCTTGTACTTTTGTCCTGGCAGTTCTGTTCTCAAGGTAGTGGCTGATCCATTTATACATTTTCCCACAAACATGCATTTTTGCAGTTTTACTTTCAGTCCTTCATTCCATACTTTATCAAATGCTTTTTCTAAATTTATCCAAACCGCTGGTGTGTGTTTTTTCTCTTGGAAAGCGTCCTCTATTTCCTGAGCTATATAGGTTATTTGATCTTCAGTGGATCTGTACTTTCTTAATCCTGCTTGGTGTGGTATTAAGAGTTTGTTTTCTTCCAGATGCCACGTTAGCCTGCGATTGATAATGCGTTCCAATTTTCCAACACAGCTAAGTAGTCTGATAGGTCGATATCCATTTGGTTCTTCCAGGTCTTTTCCTTTCTTTGGGACTAGCTTCCTTCCATGCCTGTGGGACTATTCCTCTCTTCCAGCTGTAATTTAGGACTGCTAGTAGTTTCTTTTTTGCCTTAGTGCCTAGTCCTATTAGCATTTCATTTGTGATTCCATCCTTTCTGGTGATTTCTTCTTTTTTAGGGTAATCATTGCCTATTCCATTTCTTCCATTGTTAGATTTGCCAGCATATATTCTGCTGCTGTCTCTGTATTACTATGAAGTATCTGTCTTTGATTGCTTTTTCCTGTTCGGTTGTAATATCAATGTGGTTTGCACTGGCATAGTGTCCGATTAGTGCATTTGCAGCCTTTTTTTCCTGTAAGCAAGGCATTTCATTGTTTAATTGTTATTTGTTTGTTTCTAGGTCCTTCATTGTTCATGGCTTTCACTAGTTTCCATAAGTCTGGAGTAGAAGTGGTAAACCATCTTCTGGAGTAGAAGCTCGGTGTGTCATCCGCTTTGTTAAGTAGATGGAGATTTGAGTCTATTTCCAAGTCCTCCACTTCATCTCCTCTTTTGTCAGTATCTGGGTATCCCCATATTTCTGAACGGCTATTAAAGTCTCCGACAATAATACAGTTTGTGTTAATTATTTTCATATTTGAGAGTGTAAGATCCTTATCTGCTGGGCTATACAGATAGTAAATTCCTATTTTCACGTCCTTTATCATTATATCAACACCTATAATTTCCGTTTGGTTGTCAGAGATCACAGATACTTCGCTGCAAGGTATTGTATTTCGTGTAAGTATTAGAACTCCTCCTTTGTGTCCTTCGCGGTCGAAACGTGTGGCCTGATATCCTCTGACTGAGAATTTGTGATTGGCGTTGAGGTGAGTCTCTTGAATGCATGCCACATCTATTCTATCTTTATGAAGACGATTGGTTAGGGAGACTTTCTTGTTATAAACTCCTTCGGCATTCCACTGTAGTATGTTGAGTGTCCGGGGTGTTTGGTCAATAGCTCTTATCTTACTCCTCTGTGCCTTGACTCCACAGCACAGGGGAAGGTGACCACCCGTAGTCATGGGTTATACCCCTCGAGGCAGGGGGTCCGGCACTATCACCGCCTGATGGGACTTCGCGGGATTAGCACCATAACGATTAATTTTAATTTGTGACATCATGAATTAAGCTACGTTGCACTGCTTTGTCAAGCCAGTGGCTCAGTACATCCGATTTCGACAAGCATTTTTCGGGGTGCTTTCCCTAGCCTTTGACTGTCCCCAGTCTACCTACAAGACAGCAGGTTTGTGTGTCTCTTCGTCTTGTCTCTCTCACTTGTCCTGTCCGACATGGGTGACCCTACCAGTAGCTGTGCTACAGTCGGCATAGCACTTGGGGTCATTGGAATGCGCAAGCCCCCTCTACCTCGTCACGGTGGACACACTGCAGAGGGGAGTGGCATTTAATATTAGCTGTATAAGTATAAAAGAAATGAAATCCTGCAGCGTAAATATGATACAATCATATACTGAACACTATCATGGAGAAAGGGGTCAATCCCTGGTTGGTGAACTGGATAGCGGCCGTCCTACATTCTTATCGGATTGCTCTCCGTCTGGGTGCATGGACCTCAGAGCCACATATTTTAACCCCGGGACTGCCACAGGGATCCGCAATCTCACCGGTGCTCCTTAACGTGTATACGAGCAAGATTGCAAACCTAGAAGCACCTGGGGTTGGAAAGATACTAACATTTGCAGATGATATTCTTGCATATAGGCAGGGGAGAGATAGGGAGAAAACAGCCCAGGAGCTACAGGCGACAGTAGACAAAGTGATTGACTGGTGCACTGAAATGGGTGCTGCCATCCACCCGGAAAAGGCAGCTGTTTTGTGGTGCTCTCTGGACAACAGGATTGTGAGAGCTAATGTTCCAAGCCTCACGGTAGATGGTGAAAGCGTCAACAGAGAGAACAAACTGAAGTATCTGGGAATCACATTTGACAGGAGACTGTCCTTCAAGGATCATGTGGAGACGGTTGTGACAAGATCGCGAAAGGGACTCAGCGCACTTAAAACTATGGCTGCAATGGACATAGAGCAGAGAATGCTTTTCAGACTATACCAGCACTTGATTCTCTCAGTGATTGATTATGGACTAGGTATGCTCACTGTCTCAAAGAGTCAGCTGGTGAGATTGGAGCGCATACAGAACGAGGCTATGAGGGTCATTCTGGGATGCACCAGAGACACCCCAGTGGTGTGTATGCGGTACATCCTTGGTTTGCCGACTGTTGCTGGTAGGCTCAAGGTGATGCAGCCGAAGGCATACCTCAGAGTAGCTGCTGACACAGATCACCCGTTGCATGAGGCGCTGGACGCAGTTAAGGGCCAGCGACTGATAAGAGGGAAATCATGGATGGCTCAGGCGGAGAATACGATCAGACAGGTGTGCCCCTTGGAGAACATTAGGCGAGGATAGGAGTGGGTCAGAGTGCCAGCGGAGCAGTCAGACTTGTGCAGAGTTATAATCACATTGAGCCGGGAGTGTAGGGAGTGGCCAGCAGGGGCCACGGACGTGGAAATCCAGCAACTAATTCAGAATAATGCTCGCCCGGGTGATGTGATTATCTACACAGGTGGTTCGGTGTTGAGAGGTAGTCGAAGTGCCTGAGGTTTCTTGGCAAAGGCTAATGGTCGACGTTTGGTGCAGGAGTGCCTAGCATATGATACCACAACATCTAGCTTAAGAATGGAGGTGGAGGCAGTCACTGCAGCTTTCCGCTGGATGGAGAATACGACACACACACACACATCGTGATTATAACTGATTCAGAAAGCATGCTGAGTAGGGTGAGGACAGGCAAGCTTCGTGCCGAGTGGCTTGCTTCGCTTCGGAAGTCACGGGTGACAAGCATCGTCTGGATATTTTCTCCGGGGCATGCTGGTGTGCTAAAGAATGAACAGGCAGACAGATTGGCTGGCTCTACAATACTCGGTGGAGTATTGATGCATGATAAGGCAGACGTGGTTGCGGCCTTGTGGGAGCACGTGTACACCTCGGAGGAGCAAATGGATCAACATGGTCTGGCAAGAATACGACAGCATGGAGTGATGAGGGGATCTGGCCCATGCTCGACGCTTAGAGGAAAGGCGAGACGCACATATAATCAGATTGCTACTGGTACTATTGGAGTTGGAACTCTTCGCTGGCTTCTGATGATGGGGACGGAGCGCTTATGGGAATGCCTCGAATGCTGTGATGTCGGTTCCTAAATCAATCAATCAATCAATCTGAACACTACTGTACAGGTAATTTTATGATTATCAACAGAACTTTTGGGACTGGAAAATCTAAGTTTTATTTTAGTTTAACCTAGCAATAATGAGCAAACAACTTGTTTCTACTCCACTGCCTGTAATGTAATTCAATTACTAATTGTAATCACTTGTCATTGACAATTAATTTTTCAATGTGCAGCACTGAGCAGTGTTCAATAATTAATGGCACGTACGCAGATTCAGATATTAAAAAATTCATTAGTAGACTATGTTGATTTTGTCCATTATATAAATAAAGTGTTGTTCTCATATGCAGCCGTTATCTCAGTGGCTAGAAGAACGCTTACCTGTTGACCCGGTGGTCATGTGTTCGAATCCACATCGAAGCGGGGATATTTTTGTTAACTGACCTCGGCTACCAGGTCAATCCAGCCTAATTTAACAAACTAAATGTACCCAAATGGGTCAGCGTCTGATCTGATACTGACCCCATCACCCATCGAGTTCCAATTTGTCTCCGAGTAAAAACATGGAACGTATACTCTATACTCAATAAGTAGGAAGGGGTGGGACAAGTTCCTTTACCGTTCTCATGACTGAAATAATAAATCAAAATGTATTTACCGTGACTGTTACTGAAGTTACTGTGACTCGATGGATGTTGGATTTATCGATAATAGGTGTTATTGTTTTATGATAACCGTTTCCTTTACACTGCAATCGTTTTCATTTGTGCACAAAAATTACAAAGTATCCTACCGTTCTTCCGTGTTGTCTGCCATATCAAATGCTTGTAGGCCTACACAGAAAAATATTATAAATCCAGGCTCTCAAATCGTACTATAAAATAAACCGACGCCGGAATGCTTGTCGTTAAACCAGATTTTTCATCACAAAACACCGTTTGCAAAGACAATAAATGCAAAACATACAATTAATACACTCTGAAAGTAGAGTTAAAGCATGGCTTTTTTATTGACCAAACCTTTAGCTCTATTTATTTTAATGCTGATGAAAATACTGGTTGCCAACTTGAACTAGAGCTAAGTTAAATGTAGAAACAATGTCTGTCTTCTGAATATGGTTTTAGTTTATTTAGAATACTGCGGATAGTATCTTACAGCTTATGGGCAGGAGTGATATTCCTCTATAATTTTCACATTGGAACTTGTCTCCTTTCTTAAAGATAGGTATCAATAACGACCTTTCCAGTCATGGGGTAATTCTTCTGTCCTCCAGATTTTTATTATTAGTTCGTATAGCTTTAGATGTAATGCATGGATACCTGCCTTTATAAATTCAGCAGCAATTCCATCAGCTCCAGTTGCCTTATTGTTTTTAAGTTGTGTTATTACATATAGGATTTCTTCAAAAGCAGGTTCTTCAATTTGTGGTTCACTAGAACAGCTTCCTGTGGGGAAAGTTTTACTTGGAGCTTCACAGTTTAGTAATTCAACAAAGTATTCTTTCCATGTGTTATAAATTTCCTCATTGGTATTTATCATATTCCCAATTTTGTCTTTTAAATTATATATGTGTTGTGTTGGTGCCCTCGTTTAATTGACTTCAGTTCTTTAAAATACATTCTGGATTCGTTTTTCTGGTGATTAGTTTCCATATCTTTGATTATATTGCTCCTATATTCTCGCTTCTGCTGTCGAACTATTTTTGTCGCCTCTTTACATTCAGTTCTATATTGCTCTTCATTTTGGATGTTGTTGGTGTCATTTAACCACAACTGTCTGGCATTATTTTTCCTAATGACTGCTTCTTCCCTTTCCTTTGCTAGGTTGATGACTCTCCATCCATTGTCATTTCAAGTTGTATGTAGGCTTTCCATACCGGCAACATTTTTATAAGTTTGTTCTCTACCTATTTTTGCATTGAAGTCTCCCCGCACAATCAGGATATCCTGCTTGGTGGTTTCTTCTATGACATCTTCCAGATCATTATAAAAGTCTTCTTTAATATCATCATCTTTCTCTTCAGAAGGTGCATGTACATTAATCATCGTTATGTTTTTCCATTTACCTTTTATTCGTAATTTACTAATCCTGCCATTAACAGCTTTAAAGTTTAGAACGTTCCCCCATAACTCTTTTTTGATGACAAATCCTGTTCCTAATTCATGTTTATTTTGGGTGTTTCCTCTATATATTACAATCATTCCATTTTGCTCTAAAGTACCCTCTCCTGGCCACTTTATTTCTCGAATTGCGGTTATATCCATGTGATATTCAGCTAGCTCCCGGGTTAGTTCTTCAGCCACTCTAGCTCGATATAGTGTCCGTACATTCCATGTTCCAAATCTCAAAAGTCCTTTAACGTTCCAAGATCGTTGTCCAAATAAGTCAATCCGAATTCGAGGCTTATTTATTTGTTTTGTAACAAAATAGTTTTTTTTTTTTTTTTTTTTTACAAAGGTGGGGATATCAACCCCACGCTTCAACCCCCAACCTGGAGGACCAGGGTGTTTCTCCGTGTCTGTTCTCTATCCTTTGACTTGTCGGGCTTGGGAGACCCTGCTGGTAGCTACGCTACCGCAGGCATAGCTCTCAGGGTCATTGAGAAACTCAAGCTCCCCCACCACGCCAAGGTGGAAACATTTTCTTGTCTTGATTAATTATATTGCGCGATTAATAATGGCGTTATTGATTGATTGATTGATTGATTTAGGATTCGACATCACAGCATTCGGGGCATTCCCATAAGTGCTCCGTCCCCATCCTCAGCAGCCAGCGAAGAGTTCCAAAACTAATAGTACCAGTAGCAATCTGATTATAAGTCCGTCTCGCCTTTCCTCTGAGCGTTGAGCGTCGGCCAGATCCCTTCGTCACCCCTCGTTATACATGCGTCGACACATGAAAATGAATGTACAACGTGTAGATCGATACTAGGCGTACACAGGAACGAGGCTTGTTTGTGTACTTGTGAATTATAACAATAATTCTGTGAATACTGTGTAGAATTAGGATTGATCTAAGTTCTTTACTACAGGCCTATGCTACTAGATCTATATATTATATATTTGCTTTATGAACTTATAATTGCTGTGATATTAGTTAATGCCAGTTTTAGTGTCATGCTAGAAGACAGGGCAAGATTTAGCAGGGCATGAACTATGTTCTAATGATTATTGATTAATCAGCTGGGTTAATGTAGTGATGTTTTATTTCTGGTGAAAGTAGTGCTGTTTGATTTTAAAAAAGGACGGTGGTGCTAAGTATTCTTTGTGAATGTGGTGTTGCTTTATTTCCAATGGAATTGTGGTGCTGATATTCCAGGGGAAGGTGATGATGATTTGATGAGTGACATTGTGGTGTTGCTTTATATCATGTAGGGTAGGTTATATATTGTTCGCGATTCCGGACGGAACGGCATAAGGTGGTGCTATGCGAGCCCCAGTAGGATAGAGTGTATTTACGTCGTGATTTTGAGAGGGACCTTCGGTCATATACTCTACATTTTCCTCTGCTCTATCCTTATTGTCTGAGGACACCTATACTAGGGGTAGGGTGATGAGGAAGATGGTTCTTCTATACCTTGCAAGACAACCGGAATTATGTGATGGGATGCTTGCTACATTCTAGTAAGTAAACGGGGTTTTTGACTAAAACCATCTACATCGGGTGCAATAAAATGTACATTTTAAATACTTATTGCCTTCTATAACAGAGTGGCTATCAGGGAGGGGTTCTCTATGGTCTTAGACAGATCCCAGAGGAGAAGCTAGGGATGGATTGATTTATTGATTCTTTGATTAATGCAGATGATGAGAAAGGGGAATCATCCGGACGGACAATTCTACCTAAGAGAAGCCCTCTACACGTGTGTAAGATTAATTATTTTACTGTAGTGATTACAAGAGCGGAAAGAAAGAGAAGGAGAGTGGGAAGAACTAGGATCAGGTGACAGGGGTACTGAAGGACCAGACCGGTACTTCCTGGAACTGTGCCTCCCAGATGAGCAATTTTCGGTGCTGCCTGACAATGGAAGCGAACTCATGCCTGAACTTCTCTATTGAGGAATCAGATCCAGTAACCATTCTTGATAGGTTATAATGTACCTCTGAAGGCATGTCTTTTGTTGTATCCTATTACTTTAGAGTTGTTGCGAATGCTCTCACCCACTACTCTCCTTGTAGGATTTGCCTTTCAGGTAGTAATCAAGATGTGGAGACTGATGAGGAAGATTTTGCCTTTCGGCTCAATCCAATTAGAAATTCACAGACCACGGTGAGGTCAACGAACTGGGAGCCCGCCAACTTAGTTTCTCGCAGTAAGAGCATACATGATGATGAAAAATTGGTACCAACCTGCCAGTACATTTTGGGGTCAGCAAGGTCATGCTATTAATAGCTAACCCGAGTGACATTGTATATCTAACAGCGATGGAGATCCTCAGAATTTCTACGGCCCAGCCCGGGTGAGTCAGCTCCAACGTGTGTGCTATACTCAGCGAGATTCAGTGGGGGACACCTACTGCTTAGGGTGGCCCCAGTTAGACCTTACGTGAGAAACCTGTGTGTGTTGGCTACGTCATAGAGTGACACTGATTCCGTGAACACATCCGGTAGTATGATTCCAGAATGGTCACCCCCATTTAATATTCACCGGGGATGTGGATGAATCATGTCATAAATGCACCTTTCAAGTCAGCTTTGCATGGAGGGAGCCCGGTGAGTCAACGGAATCGATTTGACGGACGCAGTCAACAGATTCTTATGTGCCTCGTGATGGCCTCAAGATCATGCCTGATTCTCTTCAATACTCTGTTGTCTATCTGTACATAGAACTACTTTCTATCTTATTCTTCAACCGTCTTCTCTGGACTTTATTATACATTGAATTTGGCATTTCTGTTACCATGTCTATGCTTGAACGTATGTGTGTCTTCTGGTTTAGGCCCCTATAGGTAATAGTCTATAGGTTGGGAAGTGTAAGACAGGTGGAGTTCCTAGTCTGTGTGGGGTTCGGTAGATGAACTATAATTGTGTTGTGGTCAGTACAGGGTGGGAAGGTCAAAGTGTACACCTACCTATCAAAGCCCCAGAGTTATCGGTACACTATGTGGGGGCTTGTCCGGGATCTTCTACTGTTCTGCTCACTCGCAGGAATAAGGACTTCTGTTCTTTCTCCTTTGTCCAGTGTCTACTTGAAGATTCTGGCTACTGTCTCACTTCCCCTTTGACTCAGTCGGACAGACAGTTTGTGTGTTGTGTTGTAGCTTAGTTAGCACATTAACTTTGTGATAACTTTGTATTAATTTGATATATACACGCACACCCTTAACATTTTCTCATAGTAAATATGGCTACCAGGAAATTAGATTTATCCGATGTACAGGCAGCAGCTCGTGGGTTAAGCCTAGAAGGAGATGCATTAAAGAGTTATATCCAGGAGGTGGAACGGGACTTCCTCCAAGAAGAAAGAGATACAAGGAAAGCAGAGGTAGAGAATGAGACTCGAAGGCTAGCCTTAGAGAAAGAGAAGTTAAATGGAGATCGCAAAGTTAAGAAGTTAGAGGCAGAACAAGAGTCTAAGAAATTAGAGGCTAAGAAACTCGAGATGGAGCACGGGTATAGGATGAAGGAACTTGAGGTGACGGCTTAATCTGCTAAGGAACCTGAGGGAGCGTTAGGTGGATCAACTTTACCTGGCTCACCTACATCCAGCAGACCTGCAGACCATGCCATAAAGTGGCCCTTCCCTCCATTGGAGGAGGACAAGGAGAAAATTGACAAATTATTTGCAGAAATTTGAGGCAATGGTAATAGCGATGGCTTAGAGGATGATAACTTGAATCTTAAGCTTTCACAAGGACTCCGTGGTACAGCGTACGAACTGTATGCTCGCTTACCACCGGGAATGGAGAACGTCTTCCCGACTCTGAAAGCTGCCCTGTTGAAAAGGTTTGAGATGACAGCGCACTCTTACAGACGGAGGTTTAGAACTTCAAAACGAGAGCCGGGTGAGATGTTCTCAGCTTATGGTGTTAGGTTGAACTCGTACCTATTGAAGTGGATGGCTTTGGCTTGATTCAAGGAGGAGTATGAAAGTTTGAGAGAGTTACTGGTCGTGGACCAGATGAAGATACAGATGTCGATGCCATTGCGAAATTTCTTAGGTGAAAATGGTGCGGAAAGATTAGATGTAGTGAATAAGTTATCAGAGAGATATGTGGAAGTATATGGTGAGGCTGAAGATGCCAGCCAGACTAATACTAGATTGAAAGAGAAGGGGCAAGGTAAGAAGCCCATGTCTAAAGGTTTCAAAGAGTACACTAAGAAGGTAGACACCTTAGAGAAAGACTCTGGTAAGACACCCGGAAAGAAAAGCCCACCTGGATCTCCCAAAAGAAAGTGGGGTGAAAAGTGGTGCAAATTTTGTAAGTCGGCTACCCACAATACATTCGATTGTAAGAACAAGCCGAAGGACTTAACTTTGCTTGTCTCGCGGTGAATAGGGACAGACCTAGCGAGAAAGTAGAGACGGGTAATGAGAACCCAGAGTCAGAGAGACCACCAGTTGTAGAGGTGATTGAAGTGAATGGAAAACAGGTGGAATGTTTATACGATACTGGTTTGCAATTTGTGGCCGTAATTGCAGCCCACTTGGTGAGCCTAATGCAGCTCACAGGCTAGACAATGGAGATCCAGCCAGCTATGAAGAGCGCTGTAGCTATGAACTTGCCGATTGCCAGGGTCATAATTCGGTGCAAGAATGTTACAGGTACCATAAAGGCGGCTGTGTTGCTCGATCCAATCTACCCCATGATCCTAGGCAGCCAATATGTGTTTCTTGGAGTGCCCAAGAACCCTATCATAGTTGGTTCTATGCAGACCAGGTCTGAGAAGGGAGATGAGCAGCAAGATGAAGTCGTCTCCAACCCTCTGCCAGGAGAATTGAGAACGGCTCAGAGTGAGGATGCGACATTGCGTCCTTGCTTTAGAAAGTTGACCAAGAATAATGACCCTCCAATACGGGGTCAATTCTACACGAAGAACCGGTTGTTATACCGTAGGGCCGGGAAGGAGGATTGCCAGTATGGACAGCTGGTAGTCCCTAAAGGCTATTGATCCCAACTACTTCATATGGGACACACCATATTTTTCAGTGGACACATGGGTGTCGGAGCAACTCTCCAACGTATTTCCTGCCACTACTATAGACCGGGAATGACGGGAGATGTGCGAATGTGTGTGAAGTCATGCATAGAGTGCCAGCGAGTAGCACCTAAACATTGGACAGTGCCGGTAGTTCTGGGGGAGATGCCCATCATGAACTCACCATTCGAAAGAGTTGCCGTCGACATATTGAGCCCGCTTCCGAGGACACGGAAGAGGAACATGTATATACTCACAATGGTTGATTGCAGCTCCATGTGGGGAGAAGCCATACCGTTGGCCACCATAGACTCGAAGAGGGTAGCCGACGCACTGATGGAAGCCTTCACGCGGTTGGGATTCCTAACGGACAATTGGTCCCAATTTTGTGGGAGATTGATGGAAGAGATCTTCCGGATATTTCATACCAACCACATTCATACCAGCACATATCACCCTCCGTCGAATGGGCGAGTGGAGAGGTTCAACGGGACGTTGATGACAATGCTCCGGAAGCTTGCCCAAGATAAGCCAGATAGGTGGGATGAGTTCACTCCATCAACCCTCTTTGCTTATCGAGAGGCTCCCCATGGGTCAACCGGACTGCCACTTGCTACCCTGCTGTGTGGGCGGCCTATTAAGGGTCCCATGGAAAACTTGTTGAGGTGTTGGGCCGAAGACAAGACTTCAGAGGAGGAAATGTTCTCATACAAATATGTCGAGGAGTTGAAACAGAAATTCAAGACAGGTTGGGCTTTGGCCGTCAAGAATTTGAGGAAGGCCAGGAAGAGACACGCGGCCTATTATAATAGGCGAACGAAGGAGCGATCTCTTCAGGTGGGAGACCGAGTGTTACTGCTACTCACAACCAGGGGGCAATAAACTCGAAATCGGATGGTAGGGTCCTTTCCCAGTGGAACGGGTGGTTCCCAGACCAACTATATGATTAGGTTCAGGGGGAAATCGAAAATTTTCCACATTAACCTCCTTAAGAAATAGGAGGAGAGATCCAACGAGGAGTCTCCCCACCACAGGTGATGGCTGTCGCCATGGAACCCTGGATGGACGCGAATACAGAATACCATTTCGTCTCTAGGGAAACCTATAGGGAGTAAAGGTAGATCCCGATCTTTCTCAGGGTGAGAAAGAAAGAATATCCCGTCTATTGGAGACCAATAGTGATGTACTCACTGATAAGCCAGGTAGGACGGGGCTGGTAGAGTTTGACATGACTCTGACTAGCCATGACCCCGTCCTCCAAAGGGTCTATCCAGTCCCTTTCTCGAAAGAGAAGGCACCGGAGGCCAAAATCCAGAAATTATTGGATCATGACATAATCTCACCCTCGACATCCCCTTATAATGCTGGGTTGTCTTATTGAGGAAACCGAGCGGGGAACACCCACTGTGTATTGATTACAGGCTATTAAACAGCTGTGCACAAGTAGAGCCTTTGCCCAATCCTAACCAGTTGTTTGCTCGACTAAACAAGGCAAAACACTTCTCTAAGATTTACTTAAGCCGGGGATATTATCAGAACCCGGTGAAACCATAGATACGCCCTCTCCTGGCTTTCAGTACACATAGCGGGGACTATGAGTTCAAGGTATTGCCTTTTGGGCTGAACAATGCTCCCAGCGTATTCACAAGCATAATGCGGCTTCTTTTAGATCCACTACAGGACCACTCTATCATCTCATTCATGGATGATATCCTAATTGCCTCAGACAATTTGGAAGAACATTTAAGCTTCGTTAGATAGAATCTTTGGTGGTTGAAGGAGGTGGGATTGACTGCACGCCCGGCCAAGTGTACGGTGGGGTATCAGGCATTGGAATTCTTAGGGCATACCATCACCCCAGGACAGATTGTGCCCGAAGCCAGAAACATTGAAAAGGTCAAGTTAGCTCCAAGACCGCAAATTAAGAGTTGTTAGAGATGTTAGGTCCATTTTGTCGTTGTGTGGGTTTTATCAAAAATACATCCCGCGGTTTAATGAAATTGGGGCGCCCTTGACTGACACTTTGAAGAAAAGGGTATCAGACAGGGTCGACTGGACTCCGGCCTGCGAGGAGGCCGATCACAAAGAGAAACAGGCTTTAAAAGATAAACCTGTGCTTCAGCTCCCCAATCTGGAGAAACCGTTTGTCTTAACTGATTGCCTGCCAGACAGAAATCGGGTCCTGACCAAACAGAAATTCATGGCAAAAAAATGGAAAGTAGGGGTGTGTCACAACAATATTGTAAAAATGGTAGCAGATATATTGTATTATATATCAAACTAGCTGACCCGGCCCGACGTCGCCAGGCACCTAGCAGGGAGCGTCTCATTTAATTCATATAAGTAGTCATTACACATTTCTCTAAGCGCACAGAGCATGCGTTCGGCACCTGCTTCTGTTCGCGTTGCTCGTCTGTTTCTGATGCTCCCGTTCCCGTTGCTCGTCTGTTTTTAATGCTCCCAGGGAAGGATTTAGACTTGATAAGGCCCTAAGCTATTTATAATATGGGGCCCTTTATACGTCCAGATATTCTATGTCAGTGACAAATATGATTTTCAGATACCTAGAGGGTTAAACTGAAATACAATTAAGAAGTATATTGATAGTGAAATAATAAATCTTTAACTTACAATCATTTTTATTCATAACAAACTTAAAAATGCAAGCTCTGGTAAAAAGAAACAAAAGTTCTTTTAAAAGGCACAATTTACAAAGGCTTATTATCTAATCTCTTGAAACAGGTTATAAGAATTAAGGAATTATATTAAACTAAAATATTTTCTTTCTTGCCTTTGCCAGAGCAAAGTCACTGATGACATCATCAAATGATAAACTGCGTAGTTTGTCGCTTTCTATGCACATGAGACTGAGGGAACATAATTTATCTTGAGTCATTTTTGTTCTAAATTCATTTTTTATCCTCTTCAGCTGAGAAAAAGATCTTTCTCCAGAGCAATTTGCAACCATCATACTAAGAAACAATCTCAAAATTGCTTCTACATTAAGGAATGCTGATTGGACACGATCGTTAAATATTACCCTATACAGATCCTGATGTGTCAGACTATCTTGTTCCGCTGAACTATGGGCTTGACTATGTCTAACATATTGATGAAAATGCTTGACTTCTCCTACAAGATTCATGTCCACATCTTCAGGATATGTTTGGCATAAAGCACTAACTCCTTCATGAATATCTTCTTCTGTAGCTTCTAGTTTTGTTAAGAATGAAAACTTTTTTGCAGCATCATTGTATACTGAGGCCCTCTGTGCCAGACTTGACTCTAATGCATCCATCACAGGTATAAATGTTTTGATTCTGAACTTGTCTCTTGGCTCAATGATCTCTAAAGCATCATCTTCATCATCATTGATATGCCTTCTTCTATATCTTCTTTTCTTGTAATCAACATCAGGCAATTTTTTCTTTGCTTCTTCTTCAAAATGATCGAAAAGATCCCTGGAACCTTTAACAAAATCCGAAAGTGAAGCATACAATTTCCTACATACATCTAGACTAATTTGGGGGTCTTGCAGTGATTGACTAGTCTTGTGAAATTCATCTAGCAAGTAACTCCACAAACATAACAATACCATAAATTCAAACTCCTCTATTTTATTCAAAATGTTTATGGCTTGATTTCTTGTTTCGCCTTTCTCTGTAGTATCAATATGCAGCTGATGCAATGCAGAAATTATTCCATCATAACTATCAAGTATTGCACTTGTGGCCATTGAATGTGCTTCCCATCTAGTCTTTGACAAAGACTTTGGAACTTTTGAATCATCTTTGCAGAGTGACAACAGTACTGCCCATCTATGTGTAGATGATGAAAAGAAATTATATATTTCTTGAACAATTCCAAAAAAGTTTACTGCCTCTAAACAACAGTCTACTGCTGCTCTACCAACAAGATTCAGGGAATGACCAGCACATGGAATATAGATAGCATACTTGTTAATCTTCAATATTATTTCTTGCATACCCTTGTATTTGCCAGACATATTGGCAGCATTATCATATGACTGGCCTCGACACTTACTAAAATCTATTTTGCACTCTTTTGTAAGGTGGTTGTGCACCATCTTAGCCATACTTTCCCCTGTGTGGCTATCCATCTCTAGGAAAGTTAGAAAACGTTCAATAGGGAGCCCATCATCTGGTGAAACATACCTCACAATAACAGTGAGCTGATCAATATGGGACCGGTCTGGAGTGGAATCTACAGATAAACTGAAGTACCCTGCAGTTCTTAAATCATCCAAGATTGAGTCTCTTACTTTATGTGCCATAATTTGGATAAATTCATCACATATTGTTTTAGAAAGATAAGATGTGACACCTGATCCCTTATTCCTAAATTTTTGTATATGGCTTGCTAGAAAAGGATCAAATTTTGCTATAAGTTCGAGTA
Source organism: Cepaea nemoralis (assembly GCA_014155875.1). Taxonomy (NCBI): domain Eukaryota; kingdom Metazoa; phylum Mollusca; class Gastropoda; order Stylommatophora; family Helicidae; genus Cepaea; species Cepaea nemoralis. Next base: position 1,080,130 of record JACEFZ010027689.1, on the reverse strand, counting down.
ATCCAAGGAAATTGCCATTGTGAGGAGAATCAAATGTTTCCTTATCTCCTCTGAAAGGTAAACCACGCTCTGCCATAGTAATTATGGCTGCCACAACTCCATTTTTCCAGTACTGCCGTTTATTATTTATCTGTTCTGCTAGCTGGCAGTCAATTGTTGAGCCACGTTTTCTTGTAAGATATGTTACCGAAGCTGTTCTATGGTCTACAGAGTTTTCCTGACTTTGAACTAAATAGGTGTTGCGCCAATCACAAAATCCATCGGATGATAATGGTGTAGAAGAATTTGAAAAGAGTTTACACACGAAACAGTATACACTACCAGTTGCTGGCGAATATACTAACCATTCTCTGTAATATTTTTCACCATTAGCCCGTTTGGGATAGAACAAGCTTTTCGAGCAATATCTGTCTTGGTTCGCAAAAAGCTTCTTTGATTTGTCAAATGAGCCATTTGAGTGCTGACATTCTGACGGACCTTTTTCTACCCAGTATAAAATCTCATCTTTACTTAAATCACCCCATACCCCAACATCATTCTGTTTGTTTTTTTATGCTGAATCTTCTGTGCTTGTACTACTCTCTGGTTTATTAATCTTAATATTTGTTGCTTCATTCGTTGAAGCAGATTCTATACAACTAGATGTACCAGGCTCTTTATCAGGAATAGGGTGAATATCCTGTGACTGACTCACTGTGGTAGCGGCTTTTGGTTCATCAGGCCCCTTATCTATCTTTGTTAAGAAACTATCTAATTTTGTTATCCTGCTAAGCTCTTCTTCAGCTCTCTGCTTCTTTTTCCTCATTTGAGCTCCACTTTTATAACTTCTGGTTGACATCTTGCAAACTGTGGGCAGACAAATCAACAATGGTTCCGCCACGTCACATGAATACAAATTATTAAATCAACAACACAAATTATCTGTAGAAATTATTTGATATTTTGTATATTATGATTCTACATCTCCAGTGTTTCAATAAAAACAGACACTAGTGTGATATTATATGCTGGAATGCCGCCATTGTGAATTTTCCCGATTGTAAAGATGTAACCAGGTGGTCTCACAAAAATATTTTTTTCCACACCTCTGCATAACGAATCTTGCTAGAACCTCTATAGTTGTGTGCACAAATGGACACAGCATTCATAAATGCACAATAAAGTATAATTCTCTTGATAAGACATTTATCAATACAAATAAAACTGTGAACCAGTCAATTAAATTTCAGCAATGGACGATGGACAAGTTTGAAAACTGACTTGACTTTAATAAATTTTAAGTCCTTTTTAAACTTTTTGTAGTAAGATGAACAATAAATACAATAAATATAAAGCAACAAAATAAATATGTAATAGAATTTAAACGTATATTGATATTTTGTTTAACTTGATGATTGTAAATCTTCTTGTTTATTAAAAAAAAGCAGACACCAATCCAATATGCCGCGATTCCGACATTATGACTATAATAAGAGTACACACCACGACCGTGCTCACAAAAATTATTTATTCTATGTCTTCTGCATAACGAATATTGTTGAAACTCAACATTTATGTGTAAAATTGGATGTGCAGTGCGCAGTTCAAAAATGCAGGTTAAATTAGCTTACCTTTGACAATAAACAAGCCAAACTATAAACTTCCTTACCTTTGTCAAACAGTGGAAAATATTCTTCAAACAATTCACTTGCAATAGCTTTCAAGCATGCAGGACTGAAGAATAACCTTTTGACCCCTCGTTAAAGTTGTCATTCGCGATTTTCATAAAAACAGTTTCGTATTTATCCAATAGGAAACACGACAGGGTTATTTTCGTATACTGCACTCACGGGCCACAGGAAACGGTCCGAGGATCCGATGACCTTGAACTTTCCGAAAAAAGGCGTCCTCCGTTAGCAACGAAATCGCTAATAATACTGCAGTATATTTAAGTATACATATATGACAATTGCTCACTCGGACAATATTTTTTGGTACCCCCACTTTCTTGGGGGCCCTAAGCTATAGCTTGTTTAGCTTATACGTAAATCCTGCACTGAATGCTCCAGTTCCCGTTCCCGTTGCTCGTCTGAGATCTCTTACCCATCTGTAATTCACGAAAAAAAAGATGTCCTTTGGTATTCTACCATCATCCATCCTCCTAAGATGGCCTATCCATCTATGTCTACGAAGACTGAGCATGGAATAAACCGTCGCACAACCTGATCTTTCCAATACTTCAGTATTTTTGATTTTGTCTTGCCACTTAATACCAAGAATTCTTCGCAAACACCGCATATGAAACCTGTTTAAACGTTTCTCTTGGTGTAAGTTGTCCAGGTTTCACTGCCATAAAGATGAGTACTAAGGACACAGGCTTGATAGACAAGGATTTTTGTTTTGACAGTAAGCTTCCTGTTCTCCCAGACTCTTTTTCTTAACCTGTTCATTGTTGTTGCTGCCTTACCAATCCGGATGTTGATTTCCTGATCTAGGGATAGTTTGTTATTTACCACTGATCCTAGATATGTAAAATGGTCTAACATCTCTAGTTCGGCGTTGGCAATAAAGATTGATGGTATCCCATGTGCACCTTGTGACATAATCTGTGTCTTCTTTTTGCTAATTGTTAAACCAAATTCAGAACAAGCATTTGAGAATGCAGACAGTAGACATTGCAATTCTTCCTCAGAGTGGGTCGTAACTGCAGCATCATCTGCAAAAAGCAACTCTCCGATCAGTACCCTCCTAATTTGGTCTTGGACATAAATCTCTGAGCATTGTACAGGCCGCCATCTGAGCGTGAGTGAATGTATATACCACCATCCTGATCACGAAAGGCATATTTCAGTAGAAGTGAACAGTATATTCCAAAGAGGGTGGGAGCTAGTACACCTCCTTGCTTAACTCCACTCTTGATTTCAAACTCTTCAGAAGTTGCACCATCAAACTTGATCATACCCTTCATGCCTGTGTGGAACGATGCCATAATGGACAGAAGAGTTGGTGGGCAGCCAATCTTCTTTAGTGCCTTGAACAGACCCTCACGACTGACCAAATCAAATGTCTTTGTGAGGTCGATGAAGGCAATAAACAGTGGTTGATTCTGTTCACGACATTTTTCTTGCATTTGTCGCAATGAGAATATCATATCAGTGGTAGACCGGTTATGTCGAAAGCCACACTGTGATTCGGGGTAGACTTTATCTCCTAGGACTTGAAGTCTGTGCAGAACAATTCTGTCAAATACTTTTCCAACAATACACAGAAGTGAGATACCCCTAGAGTTGTTGCAGTCGCTCCGATCGCCCTTGTTCTTGTACAGTGTTATGATGCTTGAATCTTTGAAATCCTGTGGGACTTGTCCTTTTCGCCAGCATAGCTCTATTAGCTTGTGGATCTGTAGAGTGAGTGTGTCTTGCCCACTCCTGATAACCTCTATTGGAATCCCATCCTTACCTGGAGCCCTGCCAGATGCAAGTTCATTTATAGCACGCTTAACTTCTGTTATGGTGGGAAGTGTGTCCAGGTGGTCAAGAGTTGGTAGAGCCTCTATGGCGTTGAGGGCACCATCCGCTAGTGTGGTCTCACTTGAGTAAAGCTCCAAGTAGTGCTCTACCCATCTATCCATCTGCTGTTTCTTATCAGTTATTTCTCCAGTCAAGGTTTTCAATGATGCACTTCTTTTGATCATTGGACCACAGGCTTTCTTTATTCCTTCATACATGCTTCTGATGTTTCCTTTATCACTTGTGATTTGAATGGACTCACATAACTTGATCCAATAATCATGTGCACACTGCCTGGCAGCCTTTTGCACATCCTTCCTAGCTTGCTTTAACTCACTCAAGAGTGTTACGCGTTGGTCTTTCCTTGTTTCTTAAGAGAGCTATCTTCTTCTTATCAATCAAGGGCTGCAGAGTCTGGCTGTTTGCCGCAAACCAGTCCTGCCTCTTATGATCCACAGTGCCGTAAACCCCTACGGCAGTTTTATAAAGAGTTTCCTTAAGTTTACCCCACTTTTCATTTACTGTACAATTTTCTGGTGTATCAGTGAAAGCGTCTTCAAGTTGCTGTTGAAACTGAAAGCACTTTTCAGGATCGTGAGTGTTAATAATATTAATCCTAGGGCTAGATTTGTGTTTAGCTGTGTAGATTCTCTTTGGTCTCAGTCTAACCCTTGCAACAACCAAAGAATGATCCATATCACAGTCAGCACTATGGTAACTTCGAGTCAATGATATATGGTTCAGATGTCTCCGTGTGATGATGAAGTCTAGCTGGTGCCAATGATCGGATCTTAGATGTTTCCATGTGACCTTATGCAGCTCTTTTGTTTAAAAAAAAAGGAGTTTCTAATACATAGGTCATTTCTGGTGCAATGCTCCAGCAGCCTTTGATCATTTTCATTCATGCGACCGATGTTGTATTTTCCAAGGCACACTGGCCATTAACTCGAGTCGTTGCCCACACGAGCATTGAAATCACCGAGTGTCGCGAGATAAATAAACTTGTTAGTTGCGATCGATGACAACCAAGCCCGACATTAGTCTGCAAACACAATAGACCCTTTGATGTTGAACAGACTGAGAAAAATACGTCGTTAAAACTGTCTGCACCTGGTCGGCATTTATGTATGAGATCAAAGTGAGTCACGTCGCGATGTCTACACACGGTCGACAATTTGTGGATTGTTGTTCGAGAGACGTGCACTGGCGTCATCTGTCTGCAGGGTCGGGAATCGGCCGTTGAAAGTGATGGACAGAATGTCTGCCAGAGGTGGGAAGGATTCTGTGATGTGGGGGGGGGGGGGGGGGGGGGGGAGGTCTCTGGCTCACAGACAGCAAGGATCTTTGTTGTTGTCAGCGACTTGTTCGCTGCAGATTCTCAGGACTCCCCTACTTTCGCACCGCACGAAATAACAACTCGTGACATTTGCGAAAGGAATGCAATTTATTTAGAGCCGACATTTGAATGGCTCTGCGAGCGTTATACTTCATCATCGTTATACAACATGAATGCAATGAAGTGGTGAGAAATGATGCTCGAAATCACAATCTAACTGAACAGCCTAAGGTTTGCCTATTGCCTAGAAACTATAGCATTTGTCAAGGATACGTCTGCTCTCTACCGTCTCCAGTCGGGTCTGTCCACACGCTACACATTGCGTGGACAAGCACGGACACTGTCCTCTCCGTGCAGTAGCTATTATTGCGTGCATGGTCTCTCAAGCACGCTGGCTTGTGAGCTGGAGTAACCGGGCACTTCACGGTTACTCGCAAGGACAAGCTTCCCAATGGCTTGGGGAAAGCCCTCGCTCAGCTGTACGCATTGGCCCCTGGTCTGACACAAATGTGTCTCCTTATGAGGCTATTTATAGTGCTTGGTGTCTCTCCTGTCTGGTTTCTCCCTACTAGACTTGTGTTTACTCTCCTTACCTCTGTAAGGTCTTATTGGAGATCTTGACAGGCTCCCCTCCTCTCTGGTAAGTGTTACTTCTCTTTAACTCATGTTTGTAACACTTCTGGTCACAAAGAAAAATTGGTTGCTCCAATTTTGTCAGATATGCAATAAGTTAAACTCTCTAGTTTGGGGATAGAACAACTCTCTTCTTCCTTTACTCACACTGCTTTACCTTTTCACTTGGCTAATTAAGTAGCCCATGTATCAGTATAGTTGGCTCTATAGATATCTTTGGGAATTGTTTTGGACCGGAACCATTGTCTTATGACTTATGTCCTGGCTTCCGTCGTTTGACCCTATGTCATTTGACTTTCACCTATTGACTTCTATCTTGACCTGTCCTCAAATTGCCCGAAATGACAACACACATACAAGTTGACTCTATTCTGAGTACAACACATGAGCACAAAGTGTTCAAGTTCCCATTAATATCCCCTCCAACTCTTATACACACAGTTCTACTTTTCATCTTCTCGCTTCCGCTTGTGAAAAGCTATATTCACTGTTACATTAAGGTTTCTAAGAAGTTATCGTGTCCCATGAATTTAAAGTTATTGTTCTTTGACATGAATAGTGTGTGCATCGTTTATATGTTTGTTTTCCTGTTTGTTTGCGTGTTTTCTAATAAACTACAATGTACTTAACTCTCTAACATGTGTATGCGTTAGTGTACTAAATGTGTGTGTTCCTTCGAGCGCCGTAAATCGGTTTATTGTGGTTACAAACGTTCGTTATTCTTATTTGTGACCACAACTCCGCTTTCTGAAGCTCAAAGTACGTTCTCTATATACTCTATTAAAGTATGGCAGTAACACACATACAAACTCGACAACACATTGCTACACAGATGACACAGACAAGTCAAAATAAGACGTTTATCGCTCTCTTTCTTTCAATGTTTACTCATTCTCGCATTCTCTCCTCGCATTTATTCTTCTTGCATACATCATTCATTCACTTTCATACTCTTCTTTTACTCAATCATTCTCTCGTCATTAAAATATGTTTCATAGCATCAAATACATGAACATTACATATATACAATAAACGATTGGCTGAATTATAACAGTTATCACGCCAAATGACTGTGCGTTTTGTTTGCACGTGTCATGTCTATACATAATATACAAACTTATGAGGATGGTTTGTTACCGATCCTGTAATAGTAACTCACATAATTTTGGTGTGCTGACCTAAATTACCCTGAAGGGAAATAATCTAATAAATACTTTCATTTAAGTGAATTGGGTTAATTACCTTAAAATGTTATTTGTGAAAAAGATGATATTAATTCCTAATTGATTGGGTTAGTTTGGAAATGATATTTTAGATAAATGAATTTATAAATGATTTTGATTATGAGGTAATAAACTAATATAATATCTAACAATCGTATTTCTATAATTGGTGTTTTATGAAATGGGTTCTTAACTAAATGATGGTGATTTCTAACTACCAAATAACAAAATAAAGTTATATATGCATTTGAACAATTTGCAATTCAATTATTAATAGAAAAATGAAGTTATAGGTACTGTTAATAAAATAATAATATACATATATCACAGTTACATTTCTATATCTAATTACACTAAATCGACGTCCTCCTTTGCGTTGTGAAGATGGAGCAATACTCTTTGTAGACTATTATAACATAGTTCATTTCGGCAAAGTCTTCTATGCTCTTCTTCATGGATAGTGTATAAATATAGTTTCCTACTAAGTTATGTAGGTTCATAGCTAACACTTTAATGTTCCTCTAGCTTATGTGTGTGTCAGCGCATGTTACTTCTGCGTCTGTTCGTTACACTTCTCATAGCACTGTTACTTTCACACAGGTTACATATTTGGCGATGATAACGCTCTTACAATGTGTCTTAATTACCACATACGGCACTGAGTTATCTAACATTACCGTGTCACTGTTTCTGGTGGTATGTGGTCGATCCCTTCCTGAAAATCAGGTATTTCAATGGATGATGGTCGACTCAAAATGTCTGCAACAGTGTTCAATCTTCCTTTTAAGTGCTGGATGGTAAAAGTGTAATTTTGGAGAATCAAAGCCCACCTGTAAATTCTGTTATTGCTAGGAAGTCCAGACTGCATCACAGACAACGGAGAGTTATCGGATTCGATCACAAACTGTGCTCCTGCCAAAAATCTATGAAATTTCTTGACACAATAGATCAAACTGAGGCCCTCCAATTCTGATGCTGAGTATTTTGATTCAGCAGGGGTAATCTTGCGACTTACGTACATTACGGGGTGGAACGTCCCGTCGTAGAACTGTCCTAGTATCCCAGATATGGAGATGGCACTCGCATCTGTGCGTAAGAAATAAGTAAGTTTTGGGTTAGGCATACGAAGGATAGGTGGAACGCTGAAAAGATGTTTCAATTTTGATAACGCACTAATTAATCCTGCATCTTGTACAGATAACTTAGCCGAAGCTTTTAAGATGTTAGAAAAAACACTGGTGATTTCCGCCAGATTTGGAATGAATTTACTACAGTAGTTTACCAGACCCAGTAAACTTCGGACCTGTTTCTTGGTCGTTGGCATTGTCAAATTCAGAATCTTGGTGACGATTCTGTCATCAGTTTTTAATTGGCCCCTGCAGATGGTATGACCCAGGAAGTCAATTTGTTCCATGCCCAACTCTACTTTGGTCGGCTTCGCTGTGAGCCCAAATAATCGCAACCTGTCGAAGACTTGTCGAAGTTTCAGTAGGTGTGTTGTCCAGTCTTCCGTATGAATGCATATGTCATCTATATAAGTTGAAATATTGGTCATCCCATGGAGAAGATCCCAAGTTAGACGGACGAAAGTCGCTGGAGCGTTACGAAGGCCGAAAGGAAGAAAGCGCCACTCATAAAGTCCTATAGGAGTGGAGAAAGCTGTAAGATGAATAGAATTTACTTCCATCGGGACTTGCCAATAACCTTTCGTGAGGTCAATCTTGCTAAATATGCGAGATGTAGACATGTCCAAGATCAGATCCTCGCATGATGGAATTGGTTCAGCGTCAATTTTGGTTATTTTGTTTAAGCGGCGATAATCGACGCAGAGTCGAATAGTAGAGTCCTTTTTGGCGACAAGGACAATAGGGAAAGAATACTCTGACTGAGATTTCTGAATGATTCCGCTCGACTCGAGAGATAGAATTTCTTTGTCGAGGTTCGACCTATAGTTTAAAGGGATAGAGTAAGGTCGACACTTGATTGGTATGGTGTCAGTCAGAATGATAGAATGTTCTATTCTATCTGTCTTTCCTGGGATGTTAGAGAAAATGTCTCTGTACTCTGTCACTAGCTCTATGATTTGTCGACGTTGGTCATCTGTCAGTTTCGTTTCTATCTTTATGCTGTCAATGGTCGCAGTCGTGTCTACCGTAGGAACTGGTAATTCCATCTCGTCTTCGTGTCTCGTTCAATACTGTTGTGGTGCTAGCTGTGTGTGCTGTTACCTGACTAAGTGTGTTTGCGTTGTCGCTGTCGTGTGTCGCCCTACTTAGTGAAGTTGTGTTGTGTACGTCTGTCGTCTCATTGCTTGGTGTTGGTGCAATTTGTTCGTCTGTCTGTTGTTCTTGTCGTGAAAAATATGGTTTCAGCATGTTGATATGAAATATCTTTAAGTGTCCTTTTATCGATATTTCATAATCCACATCTGATATTTTACGTTCAACGTTGAAAGGCCCTTATACTTACTAAATTTGTTCTGTTCTTCTTGGCTCTTTTGTTTGCTAGAGGCTATTTGTATGTTAGAACCTACCTCCATTTCCTTCATCTTTAGTCTAGTCTCTGAATCTACTTGTATCTGCTTTTGTTTGGTGGCTTCCTCTGCTTGTTTGTTAGCATGATCTAAATCTAGTTGTTTCTGTTTGATAACTTGATCTGCTTGTTTCTTGGCATAATCCAATTCTAATTGTTTCTGTTTGGTAACTTCCTCGACCTCTTTCATTTCTTTTTTATGCTGCCTTTCTAATGCTCTTTCGTCTCTCTCTAAAGCAGCCTTCTTTTCCATGCCAGCTATTTCTTCTTTATACTTTTGATCCGCCCACTTCTCTAACTTTTCACCAGTATGGCCCATTTCCTTGCCTGCCTGGATGCACTCACTTAGTGACGCCATTTTGTGGCGTAATGTTAGTTCAAAATGATATCACAATAATATTCACCCAATAGTTTGTAATAATGTGTTAGTAAGTATACATCTTTAATGGAAAAGAAAGATGCATGATTAATTTAGAGCATACCAAAATATTCTGAAAATATACTCATCTAATTCTTTGGAAATTACGGTACTTGGGATGTTCCACCGCTGTCTTTCACACTTACAAAATGATTTGACTTGATAACACAATGGCTGCTTCTGTTTAGTAGAGCAGCAAAAATTAGACACATTTCATGCGAATGATGAATGAAAAATGTGATAGATAGTGATAAATGGTGTTAATGGATGATTGATATGATCGTCTGAATGATTGTTAGATGATATGTGAGATGATTCGTCGTATGACAGTCGATGTCGTCTTGTCTTCACTTTCTGACTATGGCGTATCTTCGTTCTAGGCTTCAGTTCGTCACTAATCTATTTATTGACTTCGTAGAATGGTGACATTGATGGCTGTATCACACGCAATGAAATGTACACGGTGGTTACGATGGTAATGTTCACTGATCATTGTATACATTTCTATTGATTTTTGTATAATAACACACTTTCAAATTAATATTTGTAGAATTTCACACTTTAGCGGTTTAATTTGGCTCAATTGTGGTTCACACTCCACAAATGGTATGATCGTATAATTTACCAAAGAAAATTCTTTATGCCATGTATGGAAACAAATTTACATTACTTTGAAGTATATCACACCGCAATGATGTTGGATCGTGCAATGAACTGATGCTAGTTCAGAACTTTCTAATACCAATTGATAGCTGGCGTTCGTTCAGTGGTTTATAACACCACTTGCCTGCTGGCATTAACTGTTCATTGAATATTACAACAAATGCCTGCTATGACTGCTTTGCTGGCGTTGGTTCACTGTGTTCTGATACCAATTGCTTTGCTATCGTTGGTTCACTGTATTCTGACACCAATTGTCCTGCTGGCGTTGGTTCACTGTATTCTGACACCAATTGTCCTGCTGGCGTTGGTTCACTGTATTCTGACACCAATTGGGGTCCTGCCTGTCAGCGACTTGTTCGCTGCAGATTCTCAGGACTCCCCTACTTTCGCACCGCACGAAATAACAACTCGTGACATTTGCGAAAGGAATGCAATTTATTTAGAGCCGACATTTGAATGGCTCTGCGAGCGTTATACTTCATCATCGTTATACAACATGAATGCAATGAAGTGGTGAGAAATGATGCTCGAAATCACAATCTAACTGAACAGCCTACGGTTTGCCTAGAAACTATAGCATTTGTCAAGGATACGTCTGCTCTCTACCGTCTCCAGTCGGGTCTGTCCACACGCTACACATTGCGTGGACAAGCACGGACACTGTCCTCTCCGTGCAGTAGCTATTATTGCGTGCATGGTCTCTCAAGCACGCTGGCTTGTGAGCTGGAGTAACCGGGCACTTCACGGTTACTCGCAAGGACAAGCTTCCCAATGGCTTGGGGAAAGCCCTCGCTCAGCTGTACGCATTGGCCCCTGGTCTGACACAAATGTGTCTCCTTATGAGGCTATTTATAGTGCGTGGTGTCTCTCCTGTCTGGTGTCTCCCTACTAGACTTGTGTTTACTCTCCTTACCTCTGTAAGGCCTTATTGGAGATCTTGACAGTTGTATGAGACAAAGAATTTCCCAGATGAAAGTGAACTTGACAGCGAATTGACTCCGGTTAGTCTAGAAACAGGAGGACAAAGCCAGATTCTGGACTGATTGGCGTCTGGACTTTTTGGTGACGTCACTCAAGCACCCATATAAAACCCAGTTGCGGTAAACAGGTGGAGGGAGTCGAGAAAAACATTCTGAAGTGTTAGGATCGGTGCATTATTCCGAGTTGCGTTACATAAGAGAGATTATAATGTCTAAGTGGTGATAGTTATCCGCGGACATAGATCCAGTCTGATTGCATAGTTTCTCGAGTAGCAACTGAAATAGGCATATTGTAGGCTATTACTAATATCTAACTTAAGAGTATGATTAGGAATAGAAATAATGTATTATAGGTGCGGTGATATAATGTATTAGGATTAGTGATAGAGTGTTCTATAAGTGCGGTGCTAGAAAGTATCATAGGAGCGTCGGCACTAGTATTCTATTGCGTGGCTTCAACTAGCTTGTGTGATATATCATTTTACTCAGGGAGTTGAGGACAATGTAGTGGAATAATAATTAGAGACATTAAAGATGGTTGAGAGGGGGAAGAGGTATGTGAAATGGTAGGATCTTCCAGTAGGGCATCTGCTGGGTTTCTACCCGTTCCTTTATTCTTTCCTGGTGTTGCCATGTCTCAGATCATATGATTGAGTTATTTGGCCGTATGACAGAGATCGGATCTCTGTTATAGATCTGAGTGCTGTTATTGGCCTACACTTACCTAATTCCGGCCAGGACTGAGTTGCCCTCACCATAGTATTCTCTATTCTCCAGGTTCCATTTACAAGTCCACATACGAGTGCTATGATTTTCAACAGTGAAGCTAACACATTTTAGAAGATGATGGCTCAGAATTTGAAGACAGAAGTTGTTACGAGGCCGCTACATTGGGCTTATACCCAAGTTGGTTTGCGGGAACCTAGCTTCTGCTGAGCAGGACATGCTGATGAGATTATGATTAGCAAGTGATAGTGGTATCATTGAACAGTCAGATCATTGTAGAGATACACTATTGATACCAGGAACATTCACACCAAAGTTATACTGATACAGAGAACATTTAGACTGTGGTGTTAATATGGGGAATCTTTACAACCAGTGACACTAGATCCATTAAGATTTCCCCAGTAACAGTGACAATAGGGTTATAATTTTCTGATCAACAATTAGTTAAATAACAGAAGACATTTATCGTGTAAATCAGATTGAAGACTCTCATTAGACAGTGTTTGTCATGGGTGTCCAAGCATCCTAATGGTTCCAGAGACAACGGAGGAAGTCTTCACGTGACCGGAGAAGAATCACCTGGGTGAGGTTGCTTGTCTGGAATATGGTGCTGGTGTGTTTCAGCACAGTGATGAGAATGACTATACTCCTGAACACTGATCTGAGTCTATAGACACTTTAGAGCACACGTCACACATTCTACACCTTATATATACACACACACTTCTCCTACATATACTCTATGCTTTAATAAATTTCTTGTTTTTGTTTGTTGAGGCTAGAGTTGTCAAGTATGTTATGTTGGGGAAGAATGAGAGGGGGCATGATCCAGGGGTGAGTAAGAGTGAGAGGAAGGTGTCTTCAGATTGAAGGAGTGTGTGGACGGAGTCTGCTGGATATCTCCAGGATAGAGATATTGGATTAAAAAAATAATGTGGGTGTTGATTCCCTTCACTCCAGGGACGACACTAAAGTGGTAAAGAAGAACAAGTAACTACTACGACATTCATTCTTTACACTCACGACACCGAGCATATAAATGTAGTCAGATTTTGGAACTGCCTTGATCACGGATAAGTCCTCATAGAACGAATCCTTCGCATCATCAGAGGAATCGAGTGTCGATGCATATGCAGTAATAATGGTGGCAAAACCACAAGAGGTTGCCAAGCGCAGGGATAATAGTCTTTCATTTCCTCCTGCTGGAATTTCAATCATTCCCAGTAGCGAATTCTTCACTGCAAAACCCACACCGTGTTGCCTTTTTTCTGCCTGCCCTCTGCCCTTCAAAAAGGTGTAATTGTTTTCCCTGACTGACCCTTCCTCGGCAAGGCGAGTAGGCCAGCAATATCAATGTTAAGACGATTGAGTTCGGCATCAATCACAGCCGTTTTTCTCACATCGTCAATATTGGTCAAGTCAGTGCAAAATCCTGGACACATGGTTCTCACGTTCCAAGCCGTAGCTTGAGGTTTCTATTATTCTTATTATTAGTACCTGGTGCATTGATTTTACAGCCTGCGATTCAGATTTCGTCCTAGCCCCAAACACCCATTGAAGCAGGCAGGCTGTGGCGGATCAGCACCCAATTGGCCGGGGGCTGCCCAGCTTGAGGTGGGCGGTAGCTGATCAGTGACACCTGTAAGTGTCTCCCACCGTCAGAGGCAACTTGTGGCGCCACATGTCTACGCCAATTGACAGGGACTTATAACCCGTAACAGTTGCCTCTCGCTTTGATTCCGAGACCGGTTAAGACCAGGGATGGAGTTATTGCCTCTCCATAGCACAAAGCCTGGGCTAAAATATAGAGATCATGTGTTGCCCATGCAGCATGATCCCTCTCTCGGTCTGCCTAGTTCACTCCAGAGGAAAGGTAACACCTCTACATCTGGAACAAGACAAGCTGCAGAAGCTGTCGGACCAGTAAAGCAATGCTCTAACTGTCCGCCTGTCGGAGATTAGATCCTAGACCAGCCGCCAACCAGGGCTTAGGGCCTGGTCTGCCCTGCCATGACATTTTGTCTTTAGGTTGCATTTTATCGCACCAGGGTAAGGCTTGCACACTCCCAATCGCCGTTGGCACAATGTGGGGTGTCGGGTTTGGTAAGCACCACCCAACGTTCGGCGCTAACAGAAAGCAGGTAGTACCGTTTACTGTTAAACGGTAACTTAGTCATATCTGACACCATAGATATATCTGTGTGTGGGGGTGTATATAATATGTGTGTGTGCGTATGTTTGAGTGTATATATGTGTCCCTCATCTCATCTCATCATGTTCCTTTTGTACCTTGCGGTGTCGAGGTGAAGTATAAACTGCGGGATAGTGCCCGATTATGGGCTTCACGTATCGATATTCCCATGGACTCTGCTATGCCCTCCGTCCAACGTTTACGCGGTCGGTCTCGTCCTCTGTTTCCCTCTGGTCTGTACATCATTGCTTGCTGTGGTATACTGTTAGTTGGTAACCTACTTGCATGTCCAAACCATTTGACTTGTTACTTTCTAATAAAATCTGGTGCTGCTATAAACCCTGCTAAATAACAGAAGACATTTATCGTGTAAATCAGATTGAAGACTCTCATTAGACAGTGTTTGTCATGGGTGTCCAAGAATCCTAGTGGTTCCAGAGACAACGGAGGAAGTCTTCACGTGACCGGAGAATAATCACCTGGGTGAGGTTGCTTGTCTGGAATATGGTGCTGGTGTGTTTCAGCACAGTGATGAGAATGACTATACTCCTGAACACTGATCTGAGTCTATAGACACTTTAGAGTACACGTCACACATTCTACACCTTATATATACACACACACTTCTCCTACATATACTCTATGCTTTAATAAATTTCTTGTTTTTGTTTGTTGAGGCTAGAGTTGTCAAGTATGTTATGTTGGGGAAGAATGAGAGAGGGCATGATCCAGGGGTGAGTAAGAGTGAGAGGAAGGTGTCTTCAGATTGAAGGAGTGTGTGGACGGAGTCTGCTGGATATCTCCAGGATAGAGATATTGGATTAAAAAAATAATGTGGGTGTTGATTCCCTTCACTCCAGGGACGACACTAAAGTGGTAAAGAAGAACAAGTAACTACTACGACATTCATTCTTTACACTCACGACACCGAGCATATAAATGTAGTCAGATTTTGGAACTGCCTTGATCACGGATAAGTCCTCATAGAACGAATCCTTCGCATCATCAGAGGAATCGAGTGTCGATGCATATGCAGTAATAATGGTGGCAAAACCACAAGAGGTTGCCAAGCGCAGGGATAATAGTCTTTCATTTCCTCCTGCTGGAATTTCAATCATTCCCAGTAGCGAATTCTTCACTGCAAAACCCACACCGTGTTGTCTTTTTTCTGCCTGCCCTCTGCCCTTCAAAAAGGTGTAATTGTTTTCCCTGACTGACCCTTCCTCGGCAAGGCGAGTAGGCCAGCAATATCAATGTTAAGACGATTGAGTTCGGCATCAATCACAGCCGTTTTTCTCACAGTTAATATTGGTCAAGTCAGTGCAAAATCCTGGACACATGGTTCTCACGTTCCAAGCCGTAGCTTGAGGTTTCTATTTTTCTTATTATTAGTACCTGGTGCATTGATTTTACAGCCTGCGATTCAGATTTTTCCTAGCCCCAAACACCCATTGAAGCAGGCAGGCTGTGGCGGATCAGCACCCAAATGGCCGAGGGCTGCCCAGCTTGAGGTGGGCGGTAGCTGATCAGTGACACCTGTAAGTGTCTCCCACTGTCAGAGGCAACGTGTGGCGCCACATGTCTACACCAATTGACAGGGACTTATAACCCGTAACAGTTGCCTCTCGCTTTGATTCCGAGACCGGTTAAGACCAGGGTTGGAGTTATTGCCTCTCCATAGCACAAAGCCTGGGCTAAAATATAGAGATCATGTGTTGCCCATGCAGCATGATCCCTCTCTCGGCCTGCCTAGTTCACTCCAGAGGAAAGGTAACACCTCTACATCTGGAACAAGACAAGCTGCAGAAGCTGTCGGATCAGTAAAGCAATGCTCTAACTGTCCGCGATTAGATCCTAGACCAGCCGCCAACCAGGGGTTAGGGCCTGGTCTGCCCTGCCATTTTGTCTTTAGGTTGCATTTTCTCGCACCAGGGTAAGGCTTGTACCCTCCCAATCGCCGTTGGCACAATGTGGGGTGTCGGGTTTGGTAAGCGCCACCCAACGTTCGGCGCTAACAGAAAGCAGGTAGTACCGTTTACTGTTAAACGGTAACTTAGTCATATCTGACACCATATATATATATATGTGTGTGTGGGGGTGTATATAATATGTGTGTGCGTGTGTTTGAGTGTATATATGTGTCCCTCATCTCATCTCATCTCGTTCCTTTTGTACCTTGCGGTGTCGAGGTGAAGTATAAACTGCGGGATAGTGCCCGATTATGGGCTTCACGTATCGATATTCCCATGGACTCTGCTATGCCCTCCGTCCAACGTTTACGCGGTCGGTCTCTTCCTCTGTTTCCCTCTGGTCTGTACATCATTGCTTGCTGTGGTATACTGTTAGTTGGTAACCTACTTGCATGTCCAAACCATTTGACATGTTGCTTTCTAATAAAATCTGGTGCTGCTATAACCCCCTCTGCCACATCCTGCACCCATCTTCTTTTTGGCCTTCCTCTTCCTCTTTTCCCAGGCATATACCCCTCTATTATTGTTCTCTCCAAACTTTCGTGACGTTTCAAGTGACCAAAATATTTCAATTTTCTTTGTTTTATCGTCTTTAATAGCCAAACTTCTTCAATATTCAACTCTTGAAGTATGGATGCATTTGTTCTTTTCTTTACCCAAGATATTCTTAGAACTCGTCTATAACATTTATATTTAAAGGCGTTTATGCGCTGTTCAGCTTGTTTAGTAAGTGTCCATGTCTCACAGGCATATGTTGCAATGGGAAAGATGCATGCTCTTAAAAATCTAATTGTTGTAGTTCTATCTGTCCCACTCCATAATTTATTCAGCTGTTTTAGTCTTTGAAGAGCAATTGATAGTCGCCGTTTAATTTCTTTCATTGTGTCACCGTTGTTGGTAATCAATGAACCAAGATATTCAAACTTTTCCACTACCGCCAATTTTTCCAAGCAAACTTTATAACTTTGTCTATATATGATTTAATAAAAACATATACCTTACTTGACTCGTTTGTTATTTTGAATGTTGTATTTTTTATGTTATACACGTACCTAGCATCACTAGACCACACCTACTCGGACCACGCCTATTAAAAAACCCGGAGTTATCGCCCTTTGCGGAGGAAATTAAAAAACCGGAGAGTTATCGCCCTTTGCGGAGGAAATTAAAAAACCCGGAGAGTTATCACCCTTTGCGGAGGAAATTAATAAACCCGGAGTTATCACCCTTTGCGGAGGAAATTAAAACATCCGGAGAGTTATCGCCCTTTGCGGAGGAAATCGATTTCCTCCGCAAAAAAGGAGCGGCTTTTGTACCTATATACTACTTGTATATTTCTTTCTCCATAGTAGTTTTATCTGTATGCATTATCTTTGTTTTTGCTATGATAAGATATAAGTATTCAGTATATATAAGTATATATACTGCCAGAGTAATTAATGACGACTGCCTGAAACAGGCTAATGAAACTAGAACATTATATACAACAATAAGACAGAGACAAACACCCTTCTTCGGTCACGTGATGAGAAGAGAGGCATTGGAGAACATCGTAACAACTGGAAAGATCGAGGGGAAGAGAGGCAGAGGTAGACCAAGAGAAGTGATGCTGGATGGATTGAGACGGTGGCATGGAGGAATATCAGCACCAGAGTTGATCCAGAAAACCAAAGACCGAGATCTATGGAGAGCCATGAACGCCTACGCCAGCCGGCACGGCACTTGATGATGATGATGATATAAGTTGTGATTTTCACTATTCAATTGGGTTGAAGCTATTAGGTTTTCTATGCCATTCTGTGTTGTGGATAGTAATACTGTATCATCAGCATATCGAATCTCCGGTATGTCATAACCGCCAATATTTAGGGCATCAATTATTTATTATTATCAATTAATACTGTTTATATCATCTCTTAAATTTCTCATTATATTTTCGGCGTACAGGTTAAACAAATAGGGTGACAGCACGCAGCCCTGACGGACTCCTTGCTTGATGTCAAACCAATCTGATTCCTCGCCATCTAACTGCTGCTTGTTGGTCTAGATAGAGCATTTTTATGAGTTGTACTACATGTGATGGAAAGCCCATATTCCTCATGATTTCCCAAAGTTTCTGATGTTGTACAGTCAAATGCATTTGAATAATCCACAAAACATGAGAATAGGTTTACATTAAATTCTCTGCACTTCTCTATTAACGCATGGAGAATATGTGATCTCTTGTTCCTCTTCCTTGTCTAAATCCAGCTTGAACTACGTTAATCTCTTCTTCCATTTTCTTACAAAGTCTTCCCATTATGACTTTTAGTAGAATTTTACTTGCATGACTGATCAGGGCAACAGTTCTATAGTTGGTGCATAATTTCAGGTTGCCCTTATTTGGTATTGGAATGAATATAGTTCTCTTCCAATCTTTTGGCCATATACCATATTTCCAAATCTTTGTACATAATGCATGATATATGTGTATGCTTTCTTCTCCTCCCGCTTTAATTAGTTCAGCTGGTATCTCATCACATCCAGGTGATTTACCATTCTTCAGGTTCTTTATAGCCCAAGCAATTTCATCTAATGAGGGTTCAGTCTCTGCTGCCATTGGTTCATGTATCTCATTCATATCCTTACTGTCACTCATATCATACATTCCACTGCAGTACTCCCGCCATCTTTCTAGAATTTGTCTAGATTCTGTTAGGGTATATCCCATCTTGTCACAGATAACATTCAATAGAGGTTGAACATTTCTTGTCAATAACTTCATTTCTTTGAACATTTCATAATGTCTACCAGTCTTATGATATTGCTCTATTCTGGTACAGCAATCTTGTATATATTGATTTTTGTCCTTTCTTGTGTTCTTTCTTATTTCTCGAGTTAAAGATTTATACTTCATCCTGCTGTTATCGGATTCACCTCCTTTCTGTATAAGTTTCCTTCGTTGTTTTATTAATTCTAATGTGTCCGATGTAATCCATGGCTTCTTTACATAGGTTGTCTATATACATTATGAACAACAGAGGGGACAGGACACAACCTTGTCATACTCCAGATCTTATGGTGAAGGGTTCTGAGTGTCCTCCAGTTGCTCTCACTATGCATTCACTGTTGTATAAACGTCTACATAGGTTTGTTAGATGTGTACTCACTCCATATTGTTTAAGAATTTCCCAGCTTGTTTCTATATACTATATCAAATGCCTTTTCTTGGTCGACAAAGGCTAAGTAGAGTGTTTCATTGACTTCGATTGATTTTTCTATAAGTCGTCTAAGAGCTAAAGTGGCATCTGTGCATCCTTTGTTTTTCCTAAATCCAAGTTGTGTTTCGCTTAGCTGGGGTTCTAAAGTAGTTCGTAATCTTTTTTCAAGAATTTTGCAATACTCCCAGTATGACTCAACAGTGAAATGGCTCCTGTGTGTTGTGGAGTCTCTTTTCCTGCCTTTGTTTTTCCAAACTGGGATAATTATGGCGTTTCCCCAGTCTGCTGTTCTACCAAAACGTGGTTGAATAGTCTATATAGCCATGTTGTTCCTACTTCTCTAGCTGTTTTAATTAGTTCATTTGTTATTTCATCTATTCTATTCACATGTCTTCCACTACTCTATATTCTATGTAATCGCATTCCTGGTAGCTTTTCCACCACTTTTTATATATATATATATATATTTTTTGGGGGGTCTTTTACAGCTGTCATTACTTCTGCGTTCCACCAACTTACTTTCTTTATGCGGTTTTTCTTTCGGCTAATTATACCAATTTTTTCAGTAAGTCTTCCTCATAATTTTCCCTCACTGCCTCTTTGAGGTTGTTTACTGATTTGCATGGCATGTATTTTCGTGGTCTTTGCTTTCTTCTACTGATGGTTCTTATTGTGGCAAAGACTGCTTTGTGGCCTCTTTTTATACTTAAGTTGGGCACTGCCTTTACATCTAATATATCGATAGATATATGGGAACATATGAATTAAATGAGATGCTCCCCACAAGGGACTGGGCGAAGACGGGCCAGACAGACAGATAGTCGGGAATGTGAGCTTATATGACTACTTATATGAATTAAATGAATGCTCCCCTCCAGGTGCTGGGCGAAGACGGGCCGCGTCAGACAGATCCCCGCCAGGGCCTGGGCCGGGCCAGCTAGTCTAATATATCTCTATTTCTGTTTTTTCTTGTCAATATAAAATCAATTTGGCTTTTAGTATTTAGATTGTTCCATTTATATCAGGTGTAAATGCGTGAGTCTGTGTTTATAGAATGTGTTTGTAGAGGTAGTGTTGGCTGCATAGCTCTACTTCCGCTATCATTTCTTATACTGGTCTTCAAATACTCCAAGATGTTTTACAATGCCAGCTCTGATGTGTCCTAGCCTTGCATTGAAGTCTCCCATAACTATGATGTTGTCTTGCTTTTCTATTTTATTTAGCACTTCATGGATGTCTCCGTAGAATTCCTCACAATCTTGCTCATTATCGTTTGTGGTGGTTTGTTCTATTACTTTCACTGTTATGGTTCTTTCTGATATATATTTTATTTCTAGTACTCCTCTTGCTAGCCGTGGTTCAATTACTAGTCTCACACCGTGTCTTGCCCATTCTGGATGTTCCACTCCAGAGTAGACAAACGTGACTGTGGATCTTCTTGCATACATATATGTATGCGTAATATATCCATAACATCATACGTGGCCTCAAGGTATGGTGTCCGCCTCGAGTGCTGGAGGTCCCGGGTTCATGCCCCGGGATTTCCTGTGGTCTCTGGGTAGTGATATCGGATGCCCGTGGAAATCGAAAAAGAGTAGCTGCACAAAGTGAGTCCTAAAGTTTGGGTAGGCGCATATACATCTACACACATCAAGGTACAATAGTATACATACAAGTATATGGTATAAATTAGAGGAGTCGGTATAGTACCTGCAATATGCCAAGTGGGGTATGCGGAATAGGAGGGTCTACGAATGTGAGGCTTCATTCATACTGTTCCCTGTGAAATAAGGTTGATTGTTATACGACGTATTATAGGATCAAATCGCCCAATGCATTCTGTCGATATTATTTGCCATGGCCATGCAGGTCGTTCTGAATGTGGCCTCCGGTTATTAACAAGAACCGAGACAAGGAGAATGTAGGATGTCACTCAAGACCCTCATAGATGACACCAGATGAGTGCAGCATGAACAAACCTAAGTCGTCGAGAAGCATGTCAATCTTGAAGGGCGAAGTTGCGACAACTGCATTCAAGGTGGACAATCAGGCGATTCCTATCGTAATGGAGGAAACCATCAAGAGAGTCGATTCCTCATTGACAGACAAGAATGCAGTAGAACAATCAACACATACCTTAGACAATAAAGACAGTTTTTTAAAAATCGTTCAGAGTAGACTCATAGGAAAATGCAAGATCTGATGCCGCCAGTTCATGCTGATCCCGAAACTGACGTACTACTCATACACGAGCAAGGTAAAGCGTAAAGAAAAGTCACAAGGAAATGGCCGGGAGTGCCACCATGTTCGTTGGACGCATTGTGCTGAAAGAACTTCAAATTCGTGCTCCCTATCAAGTCTGTTGTCGAGGAATACAAGTCGGAAAAGCTAGGCTCGCGATGATGCCCCAAGATCAACTGACGAGGTAGAGGAGCTTGCACGTTCCAATGATACCAAGAGCTATGTCGACAGTAGTGCTGCTACTGTTTGGGTCATGGTCGAGGAACCGGACTAAGGACTGGGAACAGCCAAAGGCTGTTGCTTTTGAAAGCACCCAAAAATGCTTGCCGAAATCGGGGGTGTTGAACCCTCAGGCATGACAAAGTAGTGCAACGTAACTACGATTCTCAGTTCAATCACTTACACTTTAACTGCATCATTGTCCGATACCAATATCCGTTTAGAAAGATGGGGATACCCAGATACTGACTCCATCAACTCAAAGCGAACGACACATCGAGCGTCTACTCTAGAGGATTTTAAGCTTTCTGCACAGGAGACACCCTCCACAAAAATCGATCACCATGAGCTTGACCAATTAGCAGATAGGGACCAATCAAGCTTGTAATGAATATCGAGTACATTCCACAGGAGCAAAAGCCTTTATATTACAAACAAGCGGACTGGGACAGATGTCATACTAATACCTCATTATTTTGACAATGGCAGTTCTATGACTATCAAGTTGAAGTTCAATGCAAAATCCCGACCCACCCTTATTTGTAAGAAATGCTCACTGCTCAGTCAGAAAGCAATGCTAAACAATCAACATACATCTATCTGGGTCTGATTGCAACGTCGGGCAAAGAACATGCAAAAGTGCAGTATATTAGTGTGCTGCCACTCTAGTTCAGTTATAGTATTTACTTGAAATGGATACAAGACAGCTTTCTTTACAACCAAGACAGAAGCTATGGCAACATCAAACATCGCCTAAATGTATAATCAAAGCAAATGTATTTCGGGGCAAGTGCAGAATTGCAAATTCAATTATCTAGGCAGATGGATAACATTGGAGATGGATCACAGACGAAACCAATCTAACAGCATTCTCTCAAATGAATCTATATATAAAAGACAATGTATGCCTGTATGTCCTTTATGCGATTGCGAACGGTCCATTCAATTGAGATACATTATGTAATTACAATAATTGTTGCATCTTTCTCAAAGTTTAAAAAATGGTTATTTACAGGCATATGCATTATAATACAACTAGCTGACCCGGCTTCGCATTTAATTCATATTAAGAGAAAAGTCAGGCCAGCTAGTATTTTATAAAATAAGCCTCTAGAAGCTGTTCAACGGATTCTTGTATGCTACATTTAACCAGTTCAAGATATTAACAGCAGCAGAACAGCAAAGACAACTTGTCATAACAAAGAGACATGTATTATTTGACCACATTACAAAGATTTGTGGAAATAACATGAGCTTTTATACTTTTAAGCAACAGGCCAGCATCTAATAAAATAAACGCACAAATTAGAAAAACATGATCTAAAGTGTAATGTTTATTTGTGAACCGGACTAAGGACTGGGAACAGCCAAAGGCTGTTGCTTTTGAAAGCACCCAAAAATGCTTGCCGAAATCGGGGGTGTTGAACCCTCAGGCATGACAAAGTAGTGCAACGTAACTACGATTCTCAGTTCAATCACTTACACTTTAACTGCATCATTGTCCGATACCAATATCCGTTTAGAAAGATGGGGATACCCAGATACTGACTCCATCAACTCAAAGCGAACGACACATCGAGCGTCTACTCTAGAGGATTTTAAGCTTTCTGCACAGGAGACACCCTCCACAAAAATCGATCACCATGAGCTTGACCAATTAGCAGATAGGGACCAATCAAGCTTGTAATGAATATCGAGTACATTCCACAGGAGCAAAAGCCTTTATATTACAAACAAGCGGACTGGGACAGATGTCATACTAATACCTCATTATTTTGACAATGGCAGTTCTATGACTATCAAGTTGAAGTTCAATGCAAAATCCCGACCCACCCTTATTTGTAAGAAATGCTCACTGCTCAGTCAGAAAGCAATGCTAAACAATCAACATACATCTATCTGGGTCTGATTGCAACGTCGGGCAAAGAACATGCAAAAGTGCAGTATATTAGTGTGCTGCCACTCTAGTTCAGTTATAGTATTTACTTGAAATGGATACAAGACAGCTTTCTTTACAACCAAGACAGAAGCTATGGCAACATCAAACATCGCCTAAATGTATAATCAAAGCAAATGTATTTCGGGGCAAGTGCAGAATTGCAAATTCAATTATCTAGGCAGATGGATAACATTGGAGATGGATCACAGACGAAACCAATCTAACAGCATTCTCTCAAATGAATCTATATATAAAAGACAATGTATGCCTGTATGTCCTTTATGCGATTGCGAACGGTCCATTCGATTGAGATACATTATGTAATTACAATAATTGTTGCATCTTTCTCAAAGTTTAAAAAATGGTTATTTACAGGCATATGCATTATAATACAACTAGCTGACCCGGCTTCGCATTTAATTCATATTAAGAGAAAAGTCAGGCCAGCTAGTATTTTATAAAATAAGCCTCTAGAAGCTGTTCAACGGATTCTTGTATGCTACATTTAACCAGTTCAAGATATTAACAGCAGCAGAACAGCAAAGACAACTTGTCATAACAAAGAGACATGTATTATTTGACCACATTACAAAGATTTGTGGAAATAACATGAGCTTTTATACTTTTAAGCAACAGGCCAGCATCTAATAAAATAAACGCACAAATTAGAAAAACATGATCTAAAGTGTAATGTTTATTTGTGAACCGGACTAAGGACTGGGAACAGCCAAAGGCTGTTGCTTTTGAAAGCACCCAAAAATGCTTGCCGAAATCGGGGGTGTTGAACCCTCAGGCATGACAAAGTAGTGCAACGTAACTACGATTCTCAGTTCAATCACTTACACTTTAACTGCATCATTGTCCGATACCAATATCCGTTTAGAAAGATGGGGATACCCAGATACTGACTCCATCAACTCAAAGCGAACGACACATCGAGCGTCTACTCTAGAGGATTTTAAGCTTTCTGCACAGGAGACACCCTCCACAAAAATCGATCACCATGAGCTTGACCAATTAGCAGATAGGGACCAATCAAGCTTGTAATGAATATCGAGTACATTCCACAGGAGCAAAAGCCTTTATATTACAAACAAGCGGACTGGGACAGATGTCATACTAATACCTCATTATTTTGACAATGGCAGTTCTATGACTATCAAGTTGAAGTTCAATGCAAAATCCCGACCCACCCTTATTTGTAAGAAATGCTCACTGCTCAGTCAGAAAGCAATGCTAAACAATCAACATACATCTATCTGGGTCTGATTGCAACGTCGGGCAAAGAACATGCAAAAGTGCAGTATATTAGTGTGCTGCCACTCTAGTTCAGTTATAGTATTTACTTGAAATGGATACAAGACAGCTTTCTTTACAACCAAGACAGAAGCTATGGCAACATCAAACATCGCCTAAATGTATAATCAAAGCAAATGTATTTCGGGGCAAGTGCAGAATTGCAAATTCAATTATCTAGGCAGATGGATAACATTGGAGATGGATCACAGACGAAACCAATCTAACAGCATTCTCTCAAATGAATCTATATATAAAAGACAATGTATGCCTGTATGTCCTTTATGCGATTGCGAACGGTCCATTCGATTGAGATACATTATGTAATTACAATAATTGTTGCATCTTTCTCAAAGTTTAAAAAATGGTTATTTACAGGCATATGCATTATAATACAACTAGCTGACCCGGCTTCGCATTTAATTCATATTAAGAGAAAAGTCAGGCCAGCTAGTATTTTATAAAATAAGCCTCTAGAAGCTGTTCAACGGATTCTTGTATGCTACATTTAACCAGTTCAAGATATTAACAGCAGCAGAACAGCAAAGACAACTTGTCATAACAAAGAGACATGTATTATTTGACCACATTACAAAGATTTGTGGAAATAACATGAGCTTTTATACTTTTAAGCAACAGGCCAGCATCTAATAAAATAAACGCACAAATTAGAAAAACATGATCTAAAGTGTAATGTTTATTTGTGACAAAGTCATGCCAAAAGTGCAAATTATTTTTAAAAAAAAATGATTTGATATCTAGGTCATGCAGCAGCATTTATGACCATCATCGACCATACAAAATAAAACATTCCAAACTTATTCAAAGGTCGGGCATCCCAAAGTGGAACAGCTCAGTTTACAAAACGCCACAATCTGTAATTTTAACAGTCTGGGAAGGTCTCCCAGCCTGAGATCCCACAGCCTCCATCTTCTTAACCACATCATCATACCCACTGATGACTTCTCCAAATACAACGTGCTTACCATCTAACCTGAAAGAGAATATAGCAAACAATAAAATAAGGCAATTACCGTCTAATTACACAGTACAGCAACATTTGGTTAACTAGTATGTGGGACTAACAAACATCCATGTCTAAAGCAAGGTCTAATCAAAAAGTTCTAAGCTTGATCATAGGGTCAGGGAACCTGAAAACACACAATCTCAAAACAGAAATCAAATTTTATTTAAACAGCATAAAGTAAAAACGAAAGTAAATAACGAAAAATATAAACCTACCAGCTAGTAATAGCAGTCGTGATAAAAAATTGTGATCCATTTGTGTTGGGACCTGCGTTTGCCATGGACAGAAGACCTAAGATGGAAGTAAATATATATATATATATACATCTATATATAAAACACAATGTATGTCTGTGGGTGGGGATGTATTTGATAAGTCCGTCCGATTTAGATGAAATTCTCTACATGTTTTTTTTCATTCCCGTGCAACCAACTATAATAGTTTCTTAGTGTACAATCTATTTACTTACTGAAATTTAATTCTGTAATTACATGACTCAACATAAGAAAAAACAAGGGACATAACTTAGTAGCATCGCTATATCTTAAGTTATAGTCCCCTTGCTATATGTACTCCGAACATGGATGGAATGATCCCCGCTAGCTGGGCGAAACCGAGCCGGGTCCACTAGATGGATGAATAGATAGACAGTCTGGAACGGAAGCTTATATGGCTACTTATACGAATTAAATGAGATGCTCCCCACCAGGGACTGGGTGAAGCCGGGCCTAGACAGACAGACAAGCAGACAGACATTTTTTTTTTTTACTGAATAAGTTCATGTTTATTATTGTATTAAATGTCAGACTGCCATTAAAAGAAGAATCTTGCCTCCCAAGTGCTTCCTTCTGGCCTCCTCATGATCCATGATACCACCAGATGTAGTCATGACAATGAAGCCAAACTGTCTGGATGGGAAGATTTTTCCAAGTCACGGATAGAGACATCAAATCTGGGGCTGACCCACACTTATTTAGTCTGCCTGTCAGAGTAACAACAATCTTGCCAGCTCCGTGGTCATCAATTTGTTCAAACTCCCCAATGTAACCATGCTTCATCATGACAGTGAGGAATTTGACGACTTTTGATGCTGGTGTCAGCAAGACCTGGCGATTGCCACGCTTTTCGGCCTTAGAAATTGAATTGAGAGCATTGGCTAATACGTTCATGACCATCTTGTCGACTTGGTGATAGCGACGGGTGAGAAAAGACCGACAACTCAGATGTATTTCCGCATGTTAAAAATGTGTGACTTCCCGACAAATAGATATAGATCCCCGACAGGGCCTGGGCGAAGCCGGGCCAGGTCAGCTAGACTATATATCAAACAGAATGTATGTATGTGGCTCGGTGGGGATGTATTTCATGCGTTCGATAACGGTCCATCCAATTGAGATGAAATTTTCTACATGTTTTCTTTTCATTACCGTGCAGCCAACTCATAGTTTGGTACTGTACAATCAGCTATTTACTCACTAAAATTTAATTTTGTAATTAAATGACTTAACATAAGAAAATTTATATAAAGGGACAAAACTTTTAGTAGCATTGCCATATCTTAGGTGAAGCTCCTGGCTATAGACAGATAGATCGATCTGACCCGATAGAGAGGGTGAGAGAGAGACAGGCAGACGACAGACGGACGGACGGGACGTCAGATAGTCGGGAACGGGAACTTATATGACTACTTATATGAATTAAATGAGATGCTCCCCACCAGGGACTGGGTGAAGCCCAGATAGATTAGACAGACAGACGGCGAAGCCGGGCTGTGTCTGCTAGTCTATATCTATAAAACAATTTATGTGTGTTTGTGGGTGGGTATGTGGAGATGTATTGGCTGCGGTCGATAACGGTCCATCCGATTGAGATGAAATTTTCTACACTTCTTTTCATTCCTGTGCAACCGACTGTCATCGTATTTTACTACCTAAAATAGTATTTACTTTGAAAATTTAATAATTAAATATACATTATCATTTCAATATAGCAAAGGGACATAAGATAAGAAAAGTTACTTCAAGGGGCATAAATTTTAATAACATTCCTATTACTCTATATATAGATTGTTGCATCGATTTCAAAGATCTATACACTCTTTGTCCATAGTTATTTACAGGCATATGAGTTATAATAAATAATGATATAATCTTTAAGGCATTATCATAGTTTTGATAAAAATAATACATCTATTTAAATAGTCTCATCTTTTTATTTTGCTGCAACAGCACATTAAATTTTTTTTAACATTCTCATATGTACGGCGCGTTACACCCACGTTGGGTATTTCTGATGACCGTTGTCAAAGAATTGCTTCAAAAGAGATGTTGAATGAAAGAATGTATGAGAGGAAATAGAGAAGAAGGGCAGAATGTAGGACGGGCCTGCGAAAGATTTTCGTTCGTTTAAAACAAAAAAAGTATTTGTGATAGAAAATTAGTTGCATATCGTTTGCAGTCAACCCACCGCACACCATTTATTGGCTGTTCGTGATATCTTGGTAAGTTTACTTTAGATAGATCTCTTCCAATCATATTTTCTACTATCAATCTATCTATATTTTTAACAGGAACGGGCTGAACATAGATAGATAGATCAGACAGAAAGTTTATTTTTTTTTCTTCTTTTTCTTCTACTTTTTATTCTCGTTGCAACCAACTGTCATAGTTTGTTAGTGTACAATCAGCTATTTACTTACTAAAATTTACATTATCATTTATATATAGCGAGGGGAAAAAATTTAAGAAAAAATTCAAGGGGCATAACTTTCAATAGCATTGCTATATATTTTATATATAGATTGTTGCATTGTTTTCAAAGATTTATAAACTCTCTTTGTCTACAGTTAATTACAGGCATATGAGTTATAATAAATAATAATATAATCTAAGGCACTTTAAGGCCGGGTCATAAAAGCTCCCGTTCCCGACTATCAGTCTGTCTATCTGACCCGGCCCCGCCCAGCTCCTGGCAGGGAGCGTCTCATTAAATTCATGTAACCAAAAAAATTAACTTAAGAATGTCCTTCCACACACCATCCATTATTTTTTAATGAAAACTGTTTTTAATCACCTACATAACTGTAGATAACTTCTTTAAACATAAAAAGATGAGTTAGAAAATTGTCACTATTTAAATATATGCATTATTTTTATGAAAACTTTGAAGATGCCTTAAAGATATCATTATTTATTATAACTCATATGCCTGTAAATAACTGTAGACAAAGAGTTTATAAATCTTTGAAAACAATGCAACAATCTATATAAACAGAGAGATAGAGAGAGCATGTAACTGACGAGATGCAGCAAAATATACCAGGCAATATATCATACAATTTATTGTTCGTGTGTGTCCTCGCCATTCAAGTTATAGCTGTTTTATGAATAAAAATAGCATTGTAACATCTGCTTAGTTTCATTATTAATGTTGACCATAGGCACACTACAATAAAAGTACCTTCTTCCACATGCCAAAGTCTTAACGTAATATTTTAAATATAAAATGAATACTATTTACTACAATTAATGTTTATTTACCAGGTTTGGTGTGTTTTCTAGTAAAGTTTTCATCTTCAAATTTGTTGCCATAGATGCTCTTCCCACCAGTCCCATTTCCATTTGTGAAGTCACCACCTTGGCACATAAACCCCGGGATGATCCTATGGAAAGTTGAATTTTTGAATCCAAAGCCCTTCTCACCAGTGCACAGTGCTTTGAAGTTGGCTAAAGGGAAAGAAAACGCATTTATTAACACACAAGTGGTAAATTTAAAATTCTATATGATACACAAAATAATGCACCCAGAGCTGCTGTTATACAGGGTGGGGAAAAATGATCTGACACATTTGTAACTTAATTTTAACTAAACTTTTTTTTTTATTATTTCGCATATCCTTTTACAGGGCTTAGCTGACAACAGCAGCATTTTTGCTGTCTGATCTCTTGGCAAGATTATGCTCAGTAGTTTGCCATTGCTTTCTGAGCGGCCGGCTCAGTTATCTCGCAAGTCACCAGTGTGGGGGGGGGGGGGGGGCACACCGCTCCCAGTTTTCTCCCGCTACGATACTCGTCGTGAACAGGATTACGGAGAAAGTGTTGTACCCCCTCGGCCAGAGAGACCGGCTTAACTAAATTAGAATAAATGAACAAAAAAGTATTTTTATTTCCCAAATGTACACGTCATTTTATTTTATTTCGTCTCCGCTTACCTATATGGATTGGACAGGCCAGCATCGCGCTTTCATTGTGGAAACGTTCATCAAAAACGGGTCGGTAACTGCAACGCAAAAGAGCATTTCGAGTTTCGCAGACATGATCCCGTACCTACTCGGAACACAAGTTTATTATGGGTTGCCAACTGCAGAGCTAGTGGACCAGCATTGAAGACATGTACATTTAGGAAATAAAAACTTTTTTTTCATTATTCAAACAACATAAAACAAAATGGCATGTGTATATTTGATAAATAAAAATACTTTTTTGTTCATTTCTTCTAATTTAGTTTCATTAAAGTTACAAATGTGTCAGATCATTTTGCCCCACCCTGTATAAGCACACTTCAAATGAAATAAAGGTGCTCATTCCTGTAAATAGCCCCAATAACCCATAACACTGATTACATGAACTTAAGCAACACATACAAATAAAGCAGTAAAGAACATATATTGATCCAAACAAATACTCTAGGAAACAAAACTTACCTGTCGTTTTTGGAACTTCATTGTCATAAAGCTGAAGAAGAAAAAAAAAAATGCCAATTATTAGTTGCTGGCCAATTTATAAACCATAGTGACACTAAGAGAAACATACTGAATGGCAACATTCACATGTCTAACAAATAGGCAAAATGCGACCTGGCAACAGACATTCGTGCGCTGATTATTTTACAAAATGGGAGTGCCGGCTATTCAGAAAGCAATGGCAAACACCTGAACGTGAACTTGCCAAGAAATCACGTACAGCCAAAAAAGATGCTGGGGTTGACTACAACGTCCTGTCAAGGATATACAAAGGATCAGAATAAATAATTAACACCTTTGCTGCCTTACAGTGATATATTTTTGCCCATATATTATCTGCAGAGATATACATTCACTCCCCCTGTGTGTAACGGATGGACATTCGTACTCTCATACTGAAAGGAACTTTTGCACCCCCCTTTTTATTGGCTATGCACTTTCACTTTCTTTGTATTAAGACCAAACAATGTGCTCCTGACAAACAAAGATGGTGACTTCATTCCTTCACGACAACATCTGGATAATTAATTGAATATAGTGCCACCCCAAGCCGTAGGTCCAGAATCAACCTCAGACGATTTGGAAGTATACAGCGCTGTGATGATTTCCATGGTATGAGATGTAGTTCAGAAAGCAATGTAAACTTATTAAATTGACGACTGCCTAAGTAAATCACAAATGGTCAATAAATGCTGACTGCAATTTTCTGTAAATGATGTGCAAGGTTTACATGGTATTTTCCCCCCTAGAAACTTTATTAAGTGGCAATACACAGACAAGCAGTAACAAAAAAGTAGAAGCCTTCCCATTTTCTTCATGGGGACCCTTCCCTCCCCCTCCCCCATAAAGAAATATTAACTCTTTACAGGGTAGATGTTTGTCTTTTTTAGTCCTGAACGGGCAAGAAGAATTTTGAGGTTCGGTAAAAATTCGATTATGTTAGTAAAATCACAAAAGGTCAATCGATTTTACTTGCTAACGCAAAGTAACGCTGATCACTGATATCTAGCTCTGATTCAGTCAAATTTATGCACATGTCAAATTGAACCCAGCGAAATCTGCACTATAACTAAGAATTATCGTCGAAATCCGTTTTGAAAAACTAAGCTTAAAATCTCTGAAATCTATAAAATAAATCCGTTCAAATTCAGAGTACACGATTGCAAATGGCGGCTACGTTTCAAATTTTAGGTTGTCTAGTGCTTCTAGTCTCTACTTCTTGTGTGAGCGCAATATAATACTGTGTGTGTTTATTTATGTAATTGTCTTAGTGGCCTCAACGGTCCCTCCCATTGATTTCTTGTGTTTACAATGCTAGTA
Source organism: Cepaea nemoralis (assembly GCA_014155875.1). NCBI lineage: Eukaryota > Metazoa > Mollusca > Gastropoda > Stylommatophora > Helicidae > Cepaea > Cepaea nemoralis. The sequence goes on along the minus strand of JACEFZ010027689.1, from coordinate 1,047,984 downwards.
GTAGCTCGGACGCATTAAGACGGTTAGCTCGTTCTGGGGTAAAGACGCATTTAGACAATTTGCCCAGTAAAGGGTTAAACAACCCCAAATTGATTTCAAACAGCACACTTATTACATTAGTAAATGAGGCATACATGGACAACAGATCAAGAATTGCATTGGACTTGAGCATGAATTTGAGCAAGGCACAAGTTAGTGCAATTAAAAGACATACATGTTTTAATACTAGTCATTCGGAAGAACATTGTATGAGATAACTCGAACAGGATATAAATCATCTGTACGCACCAACTGCAAGTTACCAGTGAATAGAGATGTGCAGAAAAAACAGCACTGGATGGGACATTAGAAAACACTAGAAAGTGGATTGCGATCTACAGAGCAAACAAAATAGAGATTGATCTAAAGAAAAAAACGGCGCGTTCGATCGTGCCATTAAAAAAAATTTTGTTGCATATCCCTTACGAGACGCGGTCAACACCAGCATTTTCAGCTGCTGTTGATGTACTAGGCAAGTGTTACGTTTGCCATTGCTTTCTGAACGACCGGCCCCTATACCTTTTTCAAAAAAAAACCAGCACCCCAATGTTTCAAACCCGGGTATACGGGCTCACAAACCGCGTTCTTAGCCACAGAAAAATCATGTACGGAGTCGTCCTGCCATTGAAAATCTCGTCCCAGATAACGCTGTCTAATTTACCATGCATTCTTTCGACACTGGGTTTTCCAGGAAAGGTAGGCTTAATATTCCGTGCACAGTAATTGGTTGAAATCATGGTGAACTTTTATATAAATATGAATATTTCATACTTACCGTAATTAAATTTTTTTTGGTGTTAATAGAATTGGATCAATTATAGATATTTTTGAATTCTGGACACAATTTTATATATATCTGGAAAGTTTCATCGCTGTACTAGCTCTTTTGTGGGTGAGATTTTCGGCAAAGCGTGTTTTTGTGAATGGGTAAACGCATGGCGTGATAATGGCCATGTGCCATGGTGACTGCGCATGCGCGTATCAATCGACAATTTCACCACACAAAATGTGCAATTTGACCTACAACAGTTAAAGAGAACACAAGTTTAAAGATTAATTTATTTGTATACTTGTACTAGTTTGTAATCATGTATCATGATCACAATCTCGCACGCGCACCAGCTGGGGGAGGAATTGGACACACTGGAGAGCTCCACTTACGGGTGAATAGCATGAAAAATCGCAACTCGTCTCACCTTCACAAAACTGAATATATTCACTTATAAGTGACATACAGGCATCATTGAGGTACCATTAGATTTTGAACTTCAAGGCCTATCTTCTGTGGCCGTCTCATTAGTAAAATACTCAAATTAAAATTGTCATATGACTTGCTAAAAAACATGAACAAGTGATACGGGGAGAAATATGGTGAGGACATGGACTGGATATAGAGCAAAAGATAAAATGGCATGGAATGAGCTGGCTTGAGGGCTCAAATTAACCCAAATTAGCATGGCAAGAGAAGAAATTAAGGATGACATGTCTACTCTAGAGAAGCAGTTGCATGCAGAGCGAGTGAATAGCATGTTTCCTCACCAAGCAGTGACAAGAACAGGTCAGATTTACACCATGCCTGTTGACGTAGATCTGTGTCCTTGGTAAATTGTCTCTGCTCAACTCTGCTGATCTCCCTCCATGCCGTCTCAATCCATTCAGCATCACTTCTCTTGGTCTCTTCTCAATCTTTTCAGTTGTCACGATGTTCTCCAATGCTCTCTTCTCATCACATGACTAAAGAAAGCTGTGTCTTTCTTATTGTTGTATGTACTAGTTTCAGTAGCATTTTTCAGGCAATCAGTTACTTTGGCATTCAAGGGAATTCACATTTGTTTAGCAACCACATCTCTAATTCTTCCAAGTTCTTCCTAATTTGTTCATTTACATTAGTGACTTATTGCAAAGATGTTTCATTTTCTTAAACACAAACTTTTGCATTTTTTTTTAAAAACTAAGCGTAAAAACCCAAAAAACTTTTTTAAAATCTGTTCTTAGTAGGACATGCATGCGAATGGTGGCCACGTTGTCAAGCTATCGGTGAAAACGAAAGTACACTATCGGAAATCTTCGAAAGCCACGAGGTCGCGTTTTTACAATGCTAGTAGTAGCTCGGATGCATTCAGACGGTTTGCCCGGTAAAGGTTTAACAGCATCAACGACTTCTTTTAGAATAGGTGGACCTAAGTTTCTTCTGTTAATTCTTCCCTCTCTGCACCATATAATTCTGGTATATACTTATAGCACCTTCGCCCGATCACATAGCCATCATTATCAAGTGCCTTGCCAGCTGGCGTAGGCACTCATGGCTCTCCACAGATCTCGCTCTTTGGTTTTCGGGATCAACTCTGCTGCTGATATTCCTCCGTGCCACAGTCTCAATCCATCCAGCATCACTTCTCTTGGTCTGCATCTGCCTCTCTTCCCCTCGATCTTTTCCAGTTGTCCAGATGTTTTCCAATGCCTCTCTTCTCATTACATGACCAAAGAAAGCTTTTGTCTCTTTCTTATTGTTGTATATAGAGTTCTAGTTTCATTAGCCTGTTTCAGGCAGTCGTTAGTTACACTGGCAGTCCAAGAAAAAGCAAAGTGGCCATTAGGTCTGTAGCATCATTCCGCATAATAATATACATCTTGCAATATTTTAAAGCTAAAATTAAGAATGGAGTTAATGAAGTAGTAATTAATCAGCAGCCATTTTTTATTGCTAATTAGGTCACCATACATCATATTAAAAAAAAATAGATGACACGAGCAGTTTAACCTCGCTAGCCACATCGCAATAACGTACGGTTGCTAAGATGTTCGTTTAAAAACAAAATAGTCAAATCATTACCAGAATATCTAAATAGAAAGAAGTCATGGTGATATTAAAGGAAGATTGTGCCTATATACGCAATTAAAGTACAGGACATTTTGTTGCCAGTGCAGAAATTCAGGCACATGGATTACATCAGATGGAAGATGCATCACTGAGATAACATAATAAGACGCAAAAACTGCATTCTATCAAATAACATTTGGTGCAATAAGTCACTGTCCTAGAAGGTCAGGAAAGTTCTTGCATGTTACAAGAACCAATTTTAACATATGGCTGCAAATCCTAGATAATTAATAAACAAGCAAAAAATTCCCTGGAAGCTTTGGAGATGTTTTATAGAATACTAAAAATTCTTGAGGTAAGCTAAGTCGCAAGGACAACTTATCATAAACCGGAAAAATTTGCAGGAAAGAGGAGAGAGATGGCACTCTTCCAAATTATTTATTGTAAAAGTATCCCTTACAGGGACTAATATTTCCCATGGGGCAACAGCGGGTGATAAGATATTAACACTGAGGATAGACAGCTTGAGAATGAAGTTTTCTTCACACACTTGTGAATGATGTATGCTGTGGAAGCTGCTGGGGGGGGGGGGGGGGGGGGGGGGGGGGGGGGGGGGGGGGGGTGTCGAAATTAATGTGCAGTTTATTTAACGAATAAAATAATTACAATGACAAGATATTAAATGCGTCTTGTAAAGGGCCTGTAAGGGAAACTTTTTATAATAATTTGGCACTTATTCGGCAGAGTGGTAAGATTCTAGACAGTCTTGTGTGATGGCACGGAAGGGAGCACACAAATTGATCCATGACGCAGATCGTACTTTCTGGACCATCAAGGCACTGGATAATGAATGAAATACCTAAATTTGGAAGCAACATTATCACCAAACTAAGCTAATTCAAGTAATTACAGAAAGTATGTGTTGCATTGAATCATGTCACATCCATATAAAAACAGATTCTGCTGCAATGCTGATACTGGAAACCGAATAACAAAATTCGGAAGCAAATAGAAAGCCACATACAACCAAACGTTATCAATTGAAACAAAAAACCTTGGAAGTAGTATGAAGTACGGATTGTGGCTAACAACCCACGTGGTCCAGTACAGTAGTACCGAGAATAAATAACACTGCTTTATATTTCAAGGTGATAAATACATTCCTGCATAAATACATACTACAGTAAGCGACGTCTAAGATAAATCAAATGCTTAGTAAAAGAACAAAAGTTACACACAGCAATCTATTAACGGCTATTAATAAAATTATAATCAGAATGACGCCATGTTCCGCCGACACATCGGAGTAGCGTGAGAGATGAGATCTCTTTGTAGGCGATACCCACATGACAATATGACAGAAAGTTAAACTTTCTTAAATGTGTACTAAAGATTGTTTACCCGAAAGACGATTCTACGAGCTTGAGCACCGCCGATAGACACGTCGAAAAAGACTTGAGTCATTCTGATGGACTGGTTGGAAGCAGAGCTAAAATGCACGGCCGTGGACAAACGCAAGGTTCGCAGCAAAGTGTCTGTGGCTCTCAAGCTAAACATCACTCGTGCACTGACAAAAGGCTAATTGTCATACTTCCTGTTGTAATATGCCAAGTTGGTTTCATGTCTGCATATTAGCAAAAACAAATTACGGTATTCTTCCCGAACTTCAATATTGTCTAGGTTAAAGTTATACATATATGTGATAACAGACGAAAATAAAACTGAGACATTTAAACGTGATAGACGAAATTAAACATCACAACTTGGAAATAGTATGTTAATTAAACATAAATGGTATATTTCTACGACAAAAAATTGTATATAATCATGACATTTTCCACATAAAATGTATAAATTATATATTTTAAGCATTTATAGATTATTACGCTATATTCACATGTGCTTATTGAGTGTCAGTTTTCCACACAATACCCATTATATATGATAATTTATAATTAGCTTCCCTAGTTTTTGCTTCTTCCAAGCGAAACCCCGTACTATCATCTCCTCTCATCTTGTTCCTCTTGTAACTTGCTGTGTCGAGGTAAATCATGTACAACTGGAGAGTGCCCGTTTATGGGCTCTATATATCGAGAAAAACAATACAACTGTGTTAAAAGTCATAGTGTACTAATTATTGTTCAGTTAATGAATACATATATATATAGACTTATCGTGTGTATTTCAAATTATATTGTAATAAACTGAGAATACATTTACAATACACTGAATTGTTCTCAAGTGTCTGTGCGTTAAACTGCCTATGTCAACCCAAAATAAAAGATATATTAATGGTAAACAAATACAATGCAGGAAATCAGACCCCTTCCAAATAACATCTGGCTTGAAACAGGGTGATGCACTATCGCCGCTACTCTTCAATCTGGCTCTAGAGAAAGTTGTAAGGAAGGTAAAGGAGGAATGTGATATTGGAGGAACATCCAAGCTGCTTGGTTATGCAGATGATATAGATATTATAGGGCAAAGTGAACAAAAGACATTAGAAATATTGACTCACTTAAAGGAAAAAGCCCAACAGATGGGGCTGGTTATCAACCAAGATAAGACAGAATATATGGTAATTTCAAGAGACGGAATGGCTAAAAACTCTGGCCACATACAGATAGATAATATGACCATTAAAAGAACGGAAACATACAAATACCTGGGTACAATCTTCAACTGCTCCAACATCATAAGGGAAGAAATACAAACTAGAATCAACTCTGGAAATAAGATATACTATGCACTACAACATCTACTAAAATCAAAGGCGCTATCTCGTAACACCAAAATCACAATATACAAAACACTGATCAGACCAGTTGTGCTGTATGGCTCTGAAACCTGGAGTACAACGAAAGGAGACGAAGCCTTGTTACAAACCTTTGAGAACAAAATTTTAAGACGCATCTTTGGACCCATTAGGGATACACAAAGTGGAGAGTGGAAAAGAAGAAGTAACAAAGACATTTATGATTTGTTTAAGTCCCCGCTAATCACTGGTATCATGAAGGCTAATAGACTACAATGGCTGGGGCATATAGAAAGAATGGAAGATAATAGGGAAACAAAACTCGCTTACACTCAGGAAATAAATGACCGTAGACCCCGAGGTAGACCAAGAAGGCGGTGGAGAGATAATATACACACAGACCTACAAGCACTTGGAATCAACGACTGGCAAGAGAAGGTCCACCAGAGAGACGAATGGAGACAGATTGTATTTGCAGCAAAGAACCTCAATGGCTCGGAATGCTGAAGAAGAAGAAGAAGAAGAAGAAGAAACAAATACAATAATCTATAGTGTACAGTATTCGTTTTGGCTGTTAATTGTGGATTTGATACGTATTAATGGTTTTTTTTAAAAGCCTTTGGTTTGGCTGTTAGATGCAGATTTATAAACGGCCAGGAAGCTGTCAAATTTTATTTTATTGCAAATTATACTATCTTATACAACATAAACACATTTCACCAAACAAACCCAATAATTACACGTATTTTTTATTTTTGAAAATAATAATGGTAAATATAAAGTAATTAGTATATGCGTGAGTGTGAATGTTTTTGTTCTGCTTAGTTTAGGGTTCTGTAAAGGATATATTTTCTTGATTAGTTGTTGTTTTCGAATATGCTTTACAAAAAATACCATGAATATAAAAATTAATTAGCAATATGCACATTGTATTAATTATTCATTATTTATATAATTCTATTTTAATATATGTTTGATAAGCACATAAAAGGCGCCTCAAATTTCAAAACGAGGTTTTACCCACGCAGAGGAAAATTCCCATGACCTTGGGGTGCAAATGACAAGGCCGTTTGTTTACAACGAGGGTAAGGTCACAACCTCGTTCAAGGAGGTGAAAAAACGGAATAACGGGGGAGGGAGGGGGGTGCGAACTGCCATCAATGCCGAGATAATAATAGACTTGCATAAGAGGACATATACTTAGTGCACAAAATGGCGAATGTCCGTGTGTTTTTTGACATCACTAAAGATGAAAAACCTCTTGGTCGTATTGTCATAAAGGTAAGCTAAAGTAATAGAAACGCAGCTGCAGCAGGAAATTGCTAGTAAAAAGCATTTGATTTGATCAAACCGCAGATATCAGCGAATTTCACTTTCTATTGGCACCTTGCCGTCTTCACAAACGATAGTTTGTGCTTTAAAAGCTTACAATCTTTGTATCGTAGTAGAGGCCGACCCTGAGATCTCTTACCCATCTGTAATTCACCAAAGAAGATGTCCTTTGGTATTCTACCATCATCCATGCTCCTAAGATGTCCTATCCATCTAAGTCTATGAAGGAAGACTGAGCATGGAATAAACCGTCACACAACCTGATCTTTCCATTTAATTACTTCAGTATTTGTGATTTTGTCTTGCCACTTAATACCAAGAATTCTTCGCAGACACCGCATATGAAAGCTGTTTAAACGTTTCTCATGGTGTGAGTAAGTTGTCCAGATTTCACTGCCATAAAGAAGAGTACTAAGGACACAAGCTTGATAGACAAGGACTTTTGTTTCGGCAGTAAGCTTCCTGTTCTCCCAGACTCTTTTTCTTAACCTGTTCATTGTTGTTGCTGCCTTACCAGTCCGGATGTTGACTTCCTGATCTAGGGATAATTTGCTATTTACCACTGATCCTAGATATGTAAAATGGTCTACCATCTCTAGTTTGGCGTCGTCAATAAAGATTGATGGTACCCCATGTGCACCTTGTGACATAATCTGTGTCTTCTTTTTGCTAATTTTTAAACCAAATTCAGAACAAGCATTGGAGAATGCAGATAGTAGACATTGCAATTCTTCCTCAGAGTGGGTCGTAACTGCAGCATCATCTGCAAAAAGCAACTCTCTGATCAGTACCCTGCTAATTTTGGTCTTGGCCTTCAATCTCTGAGCATTGTAGAGGCCGCCATCTGAGCGTGAGTGAATGTATATACCACCATCCTGATCACGAAAGGCATATTTCAGTAGAAGTGAAAAGTATATTCCAAAGAGGGTGGGAGCTAGTACACAGCCTTGCTTAACCCTTTACAGGGCAGACGCTTGTCCGTTTTGTAGCCCTGAATGGGCAAGATTTTTTCAGGTTCTGTAAAATTTCGGGTCGCGTTAGTAAAAACATCACAAATAAGGTGTTAGTCAACCGATTTTAGTTAAATAAACAACACAATGAAGGGAAAAGCATGCAGAATATGTTACTCACGTGATTGTTGCCGGTAATCCATATATGAACACAAATATTTACGAAATACGGCATGTTTGTGATTTTCCGTCATCTATACGGCAATTTACAAACACATTTTCAGAATCATAATCACTTTCTTTAAAGTCCGACTCACGACTGCTAATGCAAAGTAACGCTTTGCACTGATATCTAGCTCCGATTAATAATCAACTTCGTGCCCTTTAATGTCATTTAAATTGAACAGAGCGAAATCTCGGCTATCACTTGAAGAATCGCCGAAATCCATTTTGAAAAACAGCGTAAAAATCCCGAAAACTATCAAAAAAAGTCTGATAAAGTCTGTTCAAAGTCATTGTAGCGCGTTTACAAATGGCGGCCACGTTGTCAAGCTATCGGCGAAAGTGAAAGTAGTCATCGGAAGTGTCGGAAAACCGAGAGATCGCATTTTTAAAACGACTAGTCGTCAAAGACGCGATTGGGCGCTATGACCGTTTAACGCATCGAACGCTATCAGGCGCTATGCCCGTTAAAGGGTTAACTCCACTCTTGATTTCAAACTCTTCAGAAGTTGTACCGTCAAACTTGATTATCCTATTCATGCCTGTGTGGAACGATTCCACAATGGACAGAAGAGTTGGTGGGCAGCCAATCTTCTTTAGTGCCTTGAACAGACCCTCACGACTGACCAAATCAAATGCCTTTGTGTGGTCGGTGAAGGCAGTGGTTGATTCTGTTCACGCCATTTTTCTTGCATTTGTCGCAATGAGAATATCATATCAATGGTAGACAGGTTCTGTCGAAAGCCACACTGTGATTCGGGGTAGACCTGATCTCCTAGGACTTGAAGTCTGCGCAGAACAATTCTGGCAAATACTTTTCCAACAATACACAGAAGTGAGATACCCCCATAGTTGTTGCAGTCGCTCCGATCGCCCTTGTTCTTGTACAGTGTTACGATGCTTGAATCTTTGAAATCCTGTGGGACTTGTCCTTCTCGCCAGCATAACTATTATCTGGTGGATCTGTAGAGTGAGTGTGTCTTGCCCACTCCTGATAACCTCTATTGGAATCCCATCCTTACCTGGAGCCTTGCCAGATGCTAGTTCATTTATAGCACACTTAACTTCTGTTATGGTGGGAAGTGTGTCCAAGTGGTCAAGAGTTGGTAGAGCCTCTATGGCGTTGAGGGTATGATCTGCTAGTTTGGTCTCACTTGAGTAAAGCTCCAAATAGTGCTCTACCCATCTGTCCATCTGCTGTTTCTTATCAGAGATGATTTCTCCAGTCAAGGTTTACTTCTGCTCAAAATTACATTGTTCTGTATCTAGAAGTGAGCAATTAATAATTAAATACTAACTTTAAAAAAAAAAAACTTATTTCACAGTATTTTATTTAAATTTAAATAATTAAGTACTGGTGCTCTGCTAAGAAATAAGTTAAGTACTCCTTACACTTACAGGTCACAGGTTTACAGAGATGGGTCTGAAAACTGGCTTTCAAAATTATTTTCAGTCATGTCAAATACTGAAATATTATACAACTACACAGATACATTACTGCTACAAATGACACTTGTATTCTGTTTAATTTTAGTAGTTAAATTACCAGTTCTAATTATAAATAAATATAGGTCCGCTAAAGTTTAGTACTATTGTATTGTATGGGCGCCGCCATCTTGAATTTTGTGTTATGACGGCCATGTCACTAAATATATTTTCCTGAACTCCAGCAAACACCAGCTGTGTTGAAACTCTTCACATTTATGTAAAATTGGACGAGGGATTCAAAAATGCAATAAAACGTTTAGACTTCTTTAAGCTACACGAGTTATAAGACATATTAGCTTACTATTCGTGAATAGACTTGAAGAAATTCCAGAAAAAACACTGTCGGCATCAAACTTTTGGTGCATAACAGAAGGTCCAGTACTGTAAATATCAGAGTAGACTTCCCTTTCGTAGTACCACGTTGCTTTCGAAGAATTAAATTCTTGCAAGACATGTTAACAACCGGAAGTGAATCATTGGCCTCAAGAAATTGCACGCAAAATCAAGATCGAGTTTCCCCACCCAGACCGGAAAGTTCGATAATTCTGACATTGCTATTACTATTCGATATGAGTATGACTGAGGGGCATTTTAAAAATGGAATTAAAATAGTTTTAGCTCTGTATGTGTAGTTTATCAACAGTGCACTGTTCCACCTATGTTTAGAAGCTTTTTTTTTTTGTCTGCTCCATTCCAACTTGTTTTGCATAATCCAAAATTATTTTGCATATTTCTTTCTTCTACCACCCGTGCTGTCTTTCCCAATCCAATAACCAAATGATTCATAGTCCATAGTCTTATATCTAACATTCGATTTCCTAGGTGAACTTAGTACTAACTAAAAAAAATCCAGACTTCACTCAGCTTTCTTCACATACCGTCATATTTCTTCTAGTAGAGCTTTTTCCCCCTCAGCTGGCCTCTTTTTCCCTCGGTTGGCTTCTTTTCTTATGTTTAGACTTGTTCAAGTTGGTTGAATTTTGCGGCTAAATTTTCCTTATAGCGTAGAAAAATTTAGCCACTAAATATTCAGTTCCATCCTTCTCTGACAATATGCATGGTAGTAGCAAGTTTGATCATGATTTTCAAATTGAGTATTTACTAATAAGATAGAAAGGCCTTGAAAAACCAAATCCAACGGTACCTTAATGATGCCTGTATACTGTGTGTCAATTCCAAGTGGAGATATTCACATTTGAGTGTCTGGATCTTGAACACAAATGTTTTCAAAGATTTCATTCATTTACTACTGTCCAAGTGACTGCCCACAGGCACTGGACACACTACCATTAAAAGAAAAAATGATTGTGTGTGGCGATTTCAGCAGCCACTCGCAGAGCTCAGGCTATGATCACATGGACCAAAGAGGAGAGAGACTGGAAGACTGGCAAGATGAGAATAAATTCATCTTGATTAACAAGCCGTCCAACCCACATACTTTCTACTCGAGATCATGGCACACTACAACTACACCTGACCTGGCTTTTCATTCACCAGACCTCCCAACAGAAAAAAAACTCCACACCTTACCTGAAGGAGAATCTGCATTCTGGCTGCTCAGCCAACCGCTCCTCATATTTGTGTGTGTGTGTGTGTATGTCACAAAATAAAACCTTGCGTTTAACCAATGATTAATATAGAGGCTTTCTGATTAAACGGACTATCTGCCAGCGACAACTATTTTAACTAACAGAAAAAACAAATCGGATGTCAAAATCCCAGGACAATATTTGTAGCTGCACGTGTACATCTGGTGGACAGATTGGGAACATTCGGTGGTGAGTGAGACAAATCCCGGCATCGCTTTGACAGTTTGTCAACATTTGAATACAGATGGAACCCGTGGGATCATGGTGGCAATCGGATGTCGGCCATCACATGTCGGGCAAAATTAACAGTTGAAGATGTGTAGAGGAAGTGAATGAGCTGAATCATACATCGCTTTGACAGATTATAAACAAGTCGGATTGGAAGCGGAAGTACTCAGCTCGGAAGAAAACAGTCCGTCTGTCAAATTTTTAGTTTCCGGAACATCAAGAAGATTGGCAGCTTGTTGGGGAAAACTGTTGTTAGGATCATACAGTAACTCGTTAGTTTGTTGGGAAGGTCAAAACAAGTGATGACAACTTTGACAGTGACTAGGCCAGGGAAAAGGGATTCTTGACAATGGATGATATGCCCAAATAACACCTGCAGGACGTCAACCATGTCACATGACCAATTTTAGGTTTTGCCATAAACCATGATTGGAGATGGGGAGTTGACCAAAACCGTGGATTATGATGGACGTGTTTGTGGGAGAGCTCTACAGTGTTAGATTAATTTAAGATTAACTAGCATGTGTCATTATGGCAAAGTGTAGTAGTCATCCCGGAATGAGGCGGTTTTGCATAAGGTAGTCAATATAGTCTATTAGTTCTAATTAATATAGACTGTAGCCTTGTTAAAACTATAGTGTGATGATTAGCACTGTTAGTGGAAAACTAGTTAGTGTAGAATAGTGATATTGGCTCTGCTAGGGTGAATAGAATACTGAGGTTGCACTCTGTTTATTGGTCTTTCCTTATCATAGCCTGATTCGGACGTAGGTGAGAAGCTATAAGGCTCTCTGACAGAGTAGTTAGCTGTAAAATAACAGAGCAGGGTAATAAGCTTACACCCAGCCGGTAGGATCAGTGACTAGTGCTCTCACATGATGTGTTGGTTTTCCCACAGGTTCCCCACCAGTTACTAGGAAACTCAACACTGGTTTTGAAGAAGTGCACTCCAATTGGACGACCACCAGTTGGACTCTAAAATGATTCTTACGGAAAAGGAATAACGTCCGAGAAGAAAGATGGTATATGTTTACGCTGGACTCATACTCAGAAGGGTTCACCATGGCATGGCCCAGAAGAGCCAGCCAATATAACGACTCCTGCGTGGTATGGTTCACATAGGATGGGTGATAATTGTTGATATATCACACATCGGACAAACATTGTTTAAGGAACGAGAACATTAACGGATAAGTCACATCGTGTGCTAGATTCCCGTGTAATATTACATATGACATATACTTGACCCTATATGAACACTAGTTAGGATCAAGTGTAGAAACATTAACAGTAAAACCTAAATACACTACAAAGGATTTGTGCATTCTTTAGGACCGATAGGAACTTACAAAGTTAGTTGACAATCAGTCCGTAATCAATCTGTACTTACAAACAGTATCTATTTCGGATGATCATGAAGATGGATTACCAGGTGGCTACAGATGACAGTCAGTATCCGGCAAGAGGGTTTCGACACCGGGTGAGGTGCACTGGTTATGATTTAATGTGCTGTGGTGTGCCCTTGCAATGAAGAAACTATGCTATTATCTGAAAGTCCGATCATACACACAGTATAGAACACATCACGCATTTTCTTCGCATACACGTCTCATATACGTTACACTTTTCTTTTAATAAATTAATCTTTATTAATTTTTAGAAGCAAGAGTTGTTGAGTATGTTGCGTTGGGGAAGTATGAGAGGGGGCTTAGTACGACAGTGAGAGAGTGATAGGAAAAGGTGTCCACGGGCTGATGGAGTGTGTTGGACGGAAGCTGGTGGATTCTCCAGGATATTGATAGGGAAAAAAATATTATAATGTGGGTGTTGACTCTCTTCACTCCAGGGACGACACTTTAAAGGAGGACACGACAGTGTATCATCATCATCAAGTGCCGTGCCGACTGGCATAGGTGTTCATGACTCTCCACAGATCTCGGTCTTTGGTTTTCTGGATCAGCTCTGCCGTTGATATCATGCCACCGTCGCAATCCATTCAGCATCATTTCTCGTGGTCTGCCTCTGCCTCTCTTCCCCTCAATCTTTCCAGTTGTCATGATGTTCTCCAGCGTCTCTCTTCTCATCACATGACCAAAAAAAAGCTGTTCGTCTCTTTCCTATTGTTGTATATAATGTTCTAATTTTGTTAGCCTCTTTAAGGCATTCGTTGTTAGTTACTTTGGCAGCCCAAGGAATTTGCAACATTCGTCTAAGGAACCACATCTCTGTTGCTTCCAATCTCTTCCTAATTTGTTCATTTATATTCCAAGATTCACAATATTTATATGTCGCATATCTTTTTCAGGACGTTGCTGTCAACACCAGCATCTTTCAGCTGCTGTTGATGTAATAGGCAAGATTACACTCAGTCGCTTAAAAAAACGCTCAGTAGTTTGCCATTGCTTTCTGAGCGACCGGCTCACATACCCCGTAAGTAACCAACTCGGCGCAATCCGCTACCGAATCTCGCACAGCTGCGTCACTCATTAGATGAAATGACATTTTGGAAAGGGCGGAATGACATGCTGAACATTCGGTGAAAGGGTGCATGGGCCAAAAAAGGTTGAGAACCACTGTTATAGACAATGGGATAATGGCCTTATTCACCCAAATAATTTGACATGTGTATGTAAGAGAGAGAGAGAGACCTGTAATGATTGTATTAATGTGCCTCTTTATTTCTCCTCCATGTTGTTAAGCTGTATCCCGATGTACCAAAAACTGCAGGTATGTTCATAGTGTCATTTGTGTGTTCTTACCAATTGTCCTATTTCTTTTTAATATCCCTATAATAAAGATAGAGCCATAGTGGTTAGTTCGCTTGCCTACTGACACAGCGGTTCTGGGTTTGTATTTTAGCATAAACGACTTTAAATATCTCGATAAAACTGCTCATTTCAATAATATAACCATCATCATGGCCGAATGGATACTAGCGCTCTTTCTGAAACATCTGGTGTGCTGATGCAGCGGTTCAACCCCAAAACTGGTAAATTACAAGTATCTCTGAAGTTGGAGTGGGTTCACCTGATGGCGAGGGACACTGGTAATATGGAAAGCTCATCCACACGCAAAAATCAATCCACTGCACTAGAAGTAGTTGCACACATATGAGCAAGTGCAAAAAAAAAAAAAAAATTATATCCTTGAGATATGGCTTTGCTCAGGTTAAGAGACACTGAGGTCATGCAGAGAGTGGCTTTGTATGGGACACAAGAAAGTGGTGAACCAACATATTACTGTAATGAGCATTCACCACATAGTCAGAAATTCTGAGGAGGAGACCAGAGCATGAATTTATTTGTCCAGTTTGCAATTGATAGTTCATTTTTATAATTTCATCTAATTTGTGGCTTTTCTGTGTTTTGTTGATCTAGACAAAGTTGTTAAAAGCATTAACTTTCTTGCAATCTGTTCTTACAGTGTAAACACTACCAACATCTAAATGTATGGGTTTAAAAACAATTGTCTTACTACTTTTAGGTTGTGTCATAGTTGCCAGGCTTTATTGTTCCCTTCCCTTTTTGTTTATTTTGCTTCAGGTTTCTTTCCAAGTTTTTCTTGAGATGCCTTACTTTTGCTGCCGTCTAATATAGTTTTGTTTTTGACCAGACAGTAGAATACTTTTCAGCATTTTTGTTGGCTTTTCTCTGAATGACTATCTCAGTTAGGTCAGAGCTGCTACACTTTGGTACTACAATTGCCGAATTTAACCGAAAATCCATCTACACACTGTAGTGAGTGAAGGAGAAACCAGCACCAGATCAATAGCACTGTCCTTATCCCCTGGACGGCTTGCTGTCCTGGTGACACAGCCACTGTTGATACAAACCAGGTCAATGGTTTCAAGTGCAGTCTCGAGCTCCTCCCCCTGTGTGTTGGAGGAAATGTTTCCCCATGATCTGCTTTTAGCGTTGAAATCACCACAGAAAATAAAATTTCTCTCTTGACCTAATATGTCACTTAAGCACTGCCACTTCTGGGAATCCATACTCGTGTTGCGGGCATACACATTAACCAGCACGAATGGTAGACTGGATTGAACTCTTACCGATTGAACTCTTAATGAATATGTGTTGTTTATTAGTAATTGATTTAGCTATTTTCAATGTTTCTGATACATATTGGGGTACTGATTCGAAGTTAGGAGTTAAATATACAAGTTTGGTGCTAATATGTATTTTAATATGAAAGCACTTTTTGCCTTTTGTATCCCTATCTGTTACCAGTGGCGCCATCAGCCTTACCACCTCTCTCCCTAGTCTCCAATATAAGGTGGTGAACTCATTTCAATGTTTTGCTCTATTATAATGTATAATGTGGCTATCATCTATCTGGACAGTGCAAAATCTTTTTTGTCAGATGCGTAGCTGTTCATTCTATAGTTATTTGTCAGTTCTACCTCTTTATCGCTTCAGATTGATGCTGCTTTTATTATTTATATTATCTTTATATTTATATATAAATATAAAAAATATATATTTATATTTTCTGTCATAAAACTGTCTTACGTTTTTTTTATAGCTTTGATATTCTGATAGGAGTTTCTTGTTTATTCTTTGTAATTTATAGGGATGTTTAAAATCTCTATATTCTTTCCAAGAATTAATGTTGTCAGTTTCGTTTATTGTTGTTGGTCATCCTGTAAATTTATAGAACGTAATATGCATGTTTTTACGCTAAGGTGGGGGAGATGCACAAGTTAAGAATCTAATAGAACAATCGAGGTTAAAGGGGTCAGGTAAGAGGTATGTGGATGTAGGGTCAGAGAGTTGGAGTAAGGAATCCCAAGACAATGGTTGAGCCCCAAAAACAATGGATTATTATATCATGGAGATGTCAGTCTGAGTCACCAGGGGGCTGAGAGGAACATGCTGGAGAGAGAATAGACAAAGGAATACCCCAGAAATTTAATGTTAGGGGAAGTTGAAATTGGGTTCAAGGGTGAAATAGTTGTTCATGGAGGGTCGGTCCCTAAGAGACTGAGTATAGAGTGAAGGAAACGATGAGTCGAGGCATTCAGCGGCACTCAGTCTGGGGCTAAGTGAGGGAGACTTAGCCAGGAGAGTTGAGTTTGTGGGCTACAACAAGGAAACTAGCCAGTTACTCAGTGTTTAGGCTAAGGATGGAAAATTAGCCAGGCATTCAGTTGAGTTCGGGCACAGGAAAGAGTCTGGTGCGACTAGTGGTGTCACAAGGCTGATCGAAGGCAATATTGTGTATTTACCTGTTCCAATATGGCTCCTGCAGATAGTGCATGTTTTCATCATGTCTCTTCATAATCAATAAAATTGTGCGCGCGAAGACTAGTGTTATCCAGTGCCTACTATCTGTTCCTAAGTATACCTGCAGAGTACGCATACAGACATACCTCTGGGCGTAACCATAGCCAATTCTATCTGTCAATAACGTTGTGACAGTCATTATAATCACTATTTTTGGCTTGCACTCCATGCCTTATATTTATAATTTTTTTTTTGACAGCTTCTTCCACAGTTTTGCTGTTTATATTCATGGAACTGCATGTTCCTCTAGCTGCCTTTGTGATGTTTTCTATAGATATGTCAGTTCTTCTTCAACTGATTTTGTTTTCTCAGATACGTTTGCAATATAATCGGTGAATTTTGTTTACAAACAATTTTGTAATGTCTTATTCTCTGAGCTTGTTCGAGTTGTCTCTTTTGGTATCCATTAATTCCGTTTGGCAAATGTATTTAACTGTCATTACAGCTTTGTTGTCAGTGTCTATGCCTATTATGGGTAGGCTCTGGAATCAGTTGTCTTAGTTTTTTTTCTATTTTCTTTTCTTTGTGCAAGTGTGGAATGGAATCATTTTTGTGTTATTCAGGTTGTTCCATTTATATCATGTTAAATTATGATTTGTGGTGCTTCCAAAGCATGGTATGAACTGATTGTGTTGCTTGTGAAACTCAGCAGTCTAGCACCTATAATATTTGTTTAATTTGTTGAATATCCAGATGTACTTGCGTGTTCTTCAACTCCCACTACACCAACCTCATTCCAATAGATGCAAATCCTTCTAAGGGCTCTGCCAACCTGAATGTCATCGATCTTAATAGTCAAAACTGATTCTTCCAGAGAGTTCACCAATCAGCCTGATGTGTATTTTATTCTTAATATGCACTTTATTGTTTCTGGTTCAGTGATGAATCCAACTCCATGCTTTGGCTTTAACTACAGAGGGAAAGAACAATAGCTCTCATGTATCAGTTGGCATCCGTTTTCTTTGGTTTGTGTATCTAATAACCTCATTTTTATATGCCTTTTCTTGTGTCATCATATAAATTCTACTTGTTTGTTAGCAGCAGTGCATTAAAGATTTTAATTCACCTTCTTAGTTAGCTGATGGTCAAAAGTTATTTTCATAGGGATATTTTTGTGAAAATACAAATCAGAAATAGATGTAAATTATTTTGTGAGATATAGTATCATTATGTTTTATTTAGAGAATTTCAGAGCTCTCTGTACTGGTGAAAAGGGATTTGGCTATAAAGGCAGCACTTTTCACCGCATAATACCAAGCTTCATGTGTCAAGGGGGAGATTTCACAAATCACAATGGTACAGGAGGAAAGAGTATCTATGGTGCAAAGTTTGCAGATGAAAATTTTATACACAAGCATACAGGACCAGGTATTTACATTTAGATTTTACTGTGTAGAATCTTTTGATAAACATTTGCTTCCTGGTGTTATGATTTCTGACCTTGTTTCTTTGTTACCACTTTACCAGGTAGACGTTTGTCTGTTTTGTAGCCCTGAATGGGCAAGAAGAATTTTGAGGTTCATTAAAATTTTGGGTTATGTTAGTAAAAATATCACATATAAGTTCTTAGTCAACAGATTTTAGTCAAATAAACAGCAAAATGAAGGAGAAAAGCATGCGGAATATTTTACTTACATGAATGTTGCCGCTAATCCACACATGAACACAAATATTTACAAAATACAACATATTGTTTGTGATTGTCAGTCATCTATACGGCAATTTACAAACACATTTTCAGAATCAGAATCACTTTCTTTAAAGTCCGACTCACGACTGCTAACGCAAAGTAACGCTGATCACTTATATCTAGCTCCGATTAATAGTCAACTTCGTGCCTTTCAGTGTCACTTAAATTGAACCCAGCAGAATCTCCGCTATCACTTGAAGAATCGTCGATATCCGTTTTGAAATACAAAGCGTAAAACCCACAAAAACTACCCCCAAAATCTGTTCAAATTCAAAGTACACGTTTGCAAATGGCGGACACGTTGTCAAGCTATTGGCGAAACAGAAAGTAGACAATCAGAAGTCTCGGAAAGCTGCAAGATTGCGTTTTTACAATGCATAATAGTCAGGGCACTCCGTTCCGGGGTAGAAACGTTCCCGGATATTTTGCCCGGTAAAGGGTTAAGTATGTAATGGATAAAGGCAATGACTAGTGCGTTTCTTAGACAGCCTGAATGTCATGCGTTGAAATTCTCTTTGATGTTTGGATTTTTTTATTGGCCCAGCTTAGATGAGTATCAGAATATTTTCTGGGAAGTTCAGGTAGCCAACATGCTATTGACCACACCATCCAATTGGTTAAAAAATTTAATCAGTATGTTTAATGGTGTGAAAAGAGATCCTTTAATTGTGTTTTGTTACTTATTATATATGGTCTCCCTAAATTACACAGGCCTAGGGTGTCATAATTTTATCAATGGCCAGCTCTGCCCATACTGGATGGCGAAATGGCTTGCCGAAATTCTTACAGTGAGACAATCATATCCGTCCGACTGAAATATATACGTCCGACATGCGAGAAGCTCATGGGCCTTTACGGTTCAGGCCGGAGAGAGAATTGTGAAGAAAGACTCTGGTGCTTTTGTTGAGACCACAAGTAGCCTGACTATGGTAGTGTCAATAGACATTCAATATCAGACATTCAACAGGGCATGTTTCCTTAGTGACTCAATGAGCATGCTCAAGAGGATAGAGATGGGGTGGATCCGAAGAGAGTGGTTGCTGTCTCTGGAGCGGTCTCGGCTGGCAAAGATTAGTTTCATCTTCGTGCCAGGGCATGCGAGAGTGCAAGGAAATGTGTGGGCTGACAAGCTCGCAGGTAAGGCTACTGTGGAGGGCGGATGCGCCATGGACCAGGCTGACATTCTGAATGCTTTACGAAAAGTAAGACTTTTGCGAGAACCAAGTGATGACTGAATCTACAACCATGGGCAGACTGCGAGAACAGCAAATTAAAAGAGGTGTGGCCAAACAAGAACACTATGCAGGAAGCCAAAGAAGATTGATAAACCAACACAGAACTGGCATCGTTAGCCGATACATGCTACAGGATTTGCTGAGGAGGGGATCCGAGCACTTATGGTCTGAATGGTTCGATGTGCAATGAGGATGATCTGTCAACTAACTAACTAAGACAATCATATGACTCCTTAATACTCAAACATTCATTTGAACTACTAGACACTGTTGATCTTAAAAAGCACATGGCGTCACTGGACATTGCCTCTCTTTTCACAAACATTCCCGTGGAAAAAACCGTTAAGATCATCTGTGATCGCATTAGAGAGAAGAAAGTTAGGCCTGCCAATATCCAAACTCGAGAAACTGCTACTGCTGTACAAATCTACATTAAATCCAATTTTCTTTTTAAAATCCTACCGCCAAATTAACGGAGTGGCCATTGGGAGGGAGTCCTATAAGGCCATCTTAGTGGACATCTTTATGGTGCACTTAGAACAGAGAGTCTCGAAGATATAGAACCTGGTTCCCGGGAAGGTTAACCCGGTCAACAAATGCCAGCAGAAGTCGGATGTGTCGGCCTAACGGCGCAAGAACGCAGCTCTGCTGTAAACAGGCACAACGCAATCACATCCGAAAAAAAACTCCGGATGAACGCAGAAGAAGAAGAAGAACCTGGTTCTATATGCTGGTGTATGGATGATATATTGATCATCACATAGATCTGACAAGAGGTGAACTATTCCACTCCACTCTGATCCAAACCCACAAGAACATTTCCTTGTCCATTGGTCACAAACACAAAGACGCCTTTTCATTCTTAGACATCTTAATCTGATGTCGAGGGGATGGCACTATCCAAAGATCAGTCTATTGAAAAGGAACCTGGACAGGCCAATACCTAAACTTTAGTATCTTTGGACCTATCCAATATAAGCGTGGCCTGGTATAGACCCCGTTCAGTCGAGTTAGAAAGATTTACGTCACTACCAGCCATCCAAACATACCCCCACAGAATCATCGGTCCCCAAAACTTTGTTTCCTAGGCTAACCTTTCAGAGGCACAGTGTAATGAAATGAGTGCGTGGTCAGCTTAAAACAGCAGTAACCCATTCTTTGTTGCTCAATTAATGATTAGATATAAAACCACCCCAATACCTTGAAGAGATTAGAACAAGAATCGCCATGGCGAAAGTAGCCTTTAGCAAGATGAAAAACATTCTGACCAATAAAAAGATGTCAATTGAAACGAGAAAAAGAGTGTTGAGGGGATACATAGAGCCTGTTCTTTTGTATGGATGTGAAACTTGGACAATGAGCAGTCAAGCTGAAAAGCATCTGATGGCTGCAGAAATGTGGTTTCTGAGGAAAATGCAAAGAATACCATGGACAGACAGACAAACCAATGACCAAGTACTACAGGAGACAAATGAACATCGTAGACTGATTAGAGAAATTAGACGTAGACAGTCAAAATTTTTTGGACATGTTATGAGAAGAAATGGGTTGGAGAACTTAGTGACAACTGGCAAGATCGAGGGGAACAGACCGAGAGGAAAATACCTGGATGGATTGGCCACATGGCATGGACGAGACAGGAACACTGAGCTGATCCACGACACTGGTGATCGAGTGAAATGGCGAGTCATGACCGCCCACGCTTTCCGGCATGGCACATGATTGATTGATTGATTGAATACCTACTCCATCTGTGGCAGAACTCGCACAATTCAAATGTGAGTGCCAAGCAGATCAAGTAACCGAACGTATATCAATATGGTGTAGTGACCTGCAATCTCGGCCATCTCTCAAAAAATGCAAAATTGCGCCCATAAAGTTAACCCCCCAAAAAAAGGCGTTTTGTATATTGTATTCGATGAACAATAAACACTGCTCAATATAACTTGGCATTTGAAATTAGACTGTTAAGTTAATTTTGTATGGACAGATTTTGTTTTAAATTTGCGCATACCATGTGGATAACAAATGCTCCACATTCATATATTATCACAATGAATTACGCATTTTAAGTATTTCAACACCTCTGAAGTCGGAGTGGGTTTGCCTGATGGCGAGGGACACTGTTAATAAGGAAGGCTAATCCGCACGCAAAATTCAGTCCAGCACTACTGGAAGTAGTGTCTATGGACTACGCTTGAGTTCAAAGTGAGCGAGTGGAGAAAAAAAATAAAGTATTTCAACCAAAGTACACTTCATTATAGTCATCACTAGGAAGAAGTCAAACAGAATTTATATTAACAAGAAATAACAGAAAGAGAAAATATTAGATGCAGGGGAAGTGCCCAACTTAAGTATAAAGTATAAATCAAGACCACAAAGCAGGTTTTGCTACAATAAGAACCAGCAGAAGAAGAAAGCAAAGACCAGGCAAAGACCAGGCAAATACAAGCCATGCGAATCAGTAAACTTAAAAACCTCAAAGACGAGGACATGAGGAAAAATTATGAAAAAGAACTAACTGAAATCTTTGTAAAATTACCAATACAAAGATTAAGTGGAAGAAAAATGTGAGATGTTCAAATCAAGCATTTTAAATACTGCAAAAATAACATGTGGAACCACGAAAAAACGCAAAACACAGATACAGAAAAATAACAAATTGGTGGAACGCAAAGGCAGAGAAAGCTGTAAAAGACAAAAAGGAAAAAATATAAAAAGTGGTTGAAGAGTAAACAGGAATATGATTACATAGAATATAGAATAGTGAGAAGACATGTGAATAGAATAGTAAAGAGAGAGAAACAGAAAAACTGGGAGGAATGTGAAGAATCCCTAAATAAAAACTATAAGGAGGCAACTAGAAACTTCTACAAAAAGATTAGTGCAACGAGAACCAGAGGAGAACTCTTTGACTGAACTGAAATAATTAACAGCAAAAAAGGAGAACCAATAAGTGAACAAAAACAGATCATAATAAGATGGAAGCAGTACTTCGAACAACTTCTCAACATTCCATCAGATGCCACAGGAATTCAGGAAACCGACACAGATGCCACCGAAGAACTAGAACCAGACATACTGAAAGAAGAAATTATAGAAGCCGTCAGATTAGCCCCATTGAACAAATTGTCGGGACAAGACGAAATACCAAATGAACTAATTAAAGCACCAGGAGAAGTAGGAACAGCATATAAACATAGACTATCCAACCATGTTTGGGTAGAACAACAGACACCACGAGACTGGAGAAACGCCGTACTTATCCAAATTTGGAAAAACAAAGGCAGCAAAAGAGACTGCACACAATACAGAGGCATTTCACTGTTGTCATACTGGAAAATATTTTGCAAAATTCTTGAGAAAAGATTACGAACTACTATAGAACCCCGGCTAAGCAAAACACAACTTGGATTTAGGATAAAGGCTGCACAGATGCAATTTTTGCTCTACAACTTATAGAAAAATCAATCGAATTTAATGAAAATTCTATTTAGCCTTTGTCGGCAAAGAAAAAGCATTTGATAGAGTAGATAGAAACATTCATTCATTAATTAATTAATTCATTTATTCATGGGGGATGCATGGTCTCAAAGTATGGTGTCCGCCTCGAATGCTGGAGGTCCTGGGTTCAAGCCCTGGTGAGGACTGGGATTTTTTCACGTGGACTTCTAGTAACAAAATTTCCTCTGGTCTCTGGGTAGTGAGATAGGACGCCCGTGTGTATTGTTGCGCACGTAAAAAATCCCATGGCAATTGGAAATCGAAAAAGAGTAGCCCAACGGCGATGCCCAGGCAAAATTTCAAGTTAAAAATCTACCCAAAGTATTTCAGGATCCTTGCCGGTGCTACTGAGTTCATGCACTGAGCCGAGTTTCTCCAAACTCAGGTTTGAGTTAGGAGGAGAACGGAGCACTTATGGGTTACACCCGTGTGCCGTGATGTTGATCCATCGACTAAAACTAAAAAAACTAAACTAGGAAGAAGGAAATACCACAATGTAGTATACAAGTAAATGGGAGTATTCTTAAACAAGTGAATCAGTACAGTTATCTCGGAACAGTCATAACATCTGATGGGAGATGCCTTGAAGAGATTAGAACGAGACGCCATGGCAAAGGTAGCCTTTTGCAAGATGGAATACATACTGACCAATAAAAAGATCAGAACCAAGA
This sequence comes from Cepaea nemoralis, assembly GCA_014155875.1. Lineage (NCBI taxonomy): Eukaryota > Metazoa > Mollusca > Gastropoda > Stylommatophora > Helicidae > Cepaea > Cepaea nemoralis. The sequence continues at coordinate 1,024,175 of JACEFZ010027689.1, read as the reverse complement.
AAAAGAAAAACCAATGACCAAGTACTACAGGAGACAAATTGGTTTTTCTGTCTGTCCATTGTATTCTTTGCATTTTCCTCAGAAACCACATTTCTGCAGCCATCAGATGTTTTTCAGCTTGACTGCCCATTGTCCAAGTTTCACATCCATACAAAAGAACAGGCTCTATGTATCCCCTCAACACTCTTTTCCTCGTTTCAATTGACATCTTTTTATTGGTCAGAATGTTTTTCATCTTGCTAAAGGCTACTTTCGCCATGGCGATTCTTGTTCTAATCTCTTCAAGGCATCTCCCATCAGATGTTATGACTGTTCCAAGATAATTGTACCGATTCACTTGTTGAAGAATATTTCCATTTACTTGTATATTACATTGTGGCACTTCTTCCTTCCTAGTGACGACCATAACCTGTGTCTTTTTACAATTTAATTCTAACCCCAGTTGCTCACTGTGTACAACAACCGTATCTACTAATTGTTGCAGGTCCTGCGCATTGTCTGCAATCAGTACTGTATCATCTGCATATCTAATGTTATTGATGTTTCGTCCTCCAATGCTGATTCCATTTATATCCTCTACATTTCTGAAAATATTTTCATTGTATAGGGAAAAAATATCTGGAGACATCACACATCCCTGCCTAACACCTCTTTTAATTGGCTGATACTGTCCCACTTCATTATCAATCCTTATTGCAGCTTGTTGTTTCCAATATATGTTTTTTATGTCTAATGTCTTTCCCATCAATTTGTAGATCTGCAAGCATATCCACCATGTTGACATGTCTAACTCTATCAAAAGCCTTTGTATAGTCAATAAATCAAAGATGTATATCCTTGTTTACTTCTATAGCACGTTCAATAACTGTTCGCAGCATATACACAGCATTTACTGTACCCTTTCCTTCTACAAACCCACATTGTTCTTTCCCTATTTCAGGTTGTATCTTCATCCTCACTCTTTGCATGATCATTCCATCATCATTGGCACCTTGCCGTCTTGACAGACGATAGGTTGTGCTCTAAAAAGGCATAATAACTTTTAACTATGGCGGTAGCGAGTGTGACTGATAAGGCCAATTTGCGCTGTAAATGTCCGTTCACAGTGGGTGCATGTGAACACGTGTTCATTTCCACCATCATGCACCATCTTACGTCTCAAATGCTTGGTGTGTGACTTTTCTGCAATAATTTTCTCCTTTGACTTTATTCCATTTCTGATATTTGCCCTCCACGCAACACGTTCAGCGGCGACTTGCTCCCAATGTGCATTATCAATGCCTGTATCAATCATGTCCCGCTTACACACATCTTTGTATCGTAGTAGAGGCCGACCCTGAGATCTCTTACCCATCTGTAATTCACCAAAAAAGATATCCTTTGGTATTCTACCATCATCCATCCTCCTAAGATGTCCTATCCATCTAAGTCTACGAAGACTGAGCATGGAATAAACTGTCACACAACCTGATCTTTCCAATACTTCAGTATTTGTGATTTTGTCTTGCCACTTAATACCAAGAATTCTTCGCAGACACCGCATATGAAAGCTGTTTAAATTGTTCTCTTGGTGTGAGTAAGTTGTCCAGGTTTCACTGCCATAGAGAAGAGTACTAAGGACACAGGCTTGATAGACAAGGACTTTTGTTTTGGCAGTAAGCTTCCTGTTCTCCCAGACTCTTTTTCTTAACCTGTTCATTGTTGTTGCTGCCTTACCAATCCGGATGTTGATTTCCTGATCTAGGGATAATTTGCTATTTACCACTGATCCTAGATATGTAAAATGGTCTACTATCTCTAGTTCGGCGTCGTCAATAAAGATTGATGGTACCCCATGTGCACCTTGTGACATAATCTGTGTCTTCTTTTTGCTAATTGTTAAACCAAATTCAGAACAAGCATTGGAGAATGCAGATAGTAGACATTGCAATTCTTCCTCAGAGTGGGTCGTAACTGCAGCATCATCTGCAAAAAGCAACTCTCTGATCAGTACCCTCCTAATTTTGGTCTTAGCCTTCAATCTCTGAGCATTGTAGAGGCTGCCATCTGAGCGTGAGTGAATGTATATACCACCATCCTGATCACGAAATGCATATTTCAGTAGAAGTGAAAAGTATATTCCAAAGAGGGTGGGAGCTAGTACACAACCTTGCTTAACTCCACTCTTGATTTCAAATTCTTCAGAAGTTGCACCATCAAACTTGATTATACCCTTCATGCCTGTGTGGAACGATTCCACAATGGACAGAAGAGTTGGTGGGCAGCCAATCTTCTTTAGTGCCTTGAACAGACCCTCACGACTGACCAAATCAAATGCCTTTGTGAGGTCGATGAAGGCAATAAACAGTGGTTGATTCTGTTCACGGCATTTTTCTTGCATTTGTCGCAATGAGAATATCATATCAGTGGTAGACCGGTTCTGTCGAAAGCCACACTGTGATTCGGGGTAGACTTGATCTCCTAGGACTTGAAGTCTGCGCAGAACAATTCTGGCAAATACTTTTCCAACAATACACAGAAGTGAGATACCCCTATAGTTGTTACAGTCGCTCCGATCACCCTTGTTCTTGTACAGCGTTATGATGTTTGAATCTTTGAAATCCTGTGGGACTTGTCCTTCACGCCAGCATAGCTCTATTAGCTGGTGGATCTGTAGAGTGAGTGTTTCTTGCCCACTCCTGATAACCTCTATTGGAATCCCATCCTTACCTGGAGCCTTGCCAGATGCAAGTTCATTTATAGCACACTTAACTTCTGTTATGGTGGGAAGTGTGTCCAAGTGGTCAAGAGTTGGTAGAGCCTCTATGGCATTTAGGGCATCATCCGCTAGTTTGGTCTCACTTGAGTAAAGCTCCAAATAGTGCTCTACCCATCTGTCCATCTGCTGTTTCTTATCAGTGATGACTTCTCCAGTCAAGGTTTTCAGCGGTGCACTTCTTTTGATCACTGGACCACAGGCTTTCTTTATTCCTTCATACATGCTTCTTATGTCTCCCTTATCACTTGCGATTTGAATGGACTCACATAACTTGATCCAATAATCATTTGCACACTGCCTGGCAGCCTTTTGCACATCCTTCCTAGCTTGCCTTAGCTCACTCAGAGTGTTACGCGTTGGTCTTTCCTTGTTTCTTAAGAGAGCTTTCTTCTTCTTATCAATCAAGGGCTGCAGAGTCTCGCTGTTGGCCGCAAACCAGTCCTGCCTCTTATGATCCACAGTGCCGTAAACCCCTACGGCAGTTTTATAAAGAGTTTCCTTAATTTGACCCCACTTTTCATTTACTGTACAATTTTCTGGTGTATCAGTGAAAGCGTCTTCAAGTTGCTGTTGAAACTGAAAGCACTTTTCAGGATCATGAGTGTTAATAATATTAATCCTGGGGCTAGATTTGTGTTTAGCTGTGTAGATTCTCTTTGGTCTCAGTCTAACTCTTGCAACAACCAAAGAATGATCTGTATCACAGTCAGCACTGTGGTAACTACGAGTCAATTATATATGGTTCAGATGTTGTCTCCGTGTGATGATGAAGTCCAGCTGGTGCCAATGGCCGGATCTTGGATGTTTCCATGTGACCTTATGCATCTCTTTTGTTTTAAAAAAAGAGTTTGTAATACATAGGTCATTACTGGTGCAATGCTCCAGCAGCCTTTGCCCATTTTCATTCATGCGACCGATGTTGTATTTTCCAAGGGACACTGGCCATGAACTCGAGTCCTTGCCCACACGAGCATTGAAATCACCGAGCATATAAATGTAGTCAGATTTTGGAACTGCCTTGATCACGGAGTCTAACTCCTCATAGAACAAATCCTTCACATCATCAGAGGAATCGAGTGTCGGTGCATATGCAGTAATAATGGTGGCAAACCCACAAGAGGTTGCCAAGCGCAGGGATAATAGTCTTTCATTTCCTCCTGCTGGAATTTCAATCATTCCCAGTAGCGAATTCTTCACTGCAAAGCCCACACCGTGTTGCCTTTTTTCTGCCTGCCCTCTACCCTTCCAGAAAAAGGTGTAGTTGTTTTCCCTGAGTGACCCTTCCTCAGCGAGGCGAGTCTCCTGCAGGCCAGCAATATCAATGTTAAGACGATTGAGTTCGGCATCAATCACAGCCGTTTTTCTCACATCGTCAATATTGGTCAAGTCAGTGGAAAATCCTGGACACATGGTTCTCACGTTCCAGGTTGCAAGCCGTAGCTTGAGGTTTCTATTTTTATTTTTGTTTGTACCTGGTGCATTGGTTTTACAGCCTGCGATTCAGATTTTGTCCTAGCCCCAAGCACCCATTGAAGCAGGCAGGCTGTGGCGGATCAGCACCCAATTGGCTGGGGGCTGCCCAGCTTGAGGCGGGCGGTAGCTGATCAGTGACACCTATAGGTGTCTCCCACCGTCAGAGGCAACGCGTGGCGCCCCATGTCTACGCCAACTGACAAGGACTTATAACCCGTAACAGTTGCCTCTCGCTTTGATTCCGAGACCAGTTAAGACCAGGGATGGAGTTATTGCCTCTCCATAGCACAAAGCCTGGGCTAAAATATAGAGATCATGTGTTGCCCATGCAGCATGATCCCTCTCTCGGCCTGCCTAGTTCACTCCAGAGGAAAGGTAACACCCCTACATCTGGAACAAGACAAGCTGCAGAAGCTGCCGGATCAGCAAAGCATTGCTCTAACTGTCCGCCTGTCGGAGCTTCGATCCTAGACCAGTCGCCAACCAAGGCTTAGGGCCTGGTCAGCCCTGCCATGACAATTTTGTCTTTAGCTTGCATTTCCTCGCACCAGGGTAAGGCTTGTACCCTCCCAATTGTGCTCTTCCGCCCGAAGCCGTTGGCACAATGTGGGGTGTCGGGTTTGGTAAGCGCTGCCCAACGTTCGGCGCTAACAGAAACCAGGTAGTACCGTCTACTGTTATACGGTAGCTCAGTCATATCTGACTAAGACCTGACTGGATCTTTGCATGATAATTCTTAGCAAAATCTTTGTGAAGTGACTCATTATACTAATTGTTCTATGTTGATCACATTCCAAGGTTCCTGATTTCTTTGGGATTGCAATAAATACGGAGTTACATAATTCAGGAGGTATATCTCCAGTATCATATAATGTGTTCATCAGTCTGGTGACTTGCTCTAGTCCAAATTCTTCTAAAGCTTTAATCATTTCTGTTGTGATTTCTGCACCGGGGGCCTTGCCAGCTTTCATATGCTTAAGAACATTTCGAACCTCCATCTCCAAAATTGGCGGTTCTTCATTATTAAATCTAATATCATACTGTTCGTCTCTGTTCAAAGCAAGCAAGTGCACACAAAAAAAAGATGTAGACAGTCACAATTTGTTGAAGACATTATGAGAAGAAATACATTGGAGAACTGGTGACAGCTGGCAACATTGAGGGACAAGAACAAGGGGCAGGCACAGAAGTCAATACCTGCATGGCTTGACAATGTGGTATGGACAAGAACACAGAGCTGTTCCATGACTGTAATGATAGTGTGAGATGGCGAAAGATTACTTCCACACTTAATGGCATGACACATAATGATGATAATTCATTTGTCCATTCCATATGATATATGACACTGCAGTATACACCTGACGAGAGGCAGCGAAATATCTCCGGCAGTAAATCGGCTTGTGGTTTCTGTGTTTAAAATACTTTTTACAAAATGTGAACATCTAAGAAAACTGGCTCATTGTGTCACGGAAACTAAAATACTTTGGCCATATGAAATGGCACGTGGCTTGGAAAGAGCAGTCATGTATGGTTTGAGGAAGAAAAGGCAGGTGTTGGTTAGCACAAAGATGGACACAGGGCATGAGGGTTGGTGAGGCAGGAGGAATGGCCAGAGACTGATACACTGCTGGCCGGAACATTCTGTACAGGATCTCCTACATTATGATGATGCAATATTAACATTGTTCATACAGTGTTCACAAAAACAACAACAGCATGAGATGTCAATGTAAAGGTATGAAAAATTATAGACATTTCAGCTTCTTCTTCCCTGTATATTTTTGACCTCTGTGTCAGGATATCAACACGAAGTGAGTTTAGGAACCAGCTGTGGTATTTAGTGATTATTGTGTTGTGATATAGATGCTGTCCCAGTTATAATACAATAGCAGTAACAGTATCAACCAGTCATGCAATAAAAGTTGGTTGCAATAGATTTCCAACATTTTCTGTCTTTATCTTGGCTTGTACACTACGACTTGTCTTATCTGTTGATGTCTTCCCATCTGTATCATTGCCTGCCTCTTGCACTCTTGCCTTTGATTTGCTTCTTCCAGTATGAACAAGATAATATCCATTTGTATGAACAAGATAATATCCATTTAATTTAATGTTTTTAAAAATAAATAAAATATAATGACATGTTGAAACTTATGGAAATATGACAAACCTGCATGGCGGTGTACTTTGAAAAAAATCAGTTGGGTTTATTTTTGGCAGTAGTTTTCATTGTGACTTGTAGTGGTACTTACAGTACATTTTTGTATTTCAGGAATTCTGTCTATGGCCAATGCAGGTCCCAATACAAATGGTTCCCAGTTTTTCATTTGTACTGAAAAAACTGATTGGTAAGTAAAAAGAGTCTGCACCAACCCACGCTTATATTAGATGAGTACAAAGCTATTGAAATTCAGGTATTGGCCCCTCTATGTTCTTTTCGATAGGCTGCTCTTTGGATGGTGCCATCCTCTTGTCAGATTAGGGTGCCTAAGTATGGTGAGGTGTTATTATGTTCATGGTTAGTAGTCAAGGGAATGTTTTTGTGAGGTTGGTTCATTATGGAGTGGAATAATTCTGCTTGTTGTCTGGTATCTGAGGAGTATGTCATCCACATACCGGTGGTATAGAACATGGTTCTTAATATTCGATGGTCTTTGTTTTTCTAAGTGCACCATAAAGATGTCCACTGGAATGGGACCTAGAGGACTCCCCATGGCCACTCCATCTGTTTGGCAGTAAGATTTTTAAAGAAAATTTAATTTAATATTATATGTGCACAGTAGTAGTAGTTTATCAAGTTTGGATGTTTGTAGGCCTAACTTTAGTTTCTTCAATTTTATGTGATCACAGATTATCTTTACTGTTTCACAATGGGGAACATTAGTAAAAAGGGAAGCAATTTCCATTGACGCTGTGTGCTTTTGTTCAGTGGTGTCCAGTAGTTCAAAATGAATTTTTTAGCATTAAGATTTTCAACAAGCCATTTAGCCATCCTTTATTGGGCAGAGCTAAAAATCGTTAAAATAGGTCTAAGTAGTACCCCAGGCTTGTGTAATTTAGGAAGGCCATACAGTTGGGGGGAGGGGAACGAGGTGAATAGCGGCACAGTCTTCTCACTGATAATTTATCTAAAAGTGACTTAATTTCTTTTTTCTTTTTGCATCCAAGTCCTCTGGTTTGCTGGCTTTTGGGTCTAACTGAAATATGGATGGATCTAACAAAATGTCTTCCATTTTCATTTTGTAGTTTGACATCCATTACTACTGCACCACTTCCCTTGTCTAGTTTTAATATTATCAGTTTTTCTTTGGTGTGTAGTGATTTCAGAGCAGTAAAGCTGTGATATGATCTTTGGTTAACAGATATTTCTGTTTAGTTGCATTATGCGATATTGATTTTCTGTATCCACCAATTTGGTTTTGAGTCAGCAGAAGATGGTGTGAGCTTTGACATTTGTTTGAACAGCATTTCAAAAATTGAGCCTGCAACTCAAGCTGATTAATACATCTAGGTTGTATACAGAACTTCAATCCATAAGCAAGCGCTTCAGTTTGTATGTTGGTAAGTACGGTCGAGGAAAGATTATGCACATATTTATTTGGGTTCTCAAAAGCTGTGAGAGCATGTAAGTCTTTTAAATATGAGAGGGAAAACACCCTTCTGGGACGCCTCAGATAGAAGGCATGCAACTAGCAAATATGTGCAGCCTCCGTGGTGGACCTCTGAGGTAGAACGGCATGAAAATAAAAGAGAGTGGCAGTCAAACAGTTACAGAAAGTGCAGTGGACACCCCCCAAAGCTTACAAGAGGAAATGGAGAAAGCTTCGAAAGAAAAGAAAGGGTGGAGGAATTATAGCGCTGTGCAGCAGAGGCCAAAAGAGCGAAATAGGAACACTTTGTGAATGAGATTGGAGGAGATAAGACACTGGGAAAGTTCTGTAAATTGCACAGACAGATGCAAAGGGAAGATCGTCCTGTATACAGAGATATTGGTTCTGCTTTGAAAACAAAGAGAAAAGGGAAACTTTCCTGCAGAAATGTATAGCACAGACAAATCAGAATGATGGGGACATCAGAGACTCAGAGAAGATCTCTCAGGTACCATTAAAGATACCTACGGTGAAAATATGCAGTCGGAAGCTGTATTATGTGAGACCTGTGTCTCCTGTTGTATTGTTATGTGAGACCTGTGTCTCCTATTACACTGTGTGTGAGACCCGTATCTCCTGTTACACTGTATGTGGGACCTGTGTCTCCTGTTATGTGGGACCTGTGTCTCCTATTACACTGTATGTGAGACTCGTATCTCCTGTTACACTGTATGTGGGACCTGTGTCTCCTGTTATGTGGGACCTGTGTCTCCTATTACACTGTGTGTGAGACCCGTATCTCCTGTTACACTGTATGTGGGACCTGTGTCTCCTGTTATGTGGGACCTGTGTCTCCTATTACACTGTATGTGAGACCCGTATCTCCTGTTACACTGTATGTGGGACCTGTGTCTCCTGTTACACTGTATGTGGGACCTGTGTCTCCTGTTATGTGGGACCTGTGTCTCCTGTTGTATTGTTATGTGAGACCCGTATCTCCTGTTACACTGTATGTGAGACCCGTATCTCCTGTTAGACTGTATGTGGGACCTGTGTCTCCTATTACACTGTGTGTGAGACCCGTATCTCCTGTTACACTGTATGTGGGACCTGTGTCTCCTGTTATGTGAGACCCGTATCTCCTATTACACTGTATGTGAGACCCGTATCTCCTGTTACACTGTATGTGGGACCTGTGTCTCCTGTTACACTGTATGTGGGACCTGTGTCTCCTGTTATGTGGGACCTGTGTCTCCTGTTGTATTGTTATGTGAGACCCGTATCTCCTGTTACACTGTATGTGGGACCCGTATCTCCTGTTACACTGTATGTGGGACCTGTGTCTCCTGTTGTATTGTTATGTGAGACCCGTATCTCCTGTTACACTGTATGTGGGACCTGTGTCTCCTGTTATGTGAGACCCGTATCTCCTGTTACACTGTATGTGGGACCTGTGTCTCCTGTTATGTGAGACCCGTATCTCCTATTACACTGTATGTGAGACCCGTATCTCCTGTTACACTGTGTGTGAGACCCGTATCTCCTGTTACACTGTATGTGGGACCTGTGTCTCCTGTTATGTGAGACCCGTATCTCCTATTACACTGTATGTGAGACCCGTATCTCCTGTTACACTGTATGTGGGACCTGTGTCTCCTGTTGTATTGTTATGTGAGACCCGTATCTCCTGTTACACTGTATGTGGGACCTGTGTCTCCTGTTATGTGAGACCCGTATCTCCTGTTACACTGTATGTGGGACCTGTGTCTCCTGTTATGTGAGACCCGTATCTCCTATTACACTGTATGTGAGACCCGTATCTCCTGTTACACTGTATGTGGGACCTGTGTCTCCTGTTACACTGTATGTGGGACCTGTGTCTCCTGTTATGTGGGACCTGTGTCTCCTGTTGTATTGTTATGTGAGACCCGTATCTCCTGTTACACTGTATGTGGGACCTGTGTCTCCTGTTATGTGGGACCTGTGTCTCCTGTTGTATTGTTATGTGAGGCCCGTGTCTCCTGTTGTATTAGTTAGTTAGTCGAAAGATCATCCTCATTGCACATCGAACCATTCAGTCCATAAGTGCTCGGATCCCCTCCTCAGCAAATCCCGCAGCGTGTAGCGGCTAACGACACCAGTTCTGTGTTGGTTTATCAATCTTCTTTGATAATCAGATACTGGTACTATTAGTGTTGGAACTCTTCGCTGGCTGCTGAGGATGGGGACGGAGCACTTATGGGAATGCCCCGAATGCTGTGATATTGATTCCTAAATCAATCAATCAATCTTCTTTGGCTTCCTGTGTAGTGTTCTTGTTTGGCCACCCCTCTTTTAATTTGCTGTTCTCGCAGTCTGACCACGGTTGTAGATTCACAGTCATCACTTGGTTCACACAAAAGTCTTACTTCTCGTAGAGCATTCAGTATGTCAGCCTGATCCATGGCGCGTCTGCCCTCCACCATAGCCTCACCTGCAAGCTTGTCAGCCCGCTCATTTCCTTGTACTCCCGCATGCCCTGGCACGAAGATGAAACTAATCTTTGCCAGCCGAGACCGCTCCAGAGGCAGCAACCATTCTCTTCGGATCGACCCCTCCTCTATCCTCTTGATCATGTTCATTGAGTCGCTAAGGAAGCATGCCCTAGTGAATGTCTGTGTCTCGAGCCATGTTATTGCTTTACTTACTGCCATGACTTCCATAGTCAGTTTCAGTGAAAGAACCAGAGTCCTCGTTCACAATTCTCCCTCCGGCCCAAGCCGTAAAGGCCCATGAGCTTCTCACATGTCGGACGACCGACCCATCTGTGTAGATGACAGCATCACCGTCCAGCAAATTCTCAAAAATCAACGCTTGTACTTCGCTTGAATAATGCGCATAGCTTCATTCTGTATCCTTTCCATCCTTTTTATCTGCTTACGGTTGAGAGTCAGGATTGCCATTGCATACTCAAAAACAGACATGACCAGTCCCTCATACAGAAGACATAGATGGTGCTGCTCACAGTTTGCTGCCGCCATCACCCTCATCGCAGCCAAACCCCGCTTGGCCTTTGTTATCCTGTTGTATTGTTATGTCGGACCTGTGTCTCCTGTTGTATTGTTATGTGAGGCCCATGTCTCCTGTTGTATTGTTATTTGATTGATTGATTGATTTAGGAACCGACATCACAGCATTCGGGGCATTCCCATAAGCGCTCCGTCCCCATCTTCAGAATCCAGCGAAGAGTTCTAACCCCAATAGTACCAGAAGCAATCTGATTATATGTGCAATGCGCCTTTCCTCCCAGCGTCGTGCATAGGCCAGATCCCCTCGTCACTCCACGCAGTCGCTAGACCATGGTGATTCATTTGCTCCTCCGAGGTTTACACGTGCTCCCACAAGTACGCAACACCGAAGGCCTTATCATGCATAAATACTCTACCGAGTTTTGCAGAGCCAGCCAATCTGTCTGCCTGTTCATTCCCCAGCACACCAACATGCCCCGGAGAAAAGATCCATACGATGCTTGCCACCCGTGACTTCCGAAACGAAGCAAGCCACTCGACACGAAGGAAAATAAAGAGAAGCAAATAGCTATCTTCACAGATGCAAAGTCAGCTGTCTCAATACTGAAGAGCAAAAACAGCACAGAACTAGCTGACCTAAGAGCAGCACTCCATGGTCTATGCCTGAAATCAAAAATAGTTGTAATACAGTGAATCCCATCACATTGCAGTATACCTGGAAATGAAGAGGCTGACACTAGCAAAAGAGGGCGGACGATTACCACAGCCTGACATAGACATAACCTATGATGAGGCAAAAATATTTATAAAAAGCACTTATAGAACCAAATGGGAATCGGAGCATCCAGGCCACCATAAGGATGATGCATATTACAAACTCGACCAAAGAGAACAAGTAGCAATCTTCACTCCGCAGAGGACATAACAGGCTGAAATACCACTTGTTCAATCAACTAAAGATAGGAGATACCGATGAATGTAATTGTGGAACTGGTAAAATGACAGCTAAACATTTGCTGCAGGAATGCCAAATATATGCAGAACAGAGAAGAATATTTTGGCCCACGCCTGCTTCATTTGAGGACAAGCTCTATGGAGATATCAACAAGCTCAAGTTGACTGCAGCTTACTTTAACTACATTCAGATTGACATTTAAAGGTGCGTTGAAGAAGTATTTAGACTGCCACACTTCATACCACAGGTATGGCGGTTACACAAGCGACCCAGAGGCATGAAAGGAATATTGCTTGGATAGCAAATCCATTACCTGGAAAGTCCGAATCGAAAGCTCACTGTGTGGATGTCATCTGCAGACTGCATTCTTCTGGTTTCCAGGAGAACTGCCTATGGTGAATGGAAGGCCCAATATACGGAAATGAGGCTAAGCAGCCATGTGCAGGACGTGACGATTCCTTGGGTGAGCCCAGTACCAGAGCGCTGTGTGTCGGCTCTGCAAGTATGGATGCCTCCTTGGATGGCGGGGAATGCCCATGGTCTGTTCCTGCCTTCCCTTGAGGGCTGACCAGGATGTCTTTGACTGTTCTGTATGGGCCAGCTGGGATGGGGGATAACACCACAACAGTGAGATTCAAACGTCCTAAGAAACCCCCAGGAAGGTTAACCCGGTCAACAAATGCCCGCAGAAGTCGGATGTGTCGGCCCAACGGTGCAAGGACGCAGCTCTGCTGTAAACAGGCACAATGCAATCACATCCGAAAAAAATCTCCGGATGAACGCAGAAGATACTAATTGTTCGATGTTGATCGCATTCCAAAGCTCCTAATTTCTTCGGGATTGCAATAAATATAGAATTACATAATTCAGGAGGTATATCTCCATGTACTCAGAATGGACAAGACAAGACTCCCCAACCAAGCCCTCTTATGGTCACCAGTATTGAAAAGAAAACGGGGAAGACCAAGAGAGACCAGTTTTCTACAGATTGATGGAAAAGACCTTAGACTTGTAAAAAACATATATTGGAAACAACAGAGAAGGCTCATTCAACGGCCAAGTGAACATCCAAGATCTACAACGGGTAGCAGTGAACCGCCATGACTTCTGCCCTATGCGCCGCCTTAGGCTCAAGAGGAAAGACTAACTAACTAATCTCCAGTATCGTATATTGCGTTCAGCAGTCTGGTGACTTGGTCTATTCCATATTCTTCTAAGGCATTGATCATTTCTATTGTGATGTTATCTGTACCCGGGGTTTTTCTCACATCGTCAATATTCGTCAGGTCAGTGGAATATCCCGGACATATGGTTCTTACCTTCCAGATTGCTAGCTGTAGCTTAAGGTTTTTATGTTTCTTTTTAGTAGTACCTGGTGCATTGGTTTTACAACCTGCGATTCAAGCACTCATTGAAGCAGGCTAGCTGTGGCGGATCAGCACCCAATTAGCCAGGGGCTGCCCAGCTTCAGGCGGGCAGTAGCTGATCAGTGACACCTGTAGATGTCTCCCACCGTCAGAGGCAACCCGTGGCGCCCCATGTCTACGCCAATTGACAAGACTTCCATAGCACAAAGCCTGGGCTAAAATGTAGAAACCATGTGTTGCCCATGCAGCATGATACCTCTCTTGGCCTGCCTAGTTCACTCCAGATGAATGGTAACATCAATACATCTGGAACAAGATAAGCTGCAGAAGCTGCCGGATCAGCAAAGCATTGCTCTAACTATCCGCCTGTCAGAGCTTCGATCCTAGGCCAGCTGCCAACCTTGGCTTAGGGTCTTGTCTGCCCTACCATAACATTTTGTCTTTAGGTTACATTTCCTCGCACCAGGATAAGGCTTGTACCCTCCCAATTGCGCTCTTCTGCCCGAAGGCATTGGCACAATGTGGGGTGTTGGGTCTGGTAAGCACCGCCCAGCATTCAGTACTAACACTAAGCAGGTAGTACTGTCTACTGTCATACGATAGCGCAGTCATGTCTGACTAAGACCTGACAGGTTGTTGTGTTATGTGATATCTGTATCCCCCGTTTTATTCTTATGTGATATCTGTATCTCCTGTTGCCTTGTTATGTGATACCTATGCTCTCAATGAATTACATTTCAGCGGGCAGTTTTGTGAGGTTGAATGTTTGTAGCTGTGCCACTGTCGGCATGGATCGTGGGGCACGCCCGTGATGAAGTGGCAAAACTAGAAAGGGGAGACTGAACATCAGATCAGTCAACTGCTGTGCTGAGAAAGTTGCCTCCAGTTTGCAGCAATTTATTTTTGGGGGCGCTCGCTAGCTTTGAACTCAAGCGTAGTCCACATACGCTATTTTTATAATAGTGATGGACTAAATTTTGCATGTGGGTTATGGGTTAGCTTTTCCCTATTAATAGTATCCCTCACCATCAGGCGACTCCGACTTCAGAGGTACTTGTAATTTACATCCCCAAGTCAAGGACGACAGGTCAATATTTTAGTCCAGCTGTCCGGTGTAGGGGATGAACCGCTAACCTCGGCAACACCGGATGCTTAAGAACACTGTTCTTATCCATTCGGCCATGCGTGCCTACAATTTACCGTAATCATTGAGGTTTTTCCGTTGATAATTAGCACATGGAAGTACAGTAGCTGATAAAATGTTTGTGGACTCGGCTGATGCTGATATGCACAATGAATACAATGCTTTTCTGCATGCAATGTATTCAAGTTAATCTTTTAATCACTTTGCACGTTGAAGTAAAAAGTAGCATGGCTGTTGTGTAATGTGTTTGGGACTATTGTTAATTTTGCTATGAAATATATATTTGTTGTATTGAAATTTCTCAGGCTGGATGGCAAGCATGTTGTATTTGGTGAAGTGGAGGAAGGGATGGATGTTGTAAGAGCCATGGAGGCTTGTGGACAGGATGAAGGCAAGCCAAAGAACAGAATTTGTATTGCAAATTGTGGCCAGTTATAATTTGTTTCAATACTCTTGTAATATGGAAATTTTATGTGACTGAATTCAGCTGGCAACATAACTCTTATTAGGTTGGTTCCACTACTTGTTACCTGCACCCATGCTGTCAACTATATATAGCAGTGTTTCCCAACCTTTTTTGTGCTATGCCCCACATAACCCTTTCTAAAATTCTCTGATTTCTTCCATTTTCGAATTGCCCCCCCTTCCCCCCCTTAACAATCAAATTGCCTCCCTGTGGGGCGTGGGCCCCACGTTGGGAAACACTGATATATAGCATATATATGTAATAGCTTTCCTGCTGTTTTATGTGAACACTAGAACAAAATTAAATGCAACATACAGCAATTTGATAGTGTCACAAAGCAGTATTGAAACCAGCTGAATTCACTGTAGTAGTAGTAGGTATCATCTTTTTGTTTAAGTTATATACAATTAAAGTGTAGAATATATGTACCTAATTAAATGTCATTTGTGCAGAATAAGGCATTCTGTTTACACACTCTTATTTTGATGTTTCTAATCATATTTACTTTTTTTTTAAAATGAAGCTTCTTAACATCACACGCTCTATTTTGTATTTGTTGCTAGTCAGTAATTGGCATGTAGTATGAGAAAAAGCCTGAGATATTTTTGTTGTGTGCTTGTTAGAATTGCAGAAATTGTAAATTGCACAATATCAAATTCAGATTAGAGCTTTGAAGTGCTTTAGATCAGTGGTTCTCAACCTTTTTTGGCCCGTGCCCCCCTTCACTATATTTTCTGAATGTCATTTCTCT
This sequence comes from Cepaea nemoralis, assembly GCA_014155875.1. Classification (NCBI taxonomy): domain Eukaryota; kingdom Metazoa; phylum Mollusca; class Gastropoda; order Stylommatophora; family Helicidae; genus Cepaea; species Cepaea nemoralis. Next base: position 1,008,660 of record JACEFZ010027689.1, on the reverse strand, counting down.
CCCCCCTCCCCCCCCCCCTATCAAAAATTTGGCCCGTGCCCCCCGCCCCCCTTCACCGTATTTTCAGAACGTCATTCCCCCCCTTTCAAATTTCCTATCTAAAAATCCCCCCACCCCTACACAGTATACGTAAAAATGTAAGGTAAATTTAATAGCGCATGCTAAAACAAGTCTAGACATCCACATAAAACATTATTTGTGGGTCTACTTTATAAAATGAATTTTAGAAGGATAAGACGTACTTAACTGTAAAGTATGAAGGGAAAAACAATATCAAGTAATCGGTTCTTGTATTAACGCGATCTTGAAATGGTCTTCATTCCCCCCCTGGAAACCCTAAAAATCCCCCCCCCCCCCACACACACACACACACACACCGGGTGAGAACCACTGCTTTAGATGAATTGACAGCCTGGTTTGTTAGGGAAAGAGGTTGGATGGAGAGGATAGAAAGGAGCCTGGAATCAAGAACAGAAAAAACTATCTGAAGAAGGTCTGAAGCTAATAGATAACCAAGCCTTTGCTGTTAGACACATGTTAGTTGCATATCCTTTACAGGATGTTGCAGTAAACCCCAGCATTTTTTAGCTCTTTGTGATTTCCTGGCAAGTTTATGTTCAGTAGTTTGCCATTGCTTTCTGAACAGCCGGCACCCATACCATTGTGTAAAAACAGCGCAAGGCGGTCTATTCCCAAATCTCCCATAGCTGTTTTTTTAACGCTGTATGCAGAATTGTGACTGCAACCCCTTCGCCACAGCATCCACACATATGCATTGATGTAACATGTCTGAAAGTGTCCGAAGAAGACAATATATGTTAATTTATTTCTGAATTGTACTGGAGATGTGATACAGTGTTAATGTATGTAGTAACTAACATGCTAGTAAAAACATATTATGTACAATGATTTAGTGGCCTGGGCTGCTGTGATTTATAGTTACAGCTTGTATATGTAGTCCTGTAGTCCTATCGCTTATCCACATACTTTATTATAGTAAGAAGGTCAGACGGCAAAGTTGTTTGTTATTGTGCTATGCTTAGAATTTTAATATCACAGCTATTTATGAATAGCATTCATTGACAGTCGGCAGTTCTTCTTCTTTTTCGTTTGCTTGAAATATGTCTATAACTCCAATGTTGTCTCTTGTATGAATTTAACTGTCTTTTTTAGTTCACTCAGCGGTCCATAGAGTTCATCTTCCGCTGTCGTTTCTCTAGGCCAGAAGGTTTGCCTAGACATGTTGTAATTTGGGCAGTCTTGGAGTATGTGCTCTGCTGTCTGCGACACCAATGCACATGTGCACATGGCTGATTCACCAATCTTGAATTTTGTATACATGTGGTTGCGTAATCTATTGTGTCCTGTTCTGAGGCGCAGAATAATGACTTGTTCTGGTCTGTCCATAATGTGGTAGTCGTCTTGAGCAGGTTTTGATGGCTTTCTGACTGATTTTATCATTCTTTTCTTTTGGTGGTATATAACGGGCACATCAGGCTGGTCTTCTTTTGCTCCTTCCTTAGCCAATCGATCAGCTCTGTCATTTCCAGGTATTCCACAGTGGGATGGTATCCACTGTGTGGTGACCTTATGCTGACTGCTAAGTTCAGAAAGTAGTGTCCTTAGTACTGGCAATTTCCCAGACAGGAGCGCCCGGAGTACTTATTTTGCATCTGTCAATAGCACCAAAGATTGTGTACCATGGCTGGTAGTTAGTAATTTCTCTGTTGCTATCTTGATTGCCTCAATTTCAGCATCATAGTTATGGCAGTACTTTCCTGTTGGAACTCTGGACGTGTCCCTAGTATTATTTGGGTATTCTATGTACACCCCCACTCCTCCATTTCGAACAGCATTTTGTGCTGACCCATCTGTGTAGACTTGGACCCAGAGGTCCTATGGGTATTCTTCATCAAGGAAGCTGAGAGTGGCTGTTCTGCGCTATACACTGTTCTGTTCTTCCTTGTCAATTATTCCTCTCACTTTTGTCTGGATTTGTAGTGTTAGTCTATGTTCATCTTTTCATGAAGTTCGCTCTGGTATAGTTTTCAGGGGATTACCAACTGTGGGCAGATGGTGGTTTCTCTGCAGAGTTGTTTAGCCTGATGGATAAAACTCCTTTTTTTCAACCTCCCCATAGCTAAGTTTTCAAATCTGTTCTTCATAGGGTGGCCTGGCAAGCTGAGGAACTTTTCTGCTTGTATTAGCATGTTCATATCTCTGCACTCTCTCAGTGCTTGTGTCCTCCCTATCTTCTCCATCTCCATTATAAGGGTTGATCTCATCCCTCCTGTGGTGACTCTAAGTGCTTGATTTTGCACCTTGTCCAGCTCTTGTAGTGTGGTTTTTGATGCTGAACACCACACAGTTGACCTGTATTCCAGGTGTGGCCGTGTGCTCTGTTGATAAACTTTGCTAAGTATTTTCCCACCGGCTCCCCATGTGGTTCCACTTAGTTTTCTCAGGATGGCCATTTTCCTTCTGGCCTTTACTACTGCTTTGTTGATGTACTTTCTCCATGTCAGCCTGCCATCAAATGTTACTCCAATGTATATATATATTGGTTTGTTATCTTCTCTAAGGGGTATTCCATTTATCTGGATGATCCCTGCCTTTTGTTTTGAAGAGAGGGTAAATAGAGTGGTGCTGCACTTGTCAATGTTTATGCTGACACACCATCTATTTGCCCATGCAACAAATGTATCTACAGCTCTTTGTAGCAATCTGGTGGCCACTGATGCATGTTCATTTGTGCTCCATAGAACCAGGTCATTAGCGTATATTCCCGCTTTAATTCCTTACGGTAGATTAGCAACAAGATAAGAAAAAGTGTGTGGGGACAAAACTCCACCCTGGGGAACACCGTGATGCAATAGTACTTTCTTGCTTTTGAGTCCATCTATTTGGACTCGGGATCTTCTGTTGCGCAAGTATGCTTTCACCCATTTGTACATTCTTCCATTGACTTTACAGTTCCTCAGTTTCTTCGTCAGACCTTCTTTCCAGACTTTGTCAAAGGCTTTCTTCAGATCTATCCATGCAGCATGCACCACTTCTTCTCTTGGAATGCATCCTCAATTTCTTGAGAGAGGTAGTTTGTCTGATCTTCCGTAGAGTAGCACTGCCTTCTGTGGCACAAGGATGTTTTTACTTTCATTGTACCACTGCAGTCTGTGATTGATGATGTGCTCCATTGTTTTGCAAAGACAGCTGGTGAGGCTAATTGATCTGTAGCTGGAGGCAATGGAACTATCTTTCCCTGATCTTAGGATGACAGTGGGCAGTGTTTGGATTTCTGGTTTTTGGCTGTGTTTGCGTGTTCATTCAGCTTCTAAGATAAAAATAATGTATTTTCAGCAAATGTTAGGCAACTAAAACTATTGAGCATGCATGTTGTAATTACCCTATGGTGCATATGACACAAAATAAACCCGAAAAAGTCAAGGAGCCTATTCTGCACCTACTGGTGTATTGGGTTTATGGTGCTTGTTCCATGTTTTGTAGCCCAGTCAACACTCGGTGGCTGATGTAGTCAGCGTGACACCATCTACCTCTGCTGACCTGATTACTTTCTGTGCCCAGTTTGGGTTGGCTCAACCTGTGTTAGCAAATCCTTGCCTCAGTGGAGATTGAACTCATGGCCATTGGGCAGGCAGGCAAGCATGCCAGCTTATCATTCCCAACACAGAATAGTCAGTCAGTCAACAGCCATCTCTACCATGAAGTGTTTGCTGCAGTGGTTCTCCAACAGCTGCCACTTGCTCTGGTGGTACACTGGTAGTCTGCTGTTTAACCATCTCTTGATGTCATTGTCCTGCTTGCACCACCACCTGCCTTTAGCTTGCATGCCCTTTTCACTCCAACGTGGGTTTTGTGAGAGTATAATGTCTTTTAATACTGCTAAAATATCTGTCTCTCTTATTTCTTCCATCAGCTTGTCTTTTATTCTGCAGTAGTTTTGAGTACATATAATACTTTACTGTTCAAATGTTTCACTTGTCAGTGGGTGTTATTATTTTTTACATGCTGTTGAATGTTTCTTTCTTTCTACTCTACCCTCATTCACTCTGCTGTTGTATTACATGTCGTGTAAAAGAGACTTGTTCTAGAAATCTCCCAATTACTCTGATGTTCATTGTTTCTCTTTCCTATTGGTGATTATAGTGTTAGATTTATATAAAAATATTCTCTAAACCACATTCTCCCTTTGTCTGTTGAATTGCTCTTTAAAATTCTCTCATTTCTTATCACTGTTTGCTAATTACGCTTTTATTAGCATGTCTATGGTTGTTTATTATTCTGCACGTTGGTGTATCAGTACAGATATTTCTCCAACCTGCTTGAAGGTTTCTTCTGTGTGTTAATATGGCATGTACAGAGAAGTACATGTTTTTATATTACACCTGAATACTTATACTTGTGCTTGTTTTATATCATAAGTTGTGAAAAGATATGTAAATGCTGTGAATCTTAATGAAATACTTAGGTTTTGAAATGCATTGACAGAGGTTTAATCTTAGAATTAATAATATTCTGATTTGTTCTTTGTATTAATTATGACATTCAGTGTATGGAAGTGGGTTGCAGAAAAGTCTTATGGAATTATTTGTAATTGCATTTTCTATTAAACATTCATTTCTTCTTACCTTGTACAGATAACTGAATGCACTGTGTCCCATCCTGAATTATTGAAATGTGCATTTTGGTGTAATAGTATATGATGTGTCATTACTTCTTGTCACTAGAATCTGCTACTTTAATTAAGTGGTTTAAAGGGGTGAAAGTAACACCATGGGCAAAGAAGGGCTACAGTACAAGTTAGGATTTAATAAATTATGTTGCATGCTTCCTAGGGCAGAGGAAGCTACGTAAAATGTATTTTACATGTAAGCTCTAACCAATAAACGTTAAGTTGCTTAGTGCATAATGAGTTCATGTTGTCCTTTTAGAGTGACTTTTGTCAGTATTTTTGGACTTTAACTCTGCTGGAAGAAATTGTTCACCACAGGTCATAGTATGATTGTTATTTGTTAATAAATGCAACATCAACAAAATAAGCGTGCTCATGGGTGTCCCGTCACATTGCAGATTTTAAAGAGAGCAGACTGATTATCCTAGTAGCACGCAGGTTGTGTGCCCACCTTACAAATGTTACTTTCCATTCAGCGCACGTTTCATGCCATTCTCAAGCAGTCTTGGGCTAGAAGTTACATTTGAAGCCTACTGCTCATCACTGCTAAATCCGCTCTGTTGAGGGTTTTACATTGAAATAACTTTGCACTTGCACCATAATGTTTGTGAAGCATATAGTAATATGTCATAGATACTCTGAAGGTCGCCACAGAGATACTGTGACTATCATGTGATTTGTGTGTATCTGGCTCTGCCCAGGTGCATCTTGTCACTTCTGAAACAGTGGCCACCAGAAAGCTATAAAGACTTATAGGTGCATTGGCTAAGTGGACAAATAAATTTGTCAGCATAAACACTGACAATTGTAGCTTTGTGCGCCAAATCAATGCAGCATGATTCCTCTCTTGGCATACCTAATTTACTCCAGAAGAAAGGTAACACCAACACATGAAACAAGGCAAGCTGCTGGATCAGCAAAGCAATGCTCTAACTGTTCGTCTGATATTTATTCCTTAGGCTGCATGTCCTCGCAAAGGATAAGGCTTGTACCCTCCAAATTGCGCCCCTGCGCCTGAATTGTTGGTACAATGTGGTGAGCGCTGTCCAACATTTGGCGCTAACAGAAGTCAGGTTGTACTGTCTATTGTCATACGGTAACTCAGTCATATCTGACTCAGACATGGCTTTATATACATATGTGTGTGCGTGTGTCTTCTCTCCCAACTCCCCCTTTTTTTTGGGGGGGGGGGGGGGGGGGGCATTGCGATCAACCCACCCAATTTGATTTTCTATGTAATTGTATGTTCAGTAGATAGCCATTGATTTCTGGACTAGAATCTCGGTGTTTCAAGTCCAACATAATGCCGGTGTAGGGGTTGAACCGCCTGCTTTGCCTCCAGCCGCCTACTTCGCCATCAACGATGAGGAAGTTTAAGAGCAAGCGCTCTTATCCTTTCGCTCTGTTATATATACTTTTTTTTTGGCATATCCTTCACAGGACATCGCTGTCAACATCGGCATCTTTCAGCTGATTGTTGATTTCTTGGCAAGATTACGCTCAGTAGTTTGCCATTGCTTTCTGAGCGACCAACTCACATACCCCGTAAGTTACCGATGCGGAGAGAACAGCTGCCAAGTATCACATTACTGACGAGAGTATACGGGATTACGGAGAAAGTCGTGTAACCCCTAAACCAGAGAGACCGGCGTTATATTACCGAAGCACATAAAACAACGCACAACTAATTTATATATATATATATATATATATATATATATATATATATATATATATATATATATATATATAAGAGAATGTTTGTGTCTTTGTGTGTCCTTTATGCGTTCCCAAACGCTCCATCCAATTGAGATGAAATTTTCTACAGATGTTCTTTTCTTCTCACTCCCGCGGAGCCAACTGGCATAGTTAGTTTAAAATCAACTATTTTTCCTCCAGCACGAAAGAAAATGGCACAAGCTTAAGAACCAGACGAACAAATGTCCCGCCATCTTGATACAAGGGAACTCACTCTCTGATTAAACCAGAAATTAGTTATGAACAGTTCTCACTTGCGCGGATGCAATTGAAATAGTTAGTTAGTTTAAAATCAATTTTTAATTTTTGGGAACTGGAATGGGATCATCAGAAACCGACCAACGGGAGCAGGGGGCGAATATGAATTAAATGAGATGCTCCCCGCCAGGGGCTAGGCGAAGCTGGGCCGGGTCGTATAGTATATATATAAAATAACACTAAGTAATATAGCTTTACAGGACAGAATTACGAAACATACAGGACGTTGCGGCAAATAGCCTTCATCAGCAAACAAATACATACACAAAACACAATGTATAGTTACTGAGAATACCCGATTACTATATTAAAACGGGCACAAGGAAGTACTGGAAGTCAGTGTAACGATGATGGAGCAGGGAGAATCTCAGATTGCACTACATAAAGACACAAACATCTTAACAGGAAAGTAAGCAGCTGACCATTTTACCAACTCATGTGCACAAGATAACTATAGGAAAGCCTCGGTTTCGTTGCCGTCTGCTTCGGTTTTCATCGATTTTATTTTCCCGCGAAAAACTTGTCTCATTTTACGTCGGTTGCCTCGGATTTTGTTGGCGTGCCCATATGACCTCGCTGCCAATTTTGCGAAAACAAAGAGACCCACATGTTCAACTTGGCGTTGTTTTTCGTTGTGTAAACATAAGTGGTAGTAGTATTGTTTGGCGCTCACAGAAGGAGAAGAAAGAAGTAGAAACTAGAGGACGCACTAGACAACATAAACTTTGAAAGCTATAGTTACCGACCGGAATTCGAACCTGTCATCTTCAGCGCCTTGCTGCAGAAACAAGCGTACTTCGACGCATGACCAACTAGACACTCCAAAAAAAGTGTCTTCATTAGTCATGTCTATCATACACAGGAAGGAACCTACAACTATGGAATATGGATAGAATTCGTATCAAACCATTGAGATAGCACCATGTGACCATAGGTCTCATCATTTATATTAAACCAGCATAGGTCAAATAACACACATCGGACAGTAAATGCTGTGTCAAGTATATTAACACACGTGATTTTTTCGTTGTGTGAGCATCACTTGCTAATAAAATATGAGAGTGGCATTAAGATTGCTGAAATCGGCCGCATGTATAGGAAGTCGAGGCGCAGCTGGCCGAGTGGCTAGAACGCCGGACTCTCATTCGGGAGATCCGGGTTTGATCCCTCGGTGTGGGATTTTTTTCTGTCGGGGGCAAAAAGCAAATCCTAACCTGCACAGTTCGCAGCGACTGCACTTGCCAGGCGGCCTTAATTTCTCAAGCTCAAAGACCCCCTTGCCATACACCGCTAGGTACTATCTCATCTCATCTCATCATGTACCTTGTGGTGTCGACATAAAGTATAAACATCGTGAGAGTGCCCGATTATGGGCTTCATGTATCGATATTCCCGTGGACTCTGCTATTCCCTCCGTCCAACATTTACATGGTCGGCCTCTTCCTCTGTTTACATCTGGTCTGTACATCATTGCTTGTGGTATGCTGTTAAATGGTAACCTACTTCATGGCCAAACCATTTGACTTGCTGCTTTCTAATAAAGTCTAGTGTATAACCCCCACTTTAGTCCTGATTTCTTCATTTCTGATCTTATCTCTTCTTGAGACGTTGAGTATTCTTCTCAGGAATCTCATTTCTGTTGTTGTGATGTTTCTTTTCTCTTTTTCTGTCATTGTCCAGGTTTGGCATTGGTAGCATAGAGTTGGTAGGAAGATTGTGTTGTAAAATGCTTTCTTATTAGTTATTGATACATGTTTGTTCTTTAGTATTGGTGCCATTTGTCCAATGAGTTGGTTTGCCTTATTGCATCTATTTTCAATCTCGCTTCTGATCTGCCATTTGATGCTATTATACTTCCTAGGTATCTGAAACACTTTACTAGTTTCAAGGGATGTTCTTTTAGGTGAATTGTTGTTGTTTTTTCTTCTTTATTTATAGTCATTACCTCTGTTTTGCTTGTGCTAATTTTCATGTTATGTTCCCTACACATTTAGTTTAGACCATTCATGTGGTCTTGTAATTTGTTTGAACACTACCGCAGGAGAGACTACATGCCCCCTTTAAAAAAAAACAGCAATAAAGACAATAATAATGGTAAATTATCTCGAACAACAACTAGCAAATAAAAAAAAAAACATTCCCATGTGTGTGGCACGTTGCACCCACCTTGGGTATTTATGATGCCCATGTTAAACATTGCCTCAACGAGTTATGTATTATTGATTATTTTTCATGCGTTTTAATGCTTATTCTTTTGTTGTTAAAAAATTGCTTCATAAGAGATGTTGAATGAAAGAATGTATGAGAGGAAATAGAGAAGAAGGGCAGAATGTCAGACGGGTCTGCGTGCCCAATTCTTAACCCTTTGAAAAGAAAGATTTTCGTTGTTCTTTCGTTCGTAATTCAGCTTCTGATTTTGCTATTAGTGCTTGGTCGTCCGCAAACAGGAGTTCTCTAATGGTTAGATTTGCAGGTGGTTCTTCTTCTGTGTTCTCTTCATGAGGTATTCTTGTGGTCTCTGGCTGGCTTCTTTGCATATGTTGTTTATATCTATATATATATAAAAAATGTGTGTGTCCTTTATGTGTTCCCAAACGGCCCATCCGATTGAGATGAAATTTTCTATAGATGTTCTTCTCATTCCCGGGCAGCCAACTGGCATAGTTTGTTAGTTTACAAACAGCTATTTTTGTAATAAATTAACATTAATTAAAATATTGCAAGGGGATTTAACTTAAGAAAAGTTACATCAAGGGACATTACTTTTAGTAGCATTGCTATATTATGTAATTTAAATAGTTGTATTTTACTCAAAGTTTTATAAAATGTTTACAGTTAGGCCTATCTACAGGCATATGCGTTATAATATAATGATAAAATCTTTAAGGCATTTTCAAAGTTTTCATAAAAATAATGCATCTATTTTAAATACTTCTTCTTCTTTCGTTCGCCTGAAATAAGCCTATAACTGCAATGTTGTCTCTTGCATGAATCCAACAGTCTTTTTTAGTTCATTCAGCGGTCCATAGAGTTTATCTTCCACTGTTGTCTCTCTAGGCCAGAAGGTTCGCCTGGATATGTTGTAGTTTGGGCAATCCTGGAGTATGTGCTCTGCTGTCTGCAACGCCAAACCACATGTGCACATGGCTGAGTCACCAATCTTGAATTTTGTATACACGTGGTGGCGTAATCTATTGTGTCCTGTTCTGAGGCGCAGAAGAATGACCTGTTCTGGTCTGTCCATAACGTGGTAGTCGTCTTGAGTAAGGTTTGGTGGCCTTCTGACTGATTTTATCATTCTTTTCTTTTGGTGGTATGTAATAGGCACTTTATTTTTAAATACTTGAAAATTTGCTAACTCATCTTTTTATTTCTCTTCGACAGCACATTGCATGGTTTACTGTTCTTTCTTTCTTTTCCACATCAAATTAAAAAAAATTTTCCTTCTATGTAATGTAATTTTTTTTTTAAACATTCCCATATGTATGGCACGTTACACCCACGTTGGGTATTTATGATGCCCTTGTTAAACATTGCCTCAACGAGTCATGTATTATTGATTATTTTGCATGCATTTTAATGCTTATTGTTCTTTTGTTGTCAAAGAATTGCTTCATAAGAGATGTTGAATGAAAGAATGTATGAGAGGAAATAGAGAAGAAGGGCAAAATGTCAGACGGGCCTGCGTGCCGAATTCTTAACCCTTTGAAAATAAAGATTTTCGTTCGTATAAAAAAAATTTAATTTTTTTGTGAGAGAAAGTTAGTTGCATATCCTTTGCAGTACTCTGCAGTCAACCCACCGCCCACCATTTATTGGCTGTTCATGGTATCTTGGTAAGTTTACTTTCAGTACTTTAACGTTGCCCCTTTTAGTTATTGGAATGAAGATAGATCTCTTCCAATCATATTTTCTACTATCAATCTAACTATCTATTCTTCTATTCTATCTATATTTTTAAAGTTTTCATAAAAATAATGCATCTATTTTAGATAGGAGTTGGATGGATGGATGGCCGGGTCGTCAGATAGACAGACAGATAGATAGATAGATAGATATAGATAGGTAGGTAGGTGGATGGATAGGAGGTAGTTAGGTAATAGATAGATCGACCGATCAGCTAGTATGTTATGAACAAGAGAGGGGACAGGACACAACCATGTCGTACTCCGGATTTTATGGTGAAGGGTTCTGAGTGTCCTCCAGTTGCTCTCACTATACATTCACTGTTGTATAAGCTTCTACATAGGTTTGTTAGATGTGTACTTACTCCATATTGTTTAAGGATTTCCCACAGCTTGTTTCTATCTACTCTATCAAATGCTTTTTCTTGGTCGACAAAGGCTAAGTAGAGTGTTTCATTGAATTCGATTGATTTTTCTATAAGTTGTTTTATTTTGTAGTTGCAAAAATGGCGTCTGTGCATCCTTTGTTTTTCCTAAATCCAAGTTGTGTTTCGCTTAGCTGGGGTTCTATAATAGGTCGTAATCTCTCAATAATTTAGCAAAATATTTTCCCAGTATGACTCAACAGTGAAATGCCTCTGTATTGTGTGCAATCTCTTTTGCTGCCTTTGTTTTTCTAAATTGGGATAATTATGGCGTTTCCCCAGTCCCGTGGTGTCTGTTGTTCTATCCAAACATAGTTGAATAGTCTATATAGCCATGCTACTTCTACTTCTCTTGCTGCTTTAATTAGTTCATTTGGTATCTCATCTTGTCCCTGTGATTTGTTCTTTGGGGCTAATCTGATGGCTTCTATAATTTCTTCTTTTAGTATGTTTGGTTCTAGTTCTTCGGTGGCATCAGTGTAGGTCTCTTGAATTCTTGTGACATCTGATGGGATGTTGAGAAGTTGTTCGAAATACTGCTTCCATCTTATTAGGATTTGTTTTTGTTCACTTATTGGTTCTCCATTTTCGCTGTTAATTATCTCAGTTGGGTCAAAGGGTTCTCCTCTGGTTCGCATTGCACTTATCTTTTTGTAGAAGTTTCTAGTTGCCTCCTTGTAGTTTTTATTTAGGGTTTCTCCATACTCTTCCCAGGCTTTTTGTTTTTCCCTCTTTACTATTCTATTCACATGTCTTTTCGCTATTCTATATTCTATGTAATCACATTCTTGTTTGCTCTTCAACCACTTCTTATATTTTTCCTTTTTGTCTTTTACCGCTTTCTTTACCTGTGGCCTGTGTGTTCCACCAACTTGTTATTTTCTTTATCCGTGATTTGCGTTTTTTTCATGGTTCCACATGTTATTTCTGCAGTATTTAGACTGTTTTTCTTTCTATAGGTAATTTTACAAAGATTTCAGTTAGTTCTTTCTCGTAATTTTCCCTTACTGCCTCGTCATTAAGGTTTTTTAAGTTTACATATATTTTCCTACTCTTTGCTTTCTTCTTCTGATGGTTCTTATAACTTATTGTAGCAACGACTGCTATATGATCTGTGTTTCCCCTCTGCTGTGTGTCCACCGTGACGAGGTAGAGGGGCTTGTGCGTCCCAATGACCCCAAGAGCTATGCCGACGGTAGCACAGCTACTGGTAGGGCCACCCATGTCGGACAGGTCAAGGGAGAGGGACCAGACGAAGAGACACACAAACCTGCTGCCTTGTAGGTAGACTGGGGACAGTCAAAGGCTAGGGAAAGCACCCCAAATACATGCTTGTCGAAATCGGATGTACTGAGCCACAGGCTTGACAAAGCAGTGCAACGTGAAACCTGCTGCCTTGTAGGTAGACTGGGGACAGTCAAAGGCTAGGGAAAGCATCCCGAATAAATGCTTGTCGAAATCGGATGTACTGAGCCACAGGCTTGACAAAGCAGTGCAACGTAACTTAATTCATGATGTCACAAATCAAAATTAATCGATATGGTGCTAATCCCGTGAAGTCCCATCAGGCGGTGATAGTGCCGGGCCCCCTGCCTCGAGGGGGTCCACCCATGACTACTGGTGGTCACCTTCCCCTGTGCTGTGGAGTCAAGGCACAGAGGAGTAGGTTAAGAGCTATTGACCAAATACCCCGGACACTCAACATACTACAGTGGAATGCCGAAGGAGTTTACAAGAAGAAAGACTCCCTAACACAGCGTCTTCATAAAGATAGAATAGATGTGGCATGCATTCAAGAGACACACCTCAACGCCAATCACAAATTCTCAGTCAGAGGATATCAGGCCACACGTTTCGACCGCGAAGGACACAAAGGAGGAGTTCTAATACTTACACGAAATACAATACCTTGCAGCGAATTATCTGTGATCTCTGACAACCAAACGGAAATTATAGGTGTTGATATAATGATAAAGGACGTGAAAATAAGAATCTACAATCTGTATAGCCCAGCAGATAAGGACCTTACACTCTCAAACATGAAAATAACTGACACAAACTGCATTATTGTCGGAGACTTTAATAGCCGTTCAGAAAGATGGGGATACTCAGATACTGACAAAAGAGGAGATGAATTGGAGGACTGGGAAATAGACTCAAATCTCCATCTACTCAACAAAGCGGATGACACACCGAGCTTCTACTCCAGAAGATGGCTTACCACTTCTACTCCAGACTTAGCTTTCTGCACAGGAGACATCCTCCACAAAATCGATCGCCATGTGCTGGACCAATTAGCAGGTAGTGACCACAGACCAATCAAGCTTGAAATGAATATGGAGTATGTTCCACAGGAGCAAAAGCCCTTGCCCCGCTGGAATTACAAACGAGCAGATTGGGACAGATTTGCCATACTAACAGACAAATATTGTGAAAACATAAATACACGATATGGCAACATAAAGCAAATGGTGGAAAGTCTAAACAGAGCGATAATACAGGCAGCCACTGAGTCCATTCCTAGAGGAGCGAGGAAAAATTACAAACCATACTGGACTGAAGAACTACAAAGTTTGGAGGACAAAGTTGAAGATGCCAGGAAGACAGCAGAGAGAGAACAAACAATTGAAGCAAACATCTCTCTCAAAGCCATCTCAGCAAAATATAAAAGAACAGTAAATCAAACAACAAGAGATTGTTGGAGGGAAAAAACAGAAAACCTGAATTTTGACAGGGATGGAAACAAACTATGGAAACTAGTGAAAGCCATGAACAATGAAGGACCTAGAAACAAACAAATAACAATTAAACAAGGAAATGCCTTGCTTACAGGCAAAAAGGCTGCAAATGCACTAATGGAACACTATGCAAATGCAAACCACATTGATATTACAACCGAACAGAAGAAAGCAATCAAAGACAAACAGATACATCATAGAAATACAGAGACAGCAGCAGAATATATGATGGCAAATCTAACAATGGAAGAAATGGAACAGGCAATGAATACCCTAAAAAAGAAGAAATCACCAGGAAAGGATGGAATCACAAATGAAATGCTAATAGGACTAGGCACCAAGGCAAAGAAGAAACTACTAGCAGTCCTAAATAACAGCTGGAAGAGAGGAATAGTCCCACAGGCATGGAAGGAAGCTATACTAATACCAGTCCCAAAGAAGGGAAAAGACCTGGAAGAACCAAATGGCTATCGACCTATCAGTCTACTTAGCTGTGTAGGAAAATTAATGGAACGCATTATCAATGGCAGGCTAACATGGCATCTGGAAGAAAACAAACTCTTAACACCACACCAAGCAGGATTCAGAAAATACAGATCCACTGAAGATCAAATAACCTATATAGCTCAGGAAATAGAGGATGCCTTCCAAGAGAAAAAGCACACACTAGCAGTCTGGATAGATTTAGAAAAAGCATTTGATAAAGTATGGAAGGAAGGACTGAAAGTAAAACTGCAAAACATGCATGTTTGTGGAAAAATGTATAAATGGATCAGCCACTACCTTGAGAACAGAACTGCCAGGACAAAAGTACAAGGACAAACAAGCAAAATGATGCTGCTGGAGCAAGGTGTCCCCCAAGGAGGAGTTCTTTCACCAACATTATTCCTAGCATATATAAATGACATCACAGAAAATTTTCCAGCCAGAGTACACACATCCTCCTTTGCAGATGACCTAGCCATATGGACATCTGAAGAATATATTAGTACAGCTAACAGCAGAATACAGCAAGCCTTATTAGCGCTAGAGGACTGGTCAAAATCATGGCTAGTGAAGATAAGTGAGGAGAAAACAACATGCACAGTGTTCTCCCTCTCAAATAAAACTCAGCAACCTAAGCTGGTATTGAATGGAAAAATATTGCGCCATGAAGAAAATCCAAACTATCTAGGAGTCACCTTTGATCGTCGCCTGACATGGAAGACACAGGTTGAGAAAAATCGAACAAGAGCAAGGCAGAGAATGGCAATCATGAAAAAGCTTGCTGGTACAACGTGGGGAGCAGATGAGAAAGTTCTCAAGAAGTTATATACTGGACGGGTGAGGCCAGTACTGGAATATGGCATTGCAGCTTGGGCAACAGCAGCTAAGTCAAACTTTAACAAAATAAGTAGAGTCCAAAACCAAGGAATGCGAATCATAACTGGAAGCCTGAAGACAACGCCTATTAATGAACTAGAAAAGATCACTTGTTTACAACCAATGCAGGATAGAAGAGATAGCAGAGCCCAGCAACAAGCAGAAAAATTTAGAAGATTGACAGACCACCCTATGTACAACAGATTTAATGGTTTTGGAAAGGGAAGACTGAAGCGTAGCAACTTTGTAGAAACTGCAAAACGAAGGATTAGGGCAGATCCTATACTTAACATATCAACAGTCAAGCCCATACACAATGCACACAACTTCCCAGCTTGGAGACAGCAGCAACTGCCTGAGATGATAGAAAACATTCCTGGTATTGAGAAAAAGAACACACAGCATGAAACCGAAAGAAGAGAAATAACCCTAAACTACATAAAAGAACATTACCCAAGCAGGAATTGGACCCATGCATATACAGATGGATCAGCCAAAAATTCAATAGAGAATGGAGGAGGAGGAATTCTCCTAAATTTAAAAAATGGAGTGAAAAAAACACATTCAATGGCAACTGGAAAATTTTCAAGTAACTTCAAAGCGGAGGTAGAGGCTTTGAAAACTGTAGCAGAAATGCTCCTGATGGAGGAAAATAAAGAGAAGCAAATAGCTATCTTCACAGATGCAAAGTCAGCTGTCTCAATACTCAAGAGCAATAACAGCACAGAACTAACTGACCTAAGAGCAGCACTCCATGGTCTATGCCAGAAATCAAAAAAGTTGTAATACAGTGGATCCCATCACATTGCAGTATACCTGGAAACGAAGAGGCTGACAGACTGGCAAAAGAGGGCGGACGACTACCACAGCCTGACATAGACATAACCTATAATGAGGCAAAGAGGTTGATAAAAAGCACTTATAGAACCAAATGGGAATCTGAGCATCCAGGCCATCAGAAGGATGATGCATATTACAAACTCGACCGAAGAGAACAAGTAGCAATCTTCAGACTCCGCACAGGACATAACAGGCTGAAATACCACTTGTTCAATAAACTAAAGATAGGAGATACTGATGAATGTAATTGTAGAACTGGAAAAATGACAGCAAAACATTTGCTGCAGGATTGCCCAACGTATGCAGAACAGAGAAAGATATTTTGGCCCACACCTGCTTCATTTGAGGACAAGCTCTATGGAGATATCAACAAGCTCAAGTTGACCGCAGCTTACTTTAACTACATACAGGTTGACATTTAAAGGTGCATGAAGACCCAGAGGCATGAAATGGAATATTGCTTGGATAGCAAATCCATTATGTGGAAAGTCCGAATCAAAAGCCCATTGTGTGGGCTTCATAAAAGGTGGAAAAGTGTCCTAGTGGCATGAAATGGAATATTGCTTGGATAGCAAATCCATTACGTGGAAAGTCCGAATCAAAAGCCCATTGTGTGGGCTTCATAAAAGGTGGAAAAGTGTCCTAGTGGCATGAAATGGAATATTGCTTGGATAGCAAATCCATTACGTGGAAAGTCCGAATCGAAAGCTCACTGTGTGGATGTCATCTGCAGACTGCATACTTCTGGTTTCCGGAAGAACAGCCTATGGTGAACGGAAGGCCCAATATACGGAAGTGAGGCTAAGCAGCCATGTGCAGGACGTGACGATTCCTTGGGTGAGCCCAGTACCAGAGCGCTATGTATCGGCTCTGCAAGTATGGAAGCCTCCTTGGATGGCGGGGAATGCCCATGGTCTGCCCCTGCCTTCCCTTGAGGGCTGACCAGGATCTTTGGCTGTTCTATATGGACCAGCTGGGATGGGGGATAACACCACAACAGTGAGAGTCAAACGTCCTAAGAAACCCCCGGGAAGGTTCACCCGGTCAACAAATGCCCGCAGAAGTCGGATGTGTCGGCCTAACGGCGCAAGAACGCAGCTCTGCTGTAAACAGGCACAACGCAATCACATCCGAAAAAAAACTCCGGATGAACGAAGAAGAAGAAGATCTGTGTTTATACTTAAATTGGGCACTGCCCTTGCATCTAATATATTTCTCTTTCTGTTATATCTTGTTAATATAAAATCAATTTGGCTTTTAGTATCTAGATCGTTCCATTTATACCAGGTGTATACTTGTGAGTCTTTATGTTTATAGAATGTGTTTGTTATATAGAGGTCGTGTTGGCTGCATAGCTCTATTAGTCTACTTCCGTTATCATTCCTTTCATTATGCTGATCTCCAAATGCTCCCAGATGTTTTTCTATGCCCACTCTGTTATGTCATAGTCTTGCAATGAAGTCTCCCATAACTATGATGTCCTGCTTATCTATTTTATTTAGCACGTCATGGATGTCTTCGTAGAATTCCTCGTATTCTTGCTCATTTGTGTTTGTATTACATGGTGCGTATATTTGTACATATGTTGTAATTGTTTGTTCTTTTATTCTCACTGTTATGATTCTTTCTGATATGTATTTTATTTCTAGTATTCCTCTTGCTAGCCGTGGTTCGATGACTATTCCCACACCATGTCTTGCCCGTTCTCGCTGTTCTACTCCAGAGTAGACAAATGTGTAACTGTGGTTGAGCTTCTTGCATCCTTTCCCCTTTGTTCTGGTGTCCGTTATTCCCATAAGTCCAATTTTCCTCTCTTTCATTGTTTCTATATTGGTACTATATTGGCAAGGTACTATATTGGCAGTAAATGACAGTGACTGTAAATGACAGTATAGGAAGTCACATCCACGATATGTGGATTATCACTGTGGTGATAAATGAAGCAACAAAGTGAGGCTAATGTAGCGAGCAGCTGCATACAATTTGGCAGCAGGCCGCGTTGTGCTAAGAGATCACAACAGCAGTAAAATGCTGGTGTTCACAACGATGTCCTGTAAAAGGATATGCAAAAACAAAACAAAAAGTAGCGAAAGGCATGAATGTGCTAACGAAACAGATTGCAAACAATTGAGAACGGTTATTATTAATTTGGATAAGTCAAAACAATTAGGTCGTGATTCTGTTTCGGAGACTGTCATATACGAAAAGGCCAGACTGTTTTATCCCGATCTCATTAAGAAAATGCCTGTGATGGGTGCTAGTGTTCTTAGTGATTTAGTAGTTTTAAGACAAGCAGAGAATGATTTGAAAAATTCAGGAGGTGCACTGGCATACACCGTGTTAATAGTAAACACAAGAAATAAATGGGGAGAACCGTTGAGGCCACTAAGACGATTAAACAAATAGACACACATAGTATTATTTGGCGCTCACAGAAGAAGAAGAAAGAAATAGAGATTAGAAGACGCACTAGACAACATAAAATTTGAAAGCTATAATAATTACCGACCGGGATCGAACCTGTCGCCTCCAAATGACGACGGCGCCTCACTGCAGGAACAAGTGTACTTCGACGCACGACCAACTAGACACTCCTGAAAGTAGCGAGAGCAATATGAAAACTGAAGTCACAAGGAGCTGACCATATATCCAATGGAATTATCAAGAACCTAGGAACAATCACCACAACTGCAGCAGATCTTCAATAACCGATGCACCTTAGGTACCGTTCCACAAGCCTGGACAGAAGCACTCTCTCCTAAAATCAGGGAAAGGCAGTTCAAGTGCCTCCAGCTACGGACTAATTTAACTAATTAGCCTTACCAGCAGTTTCTGCACAACAGTGGAGCGCATCATCAATCATAGACTACACTGATACATGGGAAGCGAACACATTCTTATGCTACAGCAGACAGGCTTTAGGCAGTGTTACTCTACGGAAGGTCAAACAACCTACCTCTCTCAAGAAATTGAGGATGCACTCCAAGATAAGAAACTGGTGCTTGCGGCATGGATACCTAGGACAGACTTATACGAAACAAGCTTAGCATACTCTGCCGCTCAGTTGTGGAAAAATCATCTACAAGAAATCAAAGACACCACCAATCACTATGCACAAAGTCGTAACCTGTTTTAGCACTATCTCAATACAGACGACATGACCGATAAAACAAAACAAACAAAATTATTTTCCATGCGTATAGTTCTGTTGTTGTTGTTGTCTAAGATTAGCTTCAAAAGTGATGTATGAATGAAATAATGTATGATAGCAAAGAGAGAAGAACGGCAGAATGTCAGACGGGCCAGCGTGCCCAATTCTTAACCCTTTGAAATACAGTTCGTTCGGTATAGGGAGACCCTCCTGTAACAATACTGGCCCGGATCTCAGTGGTTGTCAAGACCTTTGAGCTCTTACTTGTCTTCTATTACCTTATTGCCCCCGGACGCTGACTTCCTATCAGATCACTACAGACAAACAGATCACCACCTGGCTATAAGATAACGCTCTTCAGACAGGTAAAGTAAGAGTCTTTAATAAAGATTCAGATTCCAAAACGACATTCAAGTACAAGACAAACAGAAGAACCACTGAGTCCTGGTGCGAGGATTCTGGAGGACAGTATCTTCATTCCACCAGCGGTTTGTCAGTCGTTAGTGTGTGAGTGATGTAGACACCGGTGGTAGAATATCGTTCACCTGATCTCTCCTTTGGTTGCTTGGAACTTCTCTTGACTTGAGCATAGGACAATACAGTTCTTTCTGCCCCACGGCCGCTTCTTCTTGACTTGAATCGAGGGCAAATTTTCTTTGATCAGTTGACTGGAGGAGACTCTTCTCCTCCACGGCACATCAAGCACGTCAGTTGACACCGGAAAACAATAAGGGTTCCCGCAAGTAAGAAGATACCCGATGTACCAATCCATCTCACCTGGTATTAATACATCCCCACAAGAGATAAACTGACACTAGTTGTGTGGTCAGTTTCCACCCTCAGACCACTTCCATGGGTCTGACTTCAGACATCTCGCTACTAGATCTGTGTAGAGCAGCCAGGTACTAGACTCCCATGTCCCTGATTAACCTCACTCGTGGGAAGCATAGCCTCTCTGGAAAACACATAAGATACCAAACATCCAGCTTAAGAATGGAGGTGGAGGCGGTCACTGCAGCTTTCCGCTGAATTGAGAACACGATACACACACACGTCGTGATTGTAACTGACTCAGAAAGCATGCTGAGGAAAGTGAGGACAGACATGCTTCGTGCAGAGTGGCTTGCTTCGCTTCGGAGGTCACGGGTGGCAAGCATCGCCTGGATCTTTTCTCCGGGGCATGCAGGTGTGCTGGGGGATGAACAGGCGGACAGATTGGCTGGCTTTGCAAAACTTGGTGGAGTATTGATGCATGACAAGGCAGACGTGGTTGCGGCCTTGTGAGGTCACGTGTACACCTCGGAGGAGTAAATGGATCACCATGGTCTGGCAAGAATGAGGCAGCGAGGAGTGACGAGGGGATATGGCCGACGCTCGTCTCTCAGAGGAAAGGCGAGACGGTATATAATCAGATTGTTACTGGTACTATAGTACTGTGGTCATAACATCTGATGGGAGATGCCTTGAAGAGATTAGAACAAGAATTGCCATTGCGAAGGTAGCCTTTTGCAAGATGAAAAACATACTGACCAATAAAAAGAGTGTTGAGGTGCTACATAGAACCTATACTTTTGTATGAATGTGAAGCGTGGACAACAAGCAGTCAAACTGAAAAACAGCTGATGGCTGTGGAAATGTGGTTTCTGAGGAAAATGCAAAGAATACTATGGACAGACAGAAAAACCAATGAGCAAGTCCTTTAAGATACAAATGAAGATCGTAAACTGATTAGAGTCATTAGACGTAGACAGTCAACATTTTTTGGGCGTGTTGTGAGAAGAAATGACTTGGAGAACATCGTGACAACTGGCAAGATCGAAGGGAAGAGACCAACGGGGAGACCGAGAAGTAAATACCTGGATGGATTTGCCACATGGCATGGTCGAGACAGGAACACGGAGCTGATCCACGACTCTGGTAATCGAGTGAGATGGCAGAACATGACCGCCCACGCTTACCGGCATAGCACATGATGGATTGACTGGTACTATTGGTGTTGGAACTCTTCGCTGGCTGATGGGGACGGAGCGCTTATGGGAATGCCCCGAAAGCTGTGATAATGGTTCCTAGATCTATCAATCAATCAATCTGGAAAACACAGTCTATTACAATTCGAAGGAAGATATAGGTCCCAGGACCTCAGGTCTAAGCATTTCCCCTATACTGGCCAAGGGTGTTTGTCTATGTTCCAGCTGCGCTGGTAAACCTTTCCTGAGATCTTGATTACAGATAAACAAAGAAAGAAGAGTGTAATCCTCGGTCTGTCGCTTTTCCTCCGCCTCTCCTCTGGTTTATGGATAGTCTGGAATTTATATGCACTCAACCACATAGGTTTGGCTTCTCTTGGCAGCCCAAACAAGTGTCGAGTTTATTGGCGGAACATCCTGGTCCTATGATGCAACAGGCAGTGTATCCATTAGACTCGCGTGATAATATTATTCCTCTCTGAACAAACGATGTAATTCCTTAACAATCCAGAATTTAGAAAGCAAACATTTTGTGTGTGTGTGTGTGTGTGTGTGTGTGCGCGCGCGCGCGCGCCTCGTGTTTATGTACATGTGTCAGGGCGAGTCCACCCTAATGAAAAAAAAAATGTTTGCATATCCTTTACAGGACATCGCTGTCAACACCAGCATCTTTCATCTGATTGTTGATTTCTTGGCAAGATTACGTTCATTAGTTTGCCATTGCTTTCTGAGCGGCCGGCTCACATACCCCGTAAGTTACCGACGCGATTCGAACCACTGCTGATTCTCATCGTCGTCACGTTACTTACGAGAGTATACGAGATTACGGAGAAAAGTCGCTAACCTCTAGGCCAGGAAGCCTTCCCACCCTAATAGGTATGAAGATATTGGTAACCATCTTCCCCAACCTAAGTTAGATGCCACTCGACCAAGGTCGATATCCTTTCATAGCTTACAGTTCCTCTAATCGCCTCAGCTGTGAAATACCCGTCATGGCTCTGGTGCGCCACCTGATGATGATAATAATCAGTGTCGCTAGTGCACACTCCTCTTGAGGGTAGTCAAATTATATCCCTTTGCAAAAGGAACACCTGTTCACCACCAATACTTCCGAGAACACGTTCCTTCATGGAATCAGGTGTCACAATCTTTTGTCAACCTGCATTGCTACAGACCGACCACAGCAGGCTCGTAACTAAACTGACCAGGCCGCTAGTTGACAGACATCGCAAGACACTCAATCGATCAATACAGCTGGATTGATTGATTGATTGATTGATTGATTGATTTAGGAACCGACATCACCGCATTCGGGACATTCCCATAAGTGCTCCGTCCCCATCCTCAGCAGCCAGGGAAGAGTTCCAACACTATTATATTATTATATGTCCGTCTCGCCTTTCCTCTGAGTGTCGATCGTCGGCCAGATCCCCTCGTCACACCTCGCTGCCTCATTCTTACCAGACCATAGTGATCCATTTGCTCCGCCGGGGTGTACACGTGCTCCCACAAGGCCGCAACCACGCCTGTTTTGTCATGCATCAATACTCCACCAAGTTTTGCCAAGCCAGCCAATCTGTCCGCCTGTTCATTCCCCAGCACACCGGCATGCCCAGGAGAAAAGATCCAGGTGATGCTTGCTACCCGTGACCTCCGAAGCGAAGCAAGCCACTCTGCACGAAGCTTGCTTGTTCTCACCCTCCTCAGCATGCTTTCTGAGTCAGTTACAATCACAATGCGTGTATGTATCGTGTTCTCCATCCAGCGGAAAGCCGCACTGACCGCCTCCACCTCCATTCTTAAGCTAGATGTTGTCTTTTGCCAAGATCCCCCAGGCGCTTCTCCTACCTCTCAACACCGACCCATCCGTGTAGATAATCACATCACCCGGGCGAGAATTATCCTGAATTAGTTGCTGAATTTCCACTTGTGTGGCCCCTGCTGGCCACTCCCTGCACTCCCGGCTCAATGTGATTATAACTCTGCACAAGTCTGACTGCTCGGCTGGCACTCTGACCCACTCCTCTCCTCGCCTGATGTTCTCCAAGGGGCACACCTGTCTGATTGTATCCTCCGCTTGAGCCATCCATGATTTCCCTCTTATCAGTCTCTGACCCTTAACTGCGTCCAACGCCTCATGCAACGGGTGATCTGTGCAGCTACTCTGAGGTATGCCTTTGCCTGCATCACCTTGAGCCTACTAGCAACAGTAGGCAGACCAAGGATGTAACGCATGCACACTACTGGAGTATCTCTGGTGCATCCCAGAATGACCCGCATAGCTTCGTTCTGTATGCGCTCTAATTCCACCAGCTGACTCTTTGAGACAGTGAGTAGTCCTAGTCCATAATCAATCACTGAGAGGATCAAGTGCTGGTATAGTGTGAAGAGCATTCTCTGCTCTGTGTCCATTGCAGCCCTTTTGAGATCTTGTCACAACCGTCTCCACATGGTCCTTGAAGAACAGACTCCTGTCAAATGTGATTCCCAGATACTTCAGTTTGTTCTCATCTATTGTGAGGCTTGGGGCATCATTTCTCACAATCCTGTTATCCAGAGAGCACGACAACACAGACGCCTTTTTCGGGTTGATGACAGCACTCATTTCAGTCCACCAGTCAATCACTATGTCTACTGTCACCTGTAGCTCCTGGGCTGTTTGATCCCTATCTCTCCCCTGCCTGTATGCAAGAATATCATCTGCAAATGTTAGAATCCTTCCAACCCCTGGTGCTTCTAGGTATGCAATCTTGCTAGTATACCCATTAAAGAGCACCGGTGAGATTGCAGATCCCTGTGGCAGTCCCGGGGTTAACATATGTGGCTCTGAGGTCTGCCTCGATGTGTCTTCCCGCAATAACTATAAAGGAAAATCCACAAATCGAAACATTTCTCACCTGCACGTGAAGAACATAAAATAACTGACGGCAATCGGGAGAACGTTTTTAGCCATTTATTAATGCGCTGCAGAAAACAACGGGATAAAGTTATTCCAGAATATAGACTTCCCTTCAGACAGGGTTGACGTCTACTTACATATCTATGAATAAGCTCCCTATTCTACTCCGTTCACCTTGAAGCTCAGTCTTCCATCCCAAGGTTCAGTCGTTTCATAAATCGCCTAGGTTTTTTCTCGCCCGGTTCTTTCATTGTTGGATCCTCGTCAACATATTCCTATCCTGTCGCTCACTTGCCGATCTTCGCAATCATCGCGTCCAGATATTATCCCCTTTTATACAGAGCCTTCAGAAAACACAGCCGCTTCGTGTCGTAGTCTCACAACGTCTGTTTATTTGTTGTCCTCTGACGTTTCAGGTTTCCCTTGGTTTTCTTGTTGACCATCCACTTTGGTGTACTTTATGGAAAATCCCTTTTCCCCTTTTCTGTATCTTCTTTTGGTGTGTGTGCCCATCATATGGCATTATGCCCCCTCCCAGACAAAAAAAAATGATCTCATCATGTTTTTTTCAAATATCTATATGTATATATACACAATTGTTACTTATACCTCATCGCTTTACTACAACAATTATAACAACAGCTGACTAGTTGATGGTTCCCGTTACCCACCCTAAAAAAATAATAAAGTTATATGACGGGCACGCCCTCTTTCCAAACCCCCGTTGGACGTCGTGGGGATCCGACCCATGGGAAGGTCGGTCCAACTAATTTTCATTAGTCCCTATGGACAAGTGTCCTCACTCTAGGTAATACCTGGAGTTGCGGACGAGGGTAGTAATGGGGTTCCATACAATCCATATCAGTTGCTGTTAGGTGTTGTCGCTGTTCATTGCTTGTTTTTCCATCATATGTCTGTAGGTAAGGTAGACGCTCTATGCACTAAGATAGGCTACTTTAGAGATATATTCCATTGTGGATATCTTGGGAACACTGACCAATCCTAAAGTCAACAATTAACTGTTATTAATCAATGATTAGAAATATAACATAATATTAATTAATATAACACTATTATTGATTTAACTAACCAATTAATATAGCACATTAACCTATTAAATTAACTATATATATAACACATATTTCTATATTATCGTAATATCAACATCATATTATTGTTACATGTATACTTTTATTACTTAAATACTTAGATTAGAGTGTCCTTTAATCCGCACAATATGAAATATTGTTCACACAGTTC
The DNA here is from genome assembly GCA_014155875.1 of Cepaea nemoralis. Classification (NCBI taxonomy): domain Eukaryota; kingdom Metazoa; phylum Mollusca; class Gastropoda; order Stylommatophora; family Helicidae; genus Cepaea; species Cepaea nemoralis. The sequence continues at coordinate 983,407 of JACEFZ010027689.1, read as the reverse complement.
CTAGTTCAACACGACTGTTCATAGTCCTTCAATTGGTAGCTGCATTATGACATCCTGTCAAAATGATAAATCAACACAAGTATCTATCTGACTAAACTATATATTTGCAATAGTAATAAATTATACAGTTGATGATTGTTATATACATTGTTCATCAATCAGGTGCTATCTTAACATATATTTATTAAATTTCCTAACATTTTATGAATGAACAGATACATTAAATTATAATTGAATAACTTGTACCATAGATCTATCCAACTATAGTCGACTGAGAATATCCGCAAGATTATTATCCTTTCCAGGAATATGATTGACTAAAATCTTGCAGATCTTCAATATAGATATAGACTTGTGAAGAATCATACATTTCAAAGATTCAAGACTTTTAAAGAAAATAACTCAGAAATATAATATAATATTCTGATTTATCAAGAATAAATATCTATACCAACTAATATTTCTAGAAATTATTAATGTTATCTGAAAAAGATATAGCTAACAACATTTGTTTGCAGAATAGAGAAGAACCGAAATATTTTCACACAACTAAGTGTAGACCTATAAGATAGTGTGAACACTTTGGAAAAGTATAGATTTATATCAGTGACACCTGGCATAACTAAGTAATAAGACCTAAGACCCTAATGTGTCTGTAGTGTATTATGTGTTGATATCAACCTAACACTTTCATCCCATTTTATTTTTCTTTATTCTTTTTTCTTTTATTCTTCCTTTCATTCTATTTCTTTCTTTGTTTCAGACCTGTAAAATCTCTCTTCTGCACTCATGTCAATATTTGTACATTGTAACTTTGTTGATTGGAACAATGTTTTAATTTTCACTCTTGTGTATGATATGTAATGCATACGCTGCAATGATGTATGTTTGGCAAATTTGTACCAGAAGTAAGATAAGTAGCCATAGCAAACAAAGACAAGTAGTGTAGTTTGTTTTCTGTAATGTTCCTTGCATGTGCTTATCAAGTTTGTACAGTACATTTTTTGTACACTAAAGTTTACAACGTTTGTAACTTGCGCACAAATGTTTGTGGTGTATTTCTTGGTCTTTGTTAACCAATATATAAGTTTCTTTCTGGTTTGTGTTAATCTTCTCCTGCTTTGTGAGTAGATAGTTGTAATCCCGCAAGTAATGTATTTCTTTGATTGTGTGCATATGCTAGTGGCATACTGTTTAACTTCAGCGTGCCTGTGTGTGATACACCTAATGAATTATGTATGTCCGTTTGTGACACACTTCTTGACTTCTATGCGTATGTATATAATACATTTCTTGCCTTTTGTGTGTATATTTGTGATATACTTCTTTATTTCTGTGTGCATGTTTATGATATGCCTTTTTGTTCGTATGAACCCGTTTACACCATGTTTCCTTGCTTGTGCGTACATGTTTGTACTGGCATACATAACATATAACTTTGCTCGAACGTAATTGTTCGTGACGACACACTCAACCTGTGAACTGGTTGACTTTGCCAAAGTTATGATGTGAGCAATAAACATTATTATAAAACCCCATTTTGATTGTTCAATAGGTTGTGTGTGTTGTGCATGTAACTTTTGCGTGTAACAACTAGTGCGTGTAGCTTTTGGTCTCTTTTTTGAATGTTTTAGAAAGATATCATTTAAAGACATGTAATCACGCTTGACTTGTTTTTGATTATCCGTTATAATCATCGATGAAGAATTTATTTCTTCAGGTTTGGGTTCGTTTATTTTGTGAATCTCTTGGCGTTCACCATTCTTTATTGTTGAGTTATCATTCTGTTGTGTTATCTCGTGTTCGTTAATAGTTGATGTACCCTGTTCTAAATGCGTATTTTTTATCTTCTTTCGTCATGTGACTTTGGGTGCTTGTGAGTGTATCGTTAGTTTTGTGTTCGATGGAAACTTTCTGAACGAAATCTTTGGCATTCGGAATATTACCAACTATTAATCCAGCACCGGGATTTAGTAAAACTGCTGCACATACTTTACCTTCGTAATATGGGCAATCAATCATGACCCATGCGGTTTTGTATGTTTCAATGGTACCCCCGAATGTTTTGCAACCAATAATATTACCTGTGTAATCACTTTCTTTTATTAGCTTGTGATCGACACCCACAATCGCTGAAGAAGTATCCCTAATACAGGTCGTTGCTATCCCATTAACCCATGCCTGTTGAGTAATAAGAGTGTCTTCTATGTCTTTGTCATCTTTGATGATGAACACTGTGTTAATTTCATATATTTGTAGTTGTTTCCTTCTTTTCTCCTCTAACAATTTTTCTAATCTTTCAGCTCCTCGTTTTGCATAATTCCTAAGGTGTGCTCCAGTCAAACCACCCTTCTTACCTATGTCGATGAAATCTTGAAGTATCGACATGTTGTCTTCCTTTAATTATCACTACTCTAGCTGAAATACAATAGATAAATGCAAAGGAAATCGACAATATGGAAGTACGTTCAATCGAGAGTAACAATATATAAAATGTTGCACTAACTGTCAACTTCAACTCAACAATAAATTCAACAATAGAAATTCAGCAATCTTAACGCGATATAATTGTCCTAAATGTTACTATATGTAAATAACAGAAAATAGTATTAAAAATATATTCAGTATAAAGAATATATAACACTAGACAATTAACAATGATAGAAGACGAATGACGTGTGACGTAAGTACATATTTCCGTTCATAAAAGACAATAATACTTTCACAGAATTTCGACGTAAAATAACCCTCGCTTACTACTACACTTATGTAACAAGACAACGATTATGTGCTGTTACCCGTGAGATCGATATAAATACCTTTGTATCGACCTGACGACTGCCAACACTAAACGCTTTCTTAAATAACTAAGTGACCTTAACTATTTCTGAAAGACCCTCCCAACCGCCCACACTGTTAATATAGAGTTAATTGCGTCATTGTTAACTAATTAGCACCTCATTAAATCACAAATGCATAACAATCAACAATGACAATTTATACTGGCCTTATTTGCTGTATCGTTATTTAACAGGTGGTATGTCGACTTCCCACAGATTACGACAGTGTACTTCCTCTACACTCGACTTCCAAAGCTTTATGGAGTCGACATGCTCGGTGGTGGTGTATATTAGCGTCGGTGTCTTTTAACTGATAGTGGACTAAGGATATCCTAATGTAATGTATCAGTGGTTGACGTTGAGAAATAGTCCTGCTGTTCCTGTATGCTTTATCTAAGTGGTATGCGCAGTTATAAATGTGATACCCTAGGCATGTTGCCGTTCACCAACCCCTGAAGGAGCGTGATTGGTATGCCTTTTTGTTCGTATGAACCCGTTTACACCATGTTTCCTTGCTTGTGCGTACATGTTTGTACTGGCATACATAACATATAACTTTGCTCGAACGTAATTGTTCGTGACGACACACTCAACCTGTGAACTGGTTGACTTTGCCAAAGTTATGATGTGAGCAATAAACATTATTATAAAACCCCATTTTGATTGTTCAATAGGTTGTGTGTGTTGTGCATGTAACTTTTGCGTGTAGTCGCATAATGCGACTAATAACCATCGACGTTGCTATGTTCTGTCCCACTGTGCAGCTCGCTGTTGTACAGAGTATGTCGTTCACGTCTAGCAAGGTATGATGAGACAACTAGAATGTTTTGTCATTTGGTTCGAAGACGTACTGGTATCAGATAATTCCTCACGTATCCTCGTAAGCTCCTCTGACAATCCAGCGTGTGTATCGATTTCGCTGAGAAAAGTGATAAATGTCCAACTACTGTCCTTTGGTGCTGCTAGCGAAGTGGAAAGGTACTAGCGGAGAACAACGACTCCTCCCTTGGTGATCCCGAGACTGAGATACGTATTCTTTGGACTCAAATTTCTCGTACTCACTGTACAGGAATTCCAGCTGTTCCTCCGAGATTCAATGCTCGACAATCTCCAAATGATCAATAATTCCTGAGTTCCTCATCATGTTCAGCTGTTTCTTCTTTAAAATAGCGTTGTGTTCAATACCGATCAAAGTAATGCGTGTTTAAGTGGAGAGAAGTGTCGTTAGTTGCGTGATTTGCAGGTGTTGTTGTACACCGCAGTGTTTCTGAAGATCTCACTGCCTACTATTTTCGTTACAAGCGTATATCATATGTCAATCATGGACTCGAATGTTTCCCATGCCCTGTATATAACGTCCAGTTACTTCTCCACTACCCAGTTGTGGCTGTTAATGTTCACCATTTTGTATTTAAATAACATTATTTAGATAGTTTCCAATTCCATAAAATGTTCGGTAGACATAATTGTTTCCCAGCGCTCCTGAATGTTTAGAATGGTGCGTTACTGTGCGTATCAATGTTGTTTTCGTGATGGGTAGTTGTTACTGCAATTCTTATGATTAGCGGCGGTGTTACAGTTATTTGACACGTTAACTCCTGATGTGTCCAATCTATTACAAAATATTGCTATAAAGTGTCTTGAAGTGCCTGTCCTCTAAATCCCACGGGACCGTACACTTAAAGCAACTCAAATTGAACTCGTCAAGAACAGATCAGAACAACAAAACATGTTCTATCTTACCAACAGGATCATGAACATATGGCAGACTCAAATCGAGCAAGCGAAAGACATACGTTTATTCCGCCGCAGGACAAAGTATATTCTCTTGTAGAAACGTGAGCTGATCCCTATACGCAGGATCGGCGCTCACCTAAATAACATCTACTTACGAGCTCTACTAAGTCCAGCTCGCTGCCCTTGAGGCCTAATTATGCAAATCCTCAGTTCAACTGATTCAATAAAAGTCTAGGTATCCGCACCCGGTCTTTCCACTGTTGTGTTGTCTTTAATATATTCCTCTCCGGACTCCCAGCTGCTTCATCACTAAATTACCGCCTCCAGGTGTCACCTTCACACGGAGCCTTTTAGAAACACATCCTTTCGAATCCACAATTCACAGCGTCCCCCGTTGCTGTCCAATGACGTTGTTTTCCTTTCCTTGGTTTCTCATATTTGTCGTCCAGTTTTGTGACTGTCTGGGAAAATCCAGTAAGGTCTCTTCTTTATACTTGGTGGCGCGTGTTCCGTTATGTGGCATAATGCCCCCTCCCAGATAAAAAAATTATTTATAATTTTTTTCTTTATATCTGTATATCTGTACGACTACCACAACAATTTTAACCACAACTGAATAGTACTTGGTTTTACCCCCTTATCTACCCTAAAAAAAAATAAAGCTACATAACGGGCACGCCCACCTGTCCAAACCCTCCGTTGGACGCCGTGTGGCTGATTATGGGCAATCAGACCAACTAATAACATATTAGTCCCTACCTTGTCATAATAGACAAGTGTGTCCTAACTCTAGGTTTTACCATGAGTTTAGGACGAGGGTAATAATGAGGTGTTCCATGTAACCATTTTGTTGTAGTTGACCCTTGTTGTCCTTGTTTGGTACCATACATCTTTTCCTTTTCCTGAAATTTATCTCCATGGGTAGGGTGACTTATACGCTTTCCGCCTTGAGAATCTATTGATCCTTTTCCTGTGGATATCTTAAGAATGTCGCTTGATTGTATCTATTCTTTTGCTCCTTCTGTGCAGCTTAATCCATCTACTATAATATTAATTAATCCCCCCTCTGCTGTGTGTCCACCGTGACGAGGTAGAGGGGCTTGTGCGTCCCAATGACTCCAAGAGCTATGCCGACGGTAGCACAGCTACTGGTAGGGCCACCCATGTCGGACAGGTCAAGGGAGAGGGACCAGACGAAGAGACACACAAACCTGCTGCCTTGTAGGTAGACTGGGGACAGTCAAAGGCTAGGGAAAGCACCCCAAATACATGCTTGTCGAAATCGGATGTACTGAGCCACAGGCTTGACAAAGCAGTGCAACGTGAAACCTGCTGCCTTGTAGGTAGACTGGGGACAGTCAAAGGCTAGGGAAAGCATCCCGAATAAATGCTTGTCGAAATCGGATGTACTGAGCCACAGGCTTGACAAAGCAGTGCAACGTAACTTAATTCATGATGTCACAAATCAAAATTAATCGATATGGTGCTAATCCCGTGAAGTCCCATCAGGCGGTGATAGTGCCGGGCCCCCTGCCTCGAGGGGGTCCACCCATGACTACTGGTGGTCACCTTCCCCTGTGCTGTGGAGTCAAGGCACAGAGGAGTAGGTTAAGAGCTATTGACCAAATACCCCGGACACTCAACATACTACAGTGGAATGCCGAAGGAGTTTACAAGAAGAAAGACTCCCTAACACAGCGTCTTCATAAAGATAGAATAGATGTGGCATGCATTCAAGAGACACACCTCAACGCCAATCACAAATTCTCAGTCAGAGGATATCAGGCCACACGTTTCGACCGCGAAGGACACAAAGGAGGAGTTCTAATACTTACACGAAATACAATACCTTGCAGCGAAGTATCTGTGATCTCTAACAACCAAACGGAAATTATAGGTGTTGATATAATGATAAAGGACGTGAAAATAAGAATCTACAATCTGTATAGCCCAGCAGATAAGGATCCTTACACTCTCAAACATGAAAATAACTGACACAAACTGCATTATTGTCGGAGACTTTAATAGCCGTTCAGAAAGATGGGGATACCCAGATACTGACAAAAGAGGAGATGAATTGGAGGACTGGGAAATAGACTCAAATCTCCATCTACTCAACAAAGCGGATGACACACCGAGCTTCTACTCCAGAAGATGGCTTACCACTTCTACTCCAGACTTAGCTTTCTGCACAGGAGACATCCTCCACAAAATCGATCGCCATGTGCTGGACCAATTAGCAGGTAGTGACCACAGACCAATCAAGCTTGAAATGAATATGGAGTATGTTCCACAGGAGCAAAAGCCCTTGCCCCGCTGGAATTACAAACGAGCAGATTGGGACAGATTTGCCATACTAACAGACAAATATTGCGAAAACATAAATACACGATATGGCAACATAAAGCAAATGGTGGAAAGTCTAAACAGAGCAATAATACAGGCAGCCACTGAGTCCATTCCAAGAGGAGCGAGGAAAAATTACAAACCATACTGGACTGAAGAACTACAAAGTTTGGAGGACAAAGTTGAAGATGCCAGGAAGACAGCAGAGAGAGAACAAACAATTGAAGCAAACATCTCTCTCAAAGCCATCTCAGCAAAATATAAAAGAACAGTAAATCAAACAACAAGAGATTGTTGGAGGGAAAAAACAGAAAACCTGAATTTTGACAGGGATGGAAACAAACTATGGAAACTAGTGAAAGCCATGAACAATGAAGGACCTAGAAACAAACAAATAACAATTAAACAAGGAAATGCCTTGCTTACAGGCAAAAAGGCTGCAAATGCACTAATGGAACACTATGCAAATGCAAACCACATTGATATTACAACCGAACAGAAGAAAGCAATCAAAGACAAACAGATACATCATAGAAATAAAGAGACAGCAGCAGAATATATGATGGCAAATCTAACAATGGAAGAAATGGAACAGGCAATGAATACCCTAAAAAAGAAGAAATCACCAGGAAAGGATGGAATCACAAATGAAATGCTAATAGGACTAGGCACCAAGGCAAAGAAGAAACTACTAGCAGTCCTAAATAACAGCTGGAAGAGAGGAATAGTCCCACAGGCATGGAAGGAAGCTATACTAATACCAGTCCCAAAGAAAGGAAAAGACCTGGAAGAACCAAATGGCTATCGACCTATCAGTCTACTTAGCTGTGTAGGAAAATTAATGGAACGCATTATCAATGGCAGGCTAACATGGCATCTGGAAGAAAACAAACTCTTAACACCACACCAAGCAGGATTCAGAAAATACAGATCCACTGAAGATCAAATAACCTATATAGCTCAGGAAATAGAGGATGCCTTCCAAGAGAAAAAGCACACACTAGCAGTCTGGATAGATTTAGAAAAAGCATTTGATAAAGTATGGAAGGAAGGACTGAAAGTAAAACTGCAAAACATGCATGTTTGTGGAAAAATGTATAAATGGATCAGCCACTACCTTGAGAACAGAACTGCCAGGACAAAAGTACAAGGACAAACAAGCAAAATGATGCTGCTGGAGCAAGGTGTCCCCCAAGGAGGAGTTCTTTCACCAACATTATTCCTAGCATATATAAATGACATCACAGAAAATTTTCCAGCCAGAGTACACACATCCTCCTTTGCAGATGACCTAGCCATATGGACATCTGAAGAATATATTAGTACAGCTAACAGCAGAATACAGCAAGCCTTATTAGCGCTAGAGGACTGGTCAAAATCATGGCTAGTGAAGATAAGTGAGGAGAAAACAACATGCACAGTGTTCTCCCTCTCAAATAAAACTCAGCAACCTAAGCTGGTATTGAATGGAAAAATATTGCGCCATGAAGAAAATCCAAACTATCTAGGAGTCACCTTTGATCGTCGCCTGACATGGAAGACACAGGTTGAGAAAAATCGAACAAGAGCAAGGCAGAGAATGGCAATCATGAAAAAGCTTGCTGGTACAACGTGGGGAGCAGATGAGAAAGTTCTCAAGAAGTTATATACTGGACGGGTGAGGCCAGTACTGGAATATGGCATTGCAGCTTGGGCAACAGCAGCTAAGTCAAACTTTAACAAAATAAGTAGAGTCCAAAACCAAGGAATGCGAATCATAACTGGAAGCCTGAAGACAACGCCTATTAATGAACTAGAAAAGATCACTTGTTTACAACCAATGCAGGATAGAAGAGATAGCAGAGCCCAGCAACAAGCAGAAAAATTTAGAAGATTGACAGACCACCCTATGTACAACAGATTTAATGGTTTTGGAAAGGGAAGACTGAAGCGTAGCAACTTTGTAGAAACTGCAAAACGAAGGATTAGGGCAGATCCTATACTTAACATATCAACAGTCAAGCCCATACACAATGCACACAAGTTCCCAGCTTGGAGACAGCAGCAACTGCCTGAGATGATAGAAAACATTCCTGGTATTGAGAAAAAGAACACTCAGCATGAAACCGAAAGAAGAGAAATAACCCTAAACTACATAAAAGAACATTACCCAAGCAGGAATTGGACCCATGCATATACAGATGGATCAGCCAAAAATTCAATAGAGAATGGAGGAGGAGGAATTCTCCTAAATTTAAAAAATGGAGTGAAAAAAACACATTCAATGGCAACTGGAAAATTTTCAAGTAACTTCAAAGCGGAGGTAGAGGCTTTGAAAACTGCAGCAGAAATGCTCCTGATGGAGGAAAATAAAGAGAAGCAAATAGCTATCTTCACAGATGCAAAGTCAGCTGTCTCAATACTCAAGAGCAATAACAGCACAGAACTAACTGACCTAAGAGCAGCACTCCATGGTCTATGCCAGAAATCCAAAAAAGTTGTAATACAGTGGATCCCATCACATTGCAGTATACCTGGAAACGAAGAGGCTGACAGACTGGCAAAAGAGGGCGGACGACTACCACAGCCTGACATAGACATAACCTATAATGAGGCAAAGAGGTTGATAAAAAGCACTTATAGAACCAAATGGGAATCTGAGCATCCAGGCCATCAGAAGGATGATGCATATTACAAACTCGACCGAAGAGAACAAGTAGCAATCTTCAGACTCCGCACAGGACATAACAGGCTGAAATACCACTTGTTCAATAAACTAAAGATAGGAGATACCGATGAATGTAATTGTAGAACTGGAAAAATGACAGCAAAACATTTGCTGCAGGATTGCCCAACGTATGCAGAACAGAGAAAGATATTTTGGCCCACACCTGCTTCATTTGAGGACAAGCTCTATGGAGATATCAACAAGCTCAAGTTGACCGCAGCTTACTTTAACTACATACAGGTTGACATTTAAAGGTGCATGAAGACCCAGAGGCATGAAATGGAATATTGCTTGGATAGCAAATCCATTATGTGGAAAGTCCAAATCGAAAGCTCGCTGTGTGGGCTTCATAAAAGGTGGAAAAGTGTCCTAGTGGCACGAAATGGAATATTGCTTGGATAGCAAATCCATTACGTGGAAAGTCCGAATCAAAAGCCCATTGTGTGGGCTTCATAAAAGGTGGAAAAGTGTCCTAGTGGCATGAAATGGAATATTGCTTGGATAGCAAATCCATTACGTGGAAAGTCCGTATCTAAAGCCCACTGTGTGGACTTCATAAAAGGTGGAAAAGTGTCCTAGTGGCACGAAATGGAATATTGCTTGGATAGCAAATCCATTACATGGAAAGTCCGAATCGAAAGCTCACTGTGTGGATGTCATCTGCAGACTGCATACTTCTGGTTTCCGGAAGAACAGCCTATGGTGAACGGAAGGCCCAATATACGGAAGTGAGGCTAAGCAGCCATGTGCAGGACGTGACGATTCCTTGGGTGAGCCCAGTACCAGAGCGCTATGTATCGGCTCTGCAATTATGGAAGCCTCCTTGGATGGCGGGGAATGCCCACGGTCTGCCCCTGCCTTCCCTTGAGGGCTGACCAGGATCTTTGGCTGTTCTATATGGACCAGCTGGGATGGGGGATAACACCACAACAGTGAGAGTCAAACGTCCTAAGAAACCCCCGGGAAGGTTAACCCGGTCAACAAATGCCCGCAGAAGTCGGATGTGTCGGCCTAACGGCGCAAGAACGCAGCTCTGCTGTAAACAGGCACAACGCAATCACATCCGAAAAAAAACTCCGGATGAACGAAGAAGAAGAAGAAGATATTAATTAATCCAACAACCTTGTTAATGCAAGTAAATAATTAATATCATCGAATTTAATATTTATATTAATACCAATATCATATTAATATCAATCTGCAATTACTTATTAATAATTTAACAATCAACTAATGAATAACTATTATTAACACAATCATATACCGTTCACAGTTAGTGTGACAATACAAAACAAAATACTTGGCTTAGCCATTGAATGCACAATGAATGTTCCAATCATGCGTCTCTTGTGAAGTTCTTATTCCGCGTATTGCCTTCACTCACGCTGTCAATGGAAAATCGGTAACATATGTACCTAATTGACTAAATTCTATTTGTAATAATAATCTATTAATATTTAGTTGATTCTTATAGCATTGTTCCCCCAATTCGGCACTATCTGAATATATCTTTATCGAATTTCTTAATAACTTATGAAAGAACAGAACATTAATATATATAACTAATTAACTTATAACAAAGAACTGCCCTTCTATTCAACTATAATCGACTGAGAATGTCAGCAAGATTATTATCCTTTCCAGGAATGTGACAGATGTCAAATTCATAATCTTGTAACAGTAATGACCATCTATGTATTCTCGAATTCTTCGGATGACCCGATTTGAAAATTTGCAAAGGTTTGTTATCCGAAAGAACCAGAAATTTCCTACCTAGTAAGTATCTAGAGAATTTCTCAATACTTTCAATTAAAGCTAGAGCTTCTAGTTCAGTAACAGCATAGTTTCTCTGAGTTTCAGATAGCTTCTTACTGAAGTAGAGAATAGGATGTAGTTTCCCTTCATGTAGTTGAAGTAATACAGCTGAAATAGCATGTAGACTAGCATCCGTTTGTAAAACAAAATCTTTTGAAATGTCAGGTAATTTCAAAATAGGATATGTACTAAATAGTTTTTATTTGTTGTAATAACTTCTCATGATCCTCTGTCCAAACTATCTTTGTTGGTTGACCTTTCTTTAACAGTTCCGAGAATGTTGCTGTCATATGTGCAAAATTAGGGATAAACTTTTGATAATAATTAATCAACCCTAATACACTCCTAAGCTCCTTCTTTGATGTTGGAGGTTTGATATTGAGAATCTTTGTCACAACAAATGGATCTGTTTTCCTAAATCCGTTAGAGATTCTATGACCTAGAAATTGTATCTCAGTAAACCCTATCTCAATTTTACTTGGTTTAGCTTTCAACCCATGTTCTTGTATTCTCTGGAATACTTGTTTTAGAATTTTAACATGTGTGTCAATATCACAAGTATGAATACAAATATCATCCATACACGTTGCTACGTTGGTAATTCCATGAAGTAATCTTCTCATCATTCTCATGAATGTACTTGGTGCATTTTGTAAACCAAATGGAAGATATGCCCATTCATATAAACCTAACGGCGTGCTAAAAGCTGTAATATGCTTTGAATCTTCCTCCATTGGAATTTGCCAATATCCTTTTGTAAGGTCAATTTTCGAAAATAGTTTCGAGTTTGCCATGGTTTCAATTAACTCATCGATATTTGGCATAGGTTCTGCATCTAGTAACGTTAATTCATTAACTTTCCTATAATCAACGCATAAACGTAATGACCCATCTTTTTTCTTAACAATTACAACTGGTGAACAGTAATTTGAAATTGATTTCTTTATAATTCCAGTTTTATCTAGATCTGAAATTTCTGCAGTAACTTTTTCCAAATAATGTATTGGAATAGGATATGGTTTCACTTTAACTGGGATATTTGATAATAAAGTTATCTTATGTTTAATCAGTGATGTCTGTCCCGGTTTATCTGAAAAAATTGAACTATATTCCTTTATTGCAATAATAAGCTTTCCTCTATCTTGTACTGATAAATCTTTACTTATCTGTATCGCTTGCCAATTACTGTCGCTATTCACTATAGGTGTTGGAATTTGTTGTTGTATAGCATCTTCTTGTTGCTCATTAATTACCCAACAAGCTGTTGCTATCCTATGAGGAATTTGTTTTGTCACTTGACCTGAGTTATCCTCACGTGGAATATATGGCTTCAACATATTAATATGAAAAATTTTATGTTTAGTAGATGTATAATGGGGCTTTGGGGCCAAAAGGGTCGGGGCACCACAGGAGCGTCAAAACAACAGCCCCCTAGGGATCCAACCCCCCGGGGCCCCGCCCCCCTAGGCCCCGGGGTGCACACCAAGCGGTGAACCGTCCCGGAGCGCTACTTAGAGATATAGTGTGTATGAGGTACACACCATGGACACACATCAGTGGCTAAAAGCGAATCCAACACGACAGCGTATGTACTGTTGGAGGAATACCGATGGAGAGTGGACCCACTACCACCCCCCAGGGGTTTGGTGCAACTACCAAAGATTTGATGAGTCGCGCAGGGGACGTCGTCGTATTATAATGCACCACCGCAAGTGAATTAGAGCTACAACCTCCCAGGGTATATCAAGATGAATGGTTGTGAGTGGCTCAAAGTCGGCACAGAGCTGCGCTGCGGTCGGCCTTGCGTTGGTCTTTTCTGTTCAAGGCACAATGCACAAGCGAAGCGGGGCGTGGCCATAGAAGAGTGTATAATCTGTGAGAGGGGGGTTAAGCGTCCTTATGAGATGTGTGAGCGTTGTACACTAGACGTCTTCCATAGGATGATTAGGAAGTTTGAGAGGAAGACCGACATCAAGCTGCTTCCATATAGAGGTATGAAACTGGATGGTGTTTCAGAGACATGCCTACTTGCCAATGGTTCAAGAGTCCCACAACATTTTGTGGAAAGCCCTCAAGACGACGCTTTTGCGACTATCATCTCCGGATCATCCGACGCCAAGGCAGAAGAATAGGTGGGGGAACTATAATCATTCATACTCCTTGGGGTTGGAGGTCCTTAGGAGTTCCACCAGACTGTTTGGAAACAATCGCTGAGGAGGATGTGTAGAACGGGTGAATGTCTAGCCTGTCAATTTGAAGCTGACTGGGATAGTGAACCGTGGAGCGGCGATGTATCGGTGGCTGCACGATGTATGGTTCTGCAACATACCTTTTCACTCTGGATAAATCCAAACTTGCGCGCCAGTCAACACACTTCCGCTTAAAACGATCACGCCGGATGTAGCGTGACTGAACGGAGCAAGCGTGATCGTTTTGTTTCTGCGTGACAAGTTTTATGAGCCGCGCGAGCGGGACAATTTTTTTTCTCGGTAAGAAAATTGCGCGGCCCAGAGCGGAGTTCAGAATTAGAGACTAGCGACTCAAACTTAAAATGAAGAATTGTAAGTGGCTTGTGCAAGAAGGGGCCTCGATCCGGTGCGATCGCAGGTGCCGTGGTGAGTTCTGCTACAAACACCTCCAACTACTTAAAAAGGGTAGGAATGTGTTTGGGTGCACTATCTGTAATACAGTAGTACAGCAACCATTCGATATATGCCACACTTGTGATAGTGAACTAGCTGAGCGCTATGTGGCTCTGACAAGAGATTTGCCAGTAGACGATCCCTTGAGAAATTCATCGAGGTGAAAGAGGCTATGAAAAAAGAGCGCGCTATCTAGCGGGCTATTTAGCAGGTGGGCTTCTGGTTGGTGGGGTGAAGTCAGTAAGCTCTTTTTTCTGGTGCAAGTCGGCAGAAAGTTTGCGCCGAATTTCAGCCTGCTGTTGTCGAAATTTCACTGATTCATTCAGAATTAATTTAAATTCCGCATCAGAAATTTCCTGGTCCTGCAAGGCCGCCGAGACAAGATCGGAGATTGTTGAAGTTCGTTTCAACCAAAATCCTGATTTCGTCATGCTTCTTGGCTTTAAGTGCACATCTGCGGGTCACCAACTTGCCGGCCGCCCCAATAGCACCACATACGATAGCGCCTATCTCTAGACCGAAGACGACTGGGACTGCAATAGCTGTTGACAGAAGTCCCACACTCACCGTAATCAGTGCTGTATCAATCCCATCCAAGACATTCACAATCCGATGGTACTTCTTATACAATAGAGACCGTTTTTCATGCTCAACCTCCAAACTCTTCTGTAGTCTAGTGATCTCTTGAAGACGAAAGGTCTGGTCGGGCGCCATTGTATAGTAGTGCACCTATATATTCAATTCGTAGTGATACGTTTTGAATCCTCCTCAGTGACAGGGTTGATGGGTATACAAAAGTTTTATAAGATGAACCCACGGTGAAACCTTAACTTCTCTCAGATTGATGGTATAAACACCCCTAGCATCCTTAAGTATGTTTACTGCAATTCGGTCATCAGTAACTTCCACTTTTCCACCGAAAGTAACAATAACCCAACCCACCGCCTCACGAGCTAGAGATTTTACTTGAAGGCCTGGCATAACATCCCCCCATTTGTAAAAGGCCCATCCTTAAGAAGGAGCTTGATATATAGTTTGCTCCCTGGGATAGGACGATCGATATATTCAGGCCGGGGGGCCGGCTGTTCACCTCCAAACTAAGGGTGTAAACCTTATCATCACCTTTAAGGTAGAACTGACCTACCTCATAGCCTACATATACTCCATCAGTGAAGCTAAGTATGCATGGCAGTACTCCCATATTTGAAAGGTAAATGGGTTTATTATTTGAGCACCAAGATAGGGACTTTTTACCTCAAACCACAACACCCAATCACCACCGAATCGGTCTTGTATATATGTTTTTCTAGCATTCCAGAAGGTCTTACCCAAAGACTGGGTATTTAACAGCGCAGCTCTATGTTGCACATCAACATATTTTTTAGTGGCCACATCTTGCTCCCCAACCGGTTCAGCGACATTGGTGATTCTATGGGTACCCATATTGAGTTCCTCTGTCATCGTTCCCGTTTTAGAGAGCCGCTCCGTAAAACCACGCGTAGCGGCATCACTAGGTCCCGAAGGCTCCCCCACATTAGTGAGGCGAAACCCACCCATGGATAGTGTACCTGCATAGTGTCCCCATACTTGCTCACAAGCCCAGCTCGGCTGAGCTGGACAACTGTACCTCCGTTGCACTTTCCAACAGACATGGTCTATACCATACGCAGTATTATGTCTTCAAATTGCTGCCCGCCCGCCAGCCCACGAAGCACATGAAGACATAAAATGACCACAGATCACATCGTCTGCCTTCTGCAACTGAAAAGTTTGGGTGCGCACGGGGCACCCTAGATAATCCAGGATCTTCTGGGGTGGGTCAAGCCCGAAACTATCGAAGTAAACTGCCATAGGCCCCGCCTTGTAATAAGCCACCCAGTGGGTCCCCTCACCCTCTGACGAGTCTAGATTGACAATCCACATTCCGGGCTGTGTAGAGCTGCGGGAAGACCATCGCGCATAAACACACCGCGGAAGTGGGGTATATCCTTAGCCACCTTCTCAATATCAAAGTTGCTTAATGCTTCTTTTTTTTTTCATCCCCTTACCACCTCTAGCCAGGTAACAACCCTTACCCCCCACCCCCAGCATGTCCCTAAGACCAGGTTGGTTGGCCAACACCAACTTCAAAAATATCCTCCCCTAAACCCCCCAGCTGAGGCCGCCCGGCCAACTTCATAACATCCTCCCCTAAACCCTGACCCTTCCTCGGGCGGCCAAACTGCTCAATACTGCGAGGACACACCACCCACTTCACGCATTCACCCCTACCCAGAAGGTCATCCCCAAAACCCGACCCTCCATCGCCCGGTTATGACGAGCCTGATCAACCGCCTGTGCCACACCAGCAGCTCCGCCCATCAACCCCCCCAATCCACCCAACCAGGGGAGCGCCTTAGCCAAGAGAGGGATCACAAGCCCCCCAAGGCGGGGAAAAACCCACCCACCTTAACCATCTTTTTGATCTGGCTCTTCGAGAAGACCAGCTCTAGCCCAGAACCCACCGCCACATTCTTCTTAATGTGGTTAATCTGACGTTGGGTCAGGCCGACTTTATCAGCACCGTGCAGCTGCCCCACACTCAGACGTAGGGTGGCACCAGTGCCGTCTTTCGCCGCCTTGACCAACGTCTCTTTCTGCCCCGGAGAGAGGCTCAGCCCATATGATACCAGCGCCATAGTCATTTCACTATATCTCTAGTGTTTAATTCAAGACTGTAGTAAACTTCCTGCCGTCAGATTCTAAGAACAGAGACTTATCTGCAATGACCACAGCGAAAGCCTTGGTGTCTGCAGGCACAGCAACATCGAACTCCACCTTGAGAGTGATAGCTTGAACAGCGTTCTTAATAGCCTCAGACTGGGCCCGCAAATCAATAACATGTATGGGGTAGAGGGCACGAAATCTATAGGACTCACTAGGTTGGACGACTCCCAGCTGGTAATACCATAGAACGCCTCCTTGAAGTCTGCAAAAGCTTTGTAGGCCCGAGAGGTTCTATACTCAGCGAAGTTGACATTCAGATCCACTAGGGGGTTAGCGTGCGCTGTTGATCAGGGCGTGAATATTCTTCACCCGCACATGATCAAATATGGCATTGTTCTTCGTCTGATCATTTTTCACGAGCTGTTTGAAAGCCACCAGGATCCACCGAGGCTTCTCTGTTTGGGATTTAACTCCCAACTGCCAGGTGAAGGATGTGGACTGTGGCACTGCCAAACTATCACACTGTAAGGCGCGGAAAGCCACAGGCACTCTAACTTTATTCTCTATCAAAGTCATCAGCGAGCTCATATAGGTCAGAGAGGGAATAACGTGAGGCATCATCCAGGCAATCTTAGACAGTTCAATCCTACCCTCTGGTGGGGGGACCACAGCGGATACGGCGGCTCCTACCTTCCGCGGCGGCCACAGCCGCCCGCGCGAGACTACTGCGGATGGATGGCTTGAGCATCGTTCTGGCGATCTAGCAGTAGGGACTGCTTGACGCCATAGAGCACCTTCTGATAATCATTACAAAACCCAAAGAAGTATTTGAGTGGGACACAGAAACTGAACGTGCCCGGAGATTGGGGTTTCTTCATAATGATAAGCTGCCGCCTTTCCCAACCCGCATTCCCTACCGCAGCAGCCCCCGCATCTGAAGTCCTTATACCAACACATATTGAGGCCTTCGCCCCAAGCAAAGTCCGCCCCACACGACAGAAGGGTCATCATAGTGGTGGCCTGCCCAGGATATGACACCATCATCGATGGTGTTGTTGTTGAGTTGGTAACGTATTTTGTTGAACATGAACGCGACCGCGTTGTTAACCAAAGCCACCAGACTATTCGCATCATAGTATTCCTCTCGAAACGATCTGAGCCGGCCTTCTACAAGAAGATAAGCTCTTGGAAGGGCAAGTGAAGGCATCCTGAGCGTGTATATCAATCTGGATAGTGGTATTCTGGTTGAGAGCGGCAGGGTTCTGTGACTCATACTCCCGATACTCAAAGGATTCAATACCTTCATCAACATGCACAGGCTCGGTAATTTCAAGCATAGAAGTGCGGAGCTCGTCCATGGTGATATTATAAACGTCTAGACTTATCTCTAATTGTCTTGAAAACCTCCACCTCGGCTGGCGATGTCCAGCGACTCCAGACTGGGGGGTTGGACAGCGAGCTCGGGCTGGACAACGAGCTCGGGCTGGACAGCGAGCCGCTTCAAAACTTCAGCGCTCTTAGCTGTGAGTTCCCTCTTCAGCTGGGGCGGCAAAGGCTTGAGTGCGTCCACCAGCTTCTTGGCAGCCGCGCCTGCGGAGGCCACAGACTCCGTCGTCTTGGCCACATTCCTAACTAAGGGGCTGCCAACAAATTTGGCAACTTTACTGACAGCGTTGGGTATCACCTTAGCACCTGAAGAGACCAAACTTCCAACCGCCCGAGCTGCCGAGCCCAACCAATCGAACATCCCCCCCACCTACCAACCTCCGACGTCTTGGGAAAACATACATGGTTACACACTGCGAATATGTAGCCTTATAGTTATTTGCTCACCTCTAAAGTTTAATTGCACAACCGTCTTGGTCAGTCAACCAGACGCGTATGCCGTGTATACTACCAGCTTGGGAGATGGGGAGGTAGACAGCAGTTCTGGGAGACTCTAAGATCTTATAGCCTGGGCAACACGTTGGGGAAGAATGAGTAGATGGTGGGGTGGGATCCCCCACCGAGGTAAGACCCACTCACCACATTGGCAATTGACTAGAATGCTATTCACGTGGAAGATGTCTATTGGTTTCTCCCCTTCTTTATAGCCCTTAGTCAGTATTTGTGGGTCGAACCCCAGGATTTTGCGCAAAGTTGAAGCACCCATATCAACCTCATAGTCGGGGCTGGTTATCTTTACAAAAGCTCGAAGGGTTAAAGGGTTGGGTCCTATGGCGAGTAATACTTCTCCTCGGCCTTCTCATCCCAATCCTTGGCCTCCTCCATCTTTCTTTGAATCTCTCTATTGATCTGGGCGAGCTCATAGGCCCCCTCTTCTATAGTGATGGTTTTTCCACTCCTTCTTCCCCACACGGTAGACGAAAGTATTGTTGGTGAGTTAACATTGCTGATGGAGTTGGTAGGTCTCTAGATTCAGCAAGGCCAGCTCGTATGACTTTTGAGGGTCAAGGTACAGCGCTGGGGAGTAGTAGGTTGTTCCAGTCGCTTTTATCCGACGTTACCACCAGGGACATATTCTCCTTCGGTGCGAGTCGCACCTCCATCGCTGCGAGCCGGTCGCGGATGTCCTTCAACACTTGAAGCTCCATGTTTAATGAACAAAGATTCTTCTGTTCAACTTGATGACCTGTTCCGTAGAGACCACTCCACTGCGCATAAGCTCATCCAGTATCGCAGATATTTCTGTGTCAACACCTGTATTCCCCGCCTCCTTTGAGGCCACTAACAAGGCTAGGCGCTCCACCAGAGTGTTGGGGTCGTTGTAGTATAATACACCACTACCTCGGATTAGTCCGTATTTTTCCCCTTTTTTGTTATAGACTGGTATTTTGGCAAGTTGGGCCAGCCGGCTAAATGTCTCAATAGCCTGTGGGGTGTATTGTCTTGTTTTGACGAACCGCTTGGTTAGGAGATCGTACAGCGTCTCATCTGCTGGAGCCGACAATAATAGGGTGTCCCCATCAAAAGCTTGCAACCGGCCCGCAGCCAGAGCTGCGGGATCAATAGTTAGGGTGCCGAATTTGCTCCCTCGGAGTTTCAACCCATTCCCACGGACGATAACCTCTTGTCGATTGTCCAATATAGTTTTAACAAGCTCCCTGAATGCTTGTATAGCTGCAATATCTCGATCTATTTGTTCAATCTCTACCCTAGTGACGCCGACCCTCCTCTTCTTCCCCCCAAGTGTGTTTGAATTGAGTTTTGCGGTGCTATCAAGGATGCTGCGAAGTGCATCATCCGACTTCATCGAGGAGCGTGCTAGGCATTGGGTACTTATATTTCCCACTAATGATTTCCCCGTCCAAGCCCTGATCTACATCAATTATAATAGGTTCCTGAAGGGGGTTCTGGGGCTATGGCCTCTGCTGCTCTGGCCTCCTCTGCTCTGGCCTCCTCTGCTCTGGCCTCCTCTGCTCTGGCCTCCTCCAGGGCTCTGGCTCTGTCCTCAATGGCCCTGTTCAATGCCACAATGGCCTGAGCTAACTCGTTAGCTTGTTTGTTTGTCTGTCTAGCCAATTCACTGGTCTGTTGTCCGCTATTTGAGCCAACTCACCGGTCTGAGCTTTGACCATTTGGCTTATTGCCCCGTTTGTTGCGCTGACCTATCTGCTACAGTTTTAGTAATTGGTGTGAAGAGTTTGGCTGCCTCCTGTTGTAAATCTGCTTCTCCCACCCTCTCCGCCAGAAACCGCTGCTTCAGGCGGTCCCGACGCGCTAGATAATCCTTCACAAAGGCGTTACGCTTTGTTTGGTTAGTCACATCAGCCCACATGTTGTTGCTATCACAATGACATATATATCTAAATAGAAGACTTTGGGATATAGAACCGATCGAACCCACATCGGTATTTACCATCGTGGGCCTTGCTGGTCAGGTCGATTACAGCGAAACCGTAAGGTTTGCTAGTACACTCTGTGAAGAACTCCCTGAATTCATCAAAGGGCATATCACCACCAACATAGGAATCGTGGATGGCGCGCAGGTTCTTCGTGTCTTGGTTGAAGATCACCAATAGATTGGCATTGTCACGGATGGCCTGCTTGGGAATTCTGAAGAAGCTCTGGGTTAGGTAGAATGTGTCGGCACCGCCGTGCCGGCCCTGGCAGAAGTACTTCTCGATCGGTCCCTGCTTCTCCAGCATGACATCGTCAAAGACCATGACAGCTCTCTCTTCAGGGTTCAGGTCCTCAACGGGGATGATGTCTTCGGCTGAGCTATGACAGGAGGCAATATTTTGCCCCGCACCTCCCCAACAGACTCGGCCCAATCCTGGAGGAACTGGTACTTGTCCTGTCCCAAAGACTTCGAGTACAGGTGCAGTCGGTCATAGTTTAGGTAGCCCGGCTTCAGTAGTAGGTTGAGCATCATGTTGTTTTTCCGCACCCCGATGGCCCGCACACAACACAAACGAACGGTGTCCGGCAGCAACCAGTGGTGGTGGTGGTGGGCTTTGTCCTCAAGGTCGAAGTTGGTTATCTCCATTTTAAATATATACATATTTGCAATATCTTCAATATGTATTGCCTGCGCTGTAAGAAGCAGACTCCAACGCTGGAGGAGTCGGAGGTCGTGCTGAAAATCGTCGAATAACCAGGCGCGGCCTCTGTGAAGTTTGCGGTGCTAAGAAGAGCCAGATTGTTGGTATGGGGCTCCTCAACAAAGCACTGAATATGTTGCCTTTGCCTGAGCTGCATATGAGGCTGCCTGAGGGCGTCAGCTCTGAGGATGTTCCTGGAGGCTCGTTCCAGAATACAGGGAAAATATAGCTACTGTGGCCCTTTCACTAAACTAGATAAGCGGATGGCCCAAGGGCTATGAGGGGGTCACACACACTCGACCGCGCCTGCAAGGCTCACGACATTGCTTATGCGGCTCATAGCGATACAGCTAACCGCAACGTTTGCTGATGATGTTCCTAGCCGCGGCGGCTGAAAATATTGCAGCATCTGCTCCCGACTGGGAGAGTCGCGATGCCCGCATAGTCTCGGCCCTGATGTCGGCCAAGAGCCGCTTTGGTATGGGTGCGCCCCTCGTTTTGAATATATAGACATCTGTAGTATATCAATATGTATTGTTTTCGGTGTAAGAGACAGACCCCCACTAAGGGTGGGACGATTAGCAGGATGAAGAATGGGCGACCGGTTAAGCGTGGGCACCTGCATTGTGTGTGGTGGAAGGAAGAGTCTGATTGTTAGTGGGAAAGGAATCATCTTTGGGCCCAATTCACCAATCAAGGACATCCCCGTCTTGGGCTCCCTCTTGGGATGGCTGTTATAGAGATATGTGATATGGTCTTACAATAATGGAGCGTGTTTACTACAGCCCGCAAGGTTATGGAAAGGACATTCAGCTGTGAAGAAGTTGGCTGCTGCGGCTAAGGTCAGTGAGACTGAGGCTAGGGAGTGGCTTCAGAAGCAGGCTATCTGGCAAATCTACCTGCCGCGCCCTCGCTATATTCCACGACCCCACATCGCCGAGTCCACACCGAACGCCGGTCCCATCAAGCAGATCTTTTGTTTCTCCCACATGATCGCGTTGGTTCTGGCCGCACGGCCAGGACCTATAGGTATGCCTTGACGGTGGTCGATGTTGCCTCGCGCTATAAGGAGGCTGAGCCGCTAACAGACAAGAGTAGCGACGCGGTCGCATCAGCGCTTGGACGGATCTATAAACGCGGGCCGCTCAGGTGGCCTAATCTTTTGCAGATTGACCCCGGGCGGGAGTTTATGGGTGCTGTCAGTCAGCTGGTGGCTAAGCATAAGACACAGGTACGTCGTGGGCAGGCTGGGAACCATCGTCAGCAGGCTATTGTCGAGCGGTTCAATCGCACTCTGGCAGAGAGACTGTTCGGGGCCCAATATGCCCAGGAGTTGTTGCTCGCTGCCCGAGGCTCAGATGAACGGTCGGTCGAATGGGTGAGAGCTCTGCCCAGGTAGGTCGCTGCGATCAATAATGAGGTGACTCGTTTGACTGGTAGGAAGCCGGCTGAGGCAATTAAGGATTCGTCCGTCTCCCACGCTCCAGCCGCGCCTGCCGCCGCCGCCTATCGGGCGGAAGGAACCGGTGATTACCAGCCGACTCGCAGGTCAGGTTATCTCTATTCGGCGGGCGAGCTTGAGGGGGGCCTGCGTCGGGCCACTGATCCTACATGGTCGCTGACCTTGCACAGGATTAGTCATATCACCCAGCAAGGAGGGACAGCCCACTCTTTACTACCTAGTGGATGGCCGGCTCGTGGTTTTGTGCGCGAGGAGCTGCTCATTGCTCCTCCAGACACACAGCTACCCCCTAGCAGGATTCTAGGAAACCGTAGGCCCTAGTGTTGATACCATCAGCACAAATCCACTTTTTCGTGTCCATGGGGCTCAGAGATGTTTTGTTCATCTCATAAACTCCTATCTGGTGGCCCTTGCTTCGGATGGCAACCTGTGTGTGTTTGTATTCACGCTGGCTGAACAGACTGTCCTTGTAGTGTTCGTGTCTGAGGTCCTTCTTCACAACTGTCCGAGCCACTCCTTTGGCTTTCTTGATGTTGGTGGCCTCCTCTAGGATTGAGTACATCTTTGGTCTGAGACCGACGAACTCGGCTATCGAACGACCATTGCACTCGTCTTTGAATTTGCCGACCACCTTTTTATTCGCAGTCGAATGGTTGGGGTGGTCACGCGGATAATCAGAGAAGTCGTACCAGTCAGGGTGGGCCTTCATGTCTGCGTACACATCCTCAGTCTCCACCTGAAGTAGAAGGGAGTCAGTATCTGTGTAGCAGAGCTGGAGTCTTTTACCGTATTGGGGTTAAGCCGGTTGTACCAGAAGTCGTACATGAGATGCTTGGATAGGTCCAGGATGGCCTGCCACAATAGACGGGTTTATTCAGCTGGACCTTGTTCTTGATGCTGTGCACCGCCACCAGTCCACCGTTGAAGATTCTACACGATTCGTAGTTGGGGGCTGGCGATTAATTTTCGGAGTCGATCAGTCTCGGCGCCTCTGACAAGGTTGACTCTGATACGCTTGCGAACATTCTCCATACTCTTCCCGAAGACGGCATTGTTCATCAGCTTGAAGAAGTCCTTCTCAAATTCTGATTTGGCTTGGGCCGTAGAGAGGTTGTTCATCTCTATGTAGGGCTTCATCCATTGGGACTGACTGAACTTGATGGCTCGGTGGATCTGGGTGACCTCTAGACCGAGGCTGTGATAGAGTTTGAGATTGCGGTAGTGGACGACGTATCGCTCCTTGTTGTGGAGGTGAGGTACCAGCTTTGTTTGCTCCGTGAACTTACCCCCCAGTTTGTTCTGGAGCTCGCGCTGATAGCTGCTCAACCAGGCCTCGGGGACGGTCATGGTTTCTGGAGCTAGTGGATAGTCGCTGTGGCTTCATGTAGATGTGCTGGGTACTTCATATCAACCTCAACAAGCCATCCCTCTGGGGCGTTGTCGGGGGTGCTGAGTACCTCCTCGAGAGTTGGATTGGCCCATTGGAACCCGCCGGTGGGGAGGTATTCCATCATGGCCCATCCATACAGGTTATTGGCATCGAGGTACATGATCCATGAATGGGTGTTGTGGGGTCATAGTCTGAAGTCTTGGGGTTGTTGGCCTTAGCATACCTCTTGGGAGACCATGGCCACACCTCCTCGGAGACCCTTCTCAAAGAGGAGGTGCATATCCAAGTCGGTTAGGAGCTCGAGTTGCACCTTCGTCTTTTTTAGGAGTGCGTCCCATGCCAGGCCGGGTGCACTGATGTAGTGGGCTGGGTCGAGCTGATATACCTCCATGCAGGTGTCTCGGAATGCCTCGAACATATCAGCCAACAGACCAACGTCTGTTTTTCAGGTATAGGTCATGGTAGCCTCCGAGTGTTTTACAATCGAGCTCCTGCCACACATTCTGGGCGTGGGCATAATCAGAGTCACTGATTCCTTCTCGGGTGAGCTTGCTGTAGAATGCCTCTTTGGGTGGTAGGCGGTCCTCTGCAAAGCGCTCGAAGCTGTCCATATATTCGTAGGGGTATACACCCTTGCGGAGAAGGAGATGTGACTGACTCTGGCTTAGCGTGGTCCTGAACTTACTCATTAAGACAGCCCAGGGGGTGTGCTTCTCAGTGTTGCACGTCTCACATCTTGAGATTATGTCGTTGCCTCTACGTGTCAGAGCCATTGATTTGCCACAGTGCGTCAACTCGCTGAGGTTCCCTACCAGGGTGTCTAGAGAGCTATTCATGAACTGTAGGCTGTCAATGAATTGCAACTGTCCGATGGTGAAGGAGGCGTACTTCTCTAGGGTGTTTGGTATGCAGGTGATTGTTGTGTTGTCTACTTGTTTGGTTTGCCATTGGCCGTCTTTCTTCTTCTTGTAGACTGTTCTTTTTCCCCAGTCCAGACGGCCGGCCGCTTGCATGATGATGTGGGAGTCGTATCCTCTGAGGTTGTGAAAGACTACAGGTATCCTCAGCTAGTCTCTATTGATGCGCCATGCCAGATTACAGACATTGTGGGCTGCACCCCGGTATTTGCCTGTAATATGGCAGTGGTCTCTCACCTTGTCCTCCTCCAGCGGCTCTTTACAGATGTGGCAGGTGGTGGCGGAGGCAAAGTCTTCACGGTCTTTTTGCCCCAACACCATCAGAGCCGGCCGCTGTAACTTGTGGTGGATGGTGGCCTGCTCTTGTCCCAAGCGTTTGAGGAACTCATCGGCAGCATCCTCCCCTCGATATACGACAGGGTTTGAGGTGAGGCCGTCGCAGCGTACAATGGTGTAGCCGAAGCCACAGGGGGGCTGCTGGGCAAGCTGTCGCGTGTTGCTCTGGCTTGGATCCATTGCCGCACCATGTACTGGAACGTTCAAGGTCTCAAAGTCTGCGTATATGATGTATGGCGCCCTCATCTGTTTCTGAAGGGACTTGAAATTCATCTTTCCCTCTTTAGGCATGACATTCACCTGACAGGCTGTGTTGATACCTTGACAGAGTGGTACATGTTGGTCCAAGGTTTCCTGAGAGGAGTGTACATGGAGACAGTTGAGACATGGATACTTCTTACCCTTGTGTTTGCTGTTTCCATATAGAAGCCGCCCCACATCCTTGACCCAGACATAGTGTCTATTCTCATCCTTGCGTAGGAGCATGAGGTTGATTTGGGTGCGCTGGAGTTTGTTGGTTCGGAGTATGGTCGGTCCTTCTTTCCACCCAAAGACCCGGATGGCTATGGTAGGATTCTGTTTTTCAAACTTAGCAATGCTGGTCAGCTGCACTGGGAACTCGATTCCTTCAAAGTTTAGCTCTCCCAGGTGGGCGCTATAATTGTTGAGCCTATCAGGATGCTCTCCATGTGCTACTGGGTAGAGTGCTGAGAGTATGGCCCATTCAAAGCAGCGGTTGTCCTCATTCTTCACATTCACAACACTGCGTGGTGGGATGAAGCTGGGGGTTGTGAAGTAGCTAGAGCCTCGGAATGGTTGGTATTTTGCGATGTAGAGGTCGAGCTGCACACACGCATCATAGTTCCAATCCGAACCCTGTTCGGTGAAGCACTCACTATCTGCATATATCTTAGCAACGGCGTGGTTATATATCTCTTCAAATTCCCCCACATTTAGCATTTCATGGTTCCTGCTTCCGTGGGCTGCTATTGCTGTGATCTGTTCGCCTTCCGGTGTGGTGCGATAATATCTTAGGTGGAGATACAGCTGTATTTTAATACCACCATAATCCCCCAACCCTTTTACTGCCAAGGCTTTGATGGCGGGCTCCATCGAAAACATAAATTCTCCAGGTTCTTCATAGTCGCTACCTTCTGGGACGCTTGCTTCATATTTTCTCAGGCTCCCCTCAATCTCCCGGGTGAGTTTCAATTCAGGTGCGTTGCGAATGGATGCAGCCATCCTCTCTTCCGCTTCATCTCGCACACTATCAGCTCGGGCAAGGAACTCTGCTTCGAGGTCGGCGTGGTGTTGAGCACGCTGCCGGGCGCGGTGTCGTCGCTCGGCGACGATCGCGGCTCGGTCTGCGGCGGTGCCGTGTACAAATCTCAGAGCGGTTGTAATCCCTGCTTCAAGTCGTGCCCCTTGTAGGTTGGGGTTCTTCTCGAGCAGGGAGTCCCTAGCCATCTCGCGCGCTCTGAATATTTCCCCCTCAAGAACGGCCTTCCTCCTCCCACTGTATGGCATGCCATACTCGCGGGCTTGCTGTTTCAGCTGAATCAGTGTAGGCATGGCTAAATACACAGATCAGTCAGTCTCTAACAGGCTGGTGTGTAAGTACACTGACGACTTCACCTCTCTCTAATTGAAAGTTCAATCCACTATAATCTTAGCAATTCGACGAATCTCTGCATTATAGTCCTTTACATTCTCTTCGTACCAGATTCGGTGATACTCCTTGTCATATCCACATTCTTTGCATAGTTCTAGGAGGTTGTTGACCTCCTTCCCACATTTCCGACATGGTTTAATAAATGAACCCTTCCGTATTAGCACTGCATGGACTTTGCAGTAGTCCCTCATACAGCTTCGATTGCAGGGCTCCGTGGAATGTAGCCGTAGCCACTTACAGTTGTTCTTCGCGGTGCGCATCTTGGTATGTCTGCGGATGATACCCTCTAAATCGGCGGCTCGGTCGCCTGTAGGCGACCGATGCGAGCGCTCCGGGACGGTTCACCGCTTGGTGTGCACCCCGGGGCCTAGGGGGGCGGGGCCCCGGGGGGTTGGATCCCTAGGGGGCTGTTGTTTTGACGCTCCTGTGGTGCCCCGACCCTTTTGGCCCCAAAGCCCCATTATACATCTACTTGTTTGCCATTGACATCAATACGATAATCTACATCGCTAATTTTCTTAATTACCTTAAATGGACCCTGCCATGAAGTAACAAGACAATCTCGAGGATCAGGTAACAATAACCAAACCTCTTCTTCTTCTTTCAAGACTATTGTCTTGGCGTTCCTATTACCATATTGTCTGTATCTTTCTCCAGCTTTATCTAGTGCAGATTTTGCAATCTGACAAGCTGTGATAATTTTTCCTCTTAATTGTGTCACCATCTCATATGCATCTCTTTTCGGATGATCATATGTTTTCTTTGTGAGTAAGTCATTATATATTAATAATGGACCTCTTGGATTTGCTCCATATACCAATTCGAATGGAGAAAACCCTGTACTAAATTGTGGTACCTCTCGGTATGCAAATAGTACTGCTGGTAATAACATATCCCAATCTTTGGGCCTTTCCGCAGCAACTTTCGCCAGAGTTCGTTTATGGCTATGGAAATTGGCGGGGAATCTGTGTTGACAAACAAACAGTCCAGAGACGACCCCCAAGTGTCTTGAAGTGCCTGTCCTCTAAATCCCACGTGACCGTACACTTAAAGCAACTCAAATTGAACTCGTCAAGAACAGATCAGAACAACAAAACATGTTCTATCTTACCAACAGGATCATGAACATATGGCAGACTCAAATCGAGCAAGCGAAAGACATACGTTTATTCCGCCGCAGGACAAAGTATATTCTCTTGTAGAAACGTGAGCTGATCCCTATACGCAGGATCGGCGCTCACCTAAATAACATCTACTTACGAGCTCTACTAAGTCCAGCTCGCTGCCCTTGAGGCCTAATTATGCAAATCCTCAGTTCAACTGATTCAATAAAAGTCTAGGTATCCGCACCCGGTCTTTCCACTGTTGTGTTGTCTTTAATATATTCCTCTCCGGACTCCCAGCTGCTTCATCACTAAATTACCGCCTCCAGGTGTCACCTTCACACGGAGCCTTTTAGAAACACATCCTTTCGAATCCACAATTCACAGCGTCCCCCGTTGCCGTCCAATGACGTTGTTTTCCTTTCCTTGGTTTCTCATATTTGTCGTCCAGTTTTGTGACTGTCTGGGAAAATCCAGTAAGGTCTCTTCTTTATACTTGGTGGCGCGTGTTCCGTTATGTGGCATAAACTTTTAACTTACATTACAAGTTGTAGGATCTTTACACTCCGGTTATTTTCCGATATTCTCCATTTCTATGGCGTAACGTTTATGCGTTCTTGTAATCTGTGTTGCGCCGTGTATAATGAAGGATCCTGGTGCGCAATTTATGTTATACAATGTGCATTCGGCTGTATGCAATCTGGCGGGAATATATGTTTACAATTCTTCATACAATGTCCGGTCCAAGTCCCCACTTTGCCTCGATGTGTCTTCCCGCAATAACTATAAAGGAAAATCCACAAATCGAAACATTTCTCACCTGCACCTGAAGAACATGAAATAACTGACAGCAATCGGGAGAACGTTTTTAGCCATGTATTAATGCGCTGCAGAAAACAACGGGATAAAGCTATTCCAGAATATAGACTGCCCTTCAGACAGGGTCGGCGTCTACTTACATATCTGTGAATAAGCTCCCTATTCTACTCTGTTCACCTTGAAGCTCAGTCTTCCATCAAAAGGTTCAGTCGTTTCATAAATCGCCTAGGTTTTTCTCGCCCGGTTCTTTCATTGTTGGATCCTCGTCAACATATTCCTCTCCTGTCGCTCACTTGCCGATCTTCGCAATCATCGCGTCCAGATATTATCCCCTTTTATGCAGAGCCTTCAGAAAATACAGCCGCTTCGTGTCGTAGTCTCACAACGTCTGTTTATTTGTTGTCCTCTGACGTTTCAGGTTTCCCTTGGTTTTCTTGTTGACCATCCACTTTGGTGTACTTTATGGAAAATCCCTTTTCCCCTTTTCTGTATCTTCTTTTGGTGTGTGCCCATCATATGGCAAGGTCCATGTACCCAGACGAAGAGCAACCCGACGAGAATGCAGGACGGCTGCTATCCAGTTCATCAACCAGGGATTGATCCCCTTCTCCTTAAGTGCGGTAATCAAAATATCATAGCGAACTCTATTGTACGCATCCTCGAGATCAAGCGCTGCCGCCATCGTTTCCTGCTGGAGAGAGCAATTACCTTTCCTGTAGGAACAATTCAGCCACAGAATGTGCTACCCTAGCATCCAGAGAGCCACCACTGTCCATCTTTATCTGGATCCTCAGAAGTTGAGACAATAGACAGTAGACAAGATCTCATCTTGACGGTAGACTATGATTCAACAGGATTCTCAGGGCAGCTCCCTACCCTTCGATAGACGGGCCTCTCTGCCTTCAGTATGAAGACAAGAATACACTGCCCCAGAGACGACCTTTCTCTATTAGAAATCAACTGTGAATGCCGTTATTAGACCTCTCAGGAGGGATCGTCAAATCGAATGACGCGACCTTTTGGATAGACTTGAATTTATACCACGCAAAAAGACTATCGAGAGTATAGCGCGATATCTTTCACAGGACTGTGAATTTCACTTAAGTTGGACTATAAGCTTCTCGTGAACCCAAAGATGTTCGAAGCTTGTCCTTGAAACCGACAAATAGACCCATACACACACTACCATACTGTACACCCATGAAATTGGGGTACCGCAGAGTGGGGATTCGATTGCCCCATCCTGAGGTGCAATTCCATTTTGTCACATAGGCCGATTCCCAGACCAAAGTACGGTAACACCGAACTATGGTTTCAAATTGCACTCAGATGGGCAACCCCCAGCTCCGTTCTATATGAAGATATCCCCTATGGGATCATTCTTCTGTTTTCGCCACTACCTGTGAAAACATGGGATGCGTTATTGGACCTGAAGAATAGACAGTCTCTTACCAATACCTTAAGGAGGTGTACTGTCCCTACAGTCTCCCCCTACCTTAACAGAGGTGTTGAGTATTTCCTATTGCCGTTATTAGCTGACTAGGTTTTCTCCTTCGAGGTTTAGTGAAGATATTAAAGGCAACCCCTAACAAATTAGACGGAGAATTACTAGTAGTATGTCAGAAGGTAACTAAGTAGGATTTGTGGTTTCAAACCACCGATAAATCGTTCTTTATGGGGTTATCCTGCCATCTTGTTTTGTCATATTCTACGACCACAATTTCAAAAAATTGGCGGTTATTTTCTTGGGTCTGGGTGACCACTTCCGGTTGTCGTAATGACTACTTCCGGTCCCCGGGCGGGCGGGCGGGCGGACGGGGGTGGCAGTGGCGGCGGGGTTGGCAGTGGCGGCGGGGGTGGTGGTGGCCGGTTCGAGTCCCAGTGTGTGTGCGTGTGTGGTGGGGTGTGTGGTGTGATCGAACTCCAGTCATGTAGATATCGATCCTCTTTATGAGGAGACCTAAATCCAATATGACAGAAAATGATTTATTCCATCACTCGAGCTAACCCGAGTATCCACAGTTGGATGATGAATAAACTTTTGTACGCTTCAGCAGAAGTCCCGACCCATGTATCAACATTAAGCGCTATCAATTACAGGACATCGCAGTCTATCTCAATATTCTATGGAGTTTCATATGGGATGGGCAAGTTTGCAATTGTCATTTTGAATGAACACCAGCCAGGTCATGTGCGTGTGAAGAGGGTGTATCAAAAACTAGTTGTCTATCTATTACAGGACGTCGCAGTCAGTCCCAACATTGTTTATACAATGCATTTACAGTACGTTGCAGACAGCCCCAACATTGATTGGTGCGCGTGTGCCATCATCACATCCGTGGGTGTGTCTGTGTGTGCGTGCGCGCGCGTGTGTGCTATCAATTACAGGACATCACAGTCAACCTCAACATTCTATGGAGTTTCATGTGTGCTGGGCAAGTTTGCAATTGTCATTTTGAATGAGCGCCAGTCAGGTCATCTGCGTGTGAAGAGGGTGTATCACCAGCTAGATGTCTATCTATTACAGGACATCGCAGTCAGCCCCAACATTGTTTATGCAATGCATTTACAGTACGTTGCAGACAGCCCCAACATTGATTGGTGCGCGTGTACCACCATGACATCCGTGTGTGTGTATGTATGCGCGCATGTAGGCGTGTGTGCGTGCGTATTTATCAATTACAGGACGTCGCAGTCAACCCCAACATTGATTGGTTGCACTTGTACCATCATGACAGCCGAGTGTGTGTGTGTGTGTGTGTGTGTGTGTGTGTGTTATCAATTACAGGACAGCGCAGACAACCTCAAACATTCGTGCTTCCTGGGCAAGCTTGCCGTTGTCTTTCTGAACAACCGGCACCCATGATCGTCTGTAGTGTCTGCAATCAGGATTACCATCATCATAAGCACCCAGCACCACCAATAAAATCATTACTATCAGCATCATCATCATCAGCATCAGCTTCGTCATCAGCTGAAGGTGACCGATCGGGTGACTCACCACAGTGCTAGTGAACGTACGTGAACCTGTTCAGACATGTCTTTGGGGGAAAACTGGACGATGACTCAGAGCGTACTGACAGCATAACGATACAGCCGATCAAATATGGCGGTGCTTCCGGTCATATGTCTAAGGTATACAATCGAAACACGTGACTAAAACCAGTTAAAGATGGCGTCGCACTCGATCACATGTGTAAGGGTACAACCACGTGACTAAAACCGATCAAAGATGGCGCTGTAACCGGTCACGTGTCTTATGGGACACAGCCGTTCAAATATGGCGATGCTTCCGGTCATTTGACTTAAGGGATACAATCTAATCTCGTGACTAAAGCCGGATAAAGATGGCATCGCACTCGATCACCTGTGTAAGGGTACAACTGAGACACGAAGGTACTGACTACGACCGGAAGTATTCATGGAACCCAAACGCACAATGGATGAGATTACATCCCAGTCGATCTTACAAAGCATTTTAAATCTGCCATCAGTGTTGTCAACACCTAGAAAATGATCAAGAGAGGACACCCTTCTTCCAAAAAACAAAAGAAACGTCAAAGAGAAACACGAAATCATGGAGTACAACCCTTGCAAACGAAAAACATGACTGACTCCACTCACAATCCATGTGACACAGAAGCAAAAGCTTCATTCCCAAAAACTAGTATTGGTGCACGCTCAGAGAAATAAAGACACTGGTTTCCAAAATAATCTCTACCAGAGTTCACCAGAGCATGCCAGTTTTGACAAAAGTAGCACAACGTCTACGTTACCTGGTTTGAAGACTGGTGATTCTTGTTTCTTCATCTCAGCTCTGTCATTAGACATGTTGTTCTGCAAGAAACCTACTTCTTGTAGTCAGACAGCCGTAGACCCGCATGAGACAACATTTGATCTGCTTGACGATTCTTCATCAGATGCAAATATTGATCCTCTGTCTAGCGGTCATGAACCAGACTCTGAGTTTCTCAAGAAAATCAACGCTTTGTGGAATGAAAACTATCCTACCGCTGGTTTCCGAAGTTGCTCCTCTGTCGCAGCAGATGAAATACAACACCCATCGAGTAAGGTATGTATAAATAACAAAGGTCATGATCATAGTTTCCAAGAACAGGTGTGTTAGCTCCGGTGTCTATTGGTACATTCTATTATCTGGTACTCTTTATTTCACTATGAACGACTAGGTGCTGAAGTCTTATAAGTTTCAATGTGATTTTTTTTTCTCCTCTCCTCTCCAGGTTAATTTTGCAACAGAACCGCACTTCTTAACAGTTCATATCGTTGGCACGGAAGAACGCAATGGTAACTGGCACCATGTAACCAGAGAACGTGTGAATTTTGAACGGCGTATACTAGCGTTGGACCAAATTCTGACCCCAGTCCTGGGGGACAGTCACAGAGTCAAAGTCCTGGAGCAAAGAAAAAAATCGAGAACAACAGTGAAAGAGGCCGAGATAGTCTAATCCCCATGTGGTAACTGATATTTAAAATACAAAGGTCAAACCACACTAACGGACGAGTATTAAAACACCTACATAAAAACAAGATGGTTGTAATATACTTACATTCATGTCTTCAATAGCTGACCAGTCCTCAATATGAAGAAAAAACTACAGTGGGTGTGAGGAGACTGTATATGTATAGCACTGTTATTCTGACTTCACAGACTGTAGCTCACAGTGACCACAACGCAAGTAACACGGCGCCCTCTATGCTATCTATTTCATCATGACTAGAGGTCATGTAGCGAGCATGACCCGCATTCCCCAACCCAGCTCAAACATACAACAGGTCAACGAGCGGGTAGTAGAACGACTAGTCGCGCCATACGAACAGCCACGTCAGCGTAATCTGAACCGCTTGACCTAAGAAACTGGCTGAAACCGGTTTTATGCGTGGCTCAAAAACTAGTATATAAACCCGAGGGTGGTAACAGTCAAGCATTGTGATCCGAAGATGACTACAGACCTCAAGACTGTGCCTGCTAACTGGGTCTACATGACTCGTAGTGGTGAGACTATTAGACCAGTGGGTGGTGGTGATAAGGCTGTGTTTGTCTCATCCTACAGAGGCACGAGCACGTTACACATCCGTAGATCTTTCGGTGAATCCGACAAGAAGTTCCCGACTAAGATTGGAATGACACTCACTCGGCAAGAATATGAACAGATGATCGCCATGCATCGCGAGATCCTAACTGACTTTGACAGACTCAACCAAGTTAACCAAGCCAGTAACGAAGTCAAACAAGACACTAACAGAGGCAACCAAGTCAGTAACCAAAACATTCAAGTCAATGCTCATGTCAAACAAGCCACTACCAGAAGCAATCAAACCCAAAACACTCAAGTCAGTGCTCAAGTTAAACAAGGAACTAACCGAAACCATCAAGTAGACGCATACTATACCGCTAGTTTTCAACCCAGCTACAGTCAGATTGTGATGACCCAACCAATCAGATGTGTGATGAGTCCAATAGTCAGCTGTTTGATGTGCATCAAGACACCAATTGAAGCAAGCAAGTCCAACACACTCAAGACATTACTCAAGCCAAACAGGGTACTAAACGAAGCCACCAAGTAGACGCATACTATACCACCAGTTATCAACCCAGCTACAGTCAGATGTGTGATGACCCCAGCAACCAGCTATGTGAAGAGCCCAATAGCCAGATGTTTGATGTGCCCGACACTCAGATGATTGATGGCCCTGTTGTCTACAATACTCAGATGTCAACACACCAATCAGGAGATCAGCCTTATGACTACATGCCAAGTGACATATACATACCAGGCTACCAGCTGGAAAAAACAACCTACTCAGACAATGGTGTGAAGAAACCCAGAAACAACATACAGTGTGTATAGCTCTGTATGTGAAAATAAAATGATGTGATGATACTATGTATACCACCTCATATCACATCATCCATTTCGTATAATGACATTATGCATTTTTATTCTTGAAAAATGTACTGAAATACTGTAAAATGTACTGAACTACTGTAAAATAAACAGGTCTAT
This sequence comes from Cepaea nemoralis, assembly GCA_014155875.1. NCBI lineage: Eukaryota > Metazoa > Mollusca > Gastropoda > Stylommatophora > Helicidae > Cepaea > Cepaea nemoralis. The sequence continues at coordinate 948,345 of JACEFZ010027689.1, read as the reverse complement.
ATTATAATTACGTCTTGGTTGTTGAATATTTTAGTGTTTACGATGTATATAGTTGTCATGTGATGAGAGAATGAAGGGCAAAAATCTTGGTTAAGTAATAAAATTTGTTAGCCAGATGTGAAAAATTTTGGCTACATTTCAACCAGACTTATAAAAAGCTCACCCAATCTTATGAAAAGTAGGAACATTTGTTAACCAAATGTGAAAAGGATAGACGAATTTCAAACCAAACTTATAAAAAATCTCAGTCAAACATATGAAAAGTAGGAAAATTTGTTAACCAAACGTGAAAAGTTTGACCAACTGTCACCCAAACTTATGAAAAGTGTGAAATTTTGTTGTCCAGTGGTGAAATGTTTGACCACATTTCACCCAAACTTATGAAAAGTAAGAAACTTTGTTAACCAAATGGCAAAAATCGTGGCCAAGAAAGAAAATGTGTTAAACAAATGTGAAAAGATTAATCAAATTTCAAACCAAACTTATAACAATCTCAGTCAAACATATGAAAAGTAGGAAAATGTGTTAACAAAAGGTGAAATCATTTGGACAAGTTTGATTTAAAAAAAGTAGGAAACTTTGTTAACCAAATGTGAAAAGTTTGAGCAAAGTTCATCGAAACTTATAAAAAGTAGGAAACTTTGTTAACCAAATGTGAACATTTTAGGACAAGTGAAGACATATTTCATCCAACACTTATGACAAGTAGGAAATTCTGTTAACAAAATATGAAAAATTTTAGCCAAATTTCAGCCAAACTTTTAAAAAGTAGAAAAATTCCTTAACCAAAGGGAAAAAAATATCTCACGTTGTCATTTTACAGCCCAACCTAATAGAGATATTCGCCTGTCCCCCATGCAAACAGCTGTATTTCAGAAAAATTAAATGTATCTTATGTAATAAGTCACTATAATTGAAGGGAAAAAAGAAAATTTCAACAATAAAATTGTACAAAAAATTAACAATTAAATTTCTACATGAAACATTCAATTTACAAAAAAATTTACAATTAAATTTCTCTTTATGTTTCCTTAGGTCAAGTGGTTCAGATTACGCTGACGTGGCTGTTCGTATGGCGCGACTAGTCGTTCTACTACCCGCTCGTTGACCTGTTGAATGTTTGAGCTGGGTTGGGGAATGCGGGTCATGCTCGCTACATGACCTCTAGTCATGATGAAATAGATAGCATAGAGGGCGTCGTGTTACTTGCGTTGTAGTCACTGTGAGCTACAGTCTGTGAAGTCAGAATAACAGTGCTATACATATACAGTCTCCTCACACCCACTGTAGTTTTTTCTTCATATTGAGGACTGGTCAGCTATTGAAGACATGAATGTAAGTATATTACAACAAACTTGTTTTTATGTAGGTGTTTTAATATTCGTCTGCTAGTGTGGTTTGACCTTTTTATTTTAAATATCAGTTACCACATGGGGATTAGCCTATCTCGGCCTTTTTCACTGTTGTTCTCTATTTTTTTCTTTGCTCCCAGGACTGGGGTCAGAATTTGGTCCAACGCTAGTATACGCCGTTCAAAATTCACATGTTCTCTGGTTACATGGTGCCAGTTACCATTGCGTTCTTCCGTGCCAACGATATGAACTGTTAAGAAGTGCGGTTCTGTTGCAAAATTAACCTGGAGAGGAGAAAAAAAATCACATTGAAACTTATAAGACTTCAGCACCTAGTCGTTCATAGTGAAATAAAGAGTACCAGATAATAGAATGTACCAATAGACACCGGAGCTAACACACCTGTTCTTGGAAACTATGATCATGACCTTTGCTATTTATACATACCTTACTCGATGGGTGTTGTATTTCATCTGCTGCGACAGAGGAGCAACTTCGGAAACCACCGGTAGGATAGTTTTCATTCCACAAAGCGTTGATTTTCTTGAGAAACTCAGAGTCTGGTTCATGACCGCTAGATAGAGGGTCAATATTTGCATCTGAAGAAGAATCGTCAAGCAGATCAAATATTGTCTCATGCGGGTCTACGGCTGTCTGACTACAAGAAGTAGGTTTCTTGCAGAACAACATGTCTAATGACAGAGCTGAGATGAAGAAACAAGAATCACCAGTCTTCAGATCAGGTAACGTAGACGTTGTGCTACTTTTGTCAAAACTGGCATGCTCTGGTGAACTTTGGTAGAGATTATTTTGGAAACCAGTGTCTTTATTTCTCTGAGCGTGCACCAATACTAGTTTTTGGGAATGAAGCTTTTGCTCTGTGTCACATGGATTGTGAGTGGAGTCAGTCATGTTTTTCGTTTGCAAGGGTTGTACTCCATGATTTCGTGTTTCTCTTTGACGTTTCTTTTGCTTTTCTTTTTTTTGGAAGAAGGGTGTCCTCTCTTGATCATTTTCTAGGTGTTGACAACACTGATGGCAGATTTAAAATACTTTGTAAGACCGACTGGGATGTAATCTCATCCATTGTGCGTTTGGGTTCCATGAATACTTCCGGTCGTAGTCAGTACCTTCGTGTCTCAGCTGTACCCTTACACAGGTGATCGAGTGCGACGCCATCTTTATCCGGCTTTAGTCACGAGATTAGATTGTATCCCTTAGTCAAATGACCGGAAGCATCGCCATATTTGAACGGCTGTGTCCCATAAGACACGTGACCGGTTACAGCGCCATCTTTGAACGGTTTTAGCCACGTGGTTGTACCCTTACACATGTGATCGAGTGCGACGCCATCTTTAACCGGTTTTAGTCACGTGTTTCGATTGTATACCTTAGACATATGACCGGAAGCATCGCCATATTTGATCGGCTGTATCGTTATGCTGTCAGTACGCTCTGAGTCATCCTCCAGTTTTCCCCAAAGACATGTCTGAACAGGTTCACGTACGTTCACTCCGCCGACATAGCACTGTGGTGAGTCACCCGATCGGTCACCTTCAGCTGATGACGAAGCTGATGCTGATGATGATGATGATGATGATAATGATTTTGTTGGTGGTGCTGGGTGATGATGATGATGGTAATCCTGATGACAGACACTACAGACGATCATGGGTGCCGGTTGTTCAGAAAGACAACGGTAAGCTTGCCCAGGAAGCACGAATGTTTGAGGTTGACTGCGCTGTCCTGTAATTGATAGCACACACAAACACACTCGGCTGTCATGATGGTACAAGTGCAACCAAACAATGTTGGGGTTGACTGCGACGTCCTGTAATTGATAGCACACACGCACGCACACACGGATGTCATGGTGGTAAATGCGCACCAATCAATGTTGGGGCTGTCTGCAACGTCCTGTAAATGCATTGCATAAACAATGTTGGGGCTGACTGCGATGTCCTGTAATAGATAGACATCTAGCTGGTGATACACCCTCTTCACACGCAGATGACTTGACTGGCGCTCATTCAAAATGACAATTGCAAACTTGCCCAGCACTCATGAAACTCCATAGAATGTTGAGGTTGACTGCGATGTCCTGTAATTGATAGCACACATGCGAGCGCGCACGCACACACAGACACACCCACGGATGTGATGATGGCACACGTGCACCAATCAATGTCTGGGCTGTCTGCAACGTCCTGTAAATGCATTGCATAAACAATGTTGCGGTTGACTGCGACGTCCTGTAATAGATAGACAACTAGTTTTTGATACACCCTCTTCACACGCACATGACCTGACTGGCGCTCATTCAAAATGACAATTGCAAACTTGACCAGCCAACATGAAACTCCATAGAATATTGAGGTTGACTGCGACGTCCTGTAATTGATAGCACACCCGCGCACGCACACTCACACTCTGCAGTACATACACGCACGCACGCACACACGCCTACATGAGCGCACACACACACGGCTGTCATGCTGGCACAAGGGCAACCAATCAATATTGGGGTTGACTGCGATGTCCTGTAATTGATAGCACACACACACACACACATGCATGTGACATGACTACTGTTCGTTCATTAAGACAGCAGTAATCTAACCCACCAAACACAACACTCCACATAATATTGGGACTGACTGCGATGTCCTGTAATTGCTAGGACACCCGCGCACGCATGCACACATATACACACACAGAGACGTGCACACATATCTCGCGTGACCAAGTCATCAAGGCAAGTACGTATATATGTCTTACCCACTGGGACAAGCAAATATTCCCTTCAGTCCCGGTTATACCACGTCTTCTGATCTCTATCTGCGATAAGCATTGAAGGCCGTCAACGTTAATTGAAAAATTCCCTAGGCGTTCTGGTTGACTGGTATCGGATAATCTTGTACGACTGTCGCTGGCCATTGTATTTCTCGCGAAATCTAGCGGTCAGGGGAGCTTATTACTTCTGTTTGAGTCAAGAGCCATGACTACTCTCCCCCTGGTTACTTTTTTATAATTAAGGGGATATAACTGTTTGGTTTAATAATATTACATATTTTTATGATTATCTTGGTAAGTTATGGTTTAAATTAATTGTAAAGAGTAGTTTTTTATTGCCGTAACTATTCTACACGAAACATACAAGAAAGTTAACCGTTATTATGTGTTTTAGGGTTAATTTTTAATAATAATGTTTGCGCGGCTAGTATATTTTTAAACCAGATTTTCACCAAGCGCTTAATGTAGATACATGGGTCGGGACTTCTGCTGAAGCGATTCATCATCCAACTATGGATAGTCGGGTTAGCTCGAGTGATGGAATAAATCATTTTCTGTCATATTGGATTTAGGTCTCCTCATAGAAGAGGATCGATATCTACATGACTGGAGTTCGATCACACCACACACCCCACCCACACACACACACACTGGGACTCGAACCTGCCACCACCACTGCCACCGCCCGTCCGCCCGGGGACCGGAAGTAGTCATTACGACAACCGGAAGTGGTCACCCAGACCCAAGAAAATAACCGCCAATTTTTTTTAAATTGTGGTCGTAAAATATGACAAAACAAGATGGCGGGATAACCCCGTAAAGAACGATTTATCGGTGGTTTGAAACCACAAATCCTACTTAGTTACCGTCTGACATACTACTACTATTACTTCCCTCTAGGATAACCCCCTTCCTCTCTTTCTTGTGTGTCTCCCCTTCAAGAACGGACATACAATATTTCTTTTGCTAGCAGGTACCCTGAAAATCGGGAGTTTTAGTTAACCCCGCTATTGCCTTATCGTCTAGTTGGTTCCTAGGCCTACGGCGTTTCTTTCTATAGTAATGCCTCCTCGTAGAAAGCTCACTATTCTTGGGCACCTGGTTATGATAAGTATGCAAGACAGCATCCTGTCTTTGAATTTCTCTCTTCTCAGGTGGTAGAGTGTTGGAAATGTTACCGGGCCGCTGATCCGAACATCCTTTTTAGATCTGGGTTGTTTTTCCCTTACCACTATGGACGTAATGGGTTCACTCAGGACCACATACTTACTTCCCAAAATCAGGGGGGAAAGTGGGTCGCTCTAAACAGCAGCCTTTATAGCTGCCCTGACATATTTACAATTAATGTCTACTAAGGCTATCGGTGCAGATATACCACTGAACATTGTGTGGCCATTTGTATTTCCATCGTCTTCCCTGTAAGAGACTCTGGACTAACTAGGTGTTCTGCTATTAAGGCTTCTTCAAACAGCCCTGCGACATATAAGCACTCCACTGGTTGTCATTAACTTCGACCACAGCCGGTCGGTTATCCTCAGGTTATCCTTCTTTGCCTTATTTTTTCTCCCAGTCCCAGCTATGCAAGTTACGTACTTGGGTTCTCTTGGCTTGTTTCTCCAATCCACTGTGTTATGCGTAGTTGTTCTGCAATGTTTACATAATATTTTCGACCACCCAGTTTTGGCAGGTCGTTGTTCCGTGGACTTTTCCGGAGACTTATTCGGATTAGGTGTAAAGGAACCCCCTTTTTGCTTCTTGCGATGTTTATCCTCCGGTTGTTCCGTAATAACTTTTACAGGTTTTGGTGGTGTTGGAGCTGGAGTAACAGAGTTCTTGTATGCTGTCTAATAGCGTTCTGCCAAAGTTACCATGGTCTCCAATCGTTTTACTCCATTTTCCGCCAAGAAAGTCTGGAGTGGCCTAGCCATTTGGGATTTCATTTGGTCGACCACGACCAACTCTTCAATACTTTCTTAGTCATTTTTGAATCCAGCCAGAGACATCAATTTCAAGAGGTAAGACTTGAAGCGGACAGCATAGGCTGAATAAATTTCCCCGGTCTCTTGTCGGGATGAATGGAACAACTTCAAATATTTATCGGTGGTCATTTCGAAGTGTTTTAATAACGCCCTTTCCAACTGTGACATAACGTTCAGTTCATTCACACCAGTTGCGACAGAAACACGGAATGGATATTCACATGCACGGTTCTACACGGAATTGCACCATGCGGCATAAAAACATATCTAAATTTAGATGTGTCAAAAAATGACACGTAAGGCCTGCGAGCCTGAACTTGTGTGTTTCATTGGATAAAAAGGGAGAAAAAGCATCACGAAAAGGCTTCTGGGATCGCCCAAACTTTTCTCGCGGCAGTCAGTCGTTAGATTTCCTGGAGACAAGATGTGCTTTCTAGGGATGTAGGAACGTACTGTGCCACTCTCTGTGAATCAGTCAGATATGACACTGGATTATATTCATATGTGATGGTGTGGTATGTTGGGAGGAGAATGCAGTACCCACCCTGGCCTGCCCGTGATGATGTCAAGCTAGAAGGATGGGACTAATTTCGTCTGGAGGGGATGGGTCTTTGGAAGCCAAAGTGCCCCAAATTGGCTCAGGAAATCTAGAGTTTTCCCGGGAATATTTATGATTTCCCTCCAAACTTAGTCTTCCCAGAAGAGTAGATACTTATTTAGCTCGTGAACCCCCACTTGTATCAATTTTTCCTTATAGGTGAAACGGTTACAAGAAAATTTGTGTAATGTTAAGTTCTCCTTTATTAATAACTTGGAACCTGGGTGCTTACAATAGAACAGGACTGTGCTGTCTATTCGTGGTTACCCAGCCACCTATCGTTCCAAATTCTTCAAGTATGTGCTTTAATAGTGTTAACTAAACACATATAAAAGTTCTCGTCACATCACAATGTACCCGACCAAAAAAAAAAAAAAGTAAAAAGTCAGTTTATTGACTCAAATGCTGTGGAGATAAAAGCATGGGGTGCATCTCTGAAACATGAATTACAATTCGTCATCATATTATCGTCAAGAATGGCAATAACAAACACAGTTGTTGTATTTTAAACTCAGTTATCCGTATAAATTCTAAATGTCTATAAATGTTTGTGTAGCTTAAATCAGTACACACATTGTTACATCATTTAGTGGGGGGTCCAGGAGGAAATAGTGTCAGGGAGGTACCTTGCCTATGCAGCATTTAAGTAACGAGCGTATCCTGCACATCTTAATTCCTCTTTTCTCACTCCAGGTGATACCAAGTACAGCTAAATCTAATTTTAATTTCAACGAGCCACTTCTTGGCTGTTTACTTGAGTATCAGGGGAGTGTCTTAAATCAGCATAACAGACATTTGTTCCACGTTTTCTCTCTGGGATCTGGGTTGGTAATTAGTCCCTTCTGACAGAGATAAGGGATCACAAACTGCACCCAGAACTAAACAACAGTAGGAGAAAATGACTTTTGACTGAGTGGTTGCCCACCCGGGATCTAACTCCAGCCAATAGATGACACCCAGTCTCGTCTCCTGGAGTGCTACAATGTCGTTCCTGTATACCAGGTTTTCTAGAACAAGGCCCCGTCGTTTTACACTGGGACAGTTTCAATATAAAATACAGGTATTCCTGAGGCCAGACGGTCACACTTGAGTCTAAAACGTCTTACCCCACCTCGTATGCCTTGCCGTTTGCAGCCACCACGCCGTCCCTGTCATCTTGTTAGGTTGACTGCCCTCCGCACGGAGCGCGAACGTTCCGCCATTTTGAAATACCGAACACCACAGAAACACACACGTTGTGAAAATTTCTGTCCAGAGCAAAAAGGATATCCTAACCTGCACAGTTCGCGGCGACTGCGCTAGCCAGGCGGCCTTAATTTCTCAGGCTCAAAGACCCATCTGCCATACACCGCAAGGTACTATATTGGCTGTAAATGACAGTTGACAGTTTATATTGCATTATTGCTCCTTGATTATATTTTCGGCGTACACGTTTAAACAAATAGGGGGACAGCACATAGTCCTGACAGACACCTTGCTTGATGTCAAACCAATCTAATGTCTCACCATCTATTCTAACCGCTGCTTGTTGATCTAGATAGCGAATTTTTATGAATTACTATTCTTTCAGGTTGAGGTTATTAGTTTTTCTAAACCATTCAGTGATGTGGATAGTAGTAGTGTATCAGTATCATCAGCATATCAAATCTCTAGTATTTCATGACCACCGATATTTAGGGCATCATATTGAGCGGGTGGCCGAGTGGCTAGAATGCTGGTTCGGGAGACCCGGGTGGGATTTTTTTTCTGTCGGGAGCAAATGTGATGGAAGGTGCATTTTCCTCATGATTTCCCAAAGTTTCTGATGTTATACACAGTCAAATGCTGTTGCTAGCATATAGATCTCACTATTCTGTCCCTCAGGTTAGTTACATTAGTGTAGATGCCTAGGCTTTTGCTAGTATACAGATCTCATTATTCTGTCCCTCAGGTTAGTTACATTAGCGTAGATTGTCTATGGTTTTGCCCATTCTCAATATTCGTTGTGCTCAGTTTCTTGAGCATTTGCATGAGACCATGGTTCGCACCATATACTAAATAAAATTGTTGAGATTAGAACAAGAAGAACTGTTGTAAGATGAAAAACACACTGACCAATAAAAAGCTGTCGATTGCAATGAGAAAAAGAGTGTTGAAGTGATACATAGAACTTATACTGTTACATTAATTCCTTTCCCTGTTCGCTCGCTTTGAACTTGAGCGTAGTTCACACCGGACTGATTTTTGCGTGTGGGCCAGCTTTTTCTATTAGCAGTGTCCTCCACCACCAAGCGAATCCACTCTACTTTTTTTTTGGCACTGAATCTGTTAAGTTCAACTGACCGGTGAAGGGAGAGAATCCCAACCATGTGCCCATGCTTATCGGCACGCCACACGATGATGATGAAACACACTGAAGTTGACAGATGTTATATGTTCTTCTACCACTAAAGTACTGTCAATGACTTGAACCTTTCGAAATGGAGTCCAGAATAACATACAATAACTACCCTGAATGTTTGAAACTGCAGTAGCTTAGTATCTGCTGTTGGTCCTGTGTTTAATTCCCCTCTAGATGGGATTGATTGATTGATTGATTGATTGATTTAGGAACCGACATCACAGCATTCGGGGTATTCCCATAAGCGCTCCGTCCCCATTCTCAGAAGCCAGTGAAGAGTTCCAACCCCAATAGTACCAGTAGCAATCTGATTATATGTGCGTCTCACCTTTCCTCTAAGCGTCGAGCATCGGCCAGATCCCCTCGCCACTCCACGCGCTAGATGGGATGTTTGTCTTGACACATGGCTGAAGGATGACTCCGCCTCACAAAATGTAACTAGAAAATGTTCAGGGATTGTAGCCAAAATGACACTGATCACATAACCCATTCAGACCCATGTCATCCAGAAAATATAACATGTCAATAACATTATTTGATCTGAAGTTTCTGAGGATATCAGAACTCTTGTGAAAATTCAATGTATGCTTCCGCGTCATCACTGATTTCCTAGATTTCCACTCAGGACATATTTACATTTTTGAAGTTGTAATACAGATAAGAACTAGAACCAGACATACTAAAAGAAGAAATTATAGAAGCCATCAGATTAACCCCATTGAACAAATCACCGGGACAAGATGAAATACCAAACGAACTAATTAAAGCAGCAAGATAAGTAGGAACAGCATGGCTACATAGACTATTCAACCATGTTTGGGTAGAACAACAGACACCACGAGACTGGGGAAATGCCATAATTATCCCAATTTGGAAAAAACAAAGGCTGCAAAAGAGATTGCACACAATACAGGGGCATTTCACTGTTGAGTCATACTGGGAAAATATTTTGCAAAATTCTTGAGAAAAGACTACGAACTACTACAGAACTCCAGCTAAGCGAAACACAACTTGGATTTAGGAAAAACAAAGGATGCACAGATGCCATTTTTGCTCTTAGACAACTTATAGAAAAATCAATCGAATTCAATGAAACACTCTACTTAGCCTTTGTCGACCAAGAAAAGGCATTTGATAGAGTAGATAGAAACAAGCTGTGGGAAATCCTTAAGCAATATGGTGTAAGTACACATTTAACAAACCTATGTAGAAGCTTATATAACAACAGTGAATGCATAGTGAGAGCAACCGGAGGACACTCACAACCCTTCACCATAAGATCTGGAGTATGACAAGGTTGTGTCCTGTCCCCTCTCTTGTTCATAACATATATAGACAACATATGTAAAAAAACACAACAACAGCCAAACAGAGACAGCAAGAATACTGAATAACGAGAACACAGAAGAAGAACCATCTGCATATCTAACCATTAGAGAACTCCTGTTTGCGAATGACCAAGCACTAATAGAAAAATCAGAAGCTGAACTACAAGATCACATGAATAGTCTAAACCAGTGTTTCCCAACGTGGGGCCCACGCCCCACAGGGGGGCAATTCGATTGTTAAGGGGGGCAATTCGAAAATGGAAGAAATCGGCTGAATATAACAAAACGGGGAGACTTGAGACTGAAGTTAACTAAATTGGAACCTGACATAAGATCTCTTTGCAGCAAGCATCAAGCGCAAGGATCTCACTAAATTTAAATAATAAATAATTACTAATAATTAAAATAATATAGAAAAATCTTTCATTAAAATTATTTTGTACTTGAATTTCAGTTCTCCATTATATGTTTTGAAAATTTACTTACTGTGTTTGCTCAATAATTTCCTAGTGATTTCTTCCTAGAACCTATCATTCAAGTTTCTTTAGTGAACATTTCAATTTTTGAATATTAAAAATAATGTATATGTTGAGGGGGGGGGGGGGGGGCGTGGGGCGGGGGAGGGGGGCAATATGAATTTTAGAAAGGCTTAAGTGGGGCATGGCACAAAAAAGGTTGGGAAACACTGGTCTAAACGAAATGTGTAGGGAACATAACATGAAAATTAGCACAAGCAAAACAGAGGTAATGACTATAACTAAAGAAGAAAAAAACAACAACAATTCACCTAAACGAACATCCCTTGAAACAAGTAAAGAGTTTCAAGTACCTAGGAAGTATAATATCATCAAATGGCAGATCAGAAGACGAGATCGAAAATAGATGCAATAAGGCAAACCAACTCATTGGACAAATGGCACCAATACTAAAGAACAAACATGTATCAATAACTACTAAGAAAGCACTTTACAATACAATCTTCCTACCAACTCTATGCTACCAATGCCAAACCTGGACAATGACAGAAAAAGAGAAAAGAAAAATCACAACAACAGAAATGAGATTCCTGAGAAGAATACTCAACGTATCAAGAAGAGATACGATCAGAAATGAAGAAATCAGGACTAAAGTGGGGGTTATAGCAGCACTAGATTTTATTAGAAAGCAGCAAGTCAAATGATTTGGCCATGCAAGTAGGTTACCAATCAACAGCATACCACAACAAGCAATGATGTACAGACCAGATGGAAACAGAGGAAGAGGCCGACCACATAAACGTTGGACGGAGGAAATAGCAGAGTCCATGGGAATATCGATATATGAAGCCCATAATTGGGCACTCTCACGATGTTTTTACTTCACCTCTCGACACCGCAAGGTACAAGAGGAACATGATGAGATGAGATACAGATAATCTGTTCACAATTGCTGTCAATCTGAGCTAATATAGTGTGTCCTTTGTTCGATTATAATCTGGTAGTCAGATTGTTAAACATCTCCGATAGAACAGAACTAAATCGACAGCAAGTCTCTGGGATAGCGAGCTGCTTACAGTTACTTCTTTTTGGAGTGTTTTTTGTTATTAGGGATGGTATCTTTATAATATTTGTACATGTGGTAATAGAAACGTGAAATGGATAGATGGAAACAGGTAGATACAAATATTTACAGTAAATATCAAAGAAGAAAGAAGAAACACTGAGGTAGCGGTGGTTTTGGGAGAATTTGGAAGAGAAATATTTATGAAGCTGTTGAATAATATTCACAACAGGCTACATACCTAGTGACATGCTGACATCTGTATTTGTAGCTTTTACCCAAGAGATCCGGAGGAATATAATGAACATATTTTCATACAATCAACCTCATAAACCATGTCACCAAATTCATACTCAGAATTATAAGAAGACAAATAAAGATGGACATTATTGAAGAAAAGTATGAATTTGTGTTAGGCGAAAGAAAAATGCCATTAACACATTCTAAACATTAACAGAGATATTAATTGTGACACAGAAAGATTCTCTCCTTTTTACCCTTAATCGCACATTGAAGCATTAGTCCCCCCCCCCCCCCCCCCCCCCCCGATTATTCATCTCTTATTCGCTTCTCCCTGTGTTTTCAGACTCCCTCTATTTCATTTGTTTCATTTGCCCTGCGAGTTCTTAACGAATAATATTAACATTTTATCAGTGTTTAAAACACTTCTGTTACCGAGGTTAGAAGTCCCTTTGACTTACATAAACATTTAAGAGTGTGAAAATAACTGACTTTTCTAAATAATTGCAAAGATGAAAGTTCCAGACAAATATTAATTTACTGTAAGAGTTATTATCAACAAAGTTACAAAGAGTCTTCCTCTTGGCTTTGGTGCTTTACCCATTGTTCTTGTCATATGTGATAATCACAGAAGAAGTGGCCCACTGAAGAAACTGACCATAAATGATACGTTTTCACAGCACCTAATGTTAATGTTAAGGTAAGTGTCACTAACATGTGAAATGTGTTGTTTGTCCATCAAGAAAGATGATGGCCATTCATTTCATCCAGTGGGGTTGAAAGTATGGAGCCGTGAGTTCTAAGATGGCTGATAAGGCCTATTTTGGCTAGAAATGTTCTTTGACATGACGTTGGATGAAGAATGACTTGCGCGATGAATTGGATTAAAGTGAGGAAGAGTTGCGCAATTCGTCGACCTCACTCTCTCGCCTGAGTCCATCTGAATCCAGTGGCAGGACAAATCAAGACGACTGGGGACGAATACAGGTGCAGTGGATGACCAGGGCGCTCTACGTGCCTTGCTGTGTTCATTACGTTCCACAACGCTTTGCAGGTAAACGCCATCTTGCCCGTTGAATCAGGAATGATTTCTTCCGCGCAGTCTGCCGGATCCTGTCTTCACATGCTGGGTAGGCATACCCCACTTCACCGCTTGGTTTGACACCAAATCAGCTATCCGCGCCTGGTTTAGCCAGCCTCTCACAGCTGTTGTCCGGGGGTGGCCGCTGTCGCATGCTGACAGCTACTAGGAGCCACAGGAGTGAGCTGGGTGTCAGGCTTGGACCAGTAGGGGATGGGTCCTGAAAAGGACATAAGAGTCATCTTTACCAAAGGTGACACCCCGTAACCCCCCCCCCCCTCCCCCAGATGTGAAATGTACAGACTACACAGAAACATTTCCAACTGTAGACAATGACAATATTTATTCTGTAACCATTTTAATGCATGCTTATGTCATTTTTGCAATTTTTCTGTCACATCACACGTAACATTCAAAATGAAGCAAAAACTGCATTTTTACATGTGCAAAATTTTTTTACTGCATAATAATGATTTACAGATATCAACAACAAAGTAAAAAACAAAATATCTTTACACACTCACACATACATATTTGATATTTGACAAATCCAGACATAAGAAGATTATTCACGCCACAACCCGCCCCTTTCTCTCTTTCATATATATATATATATATATATATATATATATATATATATATATATATATATATATATATATATATATATATATATGGTATTCTTTGCATTTTCCTCAGAAACCACATTTCCACAGCCATCAGCTGTTTTTCAGCTTGACTGCTTATTGTCCATGCTTCACATCTATACAAAAGAACAATGAAGTTACAAAGAATAGACTGCACAACTTTTTACCTGGCACATTTCGCTGCATCTAGTCAAGTGCATAGTGCAGAATTCACACAACATAAACTACAGGAGTAAGATGAATCCTTCAAGCTGAAATGTATAACACATATTCCCACAGTAATTTGAATTGTCTACCACTGCAATTTTAAACAATGATGTCTTTTTGTCTGCACAAAGTTGGCCATCTTGGCTAAAGTCATTGCTATTCATATCAAACAACCAGGTGCCGTCTGCAAATTGAAGGTTGACTGCAATGGATCGCCAACACTGTCTGTCTCTCACCCTGACTGTACATTCTGTCAGACTGCTGTTCGTCCATCTCTGGATGTTATCTTCCCGCTTGTGTCATTGTCTACCTCTTTCTTGCTTGCCTTCAACCTTACCCTACAGTATGGTTTTTATAAGAGTGTTACGTTTATTACGGTAACCAAAATATTTCAATTGCCTCTTTTTTATTTCTTTTATCAACTCTCTTTTCATTTTGTTTTTCTAGAACCCCTGAATTTGATTGATTTTGTTTCCATGAAATATATATATTCTTCTGTATATCCACATCTCAAGAGACTCTATTGGACTCTCTAATTGCTTGTCCTTTGTCCAGGGTTCTGTGCCATATAGTAGTGTTGAATATACATAACATTTAATAATTCCAATTTTTAATGCATTTGTAATCTTTCTAGCCATTATTACTAATTTAATTTTTTTTTAAAACATTTCTATTGCTATTGTCTTTTTGATTTCTGTTTCACTTCTTTCATCTTGTGCTATTATCCATCCATCCATCATGTGTCATGCCGGTAAGCGTGGGCGGTCATGTTCTGCCATCTCACTCGATCACCAGAGTCGTGGATCAGCTCCGTGTTCCTGTCTCGACCATGCCATGTGGCCAAGCCATCGAGGTATTTACTTCTCGGTCTCCCCCTTGGTCTTTTCCCTTCGATCTTGCCAGTTGTCACCAAGTTCTCAAAGTCATTTCTTCTCATAACATGCCCAAAAATTTTTGACTGTCTACGTCTAATGACTCTAATCAGTTTACGATCTTCATTTGTTTCTTGAAGGACTTCCTCATTGGTTTTTCTGTCTGTCCATGGCATTCTTTGCATTTTCCTCAGAAACCACATTTCCACAGCCATCAGCTGTTTTTCAGCTTGACTGCTTATTGTCCATGCTTCACATCTATACAAAAGCACAGGTTCTATGTAGCACCTCAACACTCTTTTTCTTGTTTCAATTGATATCTTTTTATTGGTCAGTTTTTGTATTTTACATATTATCGAAACCATATTCTGTAATATGTCTGTTTACTTGTTCCATTAGGTTTTGTAATTTTTGCTCGCTTTCTGCTAGTAACACTGTATCATCAGCATACCTAAGATTGTTTACCATTCTTCCAATGATGTTAACTTCAGGCAGTTCGACTTCCACTCATTTAAACATTCTTTCTGTGTATAAGTTGAAGAGGCTTGGGGACAACACTCATCCCTGCCATACTCCTCTCTATATGTCTCTATGGGCAAAGAATAATTATTTCCATATGTATTTGTTGCCACTTGTTCCCAGTACAAGTTACTAATAAGTCTGATGTCCTTTTATGTCTACTCCTATGTCTTAAAGACATGTAATTAATCGTGCATGTTGTACTTGATCAACAGTCTTCATGTAGTACATAACACACACATATATATTTTTCTATATAGAGCTTCTATATATTTTAAAATCAACATCCTCAAACAGATTATGACGTCTCTGGTGTCACACTATTTATATAGAAAAGCCAACTTTGTGCAAACAAAAAGAGGTAGTTTAAAATTTCTGTAGTAGACAATTAAAATTACTGTGGGAATAGTTAGTTAGTTAGTTAGTTAGTCGACAGATCATCCTCATTGCACATCGAACCATTCGGTCCATAATCGCTTGGATCCCCTCCTCAGCAAATCCCACAGTGTGTAGCAGCTCACGACACCAGTTCTGTGTTGGTTTGTTACTCTTTGCTGGCTGTTGAATGAGGGGACAGAGCACTTATGGGAATGTCCTGAGTGCAGTTATGTCGGTTCTTAACTCAACTCAACTCAACTCTTCTTTGGCTTCCTGTGTATTGTTCTTGTTTGGTCACACCTCTTTTAATTTGCTGTTCTTGCAACCTGACCATGGTTGTAGATTCCCAGTCATTTCTTGGTTTTCGTAAACGACTTACTTTCTTGTAGAGCATTCAGAACGTCTGCCTGGTCCATGGCTCGTCCACTTTCCACAGTAGCCCTACCTGCAAGTTTGTCAGCCTGCTCATTCCCTTGTACATGCCCTGGCACGAAGATAAAACTAACCTTTGCCAGCCGAGACCGCAGCCACTCTCTTCGGACCCACCCCATCTCTATCCTCCTGAGCATACTCATTGGGTCACTAAGGACACATGCCCGATTGAATGTCTGTGTCTCGAGCCATGTTATTGCTTTACTTACTGCCATGACTTCCATAGTCAGGCTGCTTGTGGTCAAAGCAAAAGCGCCAGACTCTTCCTTTACAATTTCCCCTATGGCCTGAGCCGTAGAGGCCCATGTACTTCTCACTCCTCTGACGACCGACCCATCCGTGTAAATGACAGCGCCATCCGCTAAAGAATTCTCGAAGATCAGAGCCTGTACTTCCGCATCCACAGCAGCTGGAGTTTCTTGTCTGCATTTCCTGTCTAGTTGGATGCACGCTGAAAAGGATGTACAGAACTCTGTTGGCACTTGTACCCACTCCTCGCCAGGTTCCAAGACCTGCTGAAGAATGTCTTCGGCTTGACCCATCCACGACTTTCCTCTTTTTAACTTGCTGCCCTTTACCTTCTTAATATCGCTATGCAGTGGATGTTGTGTGTTTGCGTTGACTCTGAGATAGGCACGTGCTTGGCAAATTTGTATTCTGCCCCTCATGGTTGGAAAATCAAGAAGGTAGCGCATCGCCCTTCATGCTGTATCTCTTGTAAATCCAGGAATAATGCGCATAGCTTCGTTCTGTATCCTTTCCATCCTTTCTATCTGCACTGTGGAAATATGCATTATATATTTCAGCTTGAAGGATTTATCTTATTGGTTTGGGTTATGTTGTGTGAATTCTACAGCATGCATCCGATAAAATGCAGCAAATTTTTCCAGGCAATAAATTGTGCATTCATTTGTTAATGACTTTATATATATATATATATATATATATATATATATATATATATATATATATATATATATATATATATATATATATATAGTTAATTATAATCATTCTGGGGGAGGGGGTAAAACATGACAAATAATAAAATAAGCACAAGCAGTAATCTAAATGTGAAAAAAATAAAACAAATATTCAGAAATAATTTCTAACAATTAGTGTCTATTCAATCTTCATGATTCTTGTTCTATTCGCTACAAGGCATGTTCCATCAGATGTCATGATTGTTCCAAGGTAGTTGTATTGATTCCTGTGTTTAAGGAATTTCCCATTTGCTTGGATGTTACGCTGTAACATTTTCTTTCTTGATGGAAACGATCATAATCTCTGCTTTCTTATAATTTAATTTTAACCCTAGTTGTTTACTGTGTATAACAAGAGCATCCACATATCCTGTTCATTTTCTGCAATCATCTGAATTTGGCAATTCTGTCTTTTAAATTTCTCATATTTTCACCACAGAGAAAAATAAAGCCTGGAGACATTACAAATCCCCGATTCACACCTCTCTTGATTGGCTGATGTTGACCTACTTCACTATCAACTTTTATGGCAGCTTGTTCTTTCCAATATATGTCAAGAGGAGTCCCAAGTTTATATTGGTCAACAAACCCTTTTTACAAAAAAAAAACAAAAAAAACATGTTGTTTTCATTTATATAGGCTTTTCTTGACCTGGTTCCCCAGAACTGTAGATAAAATTTGAAATAGTCATAATACAAAAGATTGCCTAAAATGTTAATCAACATGAACAAATCTGTATGAAAAATAGCATTCTATACTCAGTAAAATACTAAATGATGTGCCTACAAAAGACTGATACCACTGGAGTGCCACTAACTGTAAACATATTTTTAATCAATCATTCCACATTGAAAATTGACTATAATAAGTCTCAGCACCCTATGTTCTGCATCTTCGTGGTGTACCCATATACAGACTTTTTCCAATCCATCTCTTGATACTGCCTGCCTATATGTAACATTGTCTTTCTCATGGTAATGTTGGACTTCCGGTCCCAAAATGGCGGCTAGGCATTGAACAGTTAATCCCTCAGGTGTGTTTATGCTTGTGGCTACGATTTGCATTCGCATTTTCCTTGTGTTGGACTGGTGGTGCATGGTTCCATCGCCCTGCCACTGAGTAAGTGCGTGGCACAGCGCTGTGAAATTAATGTGGAATGCTTTTACATCAGTCCGCTGTTGTTTGCACAGTGAACTGCATGTTTAGATAAATGGCCGGCTGTCGCTGAATCGACTGGTTTGCCTTTTCGGTTCAGGAGTGCATTTTTCAGGAGACTCCTGGGAGTTGTCGCTGGAGCTATGGAGTTTGTGCTTTGTGCGGCACTATCGGCGGGTCACCCTGCGGAAAGAAACCGAGCATTGTGGGATAAAACCCGGGTCAATGAAGTCTTTCTGGTGACTGCCGATTTCATCGACGATGAACTGTATTTTTCGATGAAGGACTTTTATGTTGGCATTCTGGCGGCGGCATTATGCACAGTGTACCTGTGCGGGCTGTTGGCTTGCCGAGACTCCTGTCTATTCCACTTTTCACATTGGGCAGTGAGGAAGGAGCATGTTGTGTGATATTCACTGACACAGGAATGGAGCATAATGGGGACGACCTGTTGCTGTGAAGTTGGAACCGCGACTAACTGTCTTTCTCTTACATAATTCTCCTCCATATTTTCTGTCTTAACTGTCTCATCGTGGTCTCATTCGTTAATGTTTTCTTCAATCCTAGTTTTCATAGTTTTTACTTTTCCGTGTTTTATTAAGCCATGATGACCATTCCTAGCTTTTCTCCAGGGTAACAGGTTGAGAACTGTGGATTGGGCCATCTAGTATAAATGTAACGAGATATACTTTAATAAACAAGTTATTTGTGAACAGATGTGGCAACCATTAGACTCTTCATCAGCTACAACAACAGTTACATTTTGGAATCATTCTTGATGTCTGATGGTAAGACTGTCTTTTGGATTGAGGGTTCAAGAATAAAGATCTATTGGGCAATTTAGGTTGTTTGTACATATCTCAGCTAAACACAAATCTCTTGTCTTACTGGAGACTAGATACCATGTCCCTGCTAAGAGAGGCTGATATTCCAACAGCTAAACCACCCGCAGGTACAATAAATTATAGAATGTGGCATTATTATTAAACATATACAAGCAGGAGTCATGGTCAAGTGATGGAAGACGTGAAACGCTCTTCAAAAACACGACATTCAGGGCATCAATATCATGGTAAATAAAATCAATCTGCTATCAACTTTATTCATGAACTATTGGATCTCATATGCTTGCCTGCTGCTCGTCATGAATTCGAAAATGCAGGTCGACTCACTTTAAAATGGGTACCAGGAAATGTTCTGGGAACAATGTTCTGCTACTGATCACTTCAACCATCAAGTGCTAACTTGTCAATGAGTCTATTGTCATATACCCGACACACCTCAAAGTGTGGGTACGGGTCCTTTCCTGACTTTCTTGGATTCCACAGCCATCTCCCAGCAAAGTCATCTCATTCCCCTTAACAGTTGTCAAGCTGGCTGTTTCATTTGATTTATAACTACCGATGCTTTAGAAATATTGCAATGACATTAGTTTGTGATGGTTTTTCCATATCACGTAACCAAATTTAATTCTCTCCTTAACCAATTGCTGTTTGTCCTTTGACTGCAACCATCTTTCAACTGCTGGATTCTACTTGCCACAAACATGGGCCTGTTCTAATGACCGCTCCGGTACAAAATCTGTAATTTATTAAATGACAACAGTCATGCTTAACAGAAGATCTCTGTTGTTTCTCATATACAAGGATGACGTACCAACTGAGGCAAACTGAACTGTGCAGACAAGAGGAGCACAACAGCTAAGGTAAACCAAACAGTTCAGTTAACACAAAGCTCAACACATTCAGTTGAAACAAAAAATGAATGTTCAACATTATGATGGCCAAAATGATGTGATAAGTAAAATGAAATTCAACACAGGTAATAATAATGAAAGTCCAAACAACAAATTCATTAAATATTGGCCAAAAGCAACTTAGACATCACAGATTGAGCATTATATGTTTGTGTGTCGAGTAAGACCATAGTCTACTCTTGCAAAAGGTAGATGCTGAAGACGGAGGCAGGCAGCCAGCCAGGAGGCGCACCACAGAAATCAGGCTGCCACGCAATAACGCCGTGAATTATGTCGACAACTGCTACATGTTATGGTGCTCGCCTGCTCTGGACCCCCAGGCAGGTGCAGTGCCTGGCCTTATGCCTCGTAAGGGTCTAACCACAACTATTGGAGGGCCTTCTCAGATGTCCTGCGGAGCCAGGGGGCCTGACAATAGAACGTCTGGCCGTACAAAAAAAAAAAGACTTAAAATAATGCACTGGAATGCAGAGGGTATCAACAAAAAAAGAATAGAACTAGAAAACATCTAGGCCATAGAAAATGTAAGTGTACGTTGCTTGCAAGAAACTCACCTGAATGAAAATATAGCCTTCAAACTCAGAGGCGTGGGATACTGACTCTTGTCAAAAACAACATTCCTGCTTCCCAAATTGAAGTTTACATGGAAGGGGCTGAGTATCAGGCACTTATAAACTTAAGACAGACAATACAGACCTTCACCTGATCAATTACTACTGTCCAAATGACCGCCCACAGGCACTGGACACACTACCATTAAAAGGAAAAATGATTGTGTGTGGCGACTTCAACAGCCACTCGCAGAGCAGATGCTATGATCACATGGACCAGAGAGGAGAGAGACTGGAAGATTGGCAGGATGAGAATAGATTCATCCTGATTAACAAGCCGTCTGACCCACATACCTTCTACTCGAGATCATGGCACACTACAACTATACCTGACCTGGCTTTTCATTCACAGACCTACAGTGGAACATGAAACGAATTGTTGGGAAACAGCTAGGTGGCAGTGACCATCGGCCAGTCTTTCTAACTGTAGAAAATGAGCTTGTAAGTGAAAGCAGCACCCTCTCGAGGTGGAACTACAAGAAAGCAGACTGGGCAATTTACAAGCATCGCACCAGCATACTGGTTAGAAACCTGAACACTGAGGACATAAATAAAGTAGTTGAAGAGTTTGGGAAATGCATACTACCGGCAGCACGAGAAACAGTACCAAGAGGAGCTCATATACACTATAAGAGTAGTGAACTGGGACAGTCGCATGATGTGGATGTATGTAGAAAGCAAGCAGAGGCCAATCCCAGCTAAGAGCACCACAATAAATAGCACACAAAAGTCAAATTTCAAAGGGCCCAGCTGCAGGCTAGGAGTCACTGAACTTTGAAAGAGACACAAGGAAGTTATAGAAGCTAATAAAACAGCTTATCGATGAGGGCACAGGGAGAAACTCAAAAATTGCACTACATAAAGACAGAAAAATCTAACAGGAAAGCAAGCAGCTGACCATTTGGCGGACTCATTCACACAAGATAACAATATCGAAATTAGTCCAGAGAAACAACAAGAGATTCGAGAGAAATGGCAACATGCAGGACAGAAGGAAATTGTACATTCACAAGTTTATTCACATAAACACATCATCATAATCATGTGCCCTGTCAACTGGCATTTATGTCTCTCCACAGATCTCGGTCCTTGGTGTTCTGGATCAACTGATGATATTTCTCCATCAGTCCATTGCACTAGAGGTTGTAGCACGTGTATGGACTGCTCGAGTTAAACAAAAATTGATTATCCAATGCCTCTCATTCCATCGCCTGATTAAATAATGCTGCTTGTCTCTTTTTTATAGTTGTATATAATGCTCTAGCCTTTAGCAAGATGAAAAACATACTGACCAATAAAAAGATGTCAATTGAAACAAGAAAAAGAGTGTTAAGTACTACATAGAGCCTGTACTTTTTGTATGGATGTGAAACTTGGACAATGAACAGTCAAGCTGAAAAACATCTGATGGCTGTAGAAATGTGGTTTCTGAGGAGAATGCAAAGAATTCTATGGACAGACAGAAAAAGAAATGACCAAGTACTACAGGAAACAAATGAAAATCATAAATTGATTAGAGAAATTAGACTTAAACAGTCAAAATTTTTTGGACATGTTATGTATGAGAAGAAATGAATTGGAGAACTTGGTGACAACTGGCAAGATCGAAGGGAACAGACCAAGGGGAAGACTGAGAAGTAAATACTCGGATGGCTTGGCCACATGGCATGGTCGAGACAGGAACACTGAGCTGATCCACGATTCTGGTGATCGAGTGAAATGGCAAGTCATGACCGCCCACGGCATGGCACATGATGGATGGACTTTCATTAGCCTCTTCCATGCAATCGTTGGTAGTTATTCTGGCATTCCAAGGTATACGCAAGATTCTTCTCAGGAATCACATCTTTACTGCTTCCAAGCTCTTCTTCTTCTGCGTTCATCCGGAGTTTTTTTTCGGATGTGATTGCGTTGTGTCTGTTTACAGCAGAGCTGCGTTCTTGCGCCGTTAGGCCGACACATCCGACTTCTGCGGGCATTTGTTGACCGGGTTAACCTTCCCGGGAAGCTCTTCTTAATCTGTTGATTTATGCTCCATGATTCACTGCCATACAGCAGATAGGTCCTATATAACATTTCAGTACTCTCTCCCTTATATTCAATGACAGTGATTTATTGTGTAAGATATTTTCCATTTTCTGAAATGCAGCTTTTAATGATCTTTTAGAAGTCTGAGAATTGGTACATGGAACGTACGCACCTTATATCAAGCAGGGAGGTTTGATAACCTTATTGTGCAGAGGCAAAAAACATGAATTTGGATATCTTAGGTGTATCTGAAACAAGATGGACAGATACAAGTTATATAAGGAGAGAAGATTACGTATTCATTAATTCAGGAGGAGATCATCACGAGAGAGTAGTAGGAATTTTAGTAAAACGAGAATTAGAGAAAAATATTAGTGGATTCTGGACTCATAAAGATAGGATGATACTTCTCAAAATTAAGGCAAGACCATTCAACATAGTAATTCTTCAGACATATACTCCGACAACTGATTATAGTGATGAACAGCTAGAAGAATACTATGAAGACCTACAACAAACACAGAAAATTGTAAAATCATCAGAGGTCCTAATTGTCATGGGAGACATGAACGCAAATGTTGGAAAAAATAAATATAAGCAGATAGTAGGGCAATATGGTATGGGCAAGAGAAACGACAGAGGAGACCGGCTGATACAGTTCTGTGAAGAAAACAATCTTATTGTTTGCAACACATTCTTTCAACATAATCCTAGGAAACCGTATACACGGGAAAAGCCCTAGAGATAGAACAAGAAACCAAATTGACTACATTATGATTAGAAATAGATTTAAAAACAATGTTAAAAATTCAAAACAATGTTTTCCCGTAGTGAATTTGAATAACGAATTTGAATAATGCCAAAACATACCCTGGTGCTGATATCAACTCTGACCATAATCCTGTAGTTTTAAAATTACAAATAAAACTTAAAAACCCAGGAATAAGGAAATCGAAGACACCTCAAGAAGTAGATATATCGGCATTGAAACAACCAGAAATAAGACAAATATACCTAGTTGAAGTAAAAAATAGATATGATGGGCTAATCATTGAAAGTATGGAACAATATCGACGTGAAAATCCCGAGGATAAAATTAATACAAAATGGGAAAGTATAAAAACCAGTATTCAGACTGCAAATACCACCTTGCCAGTGAAAATTAATGAGAAATAACAATTATGGATAACCGATGAAATATTGAGTAAAATGTCTCAAAGAAAGAAAGCAAAGAACACTCCAGAGTATATAGTAATAGATAGAGAAATACGTCACATGTGCAGAGTTGCCTAAGAAGAGTGACTGCGGAAACACTGCAAAGAAATGGAGAATCTGGAAATAAAATACAACTCGAAAGAATTACATGAACATATACAAAGATTTACAAAGAAGAACAGTAATATAAAAGGAAACGGTTGTATCAGAGGAAAAAATTGAGAAATTATAATTAATAACACAGACATAATAAAAAGATGGACAGAGTACACAGAAGATTTAATCTGGGACAACAGGGTCAATGAAAGAAGGAAAGGCTGCAGGTCCTGACAAGATAACAATAGAGATGTTAAAATCCTTATTCAGCTTCGGCATTGAAACTATCACAGAATTATGTAATGATATATATAATACTGGGTACATCCCAGTAGGACTTGGTACATCCCCAAGGACTTGAAAACATCAATTTTCATCACACTACCGAAGAAGCCAAGAGCTGTTGATTGTGAGGATTACAGAACTATTAGCTTAATGAGCCACATAACTAAGATACTACTCAAGGTCATACAAGAAAGAATTCAATATAAAATAGATGAGGAAGTAGCTGAAGAACAATTTGGGTTCCGCAAAAACAGCGGCACCAGAGAAGCAATTATCTGTTTGAGGATGTTAATTGAAAAATATATAGAAGTTCAAAAAAGTATATATGTTTGTTTTATAGACTACAAGAAAGCTTTTGATAGAGTACAACATGAACGACTAATTACGTGCCTTCAAGATATAGGAGTAGACGGAAAGGACATCAGACTTATTAGTAACTTGTACTGGGAACAAGTGGTGTCTATTAGATGCGGTAATAACTATTCGTCACCTATAGAGATAAAAAGAGGAGTACGGCAGGGATGTGTACTGTCCCCAAGCCTCTTCAACCTATACACAGAAAGAATTTTTAAACAAGTTGAAATGCCTGGACTCAGCATCAATGGAAGAATCATAAACAATCTTAGATATGCTGACGATACCGTGTTACTAGCAGAAAGTGAGCAAGAGTTGCAAGACCTAGTGGAAGAAGTAAACAGGCACAGTGCAGAATGTGGCTTAGATATTAACATCCAAAAACAAAAACTATGATAATTAGCAGTGAAAAGAAGGTCATCAATGAACATCACAGTAAACGGGCAGATACTAGAACAAGTAACAAGTTTCTCTTATCTTGGACATATAATAACAGATGATGGCAGAAGTGAAATGGAAATCAAATAGAGAATAGGAATGGCCAAAATGCTTTCAACGGCATGAAATCAGTATTAACATCAAGAGAGATTAATAATGCATTAAAAATGAGAATTGTCAAATGCTACGTATATTCAACGCTACTGTATGGCTCGGAAGCCTGGACATTGAACAAGCAACTAGAAAGTCGCATAGAAGCCCTGGAGATGTGGATATACAGACGAATCGGTCGTATTTCATGGAAACAAAAACAATCAAATGCAGAGGGCCTAGAAAAAATGGGAATGAAGAGAGAGTTGATGAAAGAAATAAAGAGGAGACAAGTGAAATATTTTGGCCACGTTAAAAGACATGATACTCTTATAAAAACCATACTGGAAGGCAAGGTTGAGGGCAAGCGAGCAAGAGGTAGACAACGATATAAGTGTGAGGATAACATCAAGAGATGGACGAACATCAGCCTCACAGAATGTACAGTCAAGGCAAGAGATAGACAGTGTTGGAGATCCATTGCAGCCAACCTTCATTGCAGAGATGGCACCTGATTGATTTATTGAATGATCTTTTACTGCATCACAGAACTTCCACTGGATCTTATAACTGCCCCTAGGTATTTAAATTGATCAGCTTGGTTAAACATGCCCCCTTCTATTGTTATATAACATTTTGGTGTAATCTGTTTTCATGATATTCATTCTCTATTACCACAATGTCCAAAAGTTGCAAGTCTGTTGCATGTGTGGTCATCAATGTTGTGTCATTGGCATCACAGAGATTGTTTATTTAATAACCTCCAACTTCTATCCTTGGCCTCTCTGTCATCACTTTTCATAATTATTTCACGAAAGAGAAGAGAAGAGATCTGCCAAAAAACACAAGGAAAATAAACAACAAATACTACTCTGCTGTGAATGTTGGTTAACTGAATTTGTTGATACATGACATGCTACTGTACATCTTATATATTGTAGAGTTTTGAAGTTAAGATGGTAACTTATATATTTGATCTTGTAACAACCCTTGTGTTTGGGTGACAAGAGTTCATGGTTTCTTTAAAGTTCCAGGAACTTCCAATGAACGAAAGCCACATTTTGCAGCACTGCTTCTAGGGAGATTAGCGAAATACAACTAAAGCTTTGTGACTGGATTGTTGTATCATCTACTTGAAAACATGGCCAAGCATAGTTAATAAGTAATTAGAAATCATAAATTACAATACACACTGATGTTACTAAACAAACCGTTTGGAGTAATTTATGATTAAGAGGGCTTTGGTGTATTTTAACATAAAATGATGACACTGTCAAGTAATAACCATACATTAAGACCAAACAAATAAAGACTCTCAGATCTGAACATATACGTCATAACAAAATAACTGCAACAGACCATACAGAATAAAAACCCAATTTATAAGTACATGAAGGTGAAGCAAATAAATAGCTCAAATGCTCACTTTGGATTTGACATAACAAAAAAAAAAGAAACAAGTTTCCTCTATTCAGAACAGATAATCACTGATGGTGACAGATGAAAAACAGAAGGAAAAAAGAGAACAGGAATGGCCACAAATATATTCAGCAACATAAAGAATATATTTATTTCAGAGATATAACTATAGTGCAAAAGCGTGGACAATTAACAAGCAATATATATATATTTTCTTCTTATTTCGTTCACTTGAAATTCGTCTATAATTGCAATGTTGCCTCTTGTTTGAATTTAACTGTCTTTTGTAGTTCACTCAGTGGTCGAGTTTTATCTTCCACTGCTATTTCTCTAGACCTGACATATTTGCCTAGACATGTCATATTTCTTCGAGTATGCGATCTGCTGTTTGTGGCGTCAATCCACATGTGCACACGGCTTGCTTGCTTGTGTTCGTTGGCTTGAGCTCCAATGTGAAGTCCTGTATGTCGGATGAAGGCATCCTGTTGTCCAACATCAGTGTGATGTCATACAGGACCTGAGTTTTGCGTGAGTATCCGTTCTATATATATGTGAGTATATGTGCACACGGCTGATTCGCCAATCTTGAATTTTGTATATTTGTACATGTGGTTGCGTAAACTATTGTGTCCTGTACTGAGACACAGAATAATGATTTGTTCTGGTCTGTCCATAAGGGGATAGTCGTCTTAAGCAGGATTTGGTGGCTTTTTAATTGATTTGATTATTCTTTTCCTTTGGTGGTATGTAACGTGTATATTAGGTTGTTCTTCTATTGCTCTTTTCTTAGCTAATCGATCAGCTCTCTCATTTCCGGGTACTCCACAGTGAGATGGTATCCACTGTATGGTGACCTTACACTGGCTGCCAAGTTAAGAAAGTAATATTGTAATAATCATCCTGAGTGAAAGGGTTTTTCAAAATACAAGGAAAGAATAGCACTAATTCTTTCCCTTGCAACTCATAACACATGACTAATTTGAAATGTAAATGTATTAATATGGAGAACAAAATTATATACTATTTTTTAATTTTGTTTTCTTACTGGTAACACAGGTATTACAACATTTTGCTAAATTAAAGAAATAATTTAAAAAATTCGACTGAAGTGTAAAGACACAAACAGGAAATAATAAGACTACAGAGGTTTCATATTGGATTTGTAGTTAACCAAATGACTTTCTTCTGCTCTGAATTGATAGTGTTCTTGATCTGCATGCACATCTCAGCAAGATTACCTCCTGGGATGACGGCTGCAAGAAAATTGATATTTTAATCCTGTAAGATTTTCTCAATGGTGGGATACATCTATCTGGAAACATCTTTTATTTACTTGATTAAAAACAACCAATAACTGTCACAGTATTTTATGAAAAGGTAAATCTGGTCTTTCCCGCCACAATAAATGAAAAATTTCTCTGAAATTCCTGTAGTCTTTGTCAGGTATTAACAAAGCCCCATAAATAGCTTGTGGCTTACTCCATTCATGTCATACTGTGCAATTCAAGTTGAGTAAGCCAAGAGCTCAAGATATCTGTTATGGAAATGTCATTTGTATGAACATTTTGTTTTAATTAAGATTCTTCTTCTTCTTCTTTCGTTCGCTTGAAATATGTCTATAACTGCAATGTTGTCTCTTGTATGAATTTAACCTTTAGTGAGCAAAGTGTCAGGGAACGTTTCTACCCCTGAACGGGCAAAACGTTTGAAACCGCCCGTGGCTATCATGCATTGATTGTCTAGTTTAGGTTTTGTCGATAGCTTGACAATGTGGCCGCCATTTGCAAGCATGTACTTTGAATTTGAACGGATTTTTAAAATAGTTTTTGTGGGTTTTACGCTTTGAATGTCAAAATCGGTTTCGACGATTCTTCAAGTGCTAGCGGAGATTTCGCTGGGTTCAATTTAAGTGACATTGAGAGGCACGAAATTGACTATTAATCGGAGCAGATATCAGTGATCAGCGTTACTTTGCTTTGCGTTAGCACTCGTGAGTCGGACTTTAAAGAAAGTGCTTATGATTCGGAAAATGTGTTTGTAAATTGACTGAAAATCACAACCAATATGTTGTATTTTGTAAATATTTGTGTTCATGTATGGATTAGCGGCATTATTCACGTGAGTAAAATATTCTGCATGCGTTTACCTTCCTTTTGCTGCTTATTTGACTAAAATCTGTTGACTAACAACTTATATGTGAT
This sequence comes from Cepaea nemoralis, assembly GCA_014155875.1. Classification (NCBI taxonomy): domain Eukaryota; kingdom Metazoa; phylum Mollusca; class Gastropoda; order Stylommatophora; family Helicidae; genus Cepaea; species Cepaea nemoralis. Next base: position 919,369 of record JACEFZ010027689.1, on the reverse strand, counting down.
ATTTTTCCTAACGTAACCCAAAATTTTACCGCACCTCAGAATTCTTCTTGCCCGTTCAGGGCAACAAAACAGACAGACGTCTGCCTGGTAAAGGATTAACTGTCTTTTTTTAGTTTACTCAGCCAGAAGGTTTGCCTAGACATGTTGTAATGTGGGCAGTCTTGGAGTATGTGCTCTGCTATCTGCGACGCCAATCCACATGTGCACATGGCTGATTTTGTATACATGTGGTTGCTTAATCTACTGTGTCCTGTTCTGAGGCGCAGAATAATGCCTTGTTCTGGTCTGTCCATAACATGGTAGTCATCTTGAGCAGGTTTTGGTGGCTTTCTGACTGATTTGATCATTCTTTTCTTTTGTACTGTTTTTCGTGCTGCCTGCAGTGTGCATTTCCCAAACTCTTCAACTACTTTATTTATGTTTTCCTCAGTGTTCCGGTTTCTAACCAGTATGCTGGTGTGATGCTTGTACATTGCCCTGTCTGCTTTCATTTAGTTCCACCTCGAGAGGGTGCTGCTTTCACTTACAAGCTCATTTTCTACAGTTAGAAAGACTAGCCGATGGTCACTGCCACCTAGCTGTTTCCCAACAATTTGTTTAATGTTCCACTCCGGGTCTGGTGAATGAAATGCCAGGTCATGTGTAGTTGTAGTGTGCCATGATCTTGAGTAGAAAGTATGTGGGTCGGATGGCTTGTTAATCAAGATGAATCTATTCTCATCCTGCCAGTCTTCCAGTCTCTCTCCTCTCTGGTCCATGTGATCGTAGCCTCAGCTCTGCGAGTGGCTATTGAAGTCGCCACACACAATCATTTTTTTTCTTATAATGGTAATGTATCCAGTGCCTGTGGGCGGTCACTTGGACAGAAGCAATTGATCAGATGAAGGTCTGTATTGCCTGTCTTAAATTTAAGTGTCTGATACTCAGCCCCTTCCATGTAAACTTCAATTTGGGAAGCAGGGATGTTATTTCTTACAAGGGTAAGTATCCCACCCTTTCGCCTGTTCTTTCGGTCAGATCGGTAACACTAGTAGCCTCTGATTTTGAAGGTTATATTTTCGTTGAGGTGAGTTTCTTGCAAGCAACATACGCTTACTTTTCCTTGGTCCAAGATGTTTTCTAGTTCTATTTTTTGTTGTTGCTGACTCCTTCCACATTCCAGTGCATTATTTTTAGTCTTTGTTTGGTATGCCAGACGTTCTATTCTCAGGTCCCCTGGCTCCACAGGTCATCTGAGAAGGACCTCCAGTAGCTGTGGCTGGACCCTTTCGAGGCATAGGGTTCGGCACTGCACCTGCCTGGGGATCCAAAGCAGAGAGAGCACCACAACATTTAGCAGTAGTCGACATATTTCATTACGCGTGATTGCGTGGCATCCTGATTTCTGTGGTGCGCCTCCTGGCTGGTTGCCTCCTCTTCAGCACCTTTCCTTTGCTAGAGCAGACTGTGGTCTTACTCGAGTTTAGGTGTGTAGGCACGCCATGAGAAGGCCAGGAGTTGGACTTTTGCTGCATAGGTGATGAATGCACGAGCCATTGGGGTATTTATGCAAGGTTGGGTGCACACCCCAACTCCGCCCCCCCCCCCCCCCCAGCTACATACAGCAACATTTGGTGCCATTTTAATTAATATGTGTCTCAAAAGGTCAGAGGTTCTATACATATGTCCATAATTGCAAATGATCTCTCACTGGCACATTGCCGTCTTGACAGACGTTAGTCTTTTACATACATTGTGCTTCAAAAAGGCATAATAACTACAACCCATGGTGGTAGCGAATGGGGCTGATAAGGCCTTTGTCTTTATTCCATTTCTGATATTTGCCCTCCATGCAACACGTTCAGAGGTGACTTGCTCCCAGTGTGCATCATCAATGTCTGTATCAATCATGTCTTGCTTACACACATCTTTGTATCGTAGTAGAGGCCGACCCTGAGATCTCTTACCCATCTGTAATTCAAAAAAGATGTCTTTTGGCATTCTGCCATCATCCATCCTCCTAATATGTCCAATCCTTCTAAGTCTACGAAGACTGAGCATGGAACAAACCGTCACACAAACTTATCTTTCCAATACTTCAGATCTGTGATTTTGTCTTGCCACTTAATACCAAGTATTTTTCACAGACGAAGCATATGAAAGCTGTTTAAATTTTCTCTTGGTGTGAGTAAGTTGACCAGGCTTCACTGCCATAAAGAAGAGTACTAAGTACACAGGCTGATAGACAAGGACTTTCATTTTGGCAGTAAGCTTCCTGTTCTCCCAGACTCTTTTTGTTAACCTGTTCTTTGTTGTTTGCTGCTTTACCAATCTTGATGTTGATTTCCAGATCTAAGGATTTACCTCTGATCCTAGATATGTAAAATGCTCTACTATCTCCAGTTCCGCGTCGTCAATAAAGATTGATGGTACCCCATGTGCACCTTGTGACATAATCTGTGTCTTCTTTTTGCTAATTGTTAAACCAAATTCAGAACAAGCATTGGAGAATGCAGATAGTAGACGTTGTAATTCTTCTTCATAGTGGGTCGTAATTGCAGCATCATCTGCAAAAAGCAACTCTCTGATCAGTACCCTCCTAATTTTGGTCTTGGCCTTCAATCTCTGAGCATTGCAGAGGCTGCCATCTGAGCGTGAGTGAATGTATATACTAACATCCTGATCACGAAAGGCATATTTCAGTAGAAGTGAAAAGTATATTCCAAAGAGAGTGGGAGCTATAGTGTATTTTTGTTTGCCTCAATATAAAATTCCATATCTCAGTAATCAACTGAAGGAAAATTATGAGATTTAGCATATAACCATATCATTATGTCCACCCAACAAAACAATTTTTGTTCTGGAGATTTTACAGCATATTTCAAAGTTTGTTTATATGCGGTATATAATTTACGGGTCAGAGATGAAGTTCATTATTTTAAATGTATTACAGCGTAGCCAGACAATCAGCGTTCAATGTTGAATATTTTACTTTTTTCACGGGAATGGCCTTATGCCAATAACCCCGCGCAGTTTAAACTGGGACTGGTCAGAGGTGCCGTCAAACTGTGGGTTATTTCATGAAACCTGATTATTATTATTATTATTATTTTAAATCTTACCACTTATCGCTAACATTGAAATGTGTGAATATTTTTCAATGGGATTGAATGCGAAATTGTGTATACACTTCAAAGCATCGCTGTGAAGTTGTACACATATTTTTATATAGAAGCTGATCGAGGAAACTGTTTTATACTATTACAAATTCCGAAAAAAGAACAGTGCATGCATTGGGTTTGAGTAAACGGTCATTTCGTCGACGGGTGCAAAAATCTGGAATTAAACCACCACGCAATAACCAAACGATAGGTAGAAAGGTTATTGTAGACAGCTTTGACAAAGATGTCATAAGGCAAGCTATTATAAAAATGCTTTAAAAAGTCGCTTAAAAGTCGACAGGGTCGACTTCATTGCACCGGGTTCTATCCTATATGGCTCGGTCTCTTTCTGTAGCGTGGAAAGCATCGCACAAAGCACGAACTCTGCAGCTCTAGCGACGACCCACAGAAGTCTCCAAAAAATTTAACTCGTGAACCGAAGGATGCGGCCCGGAATCGAACCCACAACTTTTGGAGCCTGAGTCAAAAGGCTTGACCACTTTGCCACGGAGACTCCTAAAATTATAAAAATTTTGGATTTTATATCCAGGATTATCCAGCATTATAAAAATGCTGGATGCCAAAGAAACAGTGACTGTAAGAAAACTTAGGGTTTGGTTGAGAAAGAACAATAACCAATAACATAGAGCTATCCAAAACAACTTTGTGGAAAATTATAAGGACAGTAGGCTTCACTTTTAGAAAGTACAAGGGAGGTAGAAATATTCTTTGCGAGCAACCGCATTCAGGAGCCATGAGAAACAGATACCTACGTGAAATAATGGAAATGTGCAAAAAAAATTATGGTGAATTTGGATGAAATGTGGGTCAATGCGCACAACACAAGTGATAAGGAATGGCAATCAGTGGATGGACAGATAAAGTGATATGTGCCCAGTAGTATAGGACAGCTTTTGGTCATGGCCCATCCTGGTAATACGCATAATGGCTTACAACAGAATGCTGGGCTCATGTTCGTATCAAAGCATACAGACAATAGGGATTATCATAATAAGATGAATGGTAATGTATTTAGAGATTGGCTCGAGAATACTGTGCAAAGGAAGCAATAAAGATATGGCTCCGAATGGAAAACATACCATTTCCAGAAAGGTATTTCTAGCTAGAATTGTTGTCCCTTGTAAAACAGACTCCAAAAAAAGTAAGAAATATCAAATCGACAAGTTGATAGAAGAGCACCATCATGGTTGCTTGAGACTTCCGCTCTACCACTCTCATTTTAACCCTATAGAACTTGTGTGGGCTAAAATTAAAGGACAGGTGGCAGCTGACAATACTATATTCAAATTGTCTGACGTCAAGATACTAATCCAGTCCGCGCTATTAAATATTGATAAAAGTTACTGGGAAAATGTGAGGACCATGTGTTGAAAGAGGAAGAGGACTATTGGAGAAAGGATGGATTGAATTTTATGCAACCGAGAGCAGTCATCAACCTACTGGAATCGTCCGACACAGATTAAGGTCTGAGCAGATCGCAGACCTTAATCCGCGTGCACGCTTACTGGGATATTTTGCTCCAACCATTCAGACCAATTGAAGGCCCTAAACATTACAGCATCAGCACAATGTCAATGGCAACAGCTTGTATTCCACAGTGATGAATTTTCAATTCCGCAAGCCCTCAGCGGTGACAAACATATTAAAAAAAACACACACACACTAAGCGCATTTAATACCAACAGAAGAGTATTATTGCGGTGGAAACTGACATATTGTGGCATAACAAGAAACGTGAGAGCAAACATGTTGTCAAATTAGGGGACAACACACGTGCATATGAATCAATCTATAAACTACAATTAAAAGAGTACCAACATCTTGGTCGTTAAGAAGAAAGCCCACTACAGAGACACTGACAACTATTTTCATAGTGCAAAACAGGTAATCATGTTCCGTCTCTGAACAGTAAACAGCAGAGTAGACAATCTTTCACGAAGACTCAAAGCAGGTCTGTCACCCATGTGTACGTGTGAACAAACTACGCAGACAGCTGAACAGATCCTTAAAAATGGACACATGATGACTAAATTGCAGTATCATTTCTGGTCACTCCTACGCACATTAACGCACAGCTATTTGGAAGCTTTCACGAACTCAATATAAAAAGCTAAATGCATCCTAGTAACATAAATACTTGTGTACAATTATTAACCAGCAGCTGAAGAAACAAGAGGAAATGAAAAATAAGGTAAGAAATATATTCCTTCTATTTTCCTGTCAATTTACACATTATTTACCCCATGTCTCTGTAAATTCTCTGTCTTTACTAATATTACACATTGTACTCCTCTCGGGAGTCTTCATGGTGAAGTGGTCAAACCCTCTGACTCGGGCTCCGAAGGTTGTATGTTCAATTCCTTCATTTCACGAGTGCATTTTTTCGGAGACTTCCGATGATCGTCGCTGGAGCTACGGAGTTTGTGCTTTGTGCGACGCTTTCTGCCCTGCGGAAAGAGACTGGGCCATATGGGATAAAAACCCGGTGCAATGCAGTCGACCCTGTCGACTTTTACGCTACTTTTTTATTGCACCCACTCCCATACGAATCTGGCTACGCCTTGTACTTGTGCCCTTACCAGAAATAACGTGGTTTACTGTAAGACTAGTTTGTTAGCGTGAATTCACTACATTTTCCCCAAAACATCAAAGAAATGTCACCGCTTTCGATGATTTAAGTTGCTTTTGGACCTATCAAAGACATATTCCTTGGGTGGGGGTAAATATAAGACGGCAGGAAAAATTTCATAACGATAGTTTTCAAAATAATTGATCGTGAATGACGGCATACATTTCTGGACATACTATAGTACACAACCTTGCTTAACTTCACTCTTGATTTCAAACTCTTCTGAAGTTGCACCATCAAACTTGACTATACCTTCATGCCTGTGTGGAACAATTCCACAATGGACAGAAGAGTTGGTGGGCAGCCAATCTTCTTTAGTGTCTTAAACAGACTCTCACAATTGACCAAATCAAATGCCTTTGTGAGGTCGATGAAGGCAATAAACTGTGGCTGATTCTGTTCACAGCATTTTCTTTGAATTTGTCGCAATGAGAAAATATCATATCAATGGTAGACCGGTTCTGTCAGAATCCACACTGTGATCCGGGTAGACTTGATCTTCCAGGACTTTAAGTCTGCACAGAACAATTCTGGCAAATACTTTCCCAACAATACGCTGAAATGAGATACCCATATAGTTGTTATAGGGTAGTGGGGTAGGGGTACTCCCTATCAAAGGAGAAGTAAGGTGCCTCCTTCCCTCCGCTAGCCTACGGGACACCCCCTCAACAGGGTAACGTGAAGCCATGGGAGCAGGTGGTGGATTGGACTTGGGAGCAGCCTACTTGGTTATGGTTTCAAGTCAGTGACGGTGGGCAGAGGATCTCTCTGTAGAGACAATGGCTACGGTCATCCGATCAGTATGGTCACTGCCAGGAAGGAAGAATGGTAGACTTCCCTCCTTATTGATTCCTGGGAACTCTTTGCTGGCTGCTGAGGATGGGGACGGAGCACTTATGGGAATGCCCCGAATGCTGTGATGTTGATTCCTAAATCAATCAATCAATCATTGATTCCTGGGCAGAGGAGGCTCGTCAGCCTTGGTTGGTATCTCTTCTAAGAGAGGGAACTCTAAATCTCAAACCTCTGCTGCCTTGCGGGTATATCCATATGGGAAAGGCTTCGGGAGTAAACCCTGAGGGTAAATCCGGAGATGGAGTCCCTAAGGCAGTTCCATGTTGTAAACAACATAGTTCTGGCAACTCCTGCGACGGCACCGATGCCAAGTTGCATTGGCTACTGCCTTTCCCTTGGCAACATCGGCGACGTGGAGAGGGGGAACTTGCTACTGGGCAACAGCTGGTTCTCCGATTTCCATTGCCCAGGCTTGTGCCCTGAAGAGGTCACTTCAGCACCGCGTAAAACGGTGACACAACACGGGAAGTAGCATTTGCCGGTTAAAGTCTTAATGCTCGATTGGCGTAGAGCAAGGCGCCAGGGGCTACTTCCGACGGTGGGAGAGATCATCATAGCTCACTAGAGAGCTACCGCCCGCCTAAGCTGGGCAGCCCCCAGTCAATAAGGTGTTGTCTCGCCACGGTTCATCTGCTCCTGAGGGTGTGTGGAGCTTAGGGGAAAAATCCTGACACATGGACCGCAATCTATACACCTAGCAACAAGAAAAAAACAAAACAACCGGCCCTAAGGCTGGGAACATGGAACGTAAGAACCATGACCCCTGGCATCTCAGACGATCTAAACGAGATTGTGGATGCCCACAAAACTGCAGTGATAAACAACGAACTACTAAGACTGGGGATAGACACTGTCGCCCTGCAAGAGACCAGACTCCAAGAATCTGGAAGCATCAAGGAAAGGGACTTCACTTTCTACTGGCATGGCAAGCCGTGCGGAGAGACCAGGGAGCATGGAGTTGGCTTCGCTATCAGAAACAAGCTGCTTAATTCCATCATACCACCAAGTGATGGCACTGAAAGAATACTGAAACTCCAGCTCCAGACAGATGCAGGCCCAGTTAGTATTATAAGCGTTTATGCCCCAACACAAACTGCAGCATCAGAATCTAAAGACAAGTTCTATGACGACCTTAGCAAAGAAGTCAGTGAAATACCAGAGAAACAACATCTTTTTATCCTGGGGGATTTCAATTCCAGGGTTGGCTCTGACCATAAATCTTGGCCTTCGTGTCTAGGACAGTTTGGCGTTGGGAAGATCAACGAAAATGGACAATGTCTCTTGGAATTCTGCAGCCACCATAATCTGTGCGTGACCAACACCTTCTTTGACAAGAAACCTCAACACAAGGTGGAGGCACCCCAGATCAAAGAACTGGCACCAACTCGACCTGGTGCTTACTAAACGCAGCAATCACCGCAATGTACGGCTGACTCGCAGCTATCATAGTGCTGACTGCAACACCGACCATTCACTCGTCTCCAGCAAGGTGAAGATAAAGCCCAAGAGAATCTACAGAAGCAGAACAGAAGGAAGACCACGCATCGACACCAGCGGCACCCAAAATAAAGAGAAGGTCAACAAATTCATGCAGACTCTAGCGGATACTCTGCCTGGCCCCACAAACGCAAATTCCACCGAGAGATGGAGTCATTTTCGCGACACCATCTACAATACAGCACTATCAACATTTGGCAAGAAGCAAACTAAGTCAACCGACTGGTTTGAAGCACACTCTGAAGAGATGCTCCCAGTCCTGGAGACAAAGAGACATGCATTCTCAATGTACAAAACATCACCTTCAGAGAAAACATTGCAGGCATTGCGAACGGCCAGAAATAGAGTACAACAGATGGGAAGAAGATGTGCGAACAGGTACTGGCTACAGCTCTCTGCTCAAATTCAAACTTGTGCAGACACCAGAAATATAAGAGAAATGTACGAGGGCATCAAGCAAGCTGTCGGTCCATCAAAAAATAAGATGGCCCCTTTACGATCAACTGAGGGGGTAATCATAAAAGATTGAGCGAAACAAATGGATCGCTGGGTAGAACACTACTCAGAGCTATACTCAGTGGATAATACTGTCAGTGAAGAAGCTCTGGAAGCCATCGATCAACAGTCCGCCATGCATGCCCTGGATAACGAGCCATGCCTCACAGAAATCAGTGAAGCACTAGACTCTCTCAAATCCGGCAAGGCACCTGGAAAAGATAGTATTCCACCTGAAATTTTAAAATGCAGCAAAGAAACAATCATCCCAGAACTGTATGCAATATTTCAGCTCTGCTGGAAAGAAAAATCAGTACCACAAGATATGAAAGACGCAAACATCGTTACCCTTTATAAAAACCAAGGCAACAGAAGTGACTGCAACAACTATCGCAGCATTTCCCTACTCAGCATTACAGGCAAGATTTTTGCCAGAGTAATCCTTAAAAGATTACACATTCTTGTTGAAAGAATCTACCCCGAATCGCAGTGCGGATTTAGACCCAACAGATCCACCATCGATATGATTTTCTCACTCCGGCAGCTCCAAGAGAAGTGCAGAGAACAGAGGAAGCCATTATATATTGCCTTCATTGACCTCACAAAGGCATTTGACCTCGTGAGCAGAAGTGGCCTTTTTAAGGTCCTTGAAAAGGTTGGATGTCCACCCACCCTTCTTAGTCTCGTGAAATCATTCCACGAAAACATGCAGGGGACCATTTTATTTGACGGCTCAACATCCCAGTCATTCAGCATCAGCAGCGGAGTAAAGCAGGGCTGCGTGCTTGCTCCTACACTCTTTGGTATCTTCTTCGCCGTTCTCTTAAGGCAGGCATTTGGGACTGCCACTGAAGGCATATACCTCCACACAAGATCTGATGGCAAACTTTTTAACCCATCAAGACTCAAGGCAAAGACCAAAATAAGATCAAGATGCGTAAGAGAACTACTTTTTGCAGATGATGCAGCACTGACTGCTCATACAGCAGAAGAAATGGCTTAAAGATATGGCGAGAACAGAGGATTTTGACGCCAGTGATTCCACATCGCTCTCCAGGATGAAAGACCTGGGAGTAAGAATCGGCACAGCCAGATGCGAGAGGTACTTCGGGAAAACAAAGCGCCTCGTCAACCAACACAGAACTGGCACTATTAGCCACCGGACGCTGATGCATATGCTGGGGGGAGGATCTGAGCACCTATGGACATGTCCGGAGTGCAACGAAGATACCCCAACTGATAACTAACTAACTAACAGCAGAAGATCACCAAAGGCTCATAGATCGTTTTGCAGCCGCCTGCAAAGACTTTGGGCTCACCATTAGCCTAAATGAAACACAGGTGATGGAACAAGATGCTGGTGCGCCTCTGTCAATCAAAATTTCTAATTACGAGTTGAAGGTTGTCCATGAGTTTGTGTATTTGAGGTCGACAATATCAGATAATCTTTCATTAGAGACAGAAATCGACAGACGCATTGGAAAGGCAGCCACAACATTTTCCAGGCTAGCTAAAAGAGTTTGGAAGAATAATAGACTAACAGAGCGTACAAAAGCTCAAGTATAAAAAGCTTGTGTTGTTAGTACACTACTCTATGGGTCTGAATCCTGGACCCTGTACTCAAGACAGGAAAGGAAGTTGAACCCCTTCCACATGAGATGTCTGAGACGTATCCTGGGTATAACATGGAAAGACCACATAACAAACAAACATGTGCTTGAAAGAGCAGATATTACCACAGTGCACACCCTCCTCAAGCAGAGACGCCTCCGGTGGCTGGGCCACGTATCTCGAATGGAGGATGAACGTATTCCCAAAGATCTCCTATACGGAGAACTAGCCACAGGAAATGGGCCAATCGGAAGACCCCAAATGCGATATAGGGATGTGTGTAAACAAGATATGAAAACCCTTGGAATAGATCCAGACACATGGGAAAGAGTTGCAACGATGCTCCTGGAGAAGAGATGTACGAAATGGACTGGTGCTTTTTGAGCGCAATCTGATCCAACAAACTGAGGATAGGCGGCACAGGCTTAAAACGCAGTCACTTACTGCGGGGCTTGCCTCATCTTACAGATGCGGAAACTGTGACAGGGATTGTCACTCTCGAATTGGACTATACAGTCACCAGCGGTGCTGCCAGGTACCTCCCAAGCAGCACAACTCTATAGTCCTTCAGGACTGAAAGAGGCCTACTACTACTACTATAGTTGTTACAGTCGCTCCGATCGCCCTTGTTCTTGTACAGTGTTATGATGCTTGAGTCTTTGAAATCCTGTGGGACTTGTCCTTCTCGCCAGCATAGCTCTATTAGCTGGTGGATATGTAGAGTGAGGGTGTCTTTCCCACTCCTGATAATCTCTATTGGAATCCCATTGTTACCTGGAGCCTTGCCAGATGCAAGTTCATTTATAGCATGCTTAACTTCTGTTATGGTAGGAAGTGTGTCCAGGTGGTCAAGAGTTGGCAGGGCCTCTATGGCGTTGAGGGCATCATCTGCTAATTTGGTCTCACTTGAGTAAAGCTCCAAATAATGCTCTACCCATCTATCCATCTGCTATTTCTTATCGGTGATGATTTCTCCAGTCAAGGTTTTCAGTGGTGCACTTCTTTTGATCATTGGACCACTGGCTTTCTTTATCTCTTCATTCATACTTCTATTTTGTCAGCAATGAGAGTCATGGCGACTGCCAATATCGAGCAAAGACTGCTAATACTTCTGTTCCAAGGATGCTTTCACGCATCAAGTATGCTCTGGCCATCCTCACTGTCAGCCCTACACAGATTGGAAGACTTGAAAAGGTACAAAACGAAGCAATGCGCATCATTTTGGGCTGCACGAGAGACACCAGCTGTGTAGCAATGAAATACCTCCTTGACTTCCCGACAATGGAACACAGGATCAAGATCTGGAGAGCTCGTGCATACTTAAAAATAAGTGCAGATGAGCAGCACCCTCTGCATGATGCTATATTCAGAGAAAAGGGTAACAGGCTAAAGAGGGGCAAATCATGGATGAGTCGGGCGGAAGATGCCATCAGACAGGTCTGCAGTCTTACCAGTATCAACCCGGCAAGGAATGGGTGCTGGTGCCTCTGGCTTTTAAGTGCACTTTCTCCTGCATTATCACACTCGACAGATGGTGCAGAGAACAGAACCCTGCCGCTGTCAATGCAGAGGTCAACGCGCTCATCTATGAACACTCAGATGGCCCCGAAGTGCTCATCTATACAGATGGATCTGTTGTAAAGCTGCAGAGAAGTGCGTGGGCATTTACAGCCCGTTCAGCGGGCTGAACCGTTCAAGAATCCAGTGGTGCCCACTTTATGACCATGAGCAGCATGACAATGGAGGTGATGGCAGTTACACAGGCTTTCATATGGCTGGAATCACAGTATTATATACGTGTGTGTACTAAGTGATTCAATGAGCATGATTCAGAAGGTCGAAGCTGGAGCTGTACACAGACAGTGGACTGAGCCGCTGCAGAAGTCTGTTGTCCGTAAAATCACCTTTATCTTAGTCTCGGGACATGCGGGAGTCGAGGGAAATGAACAAGCTGATAAACTGGCTGGCTATGCACCCCCTGTAGATGGCCAGCCCATGGATCGTGCCGATGTTATTAACGCCCTTAAAGATATGGCGAGAACAGAGGACTTTGACGTCAGTGAATCCACATCACTGTCCAGGATGAAAGACTTGGGAGTAAGAATCGGCACGGCCAAGCGTGAGAGGTACATTGGGAAAACGAGGTGCCTCGTCAACCAACACAGAACTGGCACTATTGGCCACCGGACGCTGATGCATATGCTGGGGGGAGGATCTGAGCACCTGTGGACATGTCCGGAGTGCAATGAAGATACCCCAACTGATAACTGATAACTCATACTTCTAATGTTTCCCTTATCACTTTCGAATTGACTCACATAACTTGATCCAATAGTCATTTGCACACTACCTTTTGCACATCCTTCCTAGCTCGCTTCAGCTTACTGAGTTACGCGTTGTTCTTTCCTTGTTTCTTAAGAGAGCTATCTTCTTTTTATCAATCATGGGCTGCAGTTTCTGGCTGTTTGCCGCAAACCAGTCCTGCCTCTTATGATTCACAGTGCCGTGAACACCTACCGCTGTTTTATAAAGAGTTTCCTTAAGTTTACCCCATTTTTCATTTGCTGTACAATTTTCTGATGTATCAGTGAAAGAGTCTTCAAGTTGCTGTTGGAATTCAAAGCACTCATCAGGATCGTGGGTGTTAGTAATATTAATCCTGGGGCTAGATTTGTGTTTAGCTGTGTAGATTTTCTTTGGTCTCAGTCTAACCCTTGCAACAACCAAAGAATGATCTGTACCAGTCAACACTGTGGTAACTTCGAGTTAATGATGTTTGGTTCAGATGTTGTCTCCGTGTGATGATGAAGTATAGCTGATGCCAATGGCCGGATATTGGATGTTTTCATGTGACCTTATGCAGCTCTTTTGTTTTAAAAAAGGAGTTTCTAATACATAGGTCATTTCTGGTGCAATGCTCCAGCAGCTTTTGTCCATTTTCATTCATGTGTACGACTGTGGTAACTTCGAGTTAATGATGTTTGGTTCAGATGTTGTCTCCGTGTGATGATGAAGTATAGCTGATGCCAATGGCCGGATATTGGATGTTTCCATGTGATCTTATGCAGCTCTTTTGTTTTAAAAAAGGAGTTTCTAATACATAGGTCATTTCTGGTGCAATGCTCCAGCAGCTTTTGTCCATTTTCATTCATGTGACCGATGTATTTTCTGAGGCACACTTGGCCATAAACTAGAGTCCTTGCCCACACGAGCATTGAAATCACCGAGCATATAAATGTAGTCAGATTTTGGAACTGCCTTGATCACAGAGTCTAACTCCTCATAGAACGAATCCTTCACATCATCAGAGGAAGCGAGTGTCGGTGCATATGCAGTGATAATGTTGGCAAAAACACAAGAGGTTTCCAAGCGCAGGGATAATAGTCTTTCATTACCTCCAGCTGGAATTTCAATCATTCCCAGTAGCGAATTCTTCACTGCAAAGCCTACACCATGTTGCCTTTTTTCTGCCTGCCCTCTACCCTTCATTTAAAAAAAAAGGTGCAATCATTTTCCCTGAGTGACCCTTCCTCAGCGAGGCGAGTCTCCTGCAGGCCAGCAATATCAATGTTAAGACGAATGAGTTCGGCATCAATCACAGCCGTTTTTCTCACATCGTCAATATTCATCAGGTCAATGGTAAATCCTGGACACATGGTTCTTATGTTCCAGGTTGCAAGCCATAGCTTGAGGTTTCTATTCTTCTTTTTAGTAGTACCTGGTGCATTGGTTTTACAGCCTGCGATTCAGATTTTGTCCTAGCCCCAAGCACCCATTGAAGCAGGCAGGCTGTGGCGGATCAGCACCCAATTGGCCGGGGGCTGCCCAGCTTGAGGTGGGCGGTAGCTGATCAGTGACACCTGTAGGTGTCTCCCACCATCAGAGGCAACCCGTGGCACCCCATGTCTACGCCAATTGACAAAGACTTATAACTCGCAACTGCTACCTCTCGCTTTGATTCTGAGAAATGTTAAGACCAGGGATGGAGTCATACCTCTCCATAGCACAAAGCCTGGACTAAAATAAAGAGACCATGTGTTGCCCATGCAGCATGATCCCTCTCTCTGCCTGCCTAGTTCACTCCAGAGGAAAGGCAACATCAATACATCTGGAACAAGACAAGCTGGAGAAGCTGCCAGATCAGCAAACTGTCCGCCTGTCTGAGCTTCGATCCTAGACCAGCTGCCAACCAAGGCTTAGGGCCTGGTCTGCCCTGCCATGACATTTTGTCTTAAGGTTTCATTTCCTCGTACCGGGATAAGGCTTGTACCCTCCCAATTGCGCTCTTCCGTCCGAAGCCGTTGGCACAATGTGGGGTGTCGGGTTTGGTAAGTACCGCTCAACATTCAGTGCTAACATAAAGCAGGTAGTACCGTCTACTGTCATACGGTAGCTCAGTCATGTCTGACTAAGACCTGACATAAGCAAATGATCTATACCATCTTTACTAAGTGTGTATAGACATGTACTGGGGTATGTAAGCATGAAAGGCAACATGAAAGCGAGCTGCTTGGTTAGCGAACAAAGCAGTGATCGAAGTGAAGTTCATTATATATTTTTTTTATTTATTAGAGTCATCATAATCATGTGTTATGCTGATGAGTGTGGGTGGTCATAGTTGTCCATCTCATACAAACACCATAGTCTTGGATCAGGTCTGTGTTCTTGTCTTATTATGCCATGTGGTCAAGCCATCCAAGTATCTATCTCTTTACCTTCACTTTGCTTTTTCCCCCATCAATTTTGTCAATTGTCGCTAAGTTTTGAAGTTAAGTTCTCCTCATAACCATGAAAATTATCACTCGTCATCAATTCATGGTTCGAGTCCGTAGTCCATATTTCAGAGGTCACTACTGCACCTGTCTGAGGGTGCATAACAGGGTGAGCTTGAGCGTTTTGCAGTTGTAGACATATTTCCATTGCATTTAGGCGTTGCATCCTGATTATTGTGATGCCCCTACTGGCTGGTTGTCTCCATCTTCAGCATCTTCTTTTGATGTGTTAACTATGGTTTGACTTAGTTCAGATATGTATGTGTATGGGCATCTATGTATGTATGTATATACATACTTATCTAGAGCAGTCTGGTTTTATGGCACCAGAGGTTTGCCTTCGCCTCTTCTCCTGTTAGTTGAAACAGTTCTGTCATGTGACGGTCGAGAGTTGGGCTTTTGCTGTCAGAAGGATGAATGCACACACCATAACAATATGTTATCTATACCACCACATCTAGTCTGAGAATGGAGGTGTAAGCAGTCTGGCTAGCTGGCTGGAAGATAAACAGCACATTATGTCACACACCAATATCCCACCAAGTGGTGCAGACGCAGCCAATCTGCCCGCATGCTCATTTCCCACCACACCAACATTTCCTGGGGTAAAAAATCCAACATATGCTCCATATTTTTTATTGTTAAATGAAAACCCTCCACTCTGCTTGAAACATGCCTGTCTTAACCTTTCTCATCATACATTGTGAATAAAAGGAAAATGGAAGATTACCTCAGCCTTCTATAGAAATCACCTGTGATGAGACCAAGAGATTTGTAAGAAGTAATTATAGAACCAAGTGGAGATCAGAGCATCCAAACCTCAGAAAAATAATATATCACCAATTCCACCAAAAGAATAAGCAACAATCTTCAGACTGCACAGAACTGATTGGCTGGTGCAGGATGAGCTTCAAGCCCAAGAAATCAAGAAGCCTGTCCTCGTGAAGGCTAGAGCGGCGGAAAGGTTGTTCATGGTTGCCGAGCAGGCAATTCCCACCATGGTGGAGGAACCAGTAAAGAGTCTCGGCCATGTGTACGATGCAACCCGGACGGACAGTAACACGGTGGTAGAAATACAAGACACAGTGGCAAAAGGTGTGCGTACTATCAATGAAAGCAGACTGATAGACAAATTCAAGATCTGGTGTCTCCAATTCATGCTTATCATGCAACTCCTGTGGCCCCCGCTGATATATGATTTAAGCACGACCACAGTGAAGACAATGGAGATGAAAATAAGCAAGTACATAAGGAAGTGGCTTGGAGCTCCACTATGCCTTTTGATGGTGGCACAAAGAAAGATCGTCCTCCCGTTCTTGTCCCTCACAGAAGAATTCAAAGTTGGAAAAGCCTGACTTCTGGTGATACTGCGCGAGTCTCCAGATGAAGCAGTCAGTAACTCACAACTCAGGCTTAGAATGGGAAGGAAGTGGAAAGTCATCAGCATGGTTGAAGATGCCCAGACAGCATTGAAGCTGAAGAGAGTCATGGGGCACAACCAGTCGGACAGACAGGGGTTCGGGCACCATGACAGAGCTCCAATGTGGACCAAGGAACGCAGAGACATGGTAATTCAGGAGATCCGCAAGGGGGAGGATGAAGAGAGAGAGTGCAAATGGCTGCGCAACAGGCGCAGCAGGGCCAATGGATGTCATGGGAAGGGATAGTGCAGAGGTCTCTAACCTGGAACTAGACATGGTGTGTGGCACCACTGCGCTTAAGTTTTGTCGTCCGATCCCTCTACGATGTCCTGTCATCAGCTGCCAACTTGGTCAAGTGGGGTAAAGCCATCGACCCACACTGTTCCCTCTGTAACATGATCCAGACAGCAAAGCACGTACTGTCCGCATGCAAAGAACCCCTATGCCAAGGCCGATTCACATGGCACCACAACAAAGTCCTTGCTGAGTTGGCAGCCATAGTGGATGTAGCAAGAATATGGGGCCAGGCTGATGCCGCTGGGGATTTACTTCATCAGAGCTGGGCAGCAACGTAGAGACAAGGAAGGCTGCGCTGCCGACCTACCGTCCATTTTCGATGGCGCGGGTGACTGGGAACTGACCTTGGATCTAAAGAGCCGTGGTGAGTACTTTGAGGTGATCCAACAGTTTCGCTTGCGACCTGACATCGTATTTCACTCCTCGTCGACCAAACAGCTAACACTGATTCAGATGACAGTCCCATATGAGTTGAATATAGAGGAGCAGCATAAGTACAAGACGGAGAAGTACGGTGATATAGTCGCTAGTCTGTGACAGGAAGGGTACAGTCAGGCTATTCACTATTGAGGTGGGTGCAAGAGGTCTAGTCTCCCACTCCGTGTATGATGTGTTAAAGCAGATGGCTATAAAAGGACAAGTGAGAACTCGGGCACAAAAACAACTGGTGAGGCAGTCAAAAAGGTCTTGTGCTGGCTGTGGAACTGCCGGAACATAGAATGGGACAAGTCTCGACAGTAGTGTGGTTTAACCTGAGTCTGTACGTAAGAACAAATAACATCAGAACAAATCTCTCAATAAGAGCTAGAACTTGCACTGTCTTGTGTTGACTCCGGAGCCTTTCCTCCAAGAGAGGGCACTGCATCAGAGTAAGGGGCTGTTCGGTGAGGCAAATTGCACCATGGCAGCAGTTGCCAAATAATACAAATATCGACCGAAGTCCAACCTCCATACCAGGGTGGTAGTCATCCTCCGAAAGCCGCACTCCATCCACAGCAAAGACTGAAAGAGCAGCCGAGGAACCCAGAGGGCTTCCCAGAGTGTGGTGCCGTGAACACTTCATGAAAAAGGAACATGGCAATGAAGACGAAAGGAGGCGACAGAATCAAGAGCTAGGATGGTGTGAGGGCACCAAGCACCGGGTGCACAGGCTCTCCTACAAGATGGAGGGGAGGCTTTTTTTTTTGGCGCTCGCTCACTTTGAACTCAAGCGTAGTCAACACACACTATTTATAGTAGTGATGGACTGAATTTTGCATGTGGGTTAGCTTTCCCTATTAACAGTGTCCCTCGCATCAGGCAAACCCACTCCGACTTCAAAGGTACCTGTCATTAACGCACCCAAGTCAAGGATGACAGGTCAACATTTTAGACCAGCTGTCTGGTGTAGGGGTTGAACCGCTTACCTCGGGATCAGCACACCTGATGTTTAAGAACACACATTCCTATCTATTCGGCCATGAGGACCTGAAGAGGGGAGGCTTGAGAGTGGACATGTTCACAGCAAAGGGACAAGCACAAAACAACAAGGACAATGCAATCAACCGAACGTCTCGCACAGCAGAGGGAAAATACACCCGGAGTCATGACCCAGACGGGCCCGCCCCTAGAAAGTGCTAAGAACGTAGAAGGGCTGAAACATTCAGGGAAGGGGGACTCCTTCTGACGATCAGAAGCCCCCTGTCACGTTTGCTCCGTGGTAGAGTTTTTATCACTAGTACCTTTTTCGGTAAGGCTGGGTGGACCCCAGAGTTGCACTAGTTGTAAAAAATTAAATCCTGTCTTCACTGGAGATTGAAACCTGGACCACTGTATTGATCAGCCAGTGATGTATGCACGTTTGATAAAGAAAAGTCGCTTAAAAGTCGACAGGGTTGACTTCATTGTTTTTATCCCATATGGCTCAGTCTCTTTCCACAGCGCGGAAAACGTCGCACAAAGCATTAACTCCATAGCTCTAGCGACGACCCACAGGAGTCTCAGAAAAATTTCACTCGTGAACTGAAGGACTCGGCCAGGAATCGAACATACAACCTTCGGAGCCAGAGTCAAACGGTTTGATAAAGAGAAACTACATACAAATAAATGTTTGAAACACATTCTTAATGACCTCTGTTATAATGACCTGTTCTATGAGAATATATCTGATATACTTTGAAGCAAGTAACTGACATGGGCTTACCAGAAAACAGGTGGCCATAATCTTGTTCAATCTTCTGAAACTGGTCAAACTGCTCTCTAGCAAGTTTGTTGCTAGTTCTGTCTTTCAAAAATTGAGGGTCTCTAATATCTCTATTAAAAAAAAATACAAAGTTATCAATTACATACAGCTGCAAATGCTTCTCAATTACCAAACAATGTTCATAATGTGACAATAAAAGCAATAAGTTTAACACTGGTTTTTATCACCATAACAAACTAGTTTAGGATAATTGCTTCTGCAAGTTTTTTTAAATGCCTTACAAGAAGATAAAAGCTCTTCTCTCATGAAATATGGAGCTGTGTAACAGCCTCTTTATAGTCATTTCTATATGTCGCCAACTGCACAATTGAGAGGTATATATGTATGTATATATATATATATATATATATATATATATATATATATATATATATATATATATATATATATATATATATATATATATATATTGTCTGGTCTTAGTCAGATATGACTGAGCTACCATATGACAGTAGATGGTACTACTGTTTTCTGTTAGCGCCGAACGTTGATCTACGCTTACCAAACCCGACACCCCACATTGTGCCAACGGCTTCGGGTGGAAAAGCGCAATTGGGAGGGTACAAGCCTTATCCTGGTGCAAGGAAATGCAACCTAAAGACAAAATGTCATGGCAGGGCAGACCAGGCCCTAAGCCTTGGTTGGCAGCTGGTCTAGGATCGAAGCTCTGATAGGCGGACAGTTAGAGCATTGCTTTGCTGATCCAGCAGCTTCTGCAGCTTGTCTTGTTCCAGATGTAGAGGTGTTACCTTTCCTCTGGAGTGAACTAGGCAGGCATAGAAAGGGATCATGCATCATGGGCAACACATGTCTCTATATTTTAGCCCAGGCTTTGTGCTATGGAGAAGCAATAACTCCATCCCTGGTCTTAACCGGTCACGGAATCAAAGCGAGAGGTAACTCTAGACATGGGGCGCCATGCATAGCCTATGACGGTGGGAGACACCTACATGTGTCACTGATCAGCTACCGCCCGCCTCATGCTGGGCAGCCCCCGGCCAACTGGGTGCTGATCCATCACAGCCTGCCTGCTTCAATGGGTGCTTGGGGCTAGGACAAAATCTGAATCGCAGGCTGTTAAACCAATGCACCAGGTACTAATAAAAATAAAAATAAAAACCTCAAGCTACGGCTTGCAACCTGGAACATAAGAACCATGTGACCAGGAGTTTCCACTGACTTGACCAACATTGATGATGTGAGAAAAACAGCTGTAATTGATGCCGAACTCAATCGTCTTAGCACTGATATTGCTGGCCTGCAGGAGACTCACCTCGCTGAGGAAGGGTCACTCAGGGAAAACAATTACACCTTTTTTTTTGGAAAGGTAGAGGGCAGGCAGAAAAAATGCAACATGGTGTGGGCTTTGCAGTGAAGAATTCGCTACTGGGAATGATTGAAATTCCAGCAGGAGGTAATGAAAGACTATTATCCCTGCGCTTGGCAACCTCTTGTGGTTTTGCCACCATTAATACTACATATGCACCAACACTCAATTCCTCTGATGATGTGAAGGATTCGTTCTATGAGGAGTTAGACTCCGTGATCAAGGCAGTTCCAAAATCCAACTACATTTATATGCTCAGTGATTTCAATGCTCAGTGATTTCAATGCTCGTGTGGGCAAGGTCTCGAGTTCATGACCAATGTGTGTGTGCCTTGGAAAATACAACATCGGTCACATGAATGAAAATGGACAACGGCTGCTGGAGCATTGCACCAGAAATGACCTATGTATTAGAAACTCCTTTTTTAAAACAAAAGAGCTGCATAAGGTCACATGGAAACATCCAAGATCCGGCCATTGGCACAAGCTGGTTTTCATCATCACACGGAGACAACATCTGAACCATACATCATTGACTTGAAGTTACCACAGTGCTGACTGTGATATGGATCATTCTTTGGTTGTTACAAGGGTTAGGCTGAGACTAAAGAGATTCTACACAGCTAAACACAAAGAGATGGTAGACCATTTTACATATCTAGGATCAGTGGTAAATAGCAAATTATCCCTAGATCAGGAAATCAACATCCGGATTGGTAAGGCAGCAACAACAATGAACAGGTTAAGAAAAAGAGTCTGCGAGAACAGGAAGCTTACTGCCAAAACAAAAGTCCTTGTCTATCAAGCCTGTGTCCTTAGTACTCTTCATTATGGCAGTGAAGCCAGGACAACTTACACCAAAATAAACGTTTAAACAGCTTTCATATGCGGTGTCTGCGAAGAATTCTTGGTATTAAGTGGCAAGACAAAATCACAAATACTGAAGTATTGGAAAGATCAGGTTGTGCGACGGTTTATTCCATGCTCAGTCTTCGTAGACTTAGATGGATAGGACATCTTAGGAGGATGGATGATGGTAGAATACCAAAGGACATCTTTTTTGGTGAATTACAGATTGGTCCTCTAAAAAGTACTGGAGAGTTTTGGTCATAGACCATAACATTAGGAGGGGAAAATCCCAACTGCACCTCCCCGCGGTAGAGGATGGAAACACACCACGGTGTGGCTAACGCAGCCCTGGTGACCGAGTATCCACCGGAATAAGTGGACAATGCTGCAGCTGAGCAGAGCAGGGCACTCACTTGTCCTCAGTCGGAAATGGCTATCAAAGGCAGAGGTAAAAAGACCATGTGGATGTGGAAGGCAAGGGGAAACCACCACATTATCTTCCCAAGACTTCATGGCAAAACATATATCAGAGTTAGTGAACGACGTTAATGGCTGTCTTAGGACATCCACGTCCGGTAGGGACAGTCATGAGCCACAGGTGACACCAGACTGTCATCCAGATACTGATGGCAAAATCATAACTAAAATAAATAAATTTAGAGTAGGAACATGAAATGTTAGGACATTAAATGAGCTAGGAAAGTTGACCAATGTTCTAAGAGAGATGGATAGCATTGTCAAGGTCCTATAGGGGACATAAGAAAGGACAGATGTCAGAGATAGGGACATGGGGTGAGTAAGGGGGAATGAGAAGAATCTCGATGCTGAAAGACCGGACTGTACCCGTGAAGCGCAGGTCACTACGCAGTATGTCTGGTCTCAACCCGGCGTATGCGAGACATCTGACTTCCCATGGATTGCACGAGGGGCAAGTACCTCGTGACCACTGGGCAGTCGAAGGGAAGCCAGACGGGCTTTGGACAGGACTGAGAGAGGACGTGTGTCTGAGAGTGTGGCAGGATAGACTTTACTTAGTACTTCAGAGCTATTGAATAGCTGAGCCGTGTGACTTATGTCTGTGCGTGGGGCTGTGATATGCGAGTGTAGAAATTGATAATGTAATATTGCATTGCCGCATGATTGCTGTATATTGACTAGTGCGAGAATAACCGCTGTTAACGAGTGATGAGACAGTATGATGTAATTATGTTCGAGAATAATAAATCATATGTTATTGACGCCTGAATTTATGTTTCATCTGTGCTCGTACTATTTACCTGTCTTGAACCCTTCACTTTCGAACACCGCTAGACACTGACAGGTTAACTATGGGGGAAAACGTCCATTTCGACTAGTCCCAAGACAGATAAAACAACTGTAACTCTTGGACTAACCGAGTAAAAATTGTAAACACACACACGACAACGACAATCTAAATACATATAAGTGTTTATTCTGACCCACTCTGAAGTCTATTCTAAAACTAATTGCTGATATAATTATCTCTCATTACATGACATTGACATATACATGACTATACGACGATATTAATGTTTTTCTGTCCTACAAGAGGTTGATGTTGATGTATTAATTTAAAGCACCTGTAAACCAGTTGCAGAGACCATGAAAGCAACTACAGCAGAAGTTACAAGTAGTGCTGGAACGACACCCGTTAAAGTCAGATGAGTAAAACTTTATTTCTTGAATTTCAATTCTAAATTGGCACTCATTTTGTTTTCACATATGTAAAGTTATTGTACCATTTTTCAATCTTACTAGAAGGTAAATAACCAACAAATATATTTCTTAATTAATTCCCAAGGGACATAATCTTTTTGTGTACATAAATATTTTGTAACATTCTAAAATATCGACTTTAGAAAAGTGTATCGAGTTAGGAGAAAAGCTAGGTTACACAGGAGATAAATTAGCAGAATGGAGTCAAAAGACACATGCAGATAACATGTTAAGAGAGGACAGAGCGTTAGAACGTGAACAAAAAAAGTTAGAAATAGAGGCAGCTAACAAAAAGTTAGAAATAGAGGCAGCTAATAAAGCAACTGAAGCAGCCATAAAACAAACAGAATTAGAAGCAGCTAACAAAAAGTTAGAAATAGAGGCAGCTAACAAAGCAACTGAAGCAGCCATAAAACAAAAAGAATTGGAATTAGAGGCTAAGAAAATTGAGTCAGAAACACAATTGAGAGTAAAGCAATTAGAAATTGACTCTAACGTAGAGATCTCAATGAATAAATTAAAAAGCAAGGAAGAAGAACAGAAATTTAATAATTACAAAGGAATAGTAAAGCCCTTTTGTTCTGGAGACTCCATCGGCACATGGACAGAAAATTTTGAATGTTTAATGCAATACCATGACATTGCAAAGGAGAATTGGGCCTATATATACATGCAAAATTTGGCTTTAGAGCCATTAAAAGTAATAGAAATCATTCCTAAGGAATTAAGAATAAATTATGATTATATCAAACAAAGAATAATGCAACAATAATGCATGAATTTATTAGGCATTAGTGAGATGAGATGGAAGGGATCAGGCAAAATTATAGCTGACAATCACACAATAATTTATTCTGGAGGGGATACACATGAAAAAGGTGTAGGAATAA
Source organism: Cepaea nemoralis (assembly GCA_014155875.1). Taxonomy (NCBI): domain Eukaryota; kingdom Metazoa; phylum Mollusca; class Gastropoda; order Stylommatophora; family Helicidae; genus Cepaea; species Cepaea nemoralis. Next base: position 895,587 of record JACEFZ010027689.1, on the reverse strand, counting down.
TATTAGATGAAAAAACAGCCAAGTCAATTAATGGATACTGGTGTATTTCAGATAGAGTTATTATGGTAAAAATAAAAGGCAAACCAATAGATATAAATATTATACAAGTATATGCACCAACAACAAGCAGTAGTGATAAAGAAATACAACAATTTTACGACGAAATAGAAATGGTGATGGCTCAAATTGGATCACAAGAAATAAAAATAATACTTGTGATTTTAAAGCAAAAGTAGGAAAGAGAAAAATGGAGGGTGTAGTGGGGAATTATGGTTTAGGTACAAGAAATGAAAGAGGGGAAAAGCTAATAGAATGGGCAAATATCAATGATATGATAATTGGAAACACATGGTTTAAACACCATAAAAGACAGCTGTACACAAGGAAAAGCCCTGATAAGAAAATACGCAACCAAATTGACTACATACTAATTAATAAAAGATTTAGAAATGCATTCATTAATGTAAAGACAATGCCTGGTGCTGACTGTAATAGTGATCATATACCACTATGTGGACAAATAAAAGTAACATTAAAGAGAGGGGGGAAAATAGTTAAGAACATGAGACTTAATAAATAGGTACTGAAAATAGATAAAGAAATGCAAGAACAATACAGAGTGACCGTGAAAAATAGGTACAATGCGATAGCTAAAATACAGAGTATAAATGAACAATGGGAAATGTTAAGGGACTCCATTCATCAAACTAGCAAAGAAGTACTACCGGAGAGAGGCAAAATAGCTAAGAAAAAATGGATGAATGAAGAAATCTTAAAACTGATGGACAAAAGAAAGCAGAGTAAAAATGACAAACAAGAATACGCTAAGATAAATAAAGAAATAAAAGATAAATGTGGGAAGACTAAAGAAAGTTGGTTAAACGAGCAATGCAAAAAAATTGAATTAAATTCCATTAAAGATACAAAAAATATGCACAGACAAATCAGTGAGCTTACAGGAAGAAAAATAAGAATAAATACAGGGTGTTTGAAATCAAAAACAGGAAAGATATTATTAGAGGAAGGTGCTATAATGAAGAGGTGGAATGAGTATATAAGAGAATTATATGACGGAGAAAGGGAAGAATTAACAGAAGATAGTAACTTAGAAGGTCCACCTATTCTGAAAGAAGAAGTCGCTGACGCTATGAAATGTATGAAGAAAGGAAAAACAGCTGGGCCAGATGAAATCACAATAGAAGAATTAGAAGTATTGGGAAAATTTGGAGTAGATGTATTAACCAAAATGTTGAATGATATTTACAACAGTGGATATTTACCCAGTGATATGCTGAAATCTGTATTTATAGCTATACCAAAAAGACCAGGAGCAATTGATTGTGAAGATTTTCGTACAATTAACCTTATAAACCATATCACTAAGCTTCTACTCAGAATCATAATGAGAAGAACCAAAATGAAAATAAAAATGGAAATTAGTGAAGAACAGGATAGATTTGTGGAAGGAAAGGGCACAAACAATGCAATTTATACATTACGGACACTAATAGAAAGGTCAATTGAGAAACTGAGAGACATATATTTGTGCTTCATAGATTATACTAAGGCATTTCATAAAGTAAAACATGATGAACTGATTAAAATGTTGGAAGATATCAACATTGATGGAAAAGATTTAAGAATAATAAAGAATGTTTACTGGAACCAAGTAGCAGCAATTAAAATGGGAAATAAAGAGGGTAGTTACGAACAGATAAAGCTAGGAGTACGACAGGGGTGTGTCTTGTCACCAGATCTCCCTGTATAGCGAAGTAATAATGAGAGGGATCAAAGAGATGCCAGGAATACTAGTTGGAGGTTATAATATAAATAATATACGCTATGCAGATGACACAGTATTGGTGGCGGATAATTCAACAGACCTACAACAATTATTAGACGTTGTAGTAACAGAGAGTGCAAGGAAAGGACTCTCCTTGAATATCAAGAAAACAGTAACAATGGTAATATCAAAGAAAACGGTGACACCAAAATGTGATATAGAAATAGAAGGAAAAATCCTTAACCAAGTGGATAATTTTAAATACCTAGGGGCATTTATAACATCAGATGGAAGATGTACAACAGAGATTAGGAGCAGAATAGGGCAGGCAAAAGCCGCATTTCAGAAAATGAAGAGTATCTTATGCAATAAGTCACTGAATGTAAGAAAGAGAGTGCTGAAATGCTATGTAGAACCAGTTTTACTGTATGGCAGTGAATCTTGGAATGTAAATGAACAATTTAAGAAGAAATTAGAAGCAACAGAGATGTGGTTCCTGAGACGAATGTTGTGAATTCCTTGGACTGCCAGAGTAATTAATGACAACTGCCTGAAACAGGCTAATGAAACTAGAACACTATATACAACAATAAGACAGAGACAAACACCTTTCTTCGGTCACGTGATGAGAAGAGAGGCATTGGAGAACATCGTAACAACTGGAAAGATCGAGGGGAAGAGAGGCAGAGGCAGACCAAGAGAAATGATGCTGGATGGATTGAGATGGTGGCATGGAGGAATATCAGCAGCAGAGTTGATCCAGAAAACCAAAGACTGAGATCTGTGGAGAGCCATGAACGCCTACGCCAGCCGGCACAGCACTTGATGATGATGATGATGACAGATGGGTAAGAGATCTCAGGGTTGGCCTCTACTACGATACAAAGATGTGTGTAAGCGGGACATGATTGATACAGGCATTGATAATGCACATTTGGAGCAAGTGCCGCTGAATGTGTTGCATGGAGGGCAATCATCAAAAATGGAATACAGACAAAGGAGAAAATTGTTGCAGATAAGTCACACACCGAGCGTGTGAGACATAAGACTGTGCATGATGGTGGAAATAACCACGTGTTCACATGCACCCACTGTGAACGGACATTTACAGCGCGAATTAGCCTTATCAGTCACATTCGCTACCGCCACGGGTAATAGTTATTATGCTTTTTTGAAGCACAACTGACGGCAAGGTGACAATGAATGAATGATATATATATATATATATATATATATATATATATATATATATATATATATATATATATATATATATATATATATATATATATATTTTTTTTTTTAATCCTTTACAGGACATCGCTGTTAACACAAGCATCTTTCAGCTGTATGTTGATTTCTTGGCAAGATTACGCTCAGTAGTTTGCCATTGCTTTCTGAGCGGCCGGCTCACAAACCCCGTAAGTTACCGATTCAATTCGAACCACTGCTGATTCTCACCGTCATCACGTTACTGACGGGAGTATACGAGATTACGGAGAAAAGTCATAACCTCTAAGCAACAAAGCCGGCTATATATATATATATATATATATATATATATATATATATACATATATACACGAGGGTAAGTTAATAAGTAAGTCACAAATGGCTGTAGAAAAATAACTAAATATGATAACAACTTGAAACCAGTTTATTTGTATACATACATTGTCCCTTTATTTCTCAACATAATTTCCACAAACATTGATGAACTTATCCTATAGTTTTATCAGTTCTCCCAAACCGGCTGCGTAGAACTGCGTGCTCTGTTTTATTCTTATTCTTCTGCATTCACCCGGAGATTTTTTTCCCCGGACATGATTGCGTTGTGCCTGTTTACAGCAGAGCTGCGTTCTTACGCCATTAGGCCGACACATCCAACTTTTGCAGGCATTTGTTGACCGGGTTAATCTTCCATGGGGTCTCTTAGGACGTATGACTCTCACTGTTGTGGTGTTATCGCCCATCCCAGCTGGCCCAAATAGAACAGCTAAAGACATCCTGGTCAGCCCTCAATGGAAGGTAGGGGCAGACCATGGGCATTCATCTCTATCCATGGAGGATTCCATACTTGCTGAGCCGACACACAGTGCTCTGGTACTGGGCTCACCCAAAGAATCATCACGTCCTGCACATGGCTGCATTCACAATAAGCTGATACTCCGGAAACCAGAAGAATGCAGTCTGCAGATGACATCCACACAGTGAGCTTTCGATTCAGACTTTCCATGTAATGGATTTGCTATCTGAGCAATATTCCATTTCGTGCCACTAGGACACTTTTTCCCACCTTTTATGAAGCCCACACAGTAAGCTTTCAATTTGGACTTTCCACGTAATGGATTTGCTATCAAAGCAATATTCCATGTCATGCCTCTGAGACGCTTTCGTAACAGACATACCTGTGGTATGAAGTGTGGCAGTCTAAATACTTCTTCATGCACATTTAGATGTCACCTGAATGTAATTAAAGTAAGCTGCAGTCAACCTGAGCTTGTTGATATCTCCATAGAGCTTGTCCTCAAATGAAGCAGGTATGGGCCAAAATATCTTTCTCTGTTCTGCATATAATGGGCACTCCTGCAGCAAATGTTTAGCTGTCTTTTTACCAGTTCCACAATTACATTCATTGGTATCGCCTATCTTTATTTATTAAACAAGTGGTATTTCAGCCTGTTATGTCCTGTGCGGAGTCTGAAGATTGCTACTTGTTCTCTTCGGTCAATTTGTAATATGCATCATCCTTCTGGTGGCCTGGATGCTCTGATTCCCATTTGGTTCTATAAGTTCTTTTTATAAACTTCTTTGCCTCATTATAGGTTATGTCTATGTCAGGCTGTGGTAGTCGTCCGCCCTCATTTGCTAGTCTGTCGGCCTCTTCATTTCCAGGGATACTGCAATGTGATGGGATCCACTGTATAACAACTTTTTTGGATTTCTGGCATAGATCATGGAGTGCTGCTCTTAGGTCAGCTAGTTCTGTGCTAGTTTTGCTCTTCAGTATTGAGACAGCTGACTTTGCATCTGTGAAGATAGCTATTTGCTTCACTTAATTTTCCTCCATCAAGAGCATTTCTGCTGCAGTTTTCAGAGCCTCTACCTCCGCTTTGAAGTTACTTGAAAATTTTCCAGTTGCCACTGACTGGTTTTTTCACTCCATTTTTTAAATTTAGGAGAATTCCTCCTCTATTTTCTATTGAATTTTTGGCTGATCCATCTGTATATGCATGGGTCCAATTGCTGCTTGCGTAATGTTCTTTTATGTAGTTTAGGGTTATTTTTCTTCTTTCGGTTTCATTCTGAGTGTTCTTTTTCTCAATACCAGGAATGTTTTCTATCATCTCAGGCAGTTGCTGCTGAGTCCACGTTGGGAACTTGTGTGCATTGTAAATGGGTTTGGCTGTTCATATGTTAAGTATAGGATCTGCCCTAATCTTTCGTTTTGCAGGTTCTACAAAGTTGCCACGCTTCAGTTTCCTTTTCCAAAACCATTACATCTGTTATACATAGGGTGGTCTGTCAGTCTTCAAAATTTTTCTGCTTGTTGCTGGGCTCTGCCATCTCTTCTATCCTGCATTGGTTGTAAACAAGTGATCTTTTCTAGTTCGTTAATAGGCGTTGTCTTCAGGCTTCCAGTTATGATTCGCATTCCTTGATTTTGGAATCTACTTATTTTGTTAAAGTTTGACTTAGCTGCTGTTTGGCTTAGCTGCTGTTGCCCAAGCTGAAACGCCATATTCCAGTACTGGCCTCACCTGTCCAGTATATAACTTCTTGAGAACTTTCTCATCTGCTCCCCACGTTGTACCAGCAAGCTTTTTCATGATTGCCTTTCTTTGCCTTGCTCTTGTTCGATTTTTCTCAACCTGTGTCTTCCATGTCAGGCAATGATCATAGGTGACTCCTAGATAGTTTGGATTTTCTTCATGGTGCAATATTTTTCCATTCAATATCAGCTTAGGTTGCTGAGTTTTATTTGAGAGGGAGAACACTGTGCATGTTGTTTTCTCCTCACTTATCTTCACTAGCCATGATTTTTACCAGTCCTCCAGCGCTAATAAGGCTTGCTGTATTCTGCTGTTAGCTGTACTAATATATTCTTTAGATGTCCATATGGCTAGGTCATCTGCAAAGGAGGATGTGTGTACTCTAGCTGGAAAATTTTCTGTGATGTCATTTATATATGTTAGGAAAAATGTTGGTGAAAGAACACCTCCTTGGGGGACACCTTGCTCCAACAGCAACATTTTGCTGGTTTATCCTTGTACTTTTGTCCTGGCAGTTCTGTTCTCAGGGTAGTGGTTGATCCATTTGTACATTTTCCTACAAACATGTATTTTATGCAGTTTTACTTCAGTCCTTCCTTCCATACTTTATCAAATGCTTTTTCTAAATCTATCCAGACCACTAGTGTAAGCTGTTTCTCTTGGAAGGCATCCTCTATTTCCTGAGCTATATAGGTTATTTGATCTTCAGTGGATCTGTACTTTCTGAATCCTGCTGGGTGTGGTGTTAAGAGTTGGTTTTCTTCCAGATGCCATGTTAGCCTGCCATTGATAATGTGCTCCATTAATGTTCCTACACAGCTAAATAGACTGATAGGTCGATAGCCATTTGGTTCTTCCAAGTCTTTTCCTTTCTTTGGGACTGGTATTAGTATAGCTTCCTTCCATGCCTGTGGGACTATTCCTCTCTTCCAGCTGTAATTTAGGACTGCTAGTAAGTTTCTTTTTTGCCTTAGTGCCTAGTCCTATTAGCATTTCATTTGTGATTCCATCCTTTCCTGGTGATTTCTTCTTTTTTAGGGTATTCATTGCCTGTTCCATTTCTTCCATTGTTAGATTTGCCATCATATATTCTGCTGCTGTCTCCGTATTACTATGATGTATCTGTTTATCTTTGATTGCTTTCTTCTGTTCGATTGTAATATCAATGTGGTTTGCACTGACAAAGTGTTCCATTAGTACATTTGCAGCCTTTTCCCCTGTAAGCAAGGCATTTCTTTGTTTAATTGTTATTTGTTTATTTCTAGGTTCTTCATTGTTCATGGCTTTCACTAGTTTCCATAGTTTGTTTCCATCCCTGTCAAAGTTCAAGTTTTCTGTTTTTTCCCTCCAACAATCTCTTGTTGTTTGATTTACTGTTCTTTTATATTTTGCTGAGATGGCTTTGAGAGAGATGTTCGCTTCAGTTGTTTGTTATCTCTCTGCTGTCTTCCTGGGATCTTCAACTTTGTCCTCCAAACTTTGTAGTTCTTCAGTCCAGTATGGTTTGTAATTTTTCCTCGCTCCTCTTGGAATAGACTCAGTGGCCGCCTGTATTATTACTCTGGTTAGACTTTCCACCATTTGTTTCATGTTGCCATATCGTGTATTTATGTTTTCACAATATTTGTCTGTTAGTATGGCAAATCTGTCCCAATCTGCTCGTTTGTAATTCCAGCGGGGCAAAGGCTTTTGCTCCTGTGGAACATACTCCATATTCATTACAAGGTTGATTGGTCTGTGGTCACTACCTGCTAATTGGTCAAGCACATGGCGATCGATTTTGTGGAGGATGTCTCCTGTGCAGAAAGCTAAGTCTGGAGTAGAAGTGGTAAACCATCTTCTGGAGTAGAAGCTCGGTGTGTCATCCGCTTTGTTGAGTAGATAGAGATTTGAGTCTATTTCCCAGTCCTCCACTTCATCTCCTCTTTTGTCAGTATCTGGGTTTCCCCATCTTTCTGTATAACTATTACAGTCGCTGACAATAATGCAGTTTGTGTTAGTTATTTTCATGTTTGAGAGTGTAAAGTCCTTATCTGCTGGGCTATACAGATTGTAAATTCTTATTTTCATGTAACTTCTTATTTTCATGTCCTTTATCATTATGTCAACACCTATAATTTCTGTTTGGTTGTCACAGATCACAGATTCTTCGCTGCAAGGTATGTATTTCGTGTAAGTATTAGAACTCCTCCTTTGTGTCCTTCGCGGTCGAAACGTGTGGCCTGATATCCTCTGACTGAGAATCTGTGATGGGCGTTGAGGTGTGTCTTTTGAATGCATGCCACATCTATTTTATCTTCATGAAGACGCTTTGTTAGGGAGACTTTCTTGTTATAAACTCCTTCAGCATTACACTGTAGTATGTTGAGTGTCCCTCCCGTGTGTTGCCGGGGCCCATAAGGGAAGTAAAGAATAGCAACACTGTAGCCTACCATGCATGTCGTAAGAGGCGACTAAGGAGACTATGGTTCCGTCGCCCTGCTACTGAGTGAGTGCGTGGCGCGACACTGTGAGCTGTGAGTTTTGTGTGAAATGCTTTTGAATCTGCCCGAGGTTTTTTGGAATGTGACCGCATGTTCAGAGCAATGGCAGCTGGCTATGTCCCAGAGTTGACCGGTTTTTGCCTTATGCAGAAATGCGTGGCTGCTGGGCTTCTGGTTGACTGCCACTGCCATCGACGATGAACTGTAGTTTCGTGGACTGTGTGGGTAAACATCTAGGAAACATCCAGATGGGAAAATAACTGCAGATTCCATCAGAAATAAACTGGTATGGTTCGTGGGGGACTATTGTGTTGACATTCTGGTGGCGGCATTATGCACAGTCTATCTGTGCGGGCTGTTGTTTGTCGAGACTCCTGTCTTTTCCACTTTTCATATTGGGCAGTGAGGAGCGTTGTATGTGATATTCACTGGCACAGGAACGGAGCATAATGGGGACGACCCGTTGCTGTGAAGTTGGTACTGCGACTAACTAACTAACTAACTAACTAACTAACTAACCAACTAACTAACTAATGTTGAGTGTCCGGGGTGTTTGGTCAATAGCTCTTAACCTACTCCTCTGTGCCTTGACTCCACAGCACAGGGGAAGGTGATTACCAGTAGTCATGGGTGGACCCACTCGAGGCAGGGGGCCCGGCACTATCACCGCCTGATGGGACTTCACGGGATTAGCACCATAACGATTAATTTTCATCTTTGGCATCATGAATTGATTAAGTTTCGTTGCATTGCTTTGTCAAGCCTGTGGCTCAGTACATCCGATTTCGACAAAGGGGTGCTTTCCCTAGCCTTTGACTGTCTCCAGTCTACCAACAAGACAGCAGGTTTGTGTGTCTCTTCATCTGGTTCCTCTCCCTTGACCTGTCCGACATGGGAGACCCTACCAGTAGCTGTGCTACCGTCAGCATAGCTCTTCGGGATCATTGAAACGCGCAAGCCCCTCTACCTCACCACGGTTTTCACTTCACATTCAACTTCGGCGTCATTCACGAAATGTCTCTCGCCAAGGTGGGTTTTCAGTGGACTTAGCCCCTAGCGATTTCCAGTAAAGCGGTGCATAGTCGGGTAGAAAAAGTTACGAGGGCGAGTCAATAAGTAAGTCACACAGTTCTGTGTGATGGCAGGTAAATGAGAACAGGACACGCAGATCTATGCAGTCGGTTTGGGAGAACTGATAAAACTATGGGATAAGTTCATCATTGTTGGTGGAAATTATGTTGAGAAATAAAGGGACAATGTATGTAAACAAATAAACTGGTTTCAAGTTGTTATCGTATTTAGTTATTTTTCTACAGCCATTTTTGACTTACTTAATAACTTACCTTCGTGTGTGTGTGTGTGTGTGTGTGTGTGTGTGTGTGTGTATATATATATATATATATATATATATATATATATATATATATATATATATATATCATTGGCACCTTTCCGTCTTGACAGACGATAGTTTGGTACATTGTGCTTCAAAAAGGCTTAATAACTACGATCCGTGGCGGTGGCAAGTGTGGCTGGTAAGGCCAATTCTTGCTGCAAATGTTTGCCCACAGTAGGTGCATGTGAAAACATGGTCATTTCCTACCATTTTGCACCATCTTACGTCTCTCACGCTCTGTGTGTGCTTTATCTGCAATCATTTTCTCCTTTGTCTTTATTCCATTTCTGATAGTTGCCCTCCATGCAACACGTTCAGCGGCGACGTGCTCCCAATGTGCATTATCAATGCCTGTATCAATCATGTCCCGCTTACACACATCTTTGTATCGTAGTAGAGGCTGACCCTGAGATCTCCTACCCGTCTGTAATTCACCAAAAAAGATGTCCTTTGGTATTCTACCATCATCCATCCTCCTAACGTGTCCTATCCATCTAAGTCTACGAAGACTGAGCATGGAATACACCGTCACACAACCTGATCTTTCCAAGACTTCAGTATTTGTGATTTTGTCTTGCCACTTAATACCAAGTATTCTTCGCAGACACCGCATATGAAAGCTGTTTAAACTTTCTCTTGGCGTGAGTAAGTTGTCCAGGTTTCACTACCATAAAGAAGAATACTAAGGACACAGGCTTGGTAGACGAGGACTTTTGTTTTGGCAGTAAGCTTCCTGTTCTCCCAGACTCTTTTTGCTAACATGTTCATTGTTGTTGCTGCCTTGCCAATCCTGATGTTGATTTCCTGATCGAGGGATAATTTGCTATTTACCTCTGATCCTAGATATGTAAAATGCTCTACTATCTCCAGTTCCGCGTCGTCAATAAAGATTGATGGTACACCATGTGCACCTTGTGACATAATCTGTGTCTTCTTTTTGTTAATTGTTAAACCAAATTCAGAACAAGCATTGGAGAATGCAGATAGTAGCTGTTGTAATTCTTCCTCAGAGTGGGTCGTCGTAATCGCAGCATAATCCGCAAAAAGCAACTCTCTGATTAGTACCCTGCTAATTTTGGTCTTGGCCTTCAATCTCTGAGCATTATAGAGGCCACCATCTGAGCGTGAGTGAATGTATATACCGTCATCCTGATCACGAAAGGCATATTTCAGTAGAAGTGAAAAGTATATCCCAAAGAGGGTGGGGGTTAGTACACAACCTTGCATAACTCCACTCTTGATTTCAAACTCTTCTGAAGTTGAGCCATCAAATTTGATTATACCCTTCATGCTTGTGTGGAACGATTCCACAATGGACAGAAGAGTTGGTGGGCAGCCAATCTTGTTTAGTGCTTTGAACAGACCCTCACGACTGACCAAATCGAATGCCTTTGTGAGGTCGATGAAGGCAATAAACAGTGGCTGATTTTGTTCCCGGCATTTTTCTTGCATCTGTCGCAATGAGAATATCATATCAATGGTAGACCGGTTCTGACGGAAGCCGCACTGTGATTCGGGGTAGACTTCATCTCCCAGGACTTGAAGTCTGCGCAGGACAATTCTGGCAAATACTTTCCCAACAATACACAGAAGTGAGATACTGCCACATGGTGGTCACGCCCACACCCACCACCTAATGTGAATTAGGAGATTCCCAGTCTAACAATAGAATGACTTGACGACTAGAAACTTAGGACGACGTAATCATCGTCAGGGACAGCAGAAGGTGACTTCGAGAAAGGACATCAAGACGGCTGTGTGTGTTTTTCCCTGAAAGCTCCGTGAGCAAAAGGTTTGATCATTTAGGGCAAGGCATTGTTACTGAGGAAGGGATATCGCCTGTTTATATAGCATTCTTGTCATACTCAGGACCGGGACATATATCAAGTATAGACAACGAGTTAACGAGTTATTTTTGGACATTAGCTGCAATATGCTTTAGGAGATTGGGTAATTATGGAATTAGATGAACGGCCAAGTTTGTATTAACATATATAACGTCCCGTCCCCGTGTCAGGGGCCCGTTATATTATACAGCAGTGTTGTGTTCATTTTGTCTAAAAAGAGAGCAGATCCGAAATAAAAGGATTTATCTCAAAATTATATCAGTCTTCCAGGTGAGCGACTTTTGTTACATAAATTCATTCAAGTTTGAGTTTTAATGCTTCGGCGGTTGAATGCACGTCGAGACACGTGGGGTCTGCGATCCGAGGAAAAGATGATATTAATAAACGACGATTGATTCCCGCCAGATCAGTAATAAAAATGAAATGCACGCCACAATGATATATTCCTAAGCACGATGTTGCATCAGGACCACGTACAATGCACCAACATGGCGCCCGATTTGATATAAGCTGTCTTACGTCGCCAGAAAACGAAACATAGCATATTATTGTTACACGGAGAGTAAGACAGTATTACAGATTATTAATGAGGAAAGAATGACTACCGCTTTTGCAATGATGACAATTGCACGTCAAGTTGAAGTGCACGAATAGTACAAACGACGCGCACCATTTTAAACGTAACAGAAGACAGAAGTTACAGCTGGCGCAAACAACAGTTGCAGACTACAACCATGTAATATTAATGATTGATTATTCAAATCAAATGTCGTTTCTTACACACAAGGTAAGAAAGTAAACTGGTGCTATTTCACAAAGCTATACGACAATGTAACATGTTATCAGTTCGATGTCCGCTATCAGTAGACATACTACACCAGTTGATTACACAGGACATGTTTTGAAATTAGACGTAGTCTACACAGCACACTGCACAACTCTTGAACATTAATATAATACAGCCAACATACACTTGGCGAGGAAGATTACTTACACTTCCCTTCACCAAGATTCTGAAGGAAATATACGTACACACGATATATTACGTCACAGACATTATTTTATACTTGAAGATACTACTTACGGGATGGAGGACATTACAACACCATTATCCACATACCGGACAACAACTCTCACTTCAAGACGACAAATACACGTATACTAGGACATACTATTTTGAAATCACAGAGGATTTCGTTATATTTGAAGAATTCAACTTGGTCAGTCGGGACCGAACATTAACTCATTACGTCGACATCTACGGACAACAGTAACGTTTGAACACAACCTCAACCTTCTTTCCACACGTCATACTGGACCAAAGGAGTCAACACAACTATTGCACAAGGCCAGTATGATGATGCCATTATCAGGAACATATAGAGACACTTATGAATGTGACACGTTGCACCGCTGTACCAAGTGAGTTACACCATTACTCTCATTGACGGACATAGAAATAACACTGCATTCTTTGTACGGTACCATGATGGACACCTCTCTGGCAACATTAACGCATATGAATCTGTTACATGGAATGTCGGACTTTTCTACATCAACACTGGACACTGATTGACTGTACACGGATACACTACACACGTCAGGAGGCTACTCACTTTACACTTCAGCGGTTACACATTGGAACGGTATACGGAGTGACATTGTTCTTATTGGGCGTGATACCATTCGTCTTCACGCTAAACTTTACGACGCTATACTCCATTGTGTTCCAGTACCCACAGCATTCAGCTGCTATAACTCAAGTATCGTCGAAAACACCCAAGCCAATCACGTTTCTCAGAGATTGGTTACGAACCGCGTTGGTTCGGGTTTAAGTACAAATTCATTGTACTTTCGTACAAGCAAGGAGCGGTCTACTTCCTTGTACAATTCCTTGCCTTGGCATATCGTGGTTAACATATAGGATGTAAATTATCGAGCATTATATTTACGGACACGAGAACTGGAAAAAGGCCAGTATATGTTATTGTTGGTTAATGTGTTGTTGTTGATAAATGAGGTGCCTATTATTTAATATTAAGTAAATTAGTTCAAAAATGGATAGTGGGAGCGGTTGGAAGAGTGTTTCTACATTAAACAAGGACACTTGTGGTGGCAACACATAATTGTTGTCTTGTGTTAACTGTAGTAATTTCTATAAAAGTACTATTGTCTTTTATGAAAGAAAATATCTAGTTACGTCACTCGTCAGTCGTCTTCTGTCATTGTTGACTGTCTAGTATTATATATTCTTTATACTGAATATATTTCTTATATTATTTTCTGTTATTTACAGATAGTAACACTTCAGATATATAGATAGCAAGAAGTTACTGAATTTCTTTATTGTTCAAGTTTACAGTGCTGTTCAGTTACAGTTCACATTTTGTTCAACAGTTGTTATATTGATTATCTTATCTGAATCGAACATATTTACATTTTTGCATTGTTCTATCATATTTCAGCTAGATAAATTATTATACAGGTAGGTCAAGATGGCTACACTTCTAGATTGCGTTATCTTGGGAGAAAAAAATGGTCTAACTGGTGCTGAGCTTCGAAACTGGGCACTGCAAGAATTCAGAGCTAAAACCGCACGTGAGAAGGAGGAACGATTGCAAAAACTAGCAGCTGAAAAGAAGGAACGACAGGAAAAACTGGCAGTAGAGCAACTTCAAGCTACGCGTGAACAACAAGAGCGAATAAAGGCTAGAGAAAAAGAAATAGCCCTGCAACGCGAACGAATAAAGGCTAGAGAAAAAGAAATAGCTTTGGAACGCGAACGAATGGTGGCTAAGGAAAAAGAGTTAAAGGCAAGACAGATAACAGCAGAGGCAGAACGGTTAGCCATAGAGGCAGAATTAAGGGCAAGACAGTTAGCCGTAGAGGCAGAATTAAGGGCAAGACAGTTAACCGTAGAGACAGAAATCAAGCAAAAACGACTCGCACTTGAAAAGGAGAATCTTGCAAAGGAAACAATGTGGAAGGAGCGTATGAGACAAATGTATGAAATAAAGGAAAATAATCACACAGGTAAAGTATCTGCTACAATAGTGAAAGAACCGAACGCCAGAGATTTCGTTCAGAAAGTAACTATCGAACACAAGTCTAACGAAACACTTACAAGTACAAATGCACAAACTGAAACAACACAAGAAGAAGAAGAAGAAAAGACGCAAATAGAACAGGGTACATCAACGGTAGACATGCATGATACAACGCTGCGGAGTGATAGCATAACGGTAAATAATTGCGAATACCAAGATTTGCACAAGGTCAACGAACCCAAACATGAGGAAATAACTGATACTCAAAAACAAATTAAACGTGATTACATGTCTCTCAATGACATTTTTCTAAAACATCCTAAACTCATAGATTGGTTAACAGACACCAAGAAATACACCACTAACACTTATGCGCAGGTCAAAACAAAGGTAATAAACTCTAACATACAAACAAAACTGTACGTTACGAAGTTAAGAGTTAAATGCAAAGAATATTACAGAAAACGAAATACACTTATCTTTGGTTACGTGTCTTACTTTTGGTACAAATTTGCCAAACGTACATCAATGTACGGTATGCTTTACATATCATACACAAGAGTGAAAACTAAAACATTGTTCCAATCAACAAAGTTACAATGTACAAATATTGGCATGAGTGCAGAAGAGAGATTCTACAGATTTGAAACAAAGAAAGAAAGAAAGAAAATGAATGAAAGGACGAATAAAAGAAAAGAATAACAAGAAAAATAAAATGGGATGAAAGTGTTAGGTTCATATCAACACATAGTACACCACAGACACATTAGGGTCTTATTACTTAGTCACTTTGTAAAGATATACTTGTCAGAATTGTTCTCACTATCTTCCTTCACTTAAGTGTGTGAAAATATGTTGGTTCTCTATTCTACAGATAATTGTTCATAACTATATCGTTATTAGAGAACTTAATAATTTTATGAAAAGTATTTAAATATTTATTATATTTCTGATTTATTATCTTAGAAATCTTGAATCTTTGAGATATGATTCTTCACAAAACTGTAGGATCTACAAATCAATTATAATCTTGCCGATATTCTAAATCAACTATAAATATAAATATTTTATTCAATTCTAGTTTATTATATTTGTTTGTTCATAGAGTGTTTGGAAATATGTGTTAGATAGCACCGAATTTACTGGCAATACACACACAGATCAACAATTACAGATTATTAATGCAAATAGCTAGTTTAAGTAGTTGGATACTTCTGTCAATATGTGATTTTGACAGGATGATAAGAAAATTTACGTGGGTAGGAACCGATGAGGCATGGAGAACTTTGAGAACTTTGACTTGTGTGGCTTCTCTCCTATGTCGGGTTTTCACTTGGATGGTTTGTGACGATGTGACTTTAAAGAAGAACCGGTGAACACGTATTGTGCTATGACAAGTTGAACTTAATGAACATTTTATAGAATTATTATATGTAGTATGTGTATATAGAGTTAATTTAATGCATTGTGATAATGATTGATTAGTTAACGTAGTTAGATTAAATACTATGTTAGTATAGTTATATTTTGATCATTGATCGTTAGTTATTATTACTTAATTATCCAGATGATCGGTCATAGGGTTTCAATTTTATTGTGATTTTAAGGTGGGCGTGCACGTTATGTAGCATTTATGATTTTTTTTTTAGGGTTATTGATGGGGTAAATCCTGGAGCTATGTGGTAGTGCGTAAAAAAAAAAAAAAAATATGGTTACAGTTGTAAGTAATTATGAGAGGAAAAATGACATAGCATTTTTTTTTTTGGGAGGGGGCATTATGCCACATGGTGGTCACGCCCACACGCACCTCCTAATGTGAATTAGGAGATTCCCAGTCTAACAATAGAATGACTTGACGACTAGAAACTTAGGACGACGTAATCATCGTCAGGGACAGCAAAAGGTGACTTAGAGAAAGGACATCAAGACGGCTGTGTGTGTTTTTCCCTGAAAGCTCCGTGAGCAAAAGGTTTGATCATTTAGGGCAAGGCATTGTTACTGAGGAAGGGATATCGCCTGTTTATATAGCATTCTTGTCATACTCAGGACCGGGACATATATCAAGTATAGACAACGAGTTAACGAGTTATTTTTGGACATTAGCTGCAATATGCTTTAGGAGATTGGGTAATTATGGAATTAGATGAACGGCCAAGTTTGTATTAACATATATAACGTCCCGTCCCCGTGTCAGGGGCCCGTTATATTATACAGCAGTGTTGTGTTCATTTTGTCTAAAAAGAGAGCAGATCCGAAATAAAAGGATTTATCTCAAAATTATATCAGTCTTCCAGGTGAGCGACTTTTGTTACATAAATTCATTCAAGTTTGAGTTTTAATGCTTCGGCGGTTGAATGCACGTCGAGACAGATACCCCTATAGTTGTTACAGTCGCTCCGATCTCACTTGTTCTTGTACAGCGTTATGATGTTTGAATCATTGAAATCCTGTGGGACTTGTCCTTCTCGCCAGCAGAGCTCTATTAGCTGGTGGATCTGTAGAGCGAGTGTGTCTTGCCCACTTCTGATTACCTCTATTGGAATCCCATCCTTACCTGGAGCCATGCCAGATGCAAGCTCATTTATAGCACACTTAACTTCTGTTATGGTGGGAAGTGTGTCCAGGTGGTCAAGAGTTGGCAGAGCCTCTATGGCATTGAGGGCATCATCCGCTAGCTTGGTCTCACTTGAGTAAAGCTCTAAATAGTGCTCGACCCATCTATCCATCTGCTGTTTCTTATCAGTGATGATTTCTCCAGTCAAGGTTTTCAGCGGTGCGCTTCTTTTGATCATTGGACCACAGGCTTTCTTTATCCCTTCATACATGCTTCTGATGTTTCCCTTATCACTTGCGATTTGAATGGACTCACATAACTTGATCCAATAGTCATTCGCACACTGCCTGGCAGCCTTTTGTACATCCTTCCTTGCTTGCTTCAGCTCACTCAGAGTGTTACGCGTTGGTCTTTTCTTGTTTCTTAAGAGAGCTATCTTCTTTTTATCAATCAAGGGCTGCAGTATCTGGCTGTTTGCCGCAAACCAGTCCTGCCTCTTATGATCCACAGTGCCGTAAACCCCTACCACTGTTTTATAAATAGTTTCCTTAAGTTTACTCCATTTATCATTTACTATACAATTTACTGATGTATCATTGTAAGCGTCTTCAAGTTGCTGTTGAAATTCAAAGCACTTTCCAGGATCGTGAGTGTTAATAATATTAATCCTGGGGCTAGACTTGTGTTTAGCTGTGTAGATTCTCTTTGGTCACAGTCTAACCCTTGCAACAACCAAAGAATGATCTGTATCACAGTCTGCACTGTGGTAACTTCGAGTTAATGATGTATGGTTCAGATGTTGTCTCCGTGTGATAATGAAGTCCAGCTGATGCCAATGGCCGGATCTTGGATGTTTCCATGTGACCTTATGCATCTCTTTTGTTTTAAAAAAGGAATTTGTAATACATAGGTCATTTCTAGTGCAATGCTCCAGCAGCCTTTGCCCATTATCATTCATGCGACCGATGTTGTATTTTCTAAGGCACACTGGCCATGAACTCGAGTCCTTGCCCACACGAGCATTGAAATCACCGAGCATATAAATGTAGTCGGATTTTGGAACTGCCTTGATCGCAGAGTCTAGCTGCTCATAGAACGTATCCTTCACATCATCAGAGGAAGCCAGTGTCGGTGCATATGCAGTGAGAATGGTGGCAAATCCACAAGAGGTTGCCAAGCGCAGTGATAATAATCTTTCATTACCTCCAGCTGGGATATCAATCATTCCCAGTAGTGAATTCTTCTCTGCAAAGCCCACACCATGTTGCCTTTTTTCTGCCTGCCCTCTTCCCTTCCAAAAAAAGGTGTAATTGTTTTCCCTGAGTGACCCTTCCTCAGCGAGGCGAGTCTCCTGCAGGCCAGCAATATCAATGTTAAGACGATTGAGTTCAGCATCAATCACAGCCGTTTTTCTCACATCGTCAATATTTGTCAAGTCAGTGGAAAATCCTGGACACATGGTTCTCACGTTCCAGGTTGCAAGCTGTAGCTTGAGGTTTCTATTATTCTTTTTATTAGTACCTGGTGCATTGGTTTTACAGCCTGCGATTCAGATTTTGTCCTAGCCCCAAGCACCCATTGAAGCAGGCAGGCTGTGGCGGATCAGCACCCAATTGGCCGGGGGCTGCCCAGCTTGAGGCGGGCGGTAGCTGATCAGTGACACCTGACATTGGCGCCCCATGTCTACGCCAACTGACAAGGACTTATAACCCGTAACAGTTGCCTCTCGTTTTGATTCCGAGACCGGTTAAGACCAGGGATGGAGTTATTGCCTCTCCATAGCACAAAGCCTGGGCTAAAATAAAGAAACCATGTGTTGCCCATGCAGCATGATCCCTCTCTCGGCCTGCCTAGTTCACTCCAGAGGAAAGTTAACACCTATACATCTGGAACAAGACAAGCTGCAGAAGCTGCCAGATCAGCAAAGCAATGCTCTAACTGTCCGCCTGTCGGAGCTTCGATCCTAGACCAGCTGCCAACCAAGGCCTAGGGCCTGGTCTGCCCTGCCATGACTTATTTTGTCTTTGGGTTGCATTTCCTCGCACCAGGATAAGGCTAGTACCCTTCCAATTGCGCTCTTCCGCCCGAAGCCGTTGGCACAATGTGGGGTGTCGGGTTTGGTAAGCGCCGCCCAACATTCGGCAGTGACAGAAAGCAGGTAGTACCGTCTACTGTCATACGGTAGCTCAGTCATATCTGACTAAGACCTGACTAATATATATATATATATATATATATATATATATATATATATATATATATATATATATATATATATATATATATATATATATATACATACATACATATTAGCGAGATACCAGGCTTGTCAAACACACATATAGCATGATAATGTGATAATTCATTTTGAGTCTTCGTGGCGAAGTGGTCAAGCCGTTTAACTCGGTCTCCGAAGGATGTAGGTTCGACTCTGGGCCGCGTCCTTCGGTTCAAGAGTTAAATTTTTTGGAGACTCCTGTGGGTCGTCGCTAGAGCTACGGAGTACGTGCTTTGTGCGACGCTTTCCGCGCTGCGGAAAGAGACCGAGCCATATGGGATAAAACCCGGTGCAATGAAGTCGACCCTGGCAACTTTTGAATATGCTAAGGCTGTGGTTCTCAATCGGTGGGGAACACACACACACCCCCCCTCCCCCCAAGTAATTTTAGGGTTTCAAGGAGCGCGGAGGGGGGGGGGGGATAAGATTATTTCAACAAGATCCTGTTAATACAAGAAGATCTTAGAACTCGTCTATAACATTTATATTCAAAGGCATGTATGCGTTGTTCAGGTTTGACTTTCCATCAAATGAATTTATGGGCCCAGCAATATTCCATTTGGTGAACAATGTTAGGGATAGGTGTTAGGGAGCCAGGGGTTTTCTCTTACTTGCTAGAAATATTTATCTGTAGGACATAACGGTGAACCCAAGCCTCATCTATTGTCACAATGATTGTCTAAATATTTTCTGACTAGCATGATCACCCGTCGACAGCTATTTACCCTTGTTTGCTTTTACTCACACGTAAACAGGTGTAACACAACAGGCACACACCTTTCTCATATTCAGTCTGCAGTGGAGCATTCTAATAACTTTTCTTTCACTCAGTTTTACTGCACTTGCTATCTTGAAATTGTCATTTGAAAAATCCTGGTCAATGATTTTCTTAACTCTTCATCTCTGTTGTTATACTTTGAGGACAGTGCCAGATCTTAGCCGATATCAACATTTGAGCGGTCACACTTAAACTGTCTACACCAGTCTTTTACCAAAGTGTATACAATATGAAGGGCACGAATCATGAAACAATGGTTGCATCTCGCTGATGTTGTTGTTTTAGTAATTGTTTTCCCTTGCAACATCAGGACATTTGATCACAATCATGGATTTCCCCATTGTTCTAAAAAATAACTGGAATATCTGCTTCAGTTAAAAGGGTATGTTATGCCATGCGTTATAATTGGAGAAGCCACTGAAGAAACATCCATACACAGCTTGTTCAGTGCAAATATGAATAGTTTCAGTTCTCTCTTGTTACTCCTTCACAGACAGAATAAAGACTTATCATTTGCTCCTTTAACTTCGGCTCCATGACAAAGGGGTTACAGACGCAGTTCGTAATCCCGCATACCTCGTTTGAAACACAGTTGTGGGCGATTTGGCAGCAGACCATCTTGCATTGAGTTTTTTATAAAATGGTATGGGTGCCAGTCATTAAGAAAGCAATAGCAAACTACTGAACGCTAAACTTGCCAAGCGATCACAAACAGCAAAAAAATGCAGGGGTGACTGTGGTCTAAAGAATCAATATGCCATGACCCATATTCAACTACTGTTCATATGGGACCTTTCTCCACTTCAAAGTTCTTGTTTGAATATTTTTACTACTACCAAGAGGGGGGTGGGGGAAGGGAATGAGTGGTCTCGAGGTATGGTGTCAGCCTCGAGTGCTGGAGGTCCCGGGTTAAAGCCCCAGTGAGGCCGGGATTTTTTCACATGGACTTCTAGTAACAAAATTTCCCCTGGTCTCTGGGTAGTGAGATTGGACGCCCGTGTGTATTGTTGCGCACGTAAAAAATCCCTTGGCAGTTGGTAATAAAAAAAGATTAGCCTAACGGCGCTGCCCTGGCAAAATTTCAAGTTAAAAATCTACCCAAAGTATTTCAGGATCCTCACCGGTGCTATAGAGTTCTTGCAGTGAGCTGAGATTCTCCAGACTCAGGCTTGAGTTAGGAGTAGAACGGAGCACTTATTGGTTACACCCGTGTGCCGTGACGTTGATCCGTCGACTAACTAACTAACTAACAAACTAACTACTACTACCAAGATCTGCACAGGGATGGCTGCACCAGGGATCATTCCCAGGATTTCCATTTTCACTTCATCAAGTCTCCTTCTCATCTTGGCCTTGTCTAAACCAAACTGAGAACAACTTACACAAAATAAGAACCTGTTAAAAAAAAAGGAGGTCCTGTGTGCATGTTTTTGGTTTTTTTTAAATGTTGTATATTCCTTGCAGGACGTTGTAGTCAACACCAGCATTTTTCAGCTGCTGTTGATGTACTAGGCAAATTTTACATTCAGTAGTCTGCCATACAACGTAGAAGTTAGGAATCGTTTTGGGGTCTTGTCTGTACAAGAGGAAATGACACCTGATGAACTGGCAGTACAAGCTGAAGATATCTTGATAACTGCAGCCAAAGATTTAATTCTGACCAAGAAAAAGCAACTTAAGCCATGGATTACATCAGATACGTTAGAATTAATAAAACAATGAAGGGGACTGAAACAGAAAGGAGGTGAATCCGATAACAGCAGGATGAAGTATAAATCTTTAACTCGAGAAATGAGAAAGAATACACGAAAGGACAAAAACCAATATATACAAGATTGCTGTACCAGAATAGAGCAATATCATAAGACTGGAAGAGATTACGAAATGTTCAAAGAAATGAAGTTATTGACAAGAAATTTTCAACCTAAATTGAATGTTAATCTGTGACAAGATGGGAAATACCTTAACAGAATCTAGACAAATTCTAGAAAGATGGCAGGACTACTACAGTGGCATGTATGATATGAGTGACAGTGAGGATGTGAATGAGATATATGAGCCAATGACAGCAGAGACAGAACCTGAACCCTCATTAGATGAAATTGCTTGGGCTATAAAGAACCTGAAGAATGGTAAATCACCTGGATGTGATGAGATACCAGCTGAACTAATTAAAGCGGGAGAAGAAGAAAGCATATAAATTTATCACACATTATGTAGAAAGATATGGAAATATGGTATTTGGCCAAAAAAATACATAACCTCTGCAGCAAAAGTCCAACTCCTGGCCTTCACGTGGCGGAACTGTTTTAACTAACAGGAGAAGGGGCGACGGCGAGTATCTTGCGCCGGAAAATAACCAGTGTGCTCTAGATGTGTATACAAATACATGCATGTGCAGACACGTATGTGCGTGTGTACACATCTAAACTCGAGTGAGACCATGTAACAGAAGTAGAGTATTAGGTGGGAAAAGGCTACGGCACGATTGAGCATCGGGAGAGAATGGGAAGAGAGATGCTCAAGTCGTGACGTAGTTGGTTGTCAGGGGGCAGTCAAGATCAGGGCCTGGAACTGGAAGGATGCCATGTTTATAGTACTTGCCATCAAACGTAAATAAACCTTACTTATATGAAACCAACAGTCTTTGTTAGTCCTTCACACTGTTATAGGACTAATTTTGGTGCCGTGACCAGCAACATACAGGACAGAAGGAAATAGTACATGAGGTTCTGGAGGCACCCATCACAATCAGCGAACTGGAGCTAGCCATATCAAAACTGAAAATGAGAAAGTCACCAGGAGCTGATGGTATCTCCAATGAAATGATCAGGAACCTAGGAACAGAGGCCAAAGCAAAGCTGTTGCAGATCTTCAATAACAGTTGGACCTTAGGCAGTGTTCCACAAGCCTGGAGATAAGCAATCATGATACCCCTCCTAAAATCAGGGAAAGATAGTTCCATTGCCTCTAGCTACAGACCAATTAGCCTCACCAGCTGTCTCTGCAAAACACTGGAGCGCATCATCAATCACAGACTGCAGTGGTACATTGAAAGTAAAAACATGCTTGTGCCACAGCAGGCTGGCTTTAGGCAGTGCTACTCTACAGAAGATCAGACAACCTACCTCTCTCAAGAAATTGAGGATGCATTCCAAGAGAAGAAGCTGGTGCTTGCGGCATGGATAGATTTGAAGAAAGCCTTTGACAAAGTCTGGAAAGAAGGTCTGATGAATAAACTGAGAAACTGCAAAGTCAATGGAAGAATGTACAAATGGGTGAAAGCATACTTGCACAACAGAAGAGCCCGAGTACAGATAGACTGACTAAAGACCAAGAAAGTACTACAGCGTCACGGAGTTCCCCAGGGCGGAGTATTGTCCCCCACACTCTTTCTAATCTTCATCAATGATCTCGTTGCTAATCTACCGCATGGAATTAAAGCCGCAATGTATGCCGATGACCTGGTTCTATGGAGCACAAATGAACATGCATCAGTGGCCACCAGATTACTACAAAGAGCTGTAGATTCATTTGTTGCATGGGCAAATAGATGGTGTGTCAGCATAAACACTGAAAAGTGCAGCACCACCCTATTTACCCTCTCTCCAAAACAAAAGGCAGGGACCATCCAGATAAATGGAACACCCCTACGAGAAGATAAAGAACCAACATACCTTGGAGTAACATTTGATGGCAGGCTGACATGGAGAAAGCACATCAACAAAGCAGTAGCAAAAGCCAGAAGGAAAATAGCCATCCTGAGAAAGCTAAGTGGAACCACATGGGGAGCCAGTGGGAAAATACTTAGCAAAGTTTATCAACAGAGCATACGACCACACCTGGAATACGGGTCAACTGCATGGTGTTCGGCAGCAAAAACCACACTACAAGAGCTGGCCAAAGTGCAAAATCAAGTACTTAGAGTCACCACAGGAGGGATGAGATCAACCCCTATAGTGAAAATGGAGAAGATGGGGAGGACACAAGCACTGAGTGAGCGCAGAGATACGAAAACGCTAATACAAGCAGAAAAGTTCCTCAGCTTGCCAGGCCACCCTATGAAGAACAGATTTGAAACCCTAGCTATGGGGCGGTTGAAAAGAAGTAGTTTTATCCACCAGGCCAAACGACTCTGCAGAGAAACCACCGATCTGCCCACAGTTGGTATCCCCCTAACAACTATTCCAGAGCGAACTCCATGGAAAGATGAGCATAGACTATCATTACAAATCCAGACAAAAGTGAGAGGAATATTTGACAAGGAAGATCAGAACAGTGTGCAGCGCAGAACAGCCACTCTCAGCTTCCTTGATGAAGAATACCCACAGGACCTCTGGATCCGAGTCTACACAGATGGGTCAGCACAAAATGCTGTTCGAAATGGAGGAGCGGGAGTGTACATAGAATACCCAAATAATACCAGGGACACAGCTAGAGTACCGACAGGAAAGTACTGCCATAACTACGATGCTGAAATTGAGGCAATCAAGATAGCAACAGAGAAATTACTAAATACCAGCAATGGTACACAACCTGTGGTGCTATTGACAGATGCAAAATCAGTACTCGAGGCGCTCCTGTCTGGGAAATTGCCAGTACTAAGGACACTACTTTCTGAACTTAGCAGTCAGCATAAGGTCACCATACAGTGGATACCATCCCACTGTGGAGTACCCGGGAACGACAGAGCTGATCAATTGGCTAAGGAAGGAGCCAAAGAAGAACAGCCTGATGTGCCTGTAACATACCACCAAAAGAAAAGAATGATCAAATCAGTCAGAAAGCCACCAAAACCTGCTCAAGATGACTACCACGTTATGGATAGACCAGAACAAGTCATTATTCTGCGCCTCAGAACAGGGCACAATAGATCACGCAACCACATGTATACAAAATTCAAGATTGGTGAAACAGCCATGTGTACATGTGGATTGGCGTCGCAGACAGCAGAGCACATACTCCAAGACTGCCCAAAATATAACATATCTAGGCAAACCTTCTGGCCTAGAGAGACGACAGTGGAAGATAAACTCTATGGACCGCTGTGTGAACTGAAAAAGACAGTTCAATTCATACAAGAGACAGCACTGCAGTTATAGACATATTTCAAGCGAACGAAAGAAGAAGAAGAATTGCAATACCAAAAAAGGGCAACCTGAAATTATGCACCAACTATAGAACTGTTGCCCTGATCAGTCATGCAAGTAAAATTCTACTAAAAATTATAATGGGAAGACTTCGTTAGAAAATGGAAGAAGAAATTAATGTGGTTCAAGCTGGATTTAGACAAGGAAAAAGAACAAGAGATCACATTCTCAACATGCGTTTAATAACAGAGAAGTGCAGAGAATTTAATGTAAACCTATTCTCATGTTTTGTGGATTATTCAAAGGCATTTGACTGTGTACAACATCAGAAACTTTGGGAAATCATGAGGAATATGGGCTTTCCATCACATGTAATACAACTCATAAGAATGCTCTATCTAGACCAGCAAACAGTGGTTAGAATAGTTGGTGAGACATCAGACTGGTTTGACATCAAGCAAGGAGTCCGTCAGGGATGTGTGCTGTCCCCCTATTTGCTTAAGTTTAACCTGTACGCCGAAAATATAATGAGAAATGTAAGAGATGATATAAAAAGGGAGCTATATGATGCCCTAAATATTGGTGGTCATGACATACCAGATATTCGATATGCTGATGATACAGTATTGTTATCCACAACACAGAATGGCATAGAAAACCTAATAGCCTCAACCCAATTGAATAGTGAAAATACAGATAAAATATACATACAGATAAGCATACAGATAAAACTTCTATGGAGAAAGAAATATATGTTAACTAGCTGACCCGGCCCGGCTTCGCCCAGTCCCTGGTGGGGAGCATCTCATTTAATTCATATAAGTAGTCATATAAGTTCTCGTTCCCGTTACCGTCTGTCTGTCTGTCTGACCCGGCATCGCCCAACTCCTGGTGTGGAGCATCTCATTTAATTCATATAAGTAGTCATATAAGCTCCCGTTCCCGTTCCCGACTATCTATCTGTCTATCTGTCTGTCTATATGTCTGTCTGTCTGTCTGATCCGGCCCGGCTTCAAACCCCTGATGGCGAGCATCTCATTTAATTCATATAAGTAGTCATATAAGTTCCTGTTCCCGACTGTCTGTCTGTCCCTCCCTCTCTGTCTGTCCGTCTGTCTGTCTGTCTGCCTGTCTGTCTAATCATTTATTGGTTGCAGTTAGAACAACCTTAGATAAACGAAGACCAACTTACAAAAAGCATTAGAAAGAGCACTTGAAAGATCTTTACATCTTCCCCAACAATTAACTTGGGTAAATGGAGCGGCGGCAGCAGCAGCAGCAGAAGAAGAAAAAGGAGGAGTAGGAGCTGGGAGGAGGAAGAGGGAGGTGGAGGAGGGAGGAGTAGGAGGGAGGAAGAGATAGGCGGAGAGAGGAGGAGGAGGGAAGAGGAGGGAGGAGGAGGAGTAGGGAGGAATAAGAGGGAGGAGGAGGGATTAGGAGGAGGAGAAGGGAGGAGGAGGGAGGAGGAAGGAGGAGGAGAAGGGAGGAATAGGAGGGAGGAGGAGGAGAGAGGAGGAGGAGGTAGGAGAAGGGAGGAGGAAGGATGAGGAGGCAAGAGGAGGAGGCAGGAGGAGCGAGGAGGAGAAGGGTAGGAGGAGGAAGAGGGAGGGGGAGGAGGAGGAAGGAGAAGGAGGAGGAGGGAGGAAAAGAACGCAGGGGGAGGAGGAGGAGGGAGATGGAGGAGGAGGGAGGAGGAGGAGAGAGGAGGAGGCGGAGGGAGGAGGTGGAGGGAGGAGGCGGAGGGAGAAGGATGAGGGAGGAGAAGGAGGGGAAGGATGAGGAGGGAGGAGGAGGAAGAGGGAGGAGGAGAGAGGAGGAGGTAGGAGGAGGAGGGATGAGGGGGAGGATGTAGGAGGAGGAGGAGGGAGTAGGAGGAGATGGGAGGAGTGATTAGGAGGAGGGAGGAGGAAGAGGGAGAAGGAGGAGGGAGAAGGAGGAGGGAGGAGGAGGAGGGAGGAGGAAGAGAGAGGAGGAGGAGGGAGGAGGAAAGAGGATGAGGAGCGAGGAGGATGGAGGAGTAGAGGGAGGAGGTAGGAGGAGGAGGGAGGAGAAGGGGGAGGAGGGAGGAGGAGGGATGAGGGGGAGGACGTAGAATTAGAAGGAGGGAGGAGGAGGGAGTGGGAGGAGAGAGGAGGAGAAGGGAGGAGGAAGGAAGAGGAGTGATTAGGAGGAGGGAGGAGGTAGGAGGAAGAGGGAGGAGGAAGGAGGAGGAGGAGAAAGAGGGAGGAGGAGGAGGGAGAGGGGGAGGGGAAGAGGAAGAGGGTAGGAGGAGGAGGGGAGAGGAGGAGGAGGATTTTAACGCATATGCCTGTAGACAACTGCAGCGAAAAGGTGGGTCTGTCTATCTATCTGACCCGGCGTGGCTTTGCCCAGCTCCTGGCGGGTAGCGTCTCATTAAATTCATACAACAAAAAAAGTAACTTAAAAGAATGTCCTTCCACACACCATCCTTTATTTTTAATGAAAACTCTTTCTAATCACCTGCATGACTACAGTAACTTCTTAAGCATAAAAACATGAGTTACAATGATATGCATTGTGCATTATTTTTATGAAAAATTTGAAAATGCCTTAAAGATTGTATCATTATTTATTATAACTCATATGCCGGTACATAACTATAGACACAGAGTTTATAAATCTTTGAAAACGATGCAACAATATGACTATTAGCTATACAGAAAAGTTATTAAAAGTTATGCCCCTTGAAATAACTTTTACAGAGTTAAGTCCCCTTGCTGTATTGAAATTATAATGAAAAATGGAAAATTAAATAATATTCAGTAATCAGCCGATTTCACACTAAAAAAATATCACAGTTGGCTGCGCTGGAATGAAAGGAAGACGTGTAGAAAATTTCATCTCAATCGGATGGGCCGTTCGCGAACGCATAAAGGACATACGGACGGAGATTGCCTTTTATATATAAGAAGACTAGCTGACCCTGCCCGGCTTCGCCCAGACCCTGGTGGGGAGCATCTCATTTAATTCATATAAGTAGTCATATAAGTTCTCGTTCCCGTTACCGACTGACTGTCTGTCTGTCTGTCTGTCTGTC